>JAOXNH010000049.1:40877787-40890513 GCA_028566575.1 Bartramia longicauda
AGCTTGGTGTCATCTGCAAACTTGCTGATGGTGCTCTCAATCCCTCTGTCTATGTCTTTGATAAAAATGTTGAACAGATAAAATGTTGAACAGTTTCTCCCCTTCTCCCCTTTTATTTTTTTGCCTGTCACAATAAAAAGCGACACTAGAAAGCAGAGCTGTTGCTCTGCTTTATTTGATATACAAAGGCAGTCTGAAGCGCTTTTCCAGAAGATACATTCTTCTCTAGCTATTACCCCAACATTCAGGCCTTAAAACACTATAGAATATAGTCCGGTTCAAATGGAATTTCTCCTAAAGTTTTACAACATCAGTTCCACTACAAAAGCAGCAACAATAGGAAGATCTTAGTGTAGATAAGACAAATATATCGGTCTTTTTCATCACGTGACACACAGGCTCTAAATATGGTTTACAATAGAAAAAATACCACAGCTTATCGCATTAGAATTTGCACAAAGGTCTAATGTTGATGCCATCTTATGAAAAAATATAAAATCTTTACATTTTCGGGTTTTATATGTTAGAAAAAGCAGAAGATGGCAAAAAAAATCCAAGTTCAAAAATATCCCTTAAAATAAGTTTTACCTAGTTTTGAAAGGAAGGATGGTCCATCAGTTGCTAGAGAGTAGCCAGAGACCCAGGTTCAATTCCCTGCTTCCTCAGAGGCTTCCTGTATAACCTTGACCTTTAGTCTCACTGGCTGAGTTTCCCCATCTGTAAATTGGAATAATAGTACTTATGCCCAGAAAGGAGGCACTGGTAGGAATCTGTTGCAGACTACCAAGTAAAACTGGGTAACAAGTTGGTCCATGACCTCTTACTCACGATTCAGAAAGAACTACGATGTCATCATGTGGCAGAGGGAAGAACAGAAGGTAGATACTGGGATTTCAACTTGGGAGACATAGCCGAGATCTCATGCAGCTAGTACCATCATTAAATGAGATTTAAAAAAAAATAAACTACAGTAGTTTTCTAACAATTTTCTAATGCAATAAAAGTATTATTTTAGAATCCATCATGTGGGACAAAGATGATGTATACACTGATGCTTAGAAAACTTTTAGCTTCCAATCTAGTTATCGTGCTTCAAACTTTCTTACAAGCAAAGGCAAAAAAGTGCTATCTGAAATATACATATACTAGGTGTTTTACAGCAGCTGATTCCCAAAGCCAGAAAAACTAGGAAAAAAAAAATAAATAGAAAAATCTTCCTCTGAAATAATTTGTGTTGAACCAGACAAAAAGTAGATTTCATCACATAACCAAGAAAATAGTTATTAAACAAAACAATTATGCTTAAAGGCTGATACTGATTAAGACACTAAGTATATTATAAAAACTATGTATATTTTTTAATTTTAGTATTTCCTTGGCACTTTGCTATACTTATAATGCATAATGATAATTAAGCAAAACAATCAAAAACACTTTTGACGGGATCTAGGGCAGAAACAGAATTAAACCAGCAGGAACTAGCGAAATCATAACTCTACTAAAGCCATTCACTCATGGGGTAGCGAGCTGCTAATAAATGGCCACAAATATTTACCGTGTGACTGAAGATGAGCTTTGGTATCACGTGAGTCAACACTCAATGTGTACACTAATCTACAACAGCACTTAACGATTTCTAATAAAGATGAACATGTTTATGAATCAATGGTTCCCAAGGAACAGTAACCTTTTTTTTGCAAGAGCTTAATAAAATACCTGCCTTTATGCACTTTAGAATTTTTAAAAACCGTTCAACAATTTCAACAGTTAAGGAGCCAGTTATAAAAAAGGACGAGGAATTAATCTGATTACTAGCCTCAGTGCGGTTCCAGCCAAAATAGAGAGGACAGCATGAAAATGAAAATAAAACTATAAAAACGACAGGTCTATCTCAAATCTGATTTGATAAAATTATTATTTTGTTGAATAATCAAGCTTTTCTTATTTTTTCTTTACTTCTGTAAAATATTACAGTCATACTGTACTGAACATGCACAAAAGTAGGAGTTCAACACAAAACCCAGGAGTCCCTCTGCAGCCCATGTAGGACCCCACGCTGGAGCAGGGGGATACCCAAAGGAGGCTGCGACCCTGTGGAGAGCCCACGCTGGAGTAGGGAAGAGCGTGAAGAGTCCTCCCTGAGGAGGAAGGAGTGCAGGGACAGCGCGTGACGGACTGACCACAACCCCCACTCCCGTCCCGTTGCGTTGCTCAGGGCAGGAGGGAGAGAAATGGGAAGTGAAGTTGAGCCCAGGAAGAAGGAAGGGGTAGGGGGTGGGGAATGTGTTTTAAGATCTAGTTTTTATTTCTCATCACCCTACTCTGATTGGATAAGTAATAAATTAATTTTCCCCAAGTTAAGTGCATGTTGCCTGTGACAGTAATTGCTGAGTGATCGCATCCCTATCTCGAGCCACGGGCCTTTCGTTGTATTTTCTCTCCTCATCCAGCTAAGGAGAGGACTGACAGAGCGGCTTTGGTGGCACCCAGCGTCCAGGCAGGGTCAATCCACCACAGTGGCTCAAAAAGTTATGTACCTTACCCTCCAAAAGAGTAAGCAGGTAGGAAAGGAAGAAGGACAAAGTGCCACAGCAAACAGAATCTACCACAGCGCTCCGTCCACAACCTTCATTACCACAGGTATGAACGTGTGAGCCATCTGGTTTGGTCTCAGTCCACACTACCTCACCCTCGTAACAAGGTACTACTCAAAACCAATGTACAATTTTGTTCACAACACAAGGTGAAGCACAAGCAGATTTGCACTGAGCCTGGAACTCCAGACACTCCACTTAATACAATCCAAACGTAAAAGGGGTGGCCTCCCCACTTCTGTCCCCTCCCCATGAGATTCAGTCACCATGCAAACTGGAGCATGCGTTGAAGCAAAACAGTTCTCCAAAACTGAAAATTTAGAAAGTCTTCAAGTAGTTTTATTCTCCTGACACACTGCAAGTAACAAATACGTGCATTTATAATTCTGTGTGTGAAGTACCTTTAAGATGTTACTTTCCAAACAGCACTTTGAGAAAATGCTGGAGATTCTTTCTAGTTGGTTTATGTAGTTAACATTTTTTTAAATTTAGATAGGTAAAAGCCCTTAGACCAGCTTAGCTGAAGATCAGATCCCATTCCAGCAGCTGGCTGTTACCGAGAGCGGCAGGACATGGCCTCACCCCTGTCACCACAGTCCCACCGCCTACGCCACAGCCTGTACCTTTAGCAAACATGCAGAAACAGAGCACACACAAGAATGGTCCATTTCCTGCCATCGTCCTCCATGCTGCTCGCTTAAGGGTCCAATGAAGCAACATGTACAAGAGATAGGAAGGGCAATTTATTTATTTATTTTTTCATAGTAGCTAGCCACTATATTGACTTAATAACAACATCAGACCAAACTCTTCCGCTGAAGTCCTCATCAACTTTTTTCTTACACATTAGGAGCAGGAACATAAACTACTGGACTATTCTCTCTCGCACATGCTGCACTGCTTTTTTCCACTTTATGCAGCAAGACTCATGACAACCGTCGAGCTGCTGACGCTTCCAGATAGGAGCTGATTTGGATAGTTATGATTTACTCCCAACAACAAAGTGACGATGCCAGGAATCTCAGATAACAAGTTCTATCCAAGTCACATTCAGAATCTAGCAGGAACCTTGCTGCCCTGTGGCTCACAGTCAACACGAGTCCATGAAGCCAGCTGAATCAGAAACCTCAGCCCATGCTTGTTAGACACAGTACCCCTTCATGCACGCTGCATCAAGTCATGTATGTAAAATCCCTCCCACTCTGAAATGAATCCAGTAATTGTGGTGTATTTTATACTAGGCAGAGCCAAATATGCTAATCACTCTGCTTTGCTTTTTAAGAGGAATTTATTTCAGAAAATGTTTGCATTCCTCCAGAAACTTCCTGCCATTGGAGACCTCCTTGCTGTGCAGCCAGAGACAGGCTATCTTTTGAAGCAGCACCAGCTCATTTTGTACACTAAGAACTCTTTCACCGCTGCCCAGACCTATCCTTAAAAAGTGACACCTTTTCCCCTTAATTTATACTAAAATTAATAGTTCTGAATTTTCTCTGTTATTAGTAACTCTACATACTTGAGCTATTGGAAAGTGTTTCATAGAATAATAGTCTGCTTTTTGTTGCAATTTCTTCTAAAATGCATCCTTACCTGATGTCTGCCTACATCCCAAACACAGTATCATAAAAAACAACTTCAGTGAAACAATAGCAAGACAATATTTTTGACTGTTTCTTTCTGCAGCTATTTGGACTATAGAGATGATGATTATCTTGTTTCACAAAACAAATCACCTAGAAATCCAAGCAGGCTGTTCCTAATCCCAAGTATTCCACAGCCCGGCAAGAAAAGGACGAGGACCTCCACATCAGAACTCTGAAGGAAAAGCAACACCTTAAATTCCAGGTTCGATACCCTGACTTTTTAAACAATTTAAAATTGGTAGCTGTATAATTGGCAAGTGGCAAATACAACACCTGCATAAGACAGAAAGAATAAACGAACCTGATAACTATTAGTCTATTGAGACAATACTAGTGGTTTGCCAAATACTAGCCTAAGTTTCAGGTGTGGGCTGGTGGAAGGGGCTGCAAAAAAATGAATGGCAACAAATGGAAGGAGTTAAAAGGAAAGAAAGTTTTAACTACACATCTTACATATGAGATGAAGGACTTTCTCTTACTGTATCCAAAGCATTAAATGGCACTGCATTAAAAATGAATAAGAGTGGGACTAACAGAAGTCTAAGAGGAATGGTAAAATCAGGATTAAAATGATTTGTTTTAAAATGGCAAGTATTGAAGCAGAAGAATTATTATTGCAACATAATTAATAATGTCACTGATAAAGCTGGCATAAAATTTCTTTAGACACATTTCTAGCCTCAAGTCTAATGGTACCTTATGCAGACCAGAGAAGAATCTGAGGAGCTTTTGGAAGTTCTTATAGTCACAGCCTCTAAAAATTTACTACTCCAATTGCTAATTCTGGTTTGCCTCACTCTTTTTCCTTTGCTTTCCAAGTTTGGCATCTTCCTTGAAAAGACATCAGTGATAAAGTAGTAGTACATCTCATTTTTGCTGAGTTTTATAGGTTAAACTGGATAAAGTAAAAAATTTATTTTAAGTTATTGGATGATAGACCACATGACTACAGTTAAACTCAATCTCAAAGAACAGCTCTAACCCGGAGGTTATTGCCAAATTCTCAACAATCTGAAAATAAGAAAGCAAAGATGTTCTTCTCAAGTAGAAAATTATGCTATTTTTTAGAAGAATGTCAAAGAAACTGTCAGCCTTTCTCCAAAATCACCCACTTCAATGTTATTTAGCACACTGAGAAACTCTAACAAATGAAACTTATCTCTGAATACAGTTATTAATGTCAAAATAAACTAGGTGGACATCAACAAAACCATTGCTTTTTGGAGGAAATTCAGAAAGATGGCAGAAGGTCTGCTAAGCATGCAAAAACTACAAAGAAAACTTGACTGTACAAGAAAACCTCCCCATCTTTCTTTGTGTTTTCCCACTGGCATGTCACCATCTAGAGTAGGTGGGACACTGAAAAGGGACTCCTTTTCAGCACCACCTCAGAAGAGCACCATCACTTAGCAATGCGAACAAGACAGAAGTAGTAAGATTTTTTCCAACAACAGATAAGCTTGCAATATCAACAGTTTCAAATTAAAACATACTTAGAAACTACAGAAGAAAAATCTGCCACTGATTGAGAAGTTGCATTCCCTGGTTAGCGCATATAATCAAAAGGAGGTAGCACCGGCGGCTTCACAGGGAAAGCATGAAGCATTGTGCAAGAAACTGGAGTCACAAGCACAGGGACCTCAGGACACTATGTGTAGGTAAAACTGAGGTTTGTTTTGGTTCTGTAATCAGTAATTGAAACGGGAAGCATTAAGACTACTTAAAGAGCACTCTAACACCACTGAGAGAAGTTACTGTATGAGTAAATGTATTTTACAACCACATTAAAAATCTATTCAACTATGAAATGCAAACATGATACACAAGCTTTCATTACAAAGGCTACATCTTCTTGAAAAAAAATTTCTCCAAACGTTTATATAAGAACACGATGTGGCTATACAGAAATATTTTTGAAGCCACCAACAGCTTAGAAGCTGGGTTAAAAAGACAACTCTGTAAAGACCCGAAGTACATGGTGACAACACAGAGAAGTCAAAATACGCGCACGGAAAAGCCCTAGAAATGTGAACAATCACAATACAGACTTTGAAGTAGAATGGTCAGTCTAATTAATAATCAAGGAATTCACTGAAGCACAGAACAAGATCAGCCAAAGGAAAATAGCCACTCAGTAAACAGAACTTGCCCAAGGAATATGTATATACAAACTACATGCAAAAGACTGTTTTCCTAGAAAAAAAAACTAAAAAAAAAGAAAAAACAATGTCTTGTACCTTTAGAAGTTAAACGCACAAAACAGGTTTCTTGAAGCAGTTGCTTGGTTATAACACTGGCTTACCTTTTTCATCCAAAATGTTTAGGAAATGGACTGCCACCAAAGCAGAGAGATGTAACACAGTAATAACTCAAGACAAAAACCCTAAGTAACTTTGTCATAATCACTTGCATTTCAAACAGAAGTTGCTCCATATCCACAAGTCCCTATGTTTTCACTTCCTACAAAATAATCAGTCTTCCACTTGAAACTTGACAGAATAAAGCACGCAACTGCTAGTATTCCACAGGAATTCCTGCATCAGGCACTGCCCTGCAGTCACACTGAGAAACATAAACAAACAAAAGAAGCCTTTCAAATTTCTAATATATGCACTGATACCTCCACTGAAAACTGAGAAAACATCTTAGGATGGATATTAAAGAAACTTGAATTTCTACAACCATTTGAATGATACCCAGCTGCCAACCTGTAGCCCAGAACCCTTACGAGTTACAGCACTGTACTACTGTCATTACAAAGATTCTGTCTTTTGGATTTATTTGAAGTGTGACACGTGCAACCACCTTGGAGAAAAACAT
The DNA here is from genome assembly GCA_028566575.1 of Bartramia longicauda. Lineage (NCBI taxonomy): Eukaryota > Metazoa > Chordata > Aves > Charadriiformes > Scolopacidae > Bartramia > Bartramia longicauda. Next base: position 40,884,845 of record JAOXNH010000049.1, read on the forward strand.
ACCAACAAATGTGTCAAGACAGGGACCTAAATTATGATTATATGTACTACTATATTTGCTAAATTTGACTCTATTTGCACAGCTCTTACTGAGCCTACTGCTTTCTGTAGCCATAACTGAAAATTCAGCTAAATGAAGTGATGGTATATTCACCAAACAGACTGTAAAACATAAGGTTTCTACTTTCCCAGCTTATGGCATTTTATTTGGTAAAAAGCAAGCCATGTACATACCATGTCAACACTGTCCACCCAAGAAAATAAACTGCCAAAGGAAAAATATGCTATGTTTTGACAATGACGGGGGTGGAGTGGGGGGAATATCTAAGGTCTTGCTAAAGTACGTTATTTTTCTAGCTTTTTTCCTTGTTTCTGTTGTTAGACTTCAACACTAGAAAACAATATTCAAAAAGGTCAAAAGAAATAATTTTGATGAAATCTCTATATCTCTTGTGCCTGTAATTCGAACATTCAGCTTCTTCAAAGGCAAACAGTTTGATCTGCAAACGCAAACACTTCCAAGGAGCTTCCTGTAGACAGACTTTCCCAGCACACAGTAACCTTCCAGCTGTCACTTGCAAACGATGGAGCTGAATACTCCTATGAATTTAACATGCAAGAACACTACAATTTTTTATATCGCTTATAAAGAAGATGAGTTAACTCTAGTAAGAGATTCCTTGAATATACATCTTAAGCAGTAAGCCTATTCGAGCAGCAATTTTCCAAAGTCAAATAACCATGGTTCACTAAGTCTGAACTAGGGAATATGAAATCCTTGATTCTGCTGCAACAAACACCACGCAGAAGGAGGAAGAGACCGACCCTCCAGAGCCAGTCCAATATTTACAAATCAGTGATCTCTACAGAGCATCCACCACCAGACGAGCAAAAACTTATTTACAGCCCTTCACTGGTACAAACGTACAGCAGTCATGCTGTGTGTGGTTCTGCTGCTAAGCATCATTTAAAACTCCCACCTTGCAGCCTGTTGCTGGAAAGTTAACAATTTTGATTGCTTCCACAGCTGTGTCAGGACACCCACATCCGATCAGCACAAGAGAGGACAGGACAGAGAAGGGACTAGGAGGGCCTTCCACCTTGTCCAGTACAGCTCTTTCAGTGACACAAACGTAAAATACCCAGACTGCTGTATTAAAGGCAGCATTTCTCTACCTTAAAAGCTTACCTTCTCAATCTAGAGCTTCCATATTTCTACCTAGACTCCCCTAAACATATTTATTTTGTGCAAGTCTGATAGGCTTAAAATGTATTGAAATTACTGCACACATGCAGATCAACATAGCATGCGTTTGATAGGATGATGCTTTCTAAAATAGCAGAAACACTGCATGAACGCCACCACGTAGGCCCAGTGAGCCTTTAAAGTGGGCATTTCTATAATCCCCAGAAATAAAGCAGTTCAAGTGAAACTCCTGCACATGTACAGTAATTACTACCAGGTCAAGAAATTATAACAAGTATCTTCAAATAAGGACATGGGAAGAAAAAAAAAAAAGGCAGGAACTTGGAGTGCCTTGTTTAACAGAAAGATGGAAGACAGTAAACATGGAAGACAGTACCCGGCTGACACACAATCAGGGAGTGCTGTGTAAGGACAACTCTGCAAAGGGCTTCACCAAATGCATGCAGGCAAATAAGCCTCTCTTGCACGTTGCCACACAAATTTTGCTACTGTTATTTCTCTATAACCTGTATTTTGGAGGAACAGCCCTTCACCTCCCAGGCCCATCGCCAGCCCCAGTAACACCACTGCCAAGACCAGTCCTCCCAGTTCCCTCCACAGCCGCTGTCCACCCTGCCCCTCGCTGTCCGCTGACCAGGGAAGACTCCTGAGCTGGGGTCTCCACCTCACTCCTCACCTATAATGTGATAACCAGGACGCCACCTCAGATCTGCCAGGAGGCTTTTGAGGGTCCTCTACTGCAGAGGAGGTTACACTGCCAAAGAAGCCAAGACCCTTTTTTTAATAAAACACATGAACTTATACTTACTAAAGCTTCACATGCAGATGTATTCCACTCCCCTCATATCACCCCTGCTGCTTGCATTTCAATAGCACAAATGATTATAGAATCCCTCATGATCCCATTAAGCCCCGAGAAAAGTAATCACTGGAGCCACAGAAGACATTGCTCACCATACGACCGCAAATTTTCAGTGAGGATGCCTGTCTGTCACACATGGGAAAGGCTATCAGGATAAACAGCTGTGGCATAACAAGGATTTGTAATACTTTGTAGCTAGGCCACCAGTGAAGTGTCACAGAATAAGTGGAAAAAAGGTACATCCACTACTTTTGCAGTCAGCTCTCCTTCGAAGAACTGCCTTTTACTTCCAGTGCAAGTCAAAATTTATTTGAAAAAATGTTCATCATCCTGTTTGTTCTTAAACATCTCTTTAACAACAAGAAGCATGAAAGAGAGGCCTCCTGGTCTTACCAACATCCATTCAGCCCAGTGTTCTACCCTCAACAGCAGCAACAGGCGATGTGGCTTAGGAAGCCAGTCAAAGTCTAGACCCCTTTCTGTGGTCCATCCCCCTCATATTCCCTTTCACTACGCAAATGCACACAAGCATCTTGCTGACAGGAATATGGCCACCTCCGCAGGACAGGAGGAAATGAAGACAAGCAAAGTGGCACAGACATCCTGGATTCATACTAGCCCAGCTTGTTGTGAACCTTCCCACTACTTCCACGGAGTTCCAGCTTCAGCTCCCTGTCTGAAAACTCCTCTTTCCGTATCTGTTCCAGTTTGAAAGCCTCTACAAACTCCCCACTCGGCTCCAATAAGAGAACTGAAATTCTGCAGCAGACACGAATGCACAGCTGGCAGGAATGTCTGCACACCCTATCCCAAACAGACAGTATAAGCTCTTTTTCCCACATTCTTCTCAACTGTCAAGATGACTTTGAAGTAGCATCTGAAAACTGTTTGAGAGCACATAAATCTAAATCCAGCCTTGCAGGCTTCCAGCATCCCCTATCTACTACACACAGTCTCCAGACAGGAAGATATTCTTTTCCAGTGTGACCTAGTTAGAAAACTAATTGAAACAACCTGATAGTTATGGTTAACTCAAACAGCTCTGATACTTGCAAAGTAAATTAAGCTCATTCCACAACTCAGATAATTTCTATATATCAACTTTATTAAATGAAATCCCTTATGAATAAGATACTTTAGATCACTGCATGTTTTCATTAAGATGTATAATGTACACATCATCTACAAGTGAAAAATGTCTTCAGAATACATTCAATCATACGTGCAGATTACTGTAAGACAGACAGAAACTCGGACACAAAAAAAAACTTGTGTGAGAGATAATTTACTATCCATAAAGGGAAAACAAAACAAAACCAACCCAATTCTTTCTCTACCATCTACCACAAGCATATGTGGATTATTCCTAAACAGTCCTACTAAAAACACTTTGTGTCCTAGGCCTTCTAACTTCCAGGGTATTTGTATAGCTCACCTATGCGTTAAAATAGTCATCTCTCACACTCTTGTTTTCCACTTAAGCAAAAGCAGTTCTGCCCTGCATATGACACATTGAGCTATTTCACCATTAACATGTAACATGTCCTTTCATGATATTAGGACAAAACTGAGCTGAAGTTTGACAGGTCTTTTATGATTCTGTCCTAACAAAGGTTTTGAGAAAAAGGGTAAGGTCTGTTTCTAGTTAGAAGAGGCAAAGCTGTTTTCTAATAGCAGCACAGTTTTTCCTCAGGATTTCTTCTGGGTGCTCTGGAGAAGGCACAACTAGAACTGACCATAACCATAATTAGATTATTCCACATTTTATCAAAGTAAGAATATTTAAGAGCTACTCTCTATAACCAAATTTACACAGGGGAAAAAAAACCAAAACCTTTTCAGAGGTTTTACCCCACCAGATAAAGCAACAGTTTCCTAAAATTCCAATACTGGGTGGGGGCAGAAATAATAAGAGCAACCTATTTCAGCTGCTTTCTGAAGTGCTTTAAGTTCTACACTTCTTGGCCATTCCTGAGTTTTCTGCCTTGGAAAGGCAGACTACAGTTTTGTATTTCTAAAAGCCCAATGTGAAACTATGGGCTAGTAAGTGAAACCATCCTTACAGGAAAACACGAGAAAGCACAGACTTCAGTAACCCATAGAGTAGTTTTTTTTCCTAGACTTTTTCAGACCTAGTCCACTCTATTACTTTACCTCAGATGAGTATTTCCTAAACTGTGGTTGACTGCTTGGTGCCAACTCATTGCTTCTTCTGGCAGAATGAGTTTAGAAAGATGACTTATTTTTCTGATAGTACATCGTTATCACTGTCAAAACAGTGTTCATTATGCATGGAAGGTACCACGGCAACACTAAATATTCCATATTACAGAACTCTGAAAAAACATGAGCATTTTACACAGTTCACATTTATAAGTTCTTGTGCAGATTTGGAGAATATGCTGTTTAGAGAGAGCTGCATCACTGGTACTGTGCTAAGGGGAAGGTTACTGATGAAAGGAACTGGGGTGAGAACTGCAGTGCTGAACGAAGGTAATGAATTCACACACCAAAAAAAACCCTATTCTTCCCACACTATCAAGCACAGAAGTTGATTTTTGTTTTGTTAGGGTACTCTAACAGGTGTCACATGGTTGGACAGCAATGACTAACCAGGAAACAAGTAACTAGCTTTTACTGGACAGAGATCCACAAAAAAAACAAAAAGCGCACAACACTCCACCAGTCCTTCCACCAAAACAGTAGTAAGACCAGGCACACCAACAGTTTGCTACATCATAGGCATATTTGGGATGGATGATTCCGTAACGCAAGAGCACTGATGGTACATATGTCAAATGCAGTCTGCTACAAGAGTAGTTCTCCAGACCAGGTCTTAGTGAGCCCCTATATATTTTCACAGTTCAGAGTCTCAAACGCTTGTCCCATTTTCCTTTTGAAGATCCCCCTTCTGTGTGCTCTTTTTTTTCCTCCACCTGAAACAAACGCGGGAGCAACTAGAGATCATCACCACAGCTCTCAACTGCAGATACAGAGTTTGGAAAACTAAAATCAGCATACCACTTCCTACCGACAGCCCTACTTGTGGTTCTAAAAAAGGCCAAAGAAAGTGGCATGATTGTAGGAAGTCAAGGAAAATTCCCAAAGTTGGAATTCTGCAAAGAAGCCCAAAGAACTTATCATAACAACAACAATTTTTAAAGGGTAATCATAAAAAGAACTAACAAAATTATTCACAAACACAGAACCTTACTCCCCACAAGTAACATGGGTCATGTTAATAGCTGCCGCTCTCAGAGCATGCCATCAGCTCTCCGAAGCATGCCACTGCTTACAGTGAATAGTCACAGAACTGAGCCATGCAAAGAGAAGCAGCACAGAGATCTTTTAACAGCTCTTTTTAAGATCTCCACCCAAGCCCCTCAGTGAGCTATACTAGAAATAAACCAGACAAATGCTAAAAAGTCTTTAAATACATTACAGGAATCACAAATTCCTACAGCAGGAAATAAAACCTAAGACAGAATGAAATCGATAAACTCTGCTCCACACTGCGCCTTCAAACGGGGAGTATCATTTGGGCTGACCAGCGCCGTCCCGCAACCCCCCACCCTCAAGGTCCACACAGACCCATCGGCAC
>JAOXNH010000049.1:40891241-40904227 GCA_028566575.1 Bartramia longicauda
GTGAGGGGCGGCGGAGGGACGGGCCGGCGGCGGCCGCGGGGGGAACCGGGCCAGTGGCGCAGGGGAGGGGCCGCCGGGAGGCACATGCCCCGCGGCGGAGCCGGGCCGCCGGGAGGAGCCGTAGCAGGCGGCCTTCCTGCCGCAGGGCCTCTCGTTAACACCAAGTTCAAAACCCGAAATTATCACAGAAATTAGGGAGCTTTTAACCTAAATGTCGAGGTAAACACTCACAAAAACAGTACAATAACAGCTGATACGTGGGATCGGAGTATTTCAGATTGGCAGGAGTAAATCCTGTTGGGCCCAGAGTAACAGCAGCCCGTCACAGGTCTTAGTGCTTTGCTTTTCAGTGAGGCTGGTCTTGAAAAGGTACTTACTTAAAGGATGATAAAGATGGGAAATCATTATGTTAATGGTATGCGGGTGTCACGATTAGCTGATACGTTTGAACAGTTCTCACATACAATAGCGCAATGCCGTAACCTGCTCCTTTTCAACATACTCAAATGCCACAAAATACTCAAGAATCCTACAGTTACGGAAACAACCAGCGACTTAAGCCTCTCTCGGCTGGTGCAGTAACGACACAGCAGCCCTGACAGAAATTGTAATGAGGAGCAGGTTCTGTACTCCATACCAGAACAAGGATGTTCTCATGGAAATCAGTTGTCTCGTGCATGCGCTTTTTTCTCACTCGAAGGGAAGTCACGTTTGACACTGAATTCGCAGCAGCAGGGGCGAATAGATTGCATTCACTTTCATTTATTCCAAATGATTGCACCAGGTTGTTTTAAGAAGCTGATAATACTTCATCTTTGTTACTCTCTGGCTAGAGGAATGCAATTTACTGTACTGGGAAACAGGTTAGGCAACGCCCAACGCCAGTTTGTACAATGTACTTGTCCACACAAGCATACTTCATCCCATTGCCTTTATTCATTATGGTGTGATTTTAGTTCTGATGTGGCACACAGACAAAATAGTGAGCAGTTTCTAAGATTTTCACATCAAGAGAAGGTTCAAAAGGGTCTGACTTTGGTATTTTGAAGAGCAACACAGAACTTAAGAACTAACATCAGAACACTGCTGTCTCCTCCTCTGCTGCACAGCATCTGCCAGTTTTGATATGCTGCACACCACTAGCTTTACTAACACCCCCTCCTTTTAAAAAAAATAAGTACAGGAGGCAACATCTATATTAAACATTACTGAAGAGCAGCAGAGCCTTTATGCCTTGCATCTAAGTGATTGCCATGGTAAATCCACCATCAGTATTACATTTTTTGAAGGCCAGGCTTTGCCCTCATGCCGTAAGTTTATTTACAGAAACAAGATCATCAACTCTGTACTAGAAATAGTGCCACACTGTGGAAGATTCCAAGTGGTCCAACAACCCCTTCCCATTCCACCAGCTCCAAGATGGAAATTGCATTTCCCATATCCCATTTCCCAAGCACAGTGCTGGATATTCCAAAGGGGCGCAGCACCAGCTAGACAAATAACCTACCAAGAATAGGAAGGGGCTTCCTAACTTCCATTAATGATCAACACAGGGAGCATAGGCCATAAAACATGAATTCACTTCAATTTATGAAATACCTAACCACTTTTCTATGCTAATTCTGTAGCACTGACTTTTACTAAATGCTAGAAAAATTAGTTTCAAGGGCTAATTTTGTGTATTAATTTCAAATACTATCTTACTGTAAAAGGGTGAAGAGAGCTACTGCTGTTTACACATGTATATTTAAACTACATACTTAAAAGGCTGCAAAACCAGTTATTGCAATTTCAGCTTGTGAGAAATGTAAGCAACCAGGCTACAACCAAAGCTGTCTCTTGACCACTGAAGATGGCTTCTTCTCCAGTCCGCCACCATCCCAGCCTCGATCAATGGTCCTTGCTCCAGAATCCAAAGACAGGCACTTGCCAGAGCAGCTGATGTGTGGAAGATCCAACTTACCTACTGCGAGAAAAGCAGGATTGACGCAGAGTCGGCTGTACAGGTTTTCAACCCTCCCCTTAAATATTGTATCTAAGGCCACCCCTTCCATAGACAGCAGCCGTGTTCTTTGGAGAACTTTATTAAAATATATCCAAGAAGTAATCAAACATTTTCTAATTAGTCAGGAGAGAACTGAAGTGAGAAAAACATCTGTACAGAGGACAGTGGTGTAAGTTTTTGTTTACATGCTTTATTTCAATGTTTCACAGTTTAGTCATTGTCTACAAAAATATATTTCTGAAACTCTGAGTCCTCTATAAAAAAGCTGGTCAGCAGCAGTGACCCTGACAAACAGAATGTACCTTGGGACAGTGTGAGCACCTCCTGTAAGCAGATTAGTGCAGCTAGAGCACTCCTGCCTCACCCTGGGAGACTTCTGTTCTTTGGGATTAAAGCTCTGCGCTAGTTCTGAATGAAGGCATTTTAAAAAAAAAATAAAAATCCTTCCACTCCTGTACACTGCACTAAGCCTGGGAAGGGAGCTGCGAGTCAGCGTATCAGACAGGATACGCTGTGCTAACAAAGGACGTGGCACCCGGGGGATGGAGCAGACCACAGGGTACTTTAGTTCTGGTCAATTTTCCTTTGAGCAATCTGTTCCGAACAGCCTTCGTCTGGTGAGAACAGGTTCAGTCTGTAAGCAGAGGTACCAATGGCATACAGGCAGAGGAATTCTATAAGCACAAAGAAAGTCCTTCTTTCAGATCTTGATATGGGTTCTGTTCATTTTTACTTAAATCTTTTCTGCTGTAGCTTTAATCAAGGGGAAAATTGCCTTCATACCCAATCACAAGCCAACATAGTGTTGGACAGAACAGAGCCACTACCAATGCTGTCAGCTTCAACTCCTTAGTACCCATGACTGGAAATGTTTCTTATGACATAAATTCATTCCTACGCTTCCTAGTCACCAGTATATCTAGGCACCAAAAATAAGAATTGAGAAACTTGTGTCCCCCAAATGAGATCTTTCCACTCTTCCTCTGCTCAGTTATTTGACCAGTCTATAGAGATACTTGCAGTTAAGAAGAAAAAAAAATTGCTGCCTCTTTTAAAAAAATAAATTTTTCTTGCATTGTACTCCAGAAGAGACAAAGTCCATGTACTCCAATCCTCTGTATTCACAAAGCTCATAATGAGAAGCCCCTTACCACAAAATAATCAGAGACCTGAACTTTTAAGCAGGGTGGGAATTTTCAGCAGCAAACAAGGACAGAGTAGTTATTGACAGGCTGCTTACCTAAAGCGGTGACAGACAGAATACAAGCTCTCAGTCCCTGAAAGCTTTTTCCATCTGCCTGTCAGAACAGCTTTCTGAGCTAGTAGCTTGTAAAATTTAGGCTTCCTAGAGATAAGAGAACTCAGGAAAGTGCTGCTGGTTATTTTAGGTACAGCTGCAATCAAAGTGCTTCTGAGCTCTAAGCTTTTGTTCAGAAAAAGTTCTCCTGTAACTTGTGCCTACCACCAGTCCCAGTCCGATCTGCTAAACCTGAGCAGCCAAGGAGGTATATGAATTTTAAGTATCATCAGCATCATCCATGAAAACACAGAAGCCAAGAACCTTCACCGAAACAAATACCTTATCAAAAAAGACACTCAGCACTAGAGAACTAATATAATCTCACTAATGCTAAACAGTTAAAGTGTAAAATCTGTAAGAAAACACCTGGAGTTTACTTCTTGCCTATTTTCCTTTTTTAAATTGCTGGGGGAGAGTGGGAGGGTGGAGGAGAAAGGAATGAATCACTTCACTGTATCAGCAGTAAGCCATTATACAAAGACAGTATTGGAGAAAAATTTTAAACCAGCAAAATATCTGAAAACTCGGTGACTGCAAAAGCTTTCCGCAGCTTCCCAAACTCTTAACAGCCTAAAAAGAGGGTTTTTGGCCACACCTCAAGGTGTATTTTCAGCCTGTTCCCAGCTGTTCAGGTTCCAGTCACAGACACACACTGAGGGAAAAGCTGAGGGAGGCAGACAGACCCACACATAAGGTATGCCTCCCAGATAGCCCCTACCTATAATGTACCCACACAACATAAACAAATCAGTCAGGAATTGTTACATCTTGTGCATGGAAAGGCTGTAACTAAAGTGTAACAAGATTAAATTAAAGGAAGATCTGGAATAAAGGAAAATCTCCTGTGGAACCTATTTTGCTGAAGACTCCATACCCCTCAAAGAAGTGATTCATATTCAATCATTTGGGAAATGGGAAAAAACTTGAGAGCAGCAATCCTGCCTTGGCTTCAGCTGACAAGCTGAGAATGTTTTTTCCTTTAGCATCACAAACCATGGTGTGGAAACCCACTGTCTTGCCCTGCCCGCTACTGGAGATGCAGTATATGCTGGCAGAGCTGAAGTAATTTGGTCAATTGTTAAAAGCTGCCTTCTCCATCAGCACAGAGAAATTGTCACTAGCACTGGTATGTTATTTTTAGTTGATGCAGCTACGACAAAAAAACCCAAACAAACCCACACCACTAAAAAGCACCCTGTAGCACAAAGCTTAGAATTCTAACATGACAGATACCTTGTGGATAAACGTGGCCATACTGTGTGTGAGGAACCAGCAACCGAAGCTGCAAATTATTGCCACTTGCTGTCTCCCAGTCCAAGTTTTTTCCCATTTCCACATTCTCTTGCCTTCTCCAAGTTACACGGACTCCGGGGTGTACTATTCTGAAGCTTCACAAACACAGTGGCCACCAGAACACATCTGATGACATTTTACTCCCTTCCAAATTATTCACAAGGCTGGCCTTGAGACTGTTGCTTTTAACTTCGGGCCTAGTACTGCATAGACAAAACTTTGTACGGTCAAGAACTAGCAATGCCTGTGCTATGTCTGTTCTCACAGGAAATCTTAATTAAAACAAGCAAAGTAATACACAGAGCTGAGCCTAGGCTGCATTCTACCAAGGGCATAATAAAGACAATAGTCACAACTTCTCCAATTCGCTAATATTTTTCTAATATTCCCTATGGCTGCACTTAGAGAGGTTCAGCCAAATTAAATTTAAGCTGCAAGTCACAACTGAAAAGTGTGCACTGAAGTCTGGTGTCAGGAACACTGAGGGCCATCCCTGACCAGGCAGCTCTGCTTCTGTTTCCAAGTGCACAAGGACCGTTCCTTGTCACAGACAACTGAGGCAGACACATGGGAAAAATCACTGGTTAAACCAAGTATTTCCAAGGGGAGGCAAGGTCACTGCTGCCCTGCCCCAGAGAAGAAGAAAGATTCATTGAGAGATTAAAACTAAAGGGTTACAAAATAAAGGCAAGAGCTAAAGTTTGCCAGTAATGAAATGCATTCTCCCGTCCCATATGAACGGGAAATAGTCTCTGTAGGGTGTTAAAGAAGGTCCTAGGAGGAGAAACCCTCCTACTTTTTTCTGCTGCCAGAGGAGAGGAAAGATGCTGCTATTGGTCAGCAGGAATCTCTCTGTCGGCATCCAGTTTGCTCGTCTCTCCCGGGGAAGGGGTACGTGGTGCAGAGTGAGAAACAGATGGGATCCCATGAGCTACGATCCCTTCCACCACTGGCGGCTCTGGCAGCCCAGGGGTGGCTACTCCCACTACTCCTGGAGGAAACCTAAAACCAACAGAAACAGAGAAATTACCAACTTGCCCAACAGACTCACACAAGGGGAAAGGAGCTGTGCCATCAGGCACCTGCTGAATACAAATCCCTCTTTCTAACAGAAATGCTCTGATATCGAACACAGGAGAAGTCTTCAGAGCTGAAGAGCAGCAGTGACATCCTAATACCAAACGACCCCTGTTCTTAGACAGGCAGAGATTGTCTCAGGTCACATACTAAGCATTTGGAAAACAGGTACAAGGTTTATCTCCAGCAGAAAACAGCATGAGGCACTGTATGAAGGTACCCTGAAGAGCTGGAACAGCAGCAAGAGAAGTGCAAGCTGCCAGTTATCCTTCACTGGGCTGTAAGACAGAAAAAGTAAGGAGTTGAACTAATAAACCAGCTAGATCTAAGATGAAAAACAGGAGAGTGATACTCATAAATTGCCAATGAACCATTCTTCCATTCTGCCTTCTCTGTAAATATGTTTGAACCTCTGCAGTCTCAGAGAAGGGAAAAGAATGTATTTCCTACTTTGCAGAAGGGAGAAAAACAGAGGGGAAGCAACCTGCCCACAATCACTTGGCAGGTCTGTAATAGACTAATAAACAGAAATACACCCTATTTAGGCAACTGCCCAAACCCACTGGACAATGTCTCTTTAAATAGTCCATGTTTGGGCTACAGATAAGAACTGTGCTTTGTTTATACAGCCCTAATGATACGTACAACTTCTAAGTGTTAAGATCCAGACCTCTTTTCAAGCACCCAGCAGGCTTTCTTATATTAAGATATTTTTTGGGCAGTGCTTGCAAGGATTTGGAAAAATTCACCAGTATGCAGCTGGAACTAAGTATGACCAAGTAAATGTTAAATCCTAGTACAGCTTCAGGAGTGCTGCTGTTAGGATTCTGGGAAGAGCTCATATACATAGTGTATGGGAACAGAAACATACCTGCATGTAAGTACAAGCAATTCTCAAACCCAAAGAGGGATGTTTACCTACTTCAGTAGGAAGATAGCCCTGGAAGCGGTAACTTTGGACAACCTACGTGTCTCACCTGTAAGCTGCAGCTCCATTGAGTTCTGGATGGACAGTTGCAGGATCAATACTGGACCACTGAGCTGCTAACAGCAAGTACTCCTTATTAACACAGTTCCTCAAAGCATCAGGTATGTGACCTGCAAGAGCGCCAGGAATGAAAAAAAAAAAAACAACCAGGACACAAGTAGGAGGGGCTCATTCCCTGAAGCATTTACAAAGGAAAATAGAATGAAAACGTCCAACATCTTTTCCATCTACCTGCACAGGATAACACTGGGCTGGGGAGACTCCTCTGACAACTGGTCTCTGGAGAAGAAAATAAATTGATTCTTCCTTCCCTCTTCTGTGATCTTGTGGAAATTACTGGCCAGAATCCCCAACTGTGAAGTCTCACTTTCCCCAAGAGACAATACGTACTACTCCAGAAAACAGGTGTACAGTATAACTGTCAAAGGAAGTACTGCAAAGGATTTGGAAGAGGTACTGGGTACAAAGCTTTTCCAGGGAGGGAAAGCGCCACTCCGGTATTAGTTACAAGGTTCTCAGAAGGCAAAGAGACAACTATCAACTTATGCTCCAGTTCCAGAAACCAGTGACTGAGTCTAAGTTTTCAGAACAATCAGCATAATCCTTAGCGCAAATTAACAAAAGAATACTAATTCAGCAGCAGCTGCAGAGCACACAGTCTTCCTCATTACCTGTAATAGCTCTGCGGATCTCTTTAGCTGCATCTTCTCTGGACTCAATGGAAGCCTGCTCACTGTACCAGGCAGTGTGAGGGGTGCAGATCACGTTGGGTGCATCTTTTAAGGGCCCCTGAGCAAAGCTGTAGGGAGGGTAAAAAAAAAAAAAGAAGTGGTTTCTCTCCAGAAGTGATAAGCTCATCTGTCCTCTTGGGAATCACTGTAACTCAAATAACAAAAAAATGACAGAATCATCCAGAGTAGTGAGTCACAGGACAGCAGAGGCATGCAGGTGCAGCATTACCTGAAAGGCTCAGACTCATGCACATCCAATGCTGTTCCTCTGATTCTCCCCTCTTTCAAGGCTTGCGCTAATGCTTTCTCATCTACCAGCCCTCCCCGGGCTGTGTTCACTAAGAAACAGCCCTGGCGCATCTGGAAGAAGAAAAATATTAAGTGGGTTGAGAATGAGACTTTTCATGGAAGCTAAGCGAATCTTGGGAAGTCTACTGGAAATAAGCAGGAGCCTGCAGTGATTAGATGAGGCCTGGACGAACTAGGAGTGCTCTCACTGCAAAGCTAACCACAGGGGAAATGCCTGCAAGCAATGCTTGAGAAATTGCTTTAAAAATGAACAAACAAAACCACACGACAACAAGGGCAAAAGCGGACCTCTCAAGTTCTACACTCCGTATTCATCCTACTACATTAAAAAAGAAAGAGGACATGAATCAAGTATCCAGCTATACGAAACTGGACTACTATGTCCAGATGTCTCTCATGAAAGCATTGAATTCATAGACTAGTGGAGTAGAGCCCGAGACTGACTTTGCAGTGGGCTTGGGCAGAGAGGCTTTGGCAGTGCTGTGCAAAGAAACTTATAGTCCCAGCCACACCACATCTGGCTCTAAACAGCAGAGTCAATTATGCATTTTAAAGGTAATTTGAAATTATTGAATCACCTAAAATGTTCTTTATAAATGAAATTACTTGGCAAAAAGAGCCAATCCTATTCTTAACATGAAATTCTATACAGCACAAAGCACAAGCACCCGGATCCACACGCTCCCAGCCTCCAAAGGCAGCTGGAGGCACACGACAGAGGCAGCAGGATTCACACGCTCTCAGCCTCTGTGAAAGCAGCAGTTTCTGTTTGCATTCATTTCCACAGTGCTCTGTGGGGGAAATCAAGCTCCTGCTGCACCTGTTTAATAGTGAAGTCATTGATGAGGTGATGGTTATGTTCATTCAGGCTGCAGTGCAATGTGATGCAATCGCTGTGCATTAGTAGATCCTGCAGGGTTCCTACTCGTTGTAAACCCAAGGATCGCTCCACTCCATCCGGCAGATAGGGATCATAGAAAATCACGTTGAAGCCAAAGGACTTGGCTCGCAGAGCCACTGCCTGTCCAACTCGGCCTTCACAAAAGAAAACCCACAATCATCAAGGAAAGGTAAAACAAATTTTAAAGACAAGATACTGGGGCAGACTGGGAGCCTACACTGGAGTTTACTGCCAGGGCCCAAGGTACTGCAGCCCTGGAAACCCCTCAGATTGCCACAGGGATCCAGGAGGTTATTGATCCCATGTGTCTAATTCTAGTCCTTCCCCATGCAATAGTCAGAGCTTAGCCTAGAAGGAGCTGTTTTTCAAACCAAATCTGGACCCTGAGTCAGAGGCAATAATAATCTGATTACAAGAACCTCGAGAAAGAATTGATAGCTTTCAGGCAGCTTTGTTACTGACACAGAGCCTAGCACACAGGGAAACAGTCATTGAGATCTGTCTGAAAGTGCCAATTCTTCTAGCCATTTGAATACGAGAAAAAAGTCCCCAATCCCATGACATACACCCAACTCTTGAAGATATCCAGCATCACAGAATAGGGCACTAACGTTCCTTATGAGTCAGTGTGTTTCACAACGAACAGCTACAAAATTATCACTTTTTTCAGTCTATGACTCTTAGGTTCCCAAAAACTTTCACAGTTCATTTTTCAATCCAACAATTCCCATCACTTACCTAGTCCAATGATGCCCAAAGTCTCCCCACGGATACGCACAGCGCCTCCAGCCACCTCTCGAATCTGTTCTACACTGGAGGCTCGATTCCCTTCCCGCATCGCCTGATGCAGCCAAGTAACACGGCGATAGAGGTTCAAGATGTGGCAGAGGGTGGAGTCAGCGGTCTCCTCTACTGAGGAGGAAGGGATGTTGCAAACTGCAATGCCTACAAAGCCATAGACGTCATATGAGATTTTTAGCATCACAACGCTAAATCAACATAGAGCTGTTCAGGCATAAGCGCTGAAAGACAATTCAGTGCTCCAGAACTACTGCCAAGAAACACAAGATTCATTTCAGAAGCTCATTCTACAGCAACACAGATCCACCCAACCAGCTTCTTAACCCCAAGGAAATACCATTCTTTCCCTATAAATATCCATTTGATTGATACACGCACCAGAAAAAAAAACAACAGGCTGATAGGTGAAAACTGGGTCATACAAGTGATGCAACAAACTGACTCTTTTAGAAGACCTGCATCCAAAAAGATGCACTCACTTCAGAGATACTCCTAACAGATTAACTGGCAGACTGTAGAAGAATTAAGACAGATGGTTGAGCTCTTTCATGCCTCACACTCCAGGTGCTCACTGCAAGCACCAGCTTCCCCAGGAGCAACAATAAGTAACTAACTCATTAAATGCAGAGAGAAGCCACAGGAGCCTCTCTAAATCCATTTGAAGTCACGCTTAAAAATAGCAACACATAACACTCCCACTCTAGAATTACCACAAGGGTCCACAAAACCCATGGTTAGAACTATCACGTAGATTACTAATGCACACAGAGTTGAGGTCTTGGAAGAACAAACTACTGTCAGGAAAGGGAAAGATGGAAAAACGTAGCAAAATCTGGTAATTCCTGAGCGGTCTACGAAAAGAAAAAAAAAGGGGGGGGGCGGGGCTGGCAACGTCACTGCTGCTATCCTTCATTCAACAAACCAACAAAGAAATAAAAAGGAATTAAAATCTAGGCAATGGTTGAAGGCACATAAAATTCAGAAATGCATCACTCTTTTGTGAGTCTATTACAGAGGAGAGATTCGACTAAACTTAGACCATGCTCTCTTAAGAGAACTAGGAGAGCAATGGCCACACACAGTCCCAGATATCTGACTCCTTTCCTCTATCAAATCCTTTGCAATTACAACATAATGCCACACAGATGACCTGGATGACATGAGGAGGGGAGAAAGGGAAATGTAACTTCTTTTAATCTCACTGGTTACCATCTCATTCAACTTCAAACAAGCCACGTGCATTCATATCTTACACAGCTAAATACAAGGAAACGGAAACACACACAACAGCCCTTTGGTCTGATTTGAAGATTCAGAACACATAAGGACCAGTATCTTACCTCAGAATGAATTAAAGGGCCTGGCTAAGCACGAAAATAATCATTAATTGTCCATGAAAAAGCAAATCCGGCCACGCATAAGGGTCATCATCATTTTGCTCCAAAGCAAAAGTGGTAAGCAGCAGTCTGACGGTGAAAGAACTTTGACCCATTTTTCCTTGGGTTAATGAGTGTAGAGTGGGGGGAAAGGGAAAGCTCTCAATCTGAATGAATCAAAGATATGGATGGTGATTTTAAGTAGAGAACCCTAAGAGTAGATTAGGTTCCAAACTGAGCCCAAAAATGTAATGGCTGGATAAGAGTCAAAGACGTCACCAGGAACTCTTGAGACTATTCAGTTGAATCATCCAGACAGAAAACTCTTTAGACCTAATTCAAGCACTAGACAAATAAGCACTTTTCATTTATTTGCAATTCATCTGTTCTTATCAATCTGAAAATTGTAATGCCTATTTCAATTTTATATATAAATACTTGCATTTGATTTAAACTTAATCTGATCTGCATTACATTAAGAAAGGTTTCAAACCACTGACACAAACCTAAAGAAGAATGGGGAGAGTACTTTAGATGATCCACCTCACCTAGAAGACTACAAAGTCCAAAAGTCTCACTGCCATACGTTCAATAAATAGCAGCTGATTCAAAGACTCTTCACATGCCTAGGGCTCTAAAGGGATCAGTAATAAAATGCTGAATCAGAACCCACCTGCATATAAAAAACTCACTGAACATTTACAGTGAGTTTATCCTGCATCAGCATTTGCAGGCTGCTTTCAGACATCAGTTTGCTAAGACCTTTCTCCACAAACACCACAAAGCTGCCTCACCAAAACTTATCTAGACACTGCATTCAGGTTTCTGAATCCCAAGCAACAGCAAAGACCCTGACACCTACAGCAGAGCATTCTGAGAACTGAGAATCTTTCTTTCAAGCCACCTACCAGCTCCAATATTGGTCACCTTCCTAAAGATGCCTGAGACTAGGCAGCTCCAGATCCGTTTACATAAAAGGTTTTAAATGCACTTAACTATAAAACAAAAACACATGCAGAGTTCTACTTCACATTCAGTTCTGATCGCAACAGAGCCCTAATGTTGTCATCATACCTAATTCTGCAGCAGATTTGATGTCAACATTGTCATAGCCACTGCCAATACGCACAATGACCCTGAGGGCTTTGAATTTCTCCAGATCCTGACGAGAAAGCGTAATGGTGTGATACATCAGAGCTCCTACTGCCTCATTCAGCACCTACAACAAAAACCAGTCCAAATCAGTGTCTGCTTTGGTTACTGTCAGAGGCAGAGCTCTGTGTTCGAATACTTGCAAATTTTCTTGCGCACCTTTTCATGGATTTCCTGAGTTGACTGAGCATCACAAAATGCCACTGTAGCAACATCCTTCAAGATGGGCATCTCCACGGTGCAATCTCGTCCATCCAGGAGTGCAACCAGTGGCCGTGCTGGCATTGGGCCATTCACGATAGGAGGCCGTATGCCTGTCAGGAAAGTCAGCAGGAGTGATTACATGAAAGACAAGAGTTCTGGAACCCTCATTTGCTAGTCCAACAAGTCACTAGTTCTGTTAAAGTTCTATAGTATTTAGGAAGGAGTTAGTAAAAATAAAAGAGATAAACAGGAAACAAACACAGGGAAATGAAGGTAGGGGAAAAAAACACATACTCTGCCACGATTATATAAAGAAAAATAAAGCATGTTTTATTAACAAGGAGACAATAGAGGTGGTGCCCTCAGAAGCACGCCATCTAAGTCTTGGCTCCTGAAACCAGTTATAAACCCGCTCCAGGTCAACTCTCCGCTAACCTGCCGCCTCTCCCATCGCAGCACACTCGGACACCGGCTCTATTTCTCCCTGAAGTGAGCAGAGCAACTCCTACGTTCGGAGGGCTCCGGCAGCCATTGCACTAGCGCCCCCCGCGGGGGCCCGCCCGCGGCTAAAGGACTCGGGCCAGCTGCCGGCAGCCCTGCTCGCCGCCGGCCGGACAGGGCTCCCGCCACAGCGAGGCGGGCCGCTGCGGCTGCACTACTCCCCATCGCCCGAGCGCTGGGCCGCTGCCGGGCGCGGCCCCAGGTGGCGCCGCCGCTGCTTGCCGGCCCCGCCTCACCTTCGCAGATCCGGTCCAGCCGCTGCCGCTTCACTTTGTGCCGGTCCATGGGCCGCCCCGGGCCGCGCCGCCCCTCAGCGCTGCGCAGGGACGCCCGTCACTCGCCGCCGCC
>JAOXNH010000049.1:40904255-40920889 GCA_028566575.1 Bartramia longicauda
GGCCGCGGCCCAGAGGCCCTGCCGCCACAGAGGCGCCGCGGCCTGAGGCGCCGCTCGCTTCCGCTTCCGCCCCGCGCCCACCGCCGCCCCACAGGCCTTTGCGGCGAGCGAGGCCCGGCGAACAGTGGGGGAGAGGGGTTCAGCGCGGGTGCCGCGCCCGCTCGGCCAGGGACTCTCCGCCAGCCCTCCTGGGACCCCCGAGTGATGGGTGTGGGAAGAGCTGCAGCAGAGAGACGCCTCTCCGAGCCCCGGGGTCTGAACCCCCGAAGGCCCTGACAAACGCGCACACAAGTGGGGAAAAACCACGCGGGCCCTTGTGGCTTCCTTCAGAGGGCGGCCCCAGCAGCGACCGGCCCGGCAAGCGCAGGGCAAGGGACACCGAGCCTGCTCCGGGGGCGGGGGCGTCTGTTCCCTGTGAGTGTTGTGCCGGTGGAGGCAGGAGCCCGTGTCCTGCAACGGAGAAGACAGAAAGCCCAGCTAGGCCATGCTGCCGCTGTAGGCCCTTCAGCCCTCCAGCACCACTGCCATGGATCGTCTTGTGAGTGGGAGCCTGTGACATGGTCCAGTGTGTCTCCCGAGGCCCTGGCATCTCAGTACTCTTGACAGGGAAGCACATGAACTCTCGTGGAAGGGCAGGAAAGAAAAGCAGCAATGAGAGGAAGCAGTACAGCCTGTAAAGATCCAGGATGTCTCCAATTCTCAGAAAGTCAATGACGGAATTCCCGGCACAGGCTAAAGAAAGGGGACTGTTCATTACTGCCTTCTGCCTGCAGAAAAGAGATGCTGGAGGCCTGGCCAAAGCTGAGAACATGGGCTTTTTGTGCCTGGCTCTGCTTCACCCCTGCAGTAGCTCTTGGAAAGGGGAACTAAAGTCTAGTCCAAAGTAAGCAAGTCCTCAGCAGGTGCTTGAGATGCAAGTTTTCCATTTGGAGAGTAGGGTCTTGGCTGCTCAAGGACCCATCTTTGCATGTCATGACTGTACCTTCCACAAATCCCAGATCATGTACCTTTCCTCAGAAAAGCAAAAGCACAAGCAAGAGTAAATTCAGAAAATGAGAAAATTTAAATCCACAGAATCAGCATAGTTAGCTCTGAGTAAAGTCTCTGCCCCTGCCTCCCTCGCACATCTTGCTGTTTACTGTGTTCCCCAGAAACTCCACAAAGTCCCTGGGAGAGCCTGATCAAAAAAGGCACATCTCTTGCTGTGCCTGACCAGGATGTAAGAACATACATTTTGCTGACTACAGCCAGGTTCAATGCAATATCCAACTTTGCCTCTCTAGAAGCCTCAAAATCAGGGGTTTTTGCCCTCTTTCCCAGGCAATGTAGATAAAAATCTTGATCAAGTAAATGGATCCCATACCACATCATAGTATCTGTTAACTTTAGGATTAGTCCAGGTAAGGGAGAAAAGTTATTCACCCTGAGAATCCACTACATAAAGCAGGACATGCGCAGGGGAAGTAACAGCACTAAGCAAGTGGTGTAGAGTTTATTAAAGAACAAATTCAAGCCATTTATTATACAAACAGGAATGTACCTGAAGTCCATACAACTGATATACTTAACATGGCCCTTTTCTTCAATAGCTCCCAAATTCCATTCAGATACACCACTGTTTTTTTTAACAAGCCTGTGGGCCTTTCTCCTGCTGTGTTGTTGGGGTTTGGTGAGCAAAAGGCAACCTGGTGATAGCAGGAACTGTGGGCTGGTGACTAGGGCAGTTAAACAGTAACAAGGTAAGAATGTTTGGCAAAGATACAGACAATAAAAATGTAGAAAGTGCTTAGAAAAATGTGGTATTTTCAGGCTCACTGGGTCTGATGACTCTTAAATTTAGCTGGGCTCAGACATAATGGCCCCTCCATGGCTTCTTCTGGCAGGGTTTCTTGAGATTGCAAGTCACTGGAGCCTGCTGCTGCAGATCCAAGAGAGCAGCCAGCCCTTCTCATTCACCCGCCCAGGCAAGAAACAGCGAGTTCCCTGAGGCTGTTACAAGCAGAGCTGTTTCTGAAATAGGGTGAAGTGGTCCCTCTGTGCCACAGCAGAACATCTGCTAGGTGCCATCAGGGTAACGGATGCCTATCACCTGGATCAGCATGTCCCAGAGCATGTCAAACTCCAGCACTGATGGGACAGAGACGGGACACTGCAAGCACAGCAGACTCTGCACTTTATTCTCCAGTCCTCAGAAAGCAGCTGGCAGGATGGGAGAACCAGTGCTGAACATTGCAGAGAGGGAAGTTGTGCTCAGAAGAGCCAGCAGGCATCAGGGCAGTGTCTTAATCTCTCATCTAAAGAGACCTCAGGTGCCAAGTCTCACAAGATGCATGGCAAGTCTGGTCAGTGTGCTGCCTGAGAACAGGCGTGTGACAGCCCAGAGGAGGGTCCATGGGTTTGGAGAGGTCTAAGATGAGCATAGCTCCACTTTGCCCATTCACCCTTCCCTCAAAGGGCACCTTGCTTATGTATGACTAAATAGGCACCTAGGACAAAGGACAGAAGTGTTTTCCAGAAGTCTTTGTCCATCTTGACCAGGATACTTGCTAGAAGGTTCCCAGGCACACAGAGCTTGTCTCCACAGCTTGATCTGCATGTCCCAAGAGTAAGAGCTTTATTTCTTCTACTTGGTTGGAGTATGAGCATACCTGGCTGCCAGGCAACCCAGAGAGCAAAGCACAGCACCCACAAGCGACTAGAAACCTCCTTAAACCCCTCCCATCCAGCAATGTTTTCCTCCTCTCACCTCTTGTCCTTTTTTTTTTGGGGGGGGTCGGGGAGGGGGGGGGCAAGTGAAGGCAGTGAAGGGCAGTGAAGCTGCTTTTAACTCCTTCAAAGGGAAAGGGGATGCTTCAAGTGACATTTCGGGTACTCCTCCCCAGTAATACCTGCAAACGAAGTGGAAGGGTTGTAGGAGAGTGAACAGACCCAGAACTGCCTCACCTGGGGACTTGCTGAAGGGAAGAGCTGGTAGCCCACCTGCTGCCGCCTCCCCTGCGGGAAGAGTTCATCCCACCACGGCCCGGCCCGGGGAGGGAGCAGCCAGTCCCGGGGCACAGCGGGTATATGCTGCAGGCCCCAAACGCCGCGATGGGGCTCCTCCGGGACGCCGGTCCCCGGGCCCAGCCGCCTCCTCCCACAGCAGCGGGGCGGGACCTTCTGATAGGCTTGCTGCCTCTGAGTGACGTGGCGGCGGCCCAATCGAAACGCTCCTCTCGCACCGCCCCCTGCGCCGTCTGGCGGCCGGCGCCGCGGGCTCTGCGCGGTGTAAAAATTTTTGCTAATTTCCAATCTAAACACCCGTCGTCCTCCCCCCCGGTGGTACTTGAGGCCGTTCCCTCTTATCACAGCTCCCCTTCCTTGAGAGAAGAGACCGAGACGGGGTACACCCTCCTTTCAGGGAGTTCACAGAATCACGGAATGGTATGGGGTTGGAAGAGACCTTTGGAGACCATCTCCTCCAACCCCCTGCCAGAGCAGGTCCCACAGGAACGTGTCCAGGCGGGTTTGAATGTCTCCAGAGACAGAGACTCCACCACCTCTCTGGGCAGCCTCTTCCAGGGCTCTGCTACCCTCACAGTAAAGAAGTTCCTCCTCATGTTTAAATGGAACAAGTTTGTGCCTGTTACCTCTTGTCCCGCCACCGGGCACCACTGAAAAAAGACCGGCCCCATCCTCCTGACACCCACCCTTTAAGTATTTATAAATATTGATCAGATCCCCCCTCAGTCTTATCTTCTCCAGACTAAAAAGACCCAAATCCCTCAGCTTCTCCTTGTGAGGGAGATGCTCCAGGCCCCTCATTGTCTTTGTAGCCCTCTGCTGTACCCACTCCAGCAGTTCCCCGTCCTTCTGGAACTGGGCAGCCCAGTATTCCAGATGCGATCTCATCAGGCCAACCCACTCCACACCCAACCTCTAGTTGTAGTGAGCGAGGTCTCCCCTCAGCCCCTTTTCCCCAGGCTGAACAACCCCAGCTCCCTGAGCTGTTCCTCATAAGACTCATAACATCTTCCATTTTATCACAAATTACCTAGATCGTTGAGGTAAAAGAGGTGCATGACCATACCTGCCATGGTGCCTCAGCTATTGGCACAGATGCCCTTCAGGACAGGTTAATTAAAAAAAAAAACCACCACCACAATAGTGTCTATATACTGCTACTCAAAAGAAAAGGCAGCTTTACCCAGTTGGTTTGCATGCAAGATCTCGGAGGCAAAGCTTGCCTCTCACTTACTGGCCAAAGAGCCCTAGTGCTCTGGAGTACACCGTGTGCGTCACATGGAGCCTCCCCTCACACTTACACTGACTGACCTTTCCTGCTGTGTGAACACCTCAGTTAAAGCCTCTCTGAGGGCAGTGGGGTGTCCTCCTGGACCCCCAGCTGTATCTTGCTGATAGCTCTTAAGGCAAGTACTTTGTTGGATGCTTAAAAAGAACAGGAGGGATAGGAGGGAAAAGAGGGATTTTCTGAGGAAAGACAAAGAAATTGGAAATCCTGGAAACCTTGTTGCCAGGGGCAGAACTAGTAGAGACAGCCTTGTCCATCTGGACACAGCAGTTCTATGCTGTGGTCCAAAGTCCTGCCATCTGGGAGCGGCTCGTACCTGGGTCTTTCCTGGCAGTCTCTAAAGCACCTAATGCTGCTGATAAGATGTAAAGTAAACAGCCCCTGCGCTGCTCCATGCCATGTGCCCATCTCTTTTACAAGTAAAGAGGAGAAAATACACAGGAGTGATTAAAATACAAACCTACCACAAGCAGCTGTGAGAACCCAACAGAAAAACAGGATGCCTGCTACCTCCTGTGCTGCCTTCCACAGCACTGAAAGGTTGTGGGACCGCTGATCTTTGCTGCCTAACACACCTTGGAGGCCCCTGACTCATGGCTTGAATGAATGGAAACCCAGACCATTTCACGCGGAAAGCAGCTGTAGGGCTGCCACTGAATCAAGGGGAAATCATCTAATACATGCTCTGTACCTTGATTGCTCTCATACCTGTTTAAGTACCTTGCCAACCTACAGGAAGAGTAAAATCTCATTTTCAGTTCCATTATTTTTCTGCCTGTTATCATGTTCAACATAGTACATGCCTCTGAACATTTGCTGCCCCAGGTCTGTCTCACCGCAGTCAGATCCACTGTCCTGCATCCTAACTGAGCTTCACTTGAGACAAGGAGAGAGCAAGTAGCTACTCTGACAATGTACACCATGGATAGACCAGGATCAGAACAATGGGCTCTCAGTGCATCACTTAAATGTCTTTGAACAAAAATCTAGTGTCATACATTATTAAAGCTATGCACTTTTTCTATGTTCTCATCTCTGAAAAAAAATAGACTTAAGGTAGTAGAGCAGTGCTGTTCTAAGGAGCTCTTCATTTCTTCTCTTGAAGAAATATTTTGGCTTTCCTTTTACTAATAATTTTTCTTCTGAGCTGCTCATCACTTGGACTGCTTCTGAATCTATCATCCAAGCATGCACACACTCACCATTGCCCTGACTAGCTGGTGGGAGGGAACTTACAGAGTCTCTAATCCAAACCTTGTGTGCTGGGCAGTTCTACTGCCAACACAAGAGCAAGTCAGCTGTGGCTTTTGCTACAAGTTTGGAAACAGACTCCAACATGTCTCTGGATAACCTGTTCTAGCACTGCAGCACCAGCTTCTTAGCGAAGAAGTTTTTCATGGTACACAGCCTCACCAACCCAAGCTAGAAACTGTGGACATCGTTGCTTCTCATGTAACCTGCCACTGCCAACATGAGTTTGGGTTTGTTGCCTTTGCAACTCACCTTCAAGTAGCTGTAGGCTGATAATAGATCGCCTCTGAAACTTCTCTCTGCCAAGCAAACAAGCCACTTACCTCTTTGTAGGTCATCTGCTACTATCTTGGTAGCCCTCCACTGGGCCCTCTCTAGTTCCTCCACATCCCCGTTGAACTTCAGGGGTGGGGAGCTGTGCACAGCGGTGGCCACACCACTGCTAAGTAGACAGGAATGACTTCCTTCAGGCTCTGGCCATGTTCTTCCTCATAGTGTGGTGTGGGGTTGTCTTGTTCAGGATCAGAGCTCACTGGTGTCCACAGCAGCTTCCAGGCCCTTTCAGCGGGGCTGCTCCTCAGCCAGAGCAGGGACTTGGGGTCTCTGCCCTGCTACAGAACCCCACTCTCCTTCCAAAATTTCACATGGCCCCTGTTGGCTCAGTCCTCTCATCTCTCAGCATCCCTCTGGATTGAAGCTCTGTTGTTCAGCATGTCAATTGCCCCCCCTGAATTATTATTATCGTAAATTTACTAGTTCCTTTTTCCTGTAGGATAACTTACAGTTATTCTTGCCAAAGATATAGTCTATCCATTAACTATATGACTTTGTTTTTACCCAGACAGACACCTAGATATCTCCCATCTTTCTGCTGTGAACCACGCTGAAGCTAAAATACAAGAGCAGCTTTGAACGCTTTGTTCATAGGAACAAAAGAATAAAACTATCTGAGCCAGAAGTGTCCAAGTAGCACAGGTACTGAAGCAGAAAACTGGGTAGCTGCTATGGATGGCAAACCCCTGAACCTTCTTTGGCAATGAGCCACCGGAACTGTTTGGGGCACTAGCACTCATGCTAGGAAATGAGAGAGGTTTTTATTTAGTTTTCTATGAATATAGACGTTAACTTCTGCTGGGCTGTTTGCATTAGGGCAATATTTCTATAGTGTACAGGTGTTAATACGGGCTGTGAGTGTCAGCTGTCTGTCTCTAGCCCTGCAGAGAGCAGAGTGTGGCGCTGTAAATATTAGCCCAGGCAGAGAGGTGTTTGCACAGCCCTCCTCCCTGCTGCCTCCTGCAGTGCTGCTCCCATTGTATCCCTACAAACGCCCCAGGACCAGCTCTCAGGGCCTCAGCATCTTCTGCTTCGTGCAGTAACCTGCTCTGCCTTTAACTCCAGAAGGGTTGCAGTGATCAAAGCCTGAAAAAAGCAGCAGAAGCACCAGTGTGCTATAATTTTCATGAGATTATTACTACTTAAAATAAGATACAACTAAGTAACTCAGCACATACTGCAAACAAATTACTTGCTTGGTCAAACCCACTCCTCACTGGCTGTGGCAATTGCAGATGGAGAGAAGAAATGCCTACACATCACTGGAACTGCCACTTGCTTTAATACAGTGATACACAGTCATTTCAGAGGGAAACCAGGGATTTGTGCTCTCAGTTTGCTCAAAAGGGCTCCCCAGTAATGGAAAGGACTGTTCATTGCTATTGATTTGAACAGAAGAGGAAACTGTCCTCCTGCAGGTACTGAAGGGATCTTCCTGCCACCAAGGAGAGAAGCAACTAATGAGGAAACAGCACCAGCGTGGTGAACGGGCATCTTGTTTCACAGAGGATCCTGCGTGCACCTCACACACAGTCCATGATGAGACATAATATAGACGTGGCCTGCCATGTGTCCAGACCTGCTGAATGAGTTCTTCATGTGGCAGAGGAAAACTTTCATGCACTGTATCAAGTCCTTCATGGCCTCAAAGCAATTCAAAGAAGACAAACTGTGATGGCTCCAATGAATTTCATGAACATGAGGACTGGTGCTAGTATTTTCCATTGGAGGCAGTTGGATTGTAATCTGTGCTGCAAGGACCAGAGGATCCAGACTCAGGAACAATTAAACAAAAATGAAAAGCAGAGTAAGGCAGTATTCCAGGGGGAAGGTGGGGTGGTGAGGGGAGGACATGTACAAAGCTACATGGGTCATGCTGCCTGTAGTATACCGGGATGGAGGGAGAGTTTCTGTGGCTGCTATAAAAGCAGTTGCTCTCTTTGGCTGATAATTCTCAGTGTAACAGTCAAACCCACAAAATCTCCATGAGGACAAAATAATAATGGTGGAACAGGCAATGCAAACCCGATGCCTGATCACCTTGCATGCAGCTATCCTCTCCTATCTCAATGCGCTTCGGGCAGAGCAGCATTTACCTCCCAGAATAAAAGCAGAGGAAGATGGTTCACTCTGGAGTTATGGCGCAGGTTCTGTCTTCATGGGATTCAGTGGAAAGGAACATCAGCTCTGTAATAACACTGGCTCTGGTTCCGCAAAGTAACGGATTGCCTACTTCACCATGGCAGGCTACTCTACTGAATGTTTCCCTTGGCTTGTTTGAAGCTTGACAGCCCGTCACTCATATACGTGCAGGGATGACACCCTGCAACCAGTGGCTGAAGAGCAAGCTCTTTTTAGACACTAGGAAAAGAGTGTGATCACATTGTGCAACCTGCTCTAGGTGGACCTGCTCTGACAGGGGGGTTGGATTAGATGATCTCCAGAGGTCCCTTCCAACCCCATGTGATTCTGTGATTCTGTGAGTGCTAGTACCACTGCAGGATCAGTAGGTGAAATACCCTTTTGCTAGACATGAATGTGACTGCATAGCTCTGGACTCAAAGACTTTGCTTGCAAATTGACTCCCTTGATGAGTTTGGTCAACTCTGCCTCAAGGCCCCATGTATAAATGGTAACAGTTCTCACAAGCTTGTGTTTTTAAGTATTTGAGTGATGATACACTGCCCCGGTACTGCTAAGCCTTATGAATGGAATGGTGCTTACTGTAGGAGATGTTGACAAGATGCCATGGACAAATCTGCCTGGACAAGAAGGAAAGGAACAAGGTGTCCAATTTTTGCATGCATTTAATCCCTATGCAACCTTGATGCCCAAGGTTAACACTTCAGTTTTGAGTAAAACAAAATATTGGCAAAGATCTGACAAGAATTTACTTACTACAAGCCTTATTCACACAGCTGTTTCATCACGGGACCTGTGGACATCACTAACCCAAATCAGCCAGGACATAGATGAACCTGCAAAGAGCAACAGAGGTAACATAAACCATGGAACTGGTGCTAAAAGCTGAGGAAATCAGATCAGAGTTGATCACTGTTTCTGCAGCTGTTTGAGAAGGTCAAAGGCCTGGACCTTGCACGGAATCAGAGAAACTAATTCCTGAGATATTATACATTACACTGGTAGATGACCCCCATAGGTCAGAGATAGCCTATACAATTTCAAATGGAAAGAGTGATGAAAGCTGTAGTTGTGAGAGACTGGTAATTATCCAACTCCCTGAGACCTGTAATAAGGTTACAGTGCTGCTCTGTGTCTGTGTGGGGAGGGGGAATAAGCAAATAACCTTGTATGCCATGGGTTCAGGCAACGATACATATAAGCATGCAAAAATCAAGAAAGAGACTGTTCCACTGCAGTCTTAGGTTGTGACGCTGAGTGAAGAGTACTGAATTGGCCGACCCTCACCAGACGTTAAGTTGGGGTTCCTCTACTTGTCCACTTGCCAATGCAATGTGGAAGCTGCTGCAGTTCACAGCTGCAGCATTCAGATGTAACAAGGCACATCTGGGCAGCTGCCATCTATCGCTGCTCTGCACTGGTTTTACTGCAGGCAGCCTGGAACATAAATGTAGTGCCCCGTTTTCTTCCCTTTAACAATCACTCATGTTGCTTAGGAAAGATGCTTCTACAGTCTCAAAGCAAGTATACAAATCCACGACATAGAAGGCAACATCTCTTCTTCTCCTGCCTGTTATTCCCCACAAGCTGCACACTACTGTATTAATATCCCAGCCATAGTCATCATCCCAACATGTCTCTGCTGCGCCACAGTTACAATCTGGATCATGATTAAAAGCTTTCAGATCCACTGTATTCTTATAATTTCTCACAAAAACACTGAGAAGTTCACAGGACCAAGCCACTTGGTTTTTTTCAGTGTTGTTATTGCCTCTTTGCTTCTAGTTTTTCTTCACTTTAACTGCTCCGTTTCCTCCTCCTGAATGGTAACTGCAAACAATTCACCACAAAGTTAAAAAGGCTCTGTCCCATCCACCACTTTCCTTAAGCTCCTCCAACTATTAGACTTTGGTCAGACTTTGAGCCATGGTGAGAAGGAATTTTGTCTCCTCTTTAAGCACAAAGTTAAGGGCCTCCAGTGTTTGTGGACAACCTGTTCACATTCAGAGGAATTCTCACACAGCAGCTCCCTGCAGTGAGCAGAAGGACTTACCATTTTCAAGAGTGGGGGCACCGCTGAATCAGACTGTGAACACTCAATGTGTTTGCACAATTATTAGCCTTTCTGTTGGGCTTTTCGGGCAAACAGGGTCGGTCTCCACTTGTGCAAACAATTGACCAACAAAAGGTTTATTTGCCTCATTTTCATATACTAATGTTTGACGTGCACATGTTGGACTGTTACTTTTCAGATTGGCTAATTTGAACTTCGGATGCAGACTTAAAAAAAAAGGGATCTGTTCAAAAAGCAGCACGGCTGCCTAAATGCCGGCCAGGCACTCAGAAATGCCACCCTCAGCGTAGCCACAAACAGCTCGACAGAGGCAGAGCCAGCAACACCCGAGGCACTGGAGTAAGACCCTTCCCAAGGAAGCTAACGGGAAGGAGCCAGAAGCTCTCGCACCCCTCCCGCAGACCGGAGAAGCACCAAGGGATTTATTCAGGAGCCCGTCGGTGTCTGTCCCCTCCAGGAACGCCCCCGCTGTTTGAGCCGCACTTCCTTTTACCGACTCGCCCCCGCGGCAGCCCCTCGCCGGGCACCGCAGCTCCGCTCTCGGCGCCGGGCGCCCGGGAGTCAACACGCCAACCGCCAAACCTCCCCACATCACCGACAAACCGACGATCAAAACTCTGTAAATCAATACACCAACAACCAAAACTCCCCACGGGCCCGCTCACACGCGCCCCTTCCGAAACGCAAAACCTTAACGGGGGGCGCGTCCTGACCCCCTCCCGGCCCGCGCAGCCCACTGGCACCGGCGCTCCCCCCGAAGCCGGAGCCGGGCACGGGGGCGGGGGGCGACGCGCCCCTCGCCATTAGCGCCACAGACAGCGGGAGCGGGACGGCCCCGGCCGGGGGTGACACCCGCCCCGGGGGTCCCCATTCTCTCCCCCCGGTGTCTCCGCAGCCCCGCGGACCCCCGGCGGGAAGGGACGAGGCTGCGGCGGGGCTGGGACCCTCCGGCGGCACCGCGGAGCAGGGGACGCGCCCGGCGAGGAGACGGAGGTGAGAGCCGTCCGGGGGGCGACTCACAGGAGCCCGCGGGCCCCCCGAGGGGCAGGGGCCGGGGAGACTCACGGCGAGGGCTCCGGGAAGGGGGGCTGCCACCGCTTGCGCCTTAGAGGGGGGCCAGGGAGGCGACCCCCCCGGTGCGAGCACTCGCAGCCGGTGGCGGAGCCGCAGGATCCCCGAAGGGGCACGAAGGGCAGGGGCTGGCGGGGACGGGCAGACCCGGGGGGGGCGACTGTCGGGGGGACCCGACGAGCGCAGGCTGCCCAGGGCTCCGGGGGGACCCGGGCGGGCTGAGCCGAGCCCCTCGCAGGCGGGGACGCTCCGGGAAGGGCTGGGGACGGACCCGGGAGCGGGGACTGCAGCTCGCAGCTGGACGGGCAGCGAAGGGCAAGGAGAGCGTGGGGCAGCCGGGCGGCAGGGCCACCGGACACGGCAGCGAGGGGCTGCGTCCCTGCCTCCGAGATGTTTCCATGGCGCTGGGCATCCGCCGGTGCCTCCAGCACAGCCCCGGGCTCCTACCTCTGCCTGGCGCACGGATCCCACCGGCTCTGCCAGCTGCGGGGGACACATGGTGTCCCTCGGGGACACAAAGCGCTTGGGGCACGCGGGGCAGCGCAGAGCGATGCGCGGGGGCCTTACCTGGCTGAATTCCCCGTGGCCAGCCCGTGCCACGGAAACACTCACCGGCAGAGACGCTGCCTGTTGATTGTCCCCAGCAGGTCCTGCTGCAGAGGCTGCTGTGACCACCCTCTCCCACCCACCCTCTCACGCCAC
Organism: Bartramia longicauda; assembly: GCA_028566575.1. Taxonomy (NCBI): domain Eukaryota; kingdom Metazoa; phylum Chordata; class Aves; order Charadriiformes; family Scolopacidae; genus Bartramia; species Bartramia longicauda. The sequence goes on from JAOXNH010000049.1 coordinate 40,916,120, forward strand.
CACGGAGCAGCGGGGGTCACAGCCAGCATGACCGCAGCCACTCCGCATTTCCTTCAGCAGTGAGGAGGCAAAGACCACGGTTCCAGACCAAGAAGCCCTGGGAGATGCTCACGCCGTCTCCAGTGGGCTCTGCCTCACAGCCCGGGAGAGCTGGACAACGGGGTGGGAACCATCTCAGCAGCAGGACCAGTCTGGTTTCTCTGGCACTCACGGGGATCGGTTGCATCCAGGCAAATGCCAGCGTGGCTACCGGGGAAGCAGAGCTGCAGAAGAGCAAGGCAAGATGAACCAAGGCATGGCCAGGGCTCGGCAAGGGGAGAGGAGCCCTGAGCAGGGGGTCAGACCTCACCAGCAGGACAGGGACGGGTCCCATCAACAGCCATTATCAGGCAAAGGCAAGGTGGGACACCAGGTCCCAGGGAAAGCCTGGCCTGAGAGGGGCAGACAGAGCCTCAGGCACCTCCAGAGCTCAAACCAGCACCAAGGGGCTGGGCCAGCGTTTAAATAGAGCCCCCAGCCCAGTGGCAGAGGGAGGGCGGGGGGGGGATGTCTCAGCTGAGGCTGCTCAAGGTAATTAAGGGCAATTGGTGCTCTCGGGGCCCTGGCAGCCACGTCCTCTGGAATGTCTGCAACAGGGGGGAGCCAGAGGCTCCACAGCCGGGCGAGAAAGACACAGTCCATGCTAAAGATGAGATTATTGGGGGAGGGCAATGCCACAGAACAGTGGATCTCTGCCAGCTGGGAGGTGCCTCAGCCCCTTCTCCCCAGGGCACCCCCGAGGAGACCTGGCCTTTGCTCCCGCTGCCGCCCCCCTGCCTTGCACCCCGGGCACCCCCCGGGCACCCCCCGGGCACCCCCCGGTGCATCAGGGTACCCTGTGTGCACGGGGCTGTGGTGCTGCCCATGGGCAGAAGGGGTGTCTTGGGGGGGCTCCTAGTGCCACAAGGTGGGGTGGACGGGGTCAGAGGGGTGGTGGGATGCAGAGCAGGGCCACGAGCGTGACACCCCCCCCAGGAAGGCAGGAAAAGGTGGGAGCCGGGGCTGAGGAGTGACCCTCACCTCTCCATCACGGTTCCTCCCACAGCTGCTGGCCCACCCCGTCCTTGCCCCCCACCAGTGAGCGGCGGCCGGTGCCATGGATGAGGTGACGGAGCTGGAGGTGGGGGGGAACTCCCTCCTGAAGGCGGTGTGGCTCGGCCGGCTCCGGCTGACGCGGCTGCTGCTGGAGGGGGGGGCTTACATCAACGAGAGCAACGAGAAAGGGGAGACGGCCCTGATGGTGGCCTGCATCACCAAGCACGTCGACCAGCAGAGCATTAACAAGGCCAAGATGGTGAAGTACCTGCTGGACAACAGAGCTGACCCCAACATCCAGGACAAGTCCGGGAAAACGGCCCTCATGCACGCCTGCATCCGCGGCGCCGGGGGGGAGGTGGTGTCCCTGCTGCTGGAGAACGGGGCAGACCCCAGCCTGGAGGACCACTCGGGAGCATCCGCCCTGGTCCACGCCATCAACGCTGACGACAAGGACGTGCTGCAGCACCTCCTGAACGCCTGCAGGGCCAAAGGGAAGGAGGTGATCATCATCACCATGGACAAATCGGCCACTGGCACCAAGACGGCCAAGCAGTACCTGAACGTCCCCCCCTCGCTGGAGTTCAAGGAGAGGGCCCTCCCCGAGGGGTGCACAGCACCCTCCAGTGCCCACCTGAAAACTCCCGTGCCGACACCTTCCCCCGTGGAGAAGGACAGCAGCGTTTCCATCCCGCACCCATCGCATCCTGGGGACACCCCCTCTGCCAGGGCTGCCGATGAGCCCCCCGGCACAGCCCGGAGAGCCCGCCTGCCCCAGCTGAAGCGGCTGCGGTCAGAGCCCTGGGGGCTAGTGGCTCCCTCGGTGCTGGCCGCCTCCACACACCGCGACGACACGTGGGTCTGCGCCGATGACGAGGTGATCATGGGCATCGGCGACCTCTCGCTCTCCAAAAAGGCTCCCCTGGCCCGCAGCAGCAGCAGCAAGAGCAAGGACCCCTCTCTCTTCCCCCCCGTAGACGAGCAGGCTCTGAGGACGCCGCCAGCCCCTGGGCCACTGGCCAGGAAAGCAGCCTACGAGAAGAGCCAGGCCACCCACCAGCGCCTGCCCCGGCGGAGCACGGTCCCCGAGGAGCTGGAGAGCGTCGGCTCCGCTGCCGCCGGCCCAGCCACGGCCATGGACACGCTGCACCGGTGGAGGCTGGGAGCCGAGCACTACGAGGGTGACCCCCTGCCCCCCGGCATCTCCAGCCTGGCCGAGGCGGGGAAGGCGCCGCTGGAGCGGAGGAAGCTCAGCGGGTCCCACCTGGCCTTGCTGGACGGCTCCCGGGAGTCCTTGGATGGCATCACCGGCACATCCCCCGCCACCGGCCGGTGCCGGCCCCCCGGCTTGCTGGAGAGACGAGGGTCTGGGACCCTGCTGCTGGACCACATCTCCCACACCAGGCCAGGATATCTGCCCCCCCTGAACATCAACCCCAACCCCCCGATCCCCGACATCGGCTCCAACGGCAAAGCCTCCTCTCCGCTTGCTGCTGGCCTCAAGTCCCTGGTACCCGTGGCTCCCAGCTCGCCCAGGCGGGGCGACTTGAGAGCCAAGAGGAAGCTTCTCCGGAGACATTCCATGCAAGCGGAGCAGATGCGGCAGCTCTCCGACTTTGAGGAGGTAGTGGCCCAGTAGCCATGTCACCGTTTGCTTCCCAGGAGGGTCACCGAATCCACGCTGTCCCTGCAGAAAGGTGATGGTTCCCATGCAGAGCAGTGGCTCAGCCCCAGGGAAGCGCTGGCGGCCGCGGGGGTCAGGCCTGTGCCCAGGGTGTGAATCAGGGGGGCTCCTGCTCCCACTTGCCAGAGCCGTAGGGAGAGCCCAGGCATCCAGCCCGAACAAGTCGGAGTCTCTTGAATTCTTCATTCATTTCTGGACCTTTCCCCAGGAGCGACTCCCCGAGAGATCAATCCCAGACCGCGGGAGAGCATCGAGCCTCGTACCAGGGCTCCTGCCCGCGGGTCACGTATTCCTCACTATTCACAATCCGCTTCTCTTCCCTCCGCTGGTCCTGACACAGAAACCCGTGCGGATCCCCAGGCCAGGGAGCCGTGGGGCTGATGTGTTTGTGAAGTGCCTACCAGGAAGGAAAGGAGCTTAATGCTGCAGGGGGTTGGGAGAGCAGAAACACACACCCCCCCCACCACCAACTGAATGTGTGGGTACCCTCGCCCTGCTGTGGAGGGAGACAGTTCTCCACCTCAGAGATTCCCGAGCACTTTGAAACTCCAGAGGCTGAGACAGACCCCTTACTGCTGCCACCCGCTGCCCTCAGTGGGTCAGGAACGGGACTTCTCTGTCTCCGCAGCCACTGAGGGTCGGGCATTTCCCACCCCACTGAGCGACTCCGAGCACCAAATTCCTGTCCGCAATTCCTGTCTGCGTGGGAAGTTCTGCCAGGGACGGGGGAGTAAGGATGCTTAGGTGCCAGGGGTAGGGGAGCAAGGATGCCAGGTTGCCAAGGATGGCACATAGTGAGTGTCAGGGCCTGGTCCCAGCAGAGGAGAGCCGCAGGGGCAGCACTGCAGCCAGGACACCCCTCTCCCACTGACCCCACGGCAGCGACCATCCTCCGGGGCCGAAGCGGAGCTGAGCAGGGCTGGTGGCTGCAGGCAGGAGGAGGGGGCGGCCGCAGGTCCACCCCCCACGGCCCCAGCCCCAGCCAGGCACCAGCTGGTGTTGGGGAGCACTCCTCACCCCACGGTGGGGACCAGGGGCTGGATGTGCCCCGAGCTGCAAACCCACTGCACGGAGCCGGCAGCAGTGTCCCCCCCCCGGGGCTGGTGTCAGGGTCTGCCCTCGCCTCCATCAGCCCCACACACGCTTCCGTCCGTCCCCCCGGAGCTGCTGGCGACCCTCCGGCTCCTTGCCCAGAGCACTCGCCCTCTTTCTCCGGGCTGCGGCAGGGTTTGCTCGGTCCCCGCACACAGCGGCATGGCCGTTCCCGCACACAGCGGCATGGCCGTTCCCGCACACAGCGGCATGGCGGTTCCCGCACACAGCGGCATGGCGGTTCCCGCACACAGCGGGATCGCGGTCCCCGCACACAGCGGCATGGCGGTTCGGTGGCAGCTGCCCGGGAATGTTCCCTGAGAGTGCATTTGAGGTTTAAATACACGATTTAGAGTAAAGGTGGGTTTATATTTTTACAGCCTTAAAGTTTATACTTTCTGTAGGTAAATTGTCTTATAGATTGAATTTCAGGCATATTTTCCCTATAACAGTGACGTTTGTCTTATATTTTGGAGTGTGGAGTTTTAAATCCTGTAGTTCACCTTTTCCATCCACTTCTAAATATCCCGATGTTCCGCCTTTGTCTTTTGTGTTTTTCAAGCCGCCTTTGAGGCCTTCATCCCCCCGGGGGAGGGGGGGTGCCCGCCGGACGGGGGTCACCTCTCGGGGGCTCGCCGCCTCCCGCACGTTGGGGCGGGGAAGGGGCTTTCTCCGCGGGGCGGTGTCACCGCATCCCTCGCCCCCGGGCGCCCGCGGGTGATGATGTCACGGAGCGGCGCAGGGATTTTAGGTCACCGCGGCGGTAACGGAGGGCTCGGTGCGGGACTGAGCCCCGCAGCGCCGGGTCCCGGCCGCGCTCGGCTCCCGCTGCCGGGGGTGTCGGGGGGTGCCCGGTGCCGGGAGGAGGTGCCGCCCCCGGGGCCGCCCCCAGCGGAAGCGCCGCCGGTGCCGGTGCCGGT
>JAOXNH010000049.1:40929431-40940989 GCA_028566575.1 Bartramia longicauda
CCAGATGCAGGACCTTGCACTTGGCCTTGTTGAACTTCATGATGTTCATGTGGGTCCACTACTCAAGCTTGTCAAGGCACAGAGCACAGCGTTCCATCCTAAAGACTGCAGATCCGCGTTCCAGGGTGGGTTGCAAGTTAAGTTCAATAAATATAAAGTCCCTGGTAAACAGCAATTCTGGATTACTTTCAATCCCATTTTCAAATCCTTTCTTTTAAGTATATGAAAAAGACCATCCCAGATCAAGGATACTATACTACAGTTTATACTCTTGCTCCTTTCTGTTTTGCCCCTTGCAGCATACATATATATATACACGTGTATAATTACACGTATATATACACATGTGTAATCCATTATCACAGCTAGCAACAGACTTGGATTTTGTGGGTTAAGATGGACTTCTGTGCTCAACTCCAGTAAGTATAGTCCTATCTAACAAAGGATGACCTTTCCCAGCCTTAGGATGAACCTTCTTAGTAATATTTGGAGAATACATATAGCTCATTGAAGTTGTATTGACCACAAACCCCCCAGGACATTCAGTTGCAAAAATCTCTGGAAGCTGCCACTACCTTGTACCTCTCCATGTGCTCTCGTTGTCCCTTCCATGCTGCCTGCCTGATCTCCTCCTCCTCTGCCAAGCTCTGCTTCATGAACCTGTTTACTCCGAGTGTAAATGTGTGCACTGTGTAACTGCTGTTATTTTGTACTGCGTTTGCCTGTTAAAATGTGGTGTTAAGTGAATATTGATTTCTGGGCCTAGGTTAATAGTCCACAATCAATTGTGTGCACGAGTTGCCTCATCCGCCAGCCCAGGCTTTCAGGGTGGCAGCTGAAATCCTCCTCTGCCACGTGTGGTGCCCCTTGCTCATCCTGGGTACGGCAGACCCGAGCGATACCATAAACAGCCAAACAATATTACAATACTGAGCAGATACAGAATGGGTGGGTATTTCTTTTCACCCTGTGCTTTTCCTGTTGCCAGGGAAGCACCAGCTCAGTGATCGTCCCTCTGCAGTGGCAATATTTCCATTTCAAATTCCAGCCTTCTTTTTACGTCCTGGGAAGGTAGGGCCAGGAAATGGTTGCATGGAGCAGAACCATCTCCTCTGTTGCACAGAGAGGCAACATCTTATTTCCACACAGTAGGAACAAATATCATGTCTTATTAATAAAGGAGTATGAATGCTGGTATTTCCAATTACCTACTCAAATACAGCTATTTGGATCAAGAGACAGCACTGTTCCCACGTTTGCTACCATTCTTTAATGAAAGCCAAGTCCACATTACCATATTCTAATATCTGTATTAGACCATCCTCCTTATGGTGGGACCAGAAACGCGTCAAGACTCCTGACTGTAGTGTAACAGCGTCTGTCATCTCCAGAATTTAGTGGAGAGTGACAGTGAAGATGATGTTTTTCTTTCCACTATTCCACTAATCAGTGACGGTATTTGTGAGAATAATGGAGCAGATTTCCCTGAGCCGTCTGTACCACACACACAGAGTGTACTGCATCCATCTTCCACTCCTCTGCACCACCACCTTTGTCTTTCCCCACTTTAGTGCTCTAAGACAGGTTGATACGGAAAACAGGATTAGCATCTTGTTGCTCATGTCCACGGCGCTGTGGACCTGTAGCCCCTTGCCCCTAAGAAGGTTGTAGATTGCAGTTGCAGCCTCCTATCATGTCCTGGATTATGTAGGAAAATGCTTGACGCTCAGACAAATCCTACTCTAGACTTTAAAGCAAAACATGTCAGTTTGAGTTTTTCTCCCAGGTGTCCTATGTCCCTTTCACATGTACATATGCACCTTTGTTCATCAGTAACTGCAAAGAAAATTCACCTCTAAAGACACCTGTGTTCACAGGTACTCACCTGTGATGAGTACAAACCCAGTTTCACTTAGACTTTCTTAACACCTGATCTCCAAATATCACAGTCACTCACTCACACAGCACACGCAAGTATAACTGCTACTACGAAATATCATGCCAATATCAGTTCAGTTCATTAGCACCACTAATGATCAGAGACTGGCATGGTTACCGAAACCCTTTCAGAACTGTTCTTACTAACGCTACGACTGAGCAATGCGCAAAAACCCCTCAGCTTCTGCTCCCCAGAAACTGGAATACATCATCCCGTGAGTACCTCTGGTCTAAATACAAAAATTAGAAATTCTCTGCCCTGACAGTCTTAACATTGAGCTCTCAGCAAGTGTATAAAAGGAGGGAACCTTCTAGTTGTAATGTAGATTATTTTTAAAATAATGCCAAATCTCACTAATAAAATTTATCTCGCAACTCTAGAAGTCTCCTGCCTTCCTTCACATTTAATAGAAGCGACACGCCTTGTCTCCTTCTGCTGGAGGTATTACAGGAAAGAAATTTAAAGAACAGAGTTCAACAGAATCTCTTAACGACAGCTTTTGCAGACATCACTCACTGCCAGTTACTTCAGACCCGGCTTCTACAACTCTGACATGGCTTTAGATCCCTTAGCGTGGTCTAAGGTGACATTTACAAAGGGCTTTTGCCCCCTCCTTCTCCAGCAGCAGCTCAGGCTCTGTGTTGGGGAAGCTGTTCCTTGGGTGACAAGCAGAAGCAACGTGTGTTTCTTGCCCGAGGTCATGAGCCAGGTGTTGCCAGAGATAAGCCTTGAATTTGGAAGTCCAAAATTGTGTCCTTGCCTCATTAAAATCATTCCCACTGCTTCCAACAAAAGCATGTGTTTCAGTAAGAATCAAGTGACTGCAGTTTTCCTTTTAAAGGGGGCACAATATCTATTGCAGATGACGAAAAACTAAGCTTTCCTTCAAACAGTAACTCCTGGCTACAGTGCTCTGGCACGTCTCAAAACCTGCGGCAGCAAAAGGCCACTTTGAGTTAAGGAGAGACCAGGACAGGTTCACACCTACAAAGAACGGAAGTATCTTTTTCAATACATCCTAAAAATCACAAGTCACTCCATTTGCCGACAAGGTAGGCAACTTTGCACACAGACAAGAATAAAACTTTCAAAGTAATCTTTGAGGAGTCCATGAATAACACAAAGCTTTCGGGGATGACAGCGGAGCAGCAGGAACCCACCGCTGAGCTCCACACATCCCTCGGCACTGCCATGGAGCCCAACCGCCGCGCTTCCAGCTCCTTCCCCCATGGAAAGAGCCACTGGTAAACTCAACCAGCAGCTCATCACCACTACCTCAATCAGCAGCTAATTATCATCGCTACCTCGGGGATTTTGTGGCCGAACCTCTCTCCAGCCGCGGGCGCAGCATGGGCTGGTCTCTAATGGAAGCACTTCTTCCAGCGACCATCCCTTCTCCAGGAAGCGGCCAGGGCCTGGGCTTCTGCAAACCCCAGGGTTGGCAGAGGTCGGGGACACAGCACTTTCTCCAAGTGCCTTCATGAAAATAGCCCCACGTGCTTTCCATTTACAGCTGATCACCTCCATTATCCCCAGGCTGGGAGGAGATGATCAGCGCTTGTTAAGTGCTTGAATCAGACTAATAGCTCACTGCTAATTCCCCCAGTAATGTGAATCCAAATTCCTGGTAAACAAACTGACTGCTTTTCACACACAGGGATGAATGCCAAAAGCCTAATATTAGAGCTCTGGAGCAAAAGCTTTTAGAGCAATCCTGTCCTCTCAAAGATGTTTAATGACATTATATGATGTACTAAATAATTAGAAAATGAAGGCCCACTTGGAATCAATGGGTTACTGTCTAATTATGATGAAAAAGGGGCTCTACCCTGTTTTAAACAAGTTTATACTAAAATGGTGCACCTGATAAATGGCGCTGATAACTACGCCTTTACCTTTGGGCAGAACAAGGCAGCCATTAAGGCAGCACAAAATAATTGCGTGATTTTTGGCTCATCTTTCTTCTTATTGGTCCCACCTGTTTTCCTGTAAGGCATGAGTTGTTCTTCCCGTCCCCCCATCAGATGACAGCATTTATTAAGCAACATTCAAATAGCTCATCCTGATGGAGAGAAAAGTCATCTTTGTGTGGCCAGAATCACTGAGTTCACACCAGTAGATGCTCAAAGAGCTGAGAGACATAGCCTGGAGCCTCCAGAAGCCCCAGAGGCTTCTGCGAGAAGAATTGCTAGCGAGCTTGAGAGCACGGGAGAAGATTACAGTTATCTCTGCGTGTAGATAAAAAGGCTGAGAAGGCTGATAATCTAACTGAATCTCAGCAACCTCTGATCAAAATAAAGAGCAAAATTATAGAAAAACACTAAACAGAGCAATTGGAATGATATATCTAACAATTTTTATTCCACTTTCATTTCACAACACACCCACACCTACAGTCTAGTCTGTTCCATGTATCATCCCCTGGAAGACAGTGCAAAACGTTTGCATGAGACTTCAGTTTTCTTTCTCCTGCCACAACCATCTAGGACTTCACATTCACATCCAAGACTAAATTAAAATATTTTGATCTTTATATTCCCCTCTTCCTCCTCCCAGTATACTGCTCAGGTAAGGAAAACAGAGGTGTTTTCCCATAATGATGCTTCTCATTCTAAACTGTGTCCATTCCTACTCTCAACTGTTCCACGTTTGGTCAGGGAGGAAGGTTACAGGGAGACATCTGCGTTGCAACACATACAGAGAGCCAAAATTAAAATTTTGTTTTACAGTGGCATATTCAGCAAGAAAAAGCTGCAAGCTGTTTTATAATGCTGGAATTGCTGTTGCAGATAAATTCCCCTGGCATTCACAAGTGACTATTTTAAACTCCACTGAGATAAAAACATTTATTCCATTACTGTGGGACATATAAATCATAACACATTTGTTCTCAGAAAAAAACAAGTATTATGTGACAGATTATATGTATGAACTTGTGACTGATAACAGGAGGTTCCTTGCAGTCTTAAGTCCCTAAACAAGGCAAATGGAAACTCTTCAAAGCTGTTTTCTGCAGTATTTGTCCCATTTTCGTTATTCTGCTTTTTTCATATATATTGGGCATTTCAGTAGACTACAAAAAGGGTGATTCCTCTCCGAATTTCTCTTAAAACCTCTGTACTCAACAGTTAAAAGCAGAAAATGTGTTTTCTCCTAAGAAAGGGACACTATTAAAACCAAGTTGGCCTCAATTCTACATGCCAGTTTAGAATCCCACAAGATTTCACCATGGGCTCTTAAAAAACAAAGCCAAGGACTTTCAAGAACTGCACGATATCAGTTATAATTCAGTACTTCTCTTTTACCTGGGACTAGCGGAAAATGGCATGAGTCAGAATAATGGCAAATGTTTCTTCATAATGGGGCATGTTAATATTCCAGATCTCTGCACGCTGCACAGTTCTGTTCTCTTTGCACCTATTATTGCTCTAGTCTCTCATGTGCTTTCAGATTCATACACAACTTGCTCAAGAAATGTTTTAATAAAGGGTGAGCAAAGGGCCACTGTGCTCTCCTCCCTTTCCCTTTTTTTCCGCACCAGTCTAGCACTTAAATTACTTTTCCTTCAATTTAAGTTTGCCCATTAGATACCGTCATTACAGGTCACTGAGCCCCACTGCAAGGAACTGAAATTTCTTTAACCATCAACACAGTTACTTGTTGTACAGCTTTCCAAACCAGCAGGGGTTTTGTTGGGTTTTTTTCTTCCCTAAAGAATCTTTTGATTAACTGAAGTCAATTTTGCTAAGTGCTAGTGGCTCTCAGAAGCTTGTTGTGTCAGTGATCCCCAGGGCTCCATTATGTTTTCAGGGCTATAAAACAGGAATTGTTCAGTCTTTTTGTAGAAATGTGAGATTAGCAGCTAATTCTTCCAGCCTCAAGCTCTTTGGATTTCACTCCCATCATTCTGAATCAGAGCATGGGCATCTTTTATGGCAGTTCTAGCAGAGATTAGTTAGGAGATTTCCCATCTTTTTACTCAATTTCAATCTATCCCTGTGCAAAATTTTTAATGCACAAGTAGCCCAGGTCCCCGAATACACCACAGAACTGACTGCCGTTCTGCGCCCAAGCTGCAGCTGCAGCGGGACCACAGAAGAAACACCTCTTTAGGGCACCAAACATTTCATTCTTAATATGCCAATATAAATCACAGTGCAGATGCAACTAATATGGAATTGCAAATCACAGTGCAAATGCAAGTTTTAAATATATTTGCAACACAGAAAGGTCCCTAGAGAGAGATTCTGACTTCTCATGAAGGAATTTACTAAAAATTTTGGAGTAAAATCTCAGCTGTTTTATTCGTACTCCATAGGACGCACATTCCCTCTGCAGGGCTGAAATGCTGACACTAGAAGCTCGAGATTGGCTTTGGTTCTCAAGAATCACCAAGTTACATCTTCCATCTGGTAAATCAGGCACAATAAAGCATTAAGGAAAGGGAAAAAATGGCCAATGCACTAGATTATTATTCATTTCTTTTTGATCTATCTCATCTCTAGTTAGAAGATCTCACCAGAAATCCTACTATTATTCATGATAGCACAATATTACTCGGGTATCCACCCAAGTCTGTATTTTAATTCAGATTTTTAAGCACGAACTTCTCAGTTCAGAATCCAGTTGCCTATGTTAAGGCATAACATTTCCAAGATTTAGTCTAACACCCTCTTTTAAGACCCAAATAATTTTTTCTTTTTTCAGATGTCTTTTATATTTCAGTTCTGATTATGTCCTTAATCAGCAATGACACACAGATAGAACTAAAAATCATCTGCACACTTGCTAATCTAATAATTCACTTCTGCTTTTGACATAGAGTTCATATAATGATACGTTGCAAAAAAATACAAACACAACTTTTCCAACTAAGCTCAACCACATCACATCCTGCTCTGGCAGACCTCACAAACATATCAAAGGTGACATGACCCCCTGCCACAGCGCATGGCCTGTCTCCGCAATTCCTCCAGCACGAGCTCCACTTCAGCAAAAGCAGCACCAACTGAACTGTCTTGCACGAGTCAAGACTTTCTGCATGTCAGGCTGCTTCCCCAGAAAAAGCAGCAAAGCCTTCTGAAGGGACAGATCAAAACTCCATCCCATTCTGTTCCCAGATCCTGAATAAAGCCAGATGCTCGAGGGAGGAGAGAGGAACGAAAAGATCCCTCCCTCTACTTGTGAATTACAGAGTACTGATTTTTGGAGAAAAAGCACTGAACAGTGGATTTGCATCAATTACTCTGTGATGTGCTTCTTTGAAGCCAACAGTGCCACCTCTACCCAGGGTCCTCATCCCCAGCACAGCCCTTTCATGCCAAGTACCTTTCTTTTAAAATTGCCAATAAGCCTACCTTTTGGGACTCACATTAACCTTTTGCCACACTGAAAAATTATTTAGTATTCCTCTATTTTCTGGATTGCGCTATTTCCTCATTCCTCTGCCGCTTGTAGCTTTGGGAGGGAAAGAAACCAGATTATGCAAAAGTGATGCCATGACCCAGCAGAATATATCACCATTGCAACTACAACAGGTACAGACTTCCTATTAACAAGAATTGACAGCAATAATTACATATGCAAGTCTCTGACAAATCAAAAGTGACGGATCAAGAATTAAATCAGGACTGTTTGCATTGCTTCAAGTAAAATTAACTACTCAATATATGCCTAAGAGCATAACTAGGAATCAATAAGATGAAAAAATAAAGAGAGGTGTAGACCAGGTGTTAATCACTGTTTCCTGAGCTCTACTTGCCAGTGAAATAGAACCAGCAGTTCAGGAAATTCATTTTTGCCCTCTTTCACCAATAACATAGGCATATATTTCATTATTGGTATAATTTAAAGCTGTCTGAGTCGACCTCTCCACACTGGGTAACAAACAGAAATTTAATTGTGTATTTGTTTGTCAGTACTGAAGCACTGTTCCATTCAGGGAAAAAACAAAGCCTTCTCCTGGAAAGGAAAACGCCTGCTTTCTAACCAAAGAACTCCAGTTCTCAGACAAGATGGTGACCTTCAGGTCTTCAGATACTCATGAAGTACGAGCCACTCAACTGCCATTGAGATTTTTCTGGAAGACAAAAAAAATTCCAGCACTGAAGTTGGAATGCAACGTTGTTACATCCAGTAATTCTCAGCCTGTGTAAAGCAAAAATACAATAGCAAGACTGATGCATTACATCCCACTTAACCTGAATTTTCTTGTTTTTACATTATCATTATACTGAACTTCAGGTACTGATTGTATTTTTGCTCTAGTAACTTTTTTGAAAGGCTCTGTGTACTGTGCAGTAAGGTAGTTAATTAGTAAATTAATTAGTAAAGAGAAAGGAGGGGAAAGGCTTGGAATCTGCAGAGTACCAAGTAAGACTTTTTTTTTTAATCATTATATGACTAGAATAACACAGGAAGCAACTCACTCCTTAAAAGAACTAATGAAACTTGCTTTCACAGATCCATTGTCATCTTTGAAGTAACAGTATACATAGAGAGAGATATATATTGTGGTTTGTGTATATATATATACACACACACAATAAGCCTGTACTCCTAATGATATCTCAATCAGGCAAGAAACAAAAAATGCTGTAACCCACTCAGGATTCTGCACGTGCTGACCATTGAGTGACACAAGCAGGAGCCGACTGACACCGAGTTCTGTCAGAGTTTTCCCTCCCGGCTCCGATTTTCACCTCTCCTGGTAGCTACCAGCTTCAAAGTGCACAGACATCATGAAACAGTGACTCGCTGCCATGTTGGGCTGAACAGCCACCACCTGAGCACTGGAAACACAATTATACCCACCTCTATTTCCATTTCCTCTATTCAGTCATACACACCTCTATTTTTGACGAGATGGTTCAACCCCACAAACATCACAGAAAAACAAGTGGGTCAAACAGTATTCAAAGAAAAACCGAACATTTTATACACAGAGTAAGAGAAACCAGCTTCCTGCAGTGCCTGTCACTGAATGTGAAGCATATACAGCGGTAAAAACATAACAGAATCCCGACTTTACATCATCTTTGCTAATGAGACTCACAACCTTCTCCCAAAGCAAATGTGTAAACACACACAGGGCAACCACACACACAACAAAACAAAATATCTGCTTGTGGTGAACTGTGAACTAGCAGCTTTACCTTATTAAGTGCTGCAAAACCAATTTTGCCCTAAAAACATGCATTTTATTTTTCAGATGCTGAAATCAAAATTTCCCAATCTGAGAACTGGCAGTTTGCATATTTGGCAATATGGTTTCATAAACAGATTACCCCTTCCAATCCAGCAATGTTTCCAGCTGGATTTAGTCATTTACATGGTTGCTTTATGACCTAAAACATACAAAATGACTCATTTATCTTCAGGTCTTCGTACCCCGTCTTCATCTAAATTTACACCTTTCTCAGCAGCCCCAAATGAGTCAAAGGAAGAAATAATCCATTGAGAAAGACTAGAAAAGCATCCAGTCAGTGGACCAGCTCTGCCCAGGCTCACCGGGACACGCAGGCAGGAACGTGGACAGCAGAACGACAAACTTGCTTTACAAGATATGTAAAAGAAAAGGCAATCCTTTAGATGATCTATTTTGCACAGACTGAGCTAATCTGGACAAAATCTAACATAAAAGGAGGACACATTTCATAACACAAACAAGTGGACAGCTTCAAGCAGGGGGCTCTTGTACAGCCTAATGCAGATGTCAGTTAATTAGAGTGGAAGGTTATATCATTAGCAGCCGAATCAATATAAAAGGAATTAAGAGCTCGGACAGCAAGCTCCCCTGCTTTCCAGCACAGCACCCGGGGCTGTATTTAGCTAAAATTCAATACACATTAGCGGGCAATCAATGTAGTCTTGTATGGGGATGTCTTCTTGAAATACTTTAATTGGACTCTCTAGTGTTATCAGCGCTAAACAAGATGTCAGATTAACGTAGAAGCCTTCCCAAATGGGACTGGCAGCCCACAGTCTGGAAAAGCCACTTTTACTTCTATTAAAACCTCACTGGCTTTCCAACATGTATTAATAGTACTATTTTCACAGTTATCTTAAGAAAGAATGACTGAGAAGCATCATTACATACAGGTGCTCCATCCTGTAACACTCAGCCATCTCCATATTGGGAAGAGCAGATCTCCCTCCCGGACCTGCAATTTCAGTCCCAGGCGTTATTAATCAAGAACCTGCCAGTCACACTAGACTGACAGTTTTTACCCTGAATTTATAACCTCTGCAGAGAATACAAATCAATATTGAAATTACCAAGTGTAAAATACTCGACAACTCCTGTAACTGGTATGAAATTTGACATAGCAATATTTTTATATATATATTAGCATACACTTTTTGTGACAAAAAACTAAAACACTTTCCATTCAGTGTATCCCCTGAGTAAATCTGCAATACTGTCCTATCACCTAGCCAGGAAGTTATTTTTGCTGTATTGAATTTTGTCTTAAAAGGTAGCACACAGCAGCTACATTACAAATTTCCTGCTCAACAGAGTGGATGCTACAAAACCAAGCCAAATCTTTCCTCTGAAATGTTTTATCTAACAAGGTAAGAAACAAGTAGATCTATGAGAGGGCAGTACTAAAAGCAACAAGTTCACAACGTTCACATTACACAGGAGTGTACAACCCAGGGCTTTGAGATTTCAAACAGGGTAGAACAAACAATAACTGTATCTAAAATGCGAGAGAAGATGTAGTTTAAGTATTTTCTGACAGACATTTACATTCTGTAAGCGGCCAGCAGAGGCAGTACTGCGGGTAGCACTGACTGCACTATGACCTGACAGCGGCTACAGCATCTCAACCTGCTACAGCAAACCAGTACCTGTGAGGCAGAAAGCAGCAGTGACACGGGTTGTCACTATTCCTGTTTAGATGGGTGAGCACGACAGCACAGCAAACTGAGAAACACATTACCAGAGATATGTCAGAATACAAAAAATCAGAATTAAAAGTGAACTCGGGAATTTTAACTACACATGAGAAATACTAAGTGAGTTCAAAGCAGAAGTGCCCAATATCCCCACCAACTTCTGATCATCTCAGCGGCAGAGAGTCCTTCAGAAAGAAGGGAGCCTTGGCAGGTAAAATGGCTTTGGCAGCATGGCTTCTGCCACCCAACTCTAAAAGTTCTGGGGGAGAGAGACATGCACCCAGCTCTGGTGTCCTGTCCCCGCTCTGCCCGTGATACTGCGGGGCAGGGGACAGCTCGGGGTACAGCCCATCTCCGCAGCTCTGGCTGTAGGAGGTTCCACTGGGTAGCTCACCTACTCACCACCGCTGTCAAAAGAAGTGATCCTTCTAAGAACTCTCTAAACTTTAATGCTTTAGCTAAATTTTTGTTGTTTAAAAGTTGTTTCAAGACCTATAGTCTTAAAATATATGCCTCTTTTTACTCATCCACATGAGTTTATCGTAGGACCTTATTATATAGTTTTTCTCACATTTCACTTAAGCATAAAAAGGAGGATGATAATTGACATTAATGGATGTATCTGCATGAAGTTCAACTCTTCCCTCCCCTTTTCTCATATTGAGTCTCCATTCTTTCATGCTTAAAACCGGACACAAAGTTTGCCTCTATTTTTCAG
>JAOXNH010000049.1:40980522-40999252 GCA_028566575.1 Bartramia longicauda
GGGAAGGGTGATGGGTGGGCAACCCTTTTTTTTTTTTTTTTTTTATGGCTTGTTAGGCTAGTCCAATCCTGAGTCACAAGCTGCCAGTGAAACCCTTTTTTGTTGCCAGTGGGCATGAAAGTTGAAACCTGAGGTCAACAGGGAGAGGAAGGTATGTCCTAGTCCCACAGAGGGTAGAGTGCCCAGGGTTATTTCCCTGTGGCTAGAAGGAGCTTGGGACTACTGTTTTAAAGTGATCTGATGTAGGTTTTGGCAATGTTTTGAAATTCATAGACAAAGAAAAACTTGGTGGAAAAGGCATAGTTTGAAGTTATGTCATTAGATGTATGCACTTGAATGTCTATCCACACATAAAAGGTATAACATAGTGTGTTTACTGGGGCAGAAGCAAAATTTACGTTATGCATTTTATTTTCTAAGTGTGTGACTTTCACCCTCTCTGCACCCAAGCCAAATTATGCCCACCATGTGTAGTATGTTTGTCCCCTACATGAAGTTAATTTTGCATGCACAATTGGGGCATCCCGTTTCCAGTGGATTTTGTACGTAATTAATGGAAAATGCAAACCCATGGTTCAGAAGACAAAAATGGTCTGGCAGAATTCCTCTCATTTACCTTATTACAGTAAAAGAAGATAAAATGACGAAGACTTTTACTGCAAATGGGGAGAGTCAAGCAGGGAACTGTTGCAATGCTGTAAGAGAACGATGGCCTTGGCTATTGTCCTCACAAGGCCCCAGGCAGTTTCTGTAATCTAAATACAGGCTCGCCTGTCACTTGTGCAAACTGGGGCATATATGCATATGGTTGTCTGATTGCTTCATGCTCGTGCCTCTTTGTACTCGGCCGAGCTTCCCCCGCAGTGGGGTATTTCTCTTGTGCTTGTGCTGTTATTCCAGGAGACTGGGAAGGCATTTTCTGCAACTTGTCTAGTTCATTGCAGACCAAAACAGAAAAAGGACCCAATTTTGACCTTTCAACTCTCATGACAGAAGCCTTCCCTAAAGAGAGATTATTTTGAAATAGCCTGACCCCAACTTGTCAAATTAACATTCAGTATGATAATAGTGATTTTTACATATTTTCAGGGGAAGACAGCAAGAGGGCTTTCTACTGATGCTTTTTTAGAAAGCATCTTCCATGTAACTACAGAAACCACAGTATAAACATGGAGCTTTTTTGCCCAGATTCACCTCTGGACTGCCTGGGACATAAGACTCTTGTTCAGTGCCCTGTGTTTGGGGCTGAGCCTGCCTGGTGGTTATGCTTAGAAGAGCATCCAGAGTGCAGTTGGCATGAGCTTTTAGCTGTGAAAAAAACAATAGGAAGACTTTTGTATGGGCTGCGAAACACTTTCACGTATATTTAGGTGGGAATGTTTTGTCCTGGATCCGTGTAGATGAGAAGTATCACCTTATGCTGATATGAGCAAGCGTGTCTCTGAACTGACTGCAAAGGGAGTTTCAGGGGACAAGCCCAGGTGGGAAGCCTGTGTTACCAGATGAGTCCTGCCTCTACTGATCCCTCCTGGTTGGCCTTACCACCTCAGAGGTGAAGGCCACTTAGCCTAAGATCATGCTGGCCTTTCAGTGTGAGCCTGGGGAAGCAGCCTGCGTGGCATTTGGGCCCTGCTCAGACTTGCAGCAGCAGGATAAGGTCTGGGGTCTGACTGTGGCCGTGAGCATGGCTGCCCTGCTGAGGCGGATTTGGGTTCTCTTGGCCAAACCTGTCAGGGTTTGGCTCTCAGCAGCCGTCCCAGAGCCACCTCTTCATCTGCCGAGAATTCTGAGTGACTGCCCGTGTGCTGACAGGGCATGTCTGTGTCCTGTGTTAAGGAATTGCTCGCCCAGAGGGGTTTAACTGGGCTTTCCTGGGAAAGGGATGCCTGGCTTAAAAATAAATTTGAAATGGAGCAGTCCCAATGCCTCAGCAGCAGGATACACACTGCAAGAGGGAGAAAAAAAGAGTGCTCAAAGCCAGCTGTATTCCTCTGCTTTTTTTGACCTTCAACCTGAAATTAGATTTTTAGGGTATAATCAAGATGGAAATGAGTGATAGGAGAGGGATTGGACTGTCCTTTGTATTCTTTGCTTCTGAGAGACAGGTGTACCCTGTGGAGGCTTTCTGTCTCGATATGGAGACCCATATACTTCTAGACATCCTTGGCTGCTTTCCTGCTCTGGACAATATGATGCAGGGGAAATTTAGCAGAAAATAAAAGCGTGAGAGCTACTGATGAAAATGATTAACTGATCCTGAACATCCCTGAAGCAGAGGCACAGGGCTTCCTAATGCTTTGGGATCTCCACCTACCCGAGGGCCCAGAATGCTGGGATTCGATAGGGTAGAGGTGCTGAAGTGCTCTTTTCTTCTTTCCGAGGTGTTTCTATTCCTAGGCATCTCCTCTAAAGACAGAGGAAGGTATTTCTCCACTTCTATAATATGGAAGGCCTGGTTCTCTAAATAAGCTGTTAATTGGCTTGGAGAAAACAAAGCAAGCAATGACTAGAGGAGAAAGGGAGAAAAATGGATTATCATTGGGAGCAGTGTTCAGGGCAGATGAACGCTTTGCCAGTTCAGATAAAGGATAATGGTATTATCTGGCAGTGTGCGTAGGTATAGTTTTCCTCAGTACTTTTGCTAGCATAATACCAAACCCAGGTTTTAACAAGAAGGTAACCTAGAATGCCATGGAAAAGAAAGAACTAGATCAAACAGCAAATAAAGGCAAAAAAAATTATTAAGGAAAGCATGGAAGCCAAAAGAAAAGTAATAACAATGGGTGAAATTTTTAGGAAGGAAGGAAAACAGACGATTAGAAACTAGGTAGGAAGAAACTTCTAGTGGCTTTGTTCATCCAGTTGTAAATGTCTTTTTACAGTCAGCTATAAAGATTACAGAGTGCTTTCCTGGAGGCATTTCTGGTTTTTATGGCTTGTTCTGCCACGGGAAGCAGCACACCATTATCTGCACACTCAATGCTTGTCGTACTAAGAGACTAATATTTGCTTCAGACCTCTGGGAGTATGAATATAAATAAACTACTTCTCATTGCTTATATATGCAGCTAAGCTGGAATTGATCTTAAAAAACAAAACAAACCCAACCCCAGAAAAACAACCAATAAAAAGCCTGGAGTTTCAAATGTGTCTTTTCATACAACAGCAATTCTAAGTTCAAGTGTAGCTATGATCTCTTGCTGATAAATACTCCACGGCCTATAGCAATGTGTTACTACTTCTCATCAAAAGTGTGGCAAATTCTTCTGTGAATTCATTTAGATTTTCATTCAAGATGCATCTCAGAAGAAATGTGTGCAGCTGCTACTTCAGAATTTACTGGATGGACTTGCTGGGGAAAGGGGCAAGATAGAATCTTTCCTTGTGAGCTCCAAACTGAATTTATTGTGCCTTAGGAATGGTTTAATCCTGCCATGTTGGATGGAAATCTGCACATAGGAATTTTTTTTTTCTTTTTAAATTTTTAAGCCCTTTTTTGCTTAACCAGAGGTTTTCATGGCTCCAAGGGCTACAACAATAATTCCTACAGATTATACTGGCACGTGCTGGTAGAGGGCAAAGCTGATAGGAGACACTCCAGCTGCTATTGTACTTGGCAGTCATTCATTGTAAATAATTCTGCCAGTATCTCTGCTTACAGACATCTGACAGATGCTTCTTGCAATCTCTAAATAGTTGCATTGTCAAATATGTTATCCGTTTTTGAAACAGTTATTAGGATTGCGTTATTCCCACAATCTGGGAACGCTATGGTGTTTTTAATTTCCTTGAGTTGATATGTCTAATGGCATCAGCACTGTGCCCTATGTACTTCATAGAGAGGTCTTTATACACCGAAGGCCGCGTCCCATTAAATCAAAGGAGTTTTTCTAGGGTACTAGACTGTTTCTTATTAGACCTAAAATCTAGGATTTGGCCACCTGTACTGCTGAGAACTAGTACATCTCGTTGGCTTCCTTCCCTCCTTTGGAACTGAGAGTGCTCAGTGGGGTAAGGACATGGCAGCCGGGGAACTTGCCCCCAAACTTGCCTAGATTTCACAGCAGAGTGAAGGGACACTGCTCATCAGTAATACAGTTAGCACCCTGTGGGGAGTATGTGGTATTGCAACATACCAGGGATTTTTTATGAAATTGTGTTACTGCAGTCTGCAAGGGTCTGCAAGTGAAAAGCAGATACTTAAAAATGCTTTGACATAACATTCAATCTTTATGCATTAAAAGCAGTATGATGAAGAACTGACAAACTCGCTGGGTCCTTCCCTCTGAAAGAATGGTAGGCCAACTTGACAGGTGTAAAGATACAACTTTTGGCATCTGAATATCGCAACACTCTTTCAATGAAAAAGAATTCCACAGAAAGAAGATAATGCCTAAAATATTAATTTACTCGGATTACATGGAAGTTCCAGTGAAAAAAGTAGCTTCAGGGGTACATTTTTTTGACCGACCTCACTCTACCTATTTAGAGCTACTCTACATAAAATAGAGTAATAACATCTTTACAATTACATATCTGCCAACGTCTCAATGGGATGGTCATTTAAATCAACAGACTAGATTTGCAAAGTTGATCTGGTCTGTTATCCTTTGTGTTAGAATAAAATAGAGTGGTTCAGTTGGAAGGGACCTACAATGACCATCTAGACCACTGCCTGACCACTTCAGGGCTGACCAAAAGTTAAAGCACGTTATTAAGGGCATTGTCCAAATGCCTCATAAACACTGACGGGCTCGGGGCATCAGCCACCTCTACAGGAAGCCTGTTCCTTTTGACTACTTTCTCGGTAAAGAAATGCTTCCTCATGTCCAGTCTGAACCTCCCCTGGTGCAGCTTTGTTTGTTCTCTTGCTGTGGGTGTGGGTACCATCATGTTGATGTAAGATGGATGAATTCCTGGGAGCAGTATTTCGGCAGTTTTCAAGAGGAGGAAGAAGAGATTATGCCTCTGTGACTTGTCTCTTCTCCTTTTGCCATTAAAACCAGTGTCAATCCTTGGTTTAATTATAACTGCTCTAACCAAACCCTGTTTTGCTCTGATTTAGGAAAGAGAGAAGGTTTGTTTACCTACCGGACAGAGGTGAAAACTTGGCAATGTAAGAATTGGTTTTGTGTACTGTGCGTCTGTCCCAGGGTTTTGTATCAGTAAAACTTATTCCACACATCACTTATACTGGGTTCTGTAAGAAAGGGGTTGAAAAGTGCCATTGTACTTCTTGGTTTGGTTGTGGAGCAGTACCATAAATAACTGCGTAAATCTCTTTTTGGATCTAAGGGTAAAATTTCCATGCAGGAGGTATGTTTTTTTCCCCTAATTTCTGTGGTATTACTGGCATTCCTCTGATGACTTTGGGGCAATTAGTTTGTAGTTGCACCAGTGCAAATCATCTTGGTGTTATCAGAGGCATTTTGAGACAGCTGACAAATGCTTTTATTAAAGCAAAAATAAATTGGAAAAAAGCTTGAAGCTCTGGTATTGGGCCCTGAAAACCACATTTAGGCTGAAGAGCAAATGTGCCCATAACTTGCTGTGAAGTCTGGTTCTCCAGCCTGATGTCCAGATCAAGAGACACAACAGGAATGCCCAAACTATGTAGATTTCCTTTCAATGGAAGCGAAGGAGGGGAGGTGACGATGTGGCCTGTGGCTGTTGTACTTCCTATGCAGTCATTCCTGTTACTAGATAACTCCTGAACAGAACTGCAGCCAGCCCTCCGGACTGGGACTTCTTGAAATTAATTGCTGTTAATACCCGAAGTGCTTTGTTCAGCTCTGGCAACCCAGCTCAAATTCTCCCCTGCTTGGTAAACTGAGATGGGGTGGTGGATGTGCTGTAATGGAAGGACTTTGCCATCTGGTATCTTCAAGGTGTGCAGGAGTTTTGGAGGTGTTCAGGGCCTCCCTGCTGTTGCGTCAAGGCTCACAGAGTTATCTGCATCAAGTTCCAATTTAAGAAGCTATCGGAAGATTGAGGAGGACAATACTGTGCCTGTGCTTATTCCTGTTTCCGAGCTCCATTTAATTTAGGCAAATTTTGTTTGTCTGTTTCTCAGAGAGGATTCAAAAAAGGCAGATGGCTGTCTGCAGTGATTTCAGCAGGAACAAGATTGTGGCCCTTTAGGATGCACTGCTCACACTGACTGCTGAAGAGCAGTTGTACATTCATCAATCATTCTGCCATCTTTGACATCTGCTTCATCCTTATGCTGTACAGATTTTCTTTTCATTCATCAGGAAAGTTGCACACAACACTGAACTCCTGGTGTCATTGTTCCCAACTCTGTCGCAGCCATTCTTTGCAGGCCAGGCAGAGTGTGTACCTACACTTGTCATTCACTTTTATATGGCTGTGGTGCTTCCTGCTTCTCAGTGTCTCACACACCAGAAGATTATCATGCAGGCTTTAGTTACTGAATGATGCCTTTCCAGAGCAAATCTTCATATTTTGATGAAACATCTGTTGTATCAAAGAGCAAACTGCATGCAAAATAACAGAACTCCTGAAGCTGTTACTTATTTACTGTTAGGTGCATGTCTGTGAGAGCTGGACTTTGCAGGAAGAGCCTGCAGGATAATATTAAACCTGACAATGCTAGTGGGAGCAATGAACCGTGCAGGCTTGCAGTAAGGAGGGGGATTCATAAGAAAAAAGTGCTTCAGTTTCTAAACCATTGAGTTGCTGGTGTTTTGTCAGAGGAGAAAGAGAGTTACTTCAGGCTTTATAACCCACTTTTCCTTTGATGGGAGTAGATAATGTTCTGCGTTGCGTGTTTGCCCTTTCTTACTCTCCTTGAAGCCTTGTCTGCTCAGCTCAGCATCAGCAGCTCAGCAGTGCTCTGGCTGTTGTCAGTCCAGGGGTCCCACACTCAGTGGTCTCAGGTATTGCCTGTGGAAGACACCAGAAGGTTTGGAAAAGAAGAAGGGAACAGGGTGAATGCTGGGATCCAGGGAGAGCTGCGGAGGGGAAGAGCAGAGAGCAATAAGAACACAGGCAAAGACTATCTAAACCCTGATATATTTGGCCATAAAGTGCTTGAATTACAAATAAAATGGTTACTTGTTACAGTTGATGCAGCAATAAGTCTATGTGTAATTCGGAACATGGTGCACTGTAAAGGCAGGTTTATGGAATGCCCCCAGCCTCATGCTTGTGGCTTTATCCTCCAACTTCTGATTTTAAAAACCTCAGGATATTCTTCCAGTGGGGAGAAGTCACAGGGCACTTTGTTGTTCAACTGTCCCTACATGTTAAAAATAGCAAATATACCTATTTTCTTTCCTAAGTACCCTTATCTTTTCTGGATGCGATCCATGCTTCCTGTAATGATTCTTCATTCTCTGTCCTTAAGGCTTCCAGCTGTGTGTGTGGGGGGGCTTTATTGGTTGGTCCCCTTGATTGCGTGCACAGAGAAAGGCAGAAACGGCTGTTGGATAAGCCAGGAGACTCCGGTGAGAGTCAGGCAATCCTAGAGGTACGGTGTGCCCACAGGTTGCCCACAGTGTGCATGATACTGATGTGCAGGCATCGTAGGTGCGAGCATGTCCAAGGGCTGACCCTGGCTGTGCTGGCACTGCACAAAATGGGGATGAAATGACTGACAACGATCTCAGTTTTATAGATATGTTTTGGTCAATGTTGGAGACTACAGCTCCCGCATTCCTTGCTGACAGAGTAAAGCTCTGCAAATAGTATTTTTTCCAATTAACTGCAGGGTAACATCTTCTGGGGGTTGTTCTGGAAGAGGAGATGAAAAAGCAGCAGCCTGCTCTTTCTGCTCAATGGAGCATAGGCATATGTATGTGTGTGTGTAGCTTCATATACATGTTTTATCTGCTCTAACATCAGCTCTATTAGTGTATTCTGGGCCTGAATATCATCCCCCTGGCATCCTGGGAGGTACTTTATTTCAATAATCAAAGAATACTAGGACTAAAACATGGAAGTGACCAATGAGGTCCCTCTCACTTATTTTTCCTCTGTGGTACTGTGCCTTTCCTAGGCTCAGGAATGCTTTTCTGTCTCTGTTAAAGCATCTTCCGCTGTCAGGAATGTTTCCTGGAGCCCATTTTGCAGGTAACAGAAATTTTGCCTCGATTCCTTTCTCTTTTTTCAATGGATATTTTCCCATTTATCCATTCCTACTTGATTACCTTTCTAAATTTCTCTCGGGGAAAAATGAAAAATCCTGGAGACACTGGAGCTGTGGCTGGCTGCTGACTCCGTCTCTGGGAAGAGGCAGCAGAAGGAATCACAAGAACTCCCCAGTAAACAGCATCCAAGCCACGTTGGGGCTGTATGTCCCTGGTGTGTTAGTAGGAGTTTCTGTTATCTCAGCACTACAGTGTATCACGGCTGGAATGGCTTTGTATACACACGCTAAACCTGTGTTTTACGCCTGCAGAGTAAAAAATATCAATGCCTGTTTGATTAGCTGTTAGGGACTAAATTACGCTTCTGTGGAAGACTGAGAATGTTTTTTGCACATCATTCTGGATTTTCCCTTTGTTGTGTTCCATCTGTAACTCAGGTGTGTGTGTGCTGTTTGACGTGGGCTGTTTTCCTGCTCTTCCATCCTGTGCTGTCTGTATGCAGTGGCTGTTGGGGTAGCACTGTGGCTTCTGTCTGCAGGGTGATTATTTCTGTGTTATTTCTGTAATTATCTCTCTTGATTCTTTCAAGAGTAAAAATCCAAGGTGTCTCATTCCTGAGTGGAAATACTCATTTCTTATGAAGTGCCCTTGGAAGGCTGACCCAACCGTGGCTCACTGTGTGCTGTGGCACGTGCCCATAGCTGTTGGGCTGCCCTCGGTGCTGTGTGCCAGCCACGGTGGCTACTGAAACGGGCCGGTGGCCACGTGTGCTTAGAGCCTCTCTGCTCTCTGGGCCAGAGTCATCTCTGAAAGAGCTTCCTGCTTTCAGGGCGATTGAGGATCTTAAAAGACACAGCAAAGAAGCATTTACCCGGTGCAGAGACCCAGAATGCTGGTGAGAACTGTGGCACTTCACCTCTTCGTGTGGCAATCATAGGTGTGTTGTGGAAAGTCTCTGAGTTTGGCACAGGATCATGTGGGGATCAAGGGTTGGGAAGGGTAAGAGGAAGATATTGTTGATAGATCCTTGAGACTAAAGTGCCTGCTTTGTGGTTACCTCAGACTGCAAGGCTTGGACTAAATGACCTGTCCTTTCTAGTCCTGTACTCTGCATAGCACTAACACTTATGGTAAACAAACTCCTGTCTTCGTGCATGGTGCCCCTTTCTGAGAACAGGAAAAGGGCATATATGGAATTTCCACTAGTATGCCAGACTTAAATACAGAAGCCTGATTGTGCTGGGATCTCCCTTGCAGGTTTTCAGACAAAGATTGCAGTGTTTGGAGAAGTGAGCTCTTTCTTGTGTTCTGTAACCATGTGAGCTGTCATGCTGCCGTGTCCACTGACAAATAACAGTATGTCTTATTTCTCACAGGGCTTCCAAAGCAGCTGAGTCCAGGACCTGAAGGAATTTCATGCAGTAGGTGCTGAACTGGCACTGAAAGGACCAGAAAAAGATGGCAGTCCATATTTGAAATAATTAAACACGTGGACTCTTGCTGATAAGAAACCATGTCAAAAAAAGGACGTAGCAAGGGCGAAAAGCCTGAGGCACTGATTGTTGCCCTACAGGCTGCCAATGAGGAACTCAGGACCAAGCTAACGGACATTCAAATTGAGCTGCATCAGGAGAAATCTAAGGTGAGTGAGGGTTTGGTTTTAAATAAAGTGTCTGTGCTGAAGCAGAGAAACACATGGAAAAAATAGTATCACAGAAATCAACAGATACAATGTAACTCTTTCCTGGAACAGTGGTCTGATTGTTTCCCCACATATGATGTTTTCTTACTGTGGATGTCCCATTGCTTCCATCAAAAAGACTCCTTTTTACTGAG
Organism: Bartramia longicauda; assembly: GCA_028566575.1. Lineage (NCBI taxonomy): Eukaryota > Metazoa > Chordata > Aves > Charadriiformes > Scolopacidae > Bartramia > Bartramia longicauda. The sequence continues at coordinate 40,990,470 of JAOXNH010000049.1, forward strand.
GTACAAGTTTAAGAAGCTTCTGGCCTCAAATGGATTAATGTGTTTTTCGTAACGTCTTTGGCCATATTCCAGTTAGTGGGTGTCATCCTATCCACTCAGTGTTCAGAAATCATGTAGTGTTGCTCGTTTTTTAAATGGCTGATATTTCAGCAAGACGCCCTTTTTTCAAAGTTGAGTGAAGTATTCCCTAAACGTGTAGCATGACAACCCATGTCAACCCTTGCAACCCATCTGCAGTGCAGCTGAAGTGTATTGTTTGCAATAGGGTATGTATGCAATGTTTATACTTTGTTCAGGTACCAATGGTCTGCCAGAGTTACAGTCTCAGACATGTAAAGTTAGTCTAAAACCAGCTGAATGTCACACACACATAGTACAGCCACAGCCGTACAGCATTGATTTTCCCCCAGGTGATGCTGAAGTGGCTTTGCAAAGAAGTGTACTGTGTGCTCTCTCAGTGTTGCTCCCTCTTCCTTTAGAGATGCTTCTAGCGGAAAGCACAACACGTCTGTGTTTTATAGTCAGAGTACAGCTTTGTGCAATAAAATTATATGGTAAGTGCTAAAGTTCCCTGAACATGGGTGAGTTGAAGGCAGGTTTCAGATTTAGTGGTATGTTTTCTTTGAGCAGTGAAGATAACAAATGTTTGTTTAATAATTCTTATGAAGTGGACTGGAGGCAGTGCTAACTGCAGCCAGGCGTCCCCCACCTGCAGTCTGGTGGCAGGCACATTTTCAAAGGATGATGCCTAGTGATATATTGTTTTTCGAAATGGAATGTAATTGAAGTCCATCAACCTGGCTCTTTGATTCCATCGCAAATAAGCATATATCCTAGGCAAATAAACCCAGAATGACTTGCCTGAAGCTTCCAAACCTGAATAACCACAAATCCTTCAGCCCCTAAGAGGTCTTTTTCATCATTTATTTCTTTTAGGGACAGATGTTCATGCCAATATAGCAAGGTTAATTGTACCGGTAACCTCAGATGACTGTTAGTATAGTGGAAATTGGTTTATGTAATTTAGGAGATGCTAAATGAAAACAAGAATAGCCAGTTCTGTGTTATCTGATGTTCTGAGAACCTGGTGGCGTTTTCCCTTCGCCTATGAGTAAGATTTATAGCCACTAATTTGCTACCTTTTAAAATAGACAAGATTTGCAAACTGCAACAAAGCAGACATCATCACTCCTTCAGACTCATTCTGCATCCTTTTCTTTCACAGATGGTCAATGACAGTCTTGGAAAGCAAAAATGTTTTTTGATTCTTTTGTTTTCCCTGCAAGCTTTGGCATTTGTGTGTTGCCCACAGGCAAAGCTTAGTTATTCTCTTCAGGAGCTACAGGCTCGCTGCCAAAAAACGCATGGCCAGGGAGCTTCTGTCGTGCTTTCCACTGTATTCCGAGCCTTTTGTTATCACTGCAGCTATGGAATTCCAATACGGAAGTTGCCAGTGCAGATTTTTGTTACAAGACATCACTTCAAGGATGGCCCAAAATAATGAGAGTTACAAGAGTAGGAAAGTCTTGAAAACCAAATCCCAAAAAGCTTATCTGAAATACATTTAAATGTGCTTGAGTAACACTGAAAAGAATGGGAGCAGAACACGAGCACAATAATGAAATTCCTTGCGTGCTTCAGTACCTTTTGGATGCCCATCCGTAGATGCTCTCGTCCATTCCCATGACTAAATTGGACTGAGTGCTCAGGGTATTAAAGAAATTGTCATCGTGGAGTAGTGAGGGGGCTAAAAACTGCAGTCTCAGGAAGCAGATCACACTTCTGAATTGTTCTGCAGTTTGGATTGAGAGGAGCAGACATCATGGCAAACTTTATTTTAACCTGGAATTAAGATTTTAGCCCGCTCCTCCTTTTTCCCTAGACATAAACAGGTTCAGGTTTGATATCTTGGTACAACCCCATTTGTAAAATCAGGTTAGAAACAGGATGCCAAACTGGGCAAGCACCCACAATGTGGGTAGATTGAATATCAGGAAGAATGACTTTACTGAGACAGTGGTCAGGCAGTGGAACAGTCTGCCCAGGGAGGCTGTTGAGTCACCATCCCTGGAGGTATTTAAGAAACGTGTAGATGCGGCACTTTAGGGCATGCTCTAGTAGCATGCTTTAGTGGCCGAGATTGTAAGGGGTATTTTTTGTGTGTGTGTGGTTGGACTCAGTGATCTCAGAGGTCCTTTCCAACCATGATGATTCTGTAATGTCAGAAGGAGCTTTAGGAAAGTGTTTATCCCACAAAGGGGACAAATAAATAGGACCTTTGGACCTTTCCTGTCTCTTCTTGCAATGAGTTCACTCTACCAGTGAATCTAAAGAGGGTAGAAACCTCTGGGCCATTGTGGTCTTTTATTGAACAGGTCTCTTTTCTGTTACTTCAAGTGTAATAATCTTTTTCCCACAAGGCCTTCATTCACTTTCCCTTTCTTCCCATCAGAATGGTATATCTACAAGTCAGCCTAACATCTGATAGCGTTTCAATTTAGTAAACTAGGTGGCCTGGAAACAGGCACTGGTTGAGGCAAGACACCTGGAGAAGACAGGGTTGTTTTGGCTTGAGTGAAGACAGCGTAAAATCTATGTGAATGCCCCAGGAGCTGGCCCATGTTTTGTTGTAGGAGGGTGGAGGATCATCTGGGGTCTGCAGCAGAGTCTTACTCAATTTGACATGGCTATGTGTCTGGGCAGGCTTGTTCTGGTAACATTATGGTGGTAGCAAGTGACTTTCATTTTATCTAAATGCAGGTTGCTAAACTTGAAAGAGAGAAGACTCAAGAAACGAAGCGTATCCGCGAGGTGGAGCAGCGCAAGCAGACTGTGCAGATCACGGAGCTGAAAGCCAAACTCCATGAGGAGAAGATGAAGGAGCTGCAGGCTGTGCGGGAGAACCTCATCAAGCAGCATGAGCAGGAGATGACACGGATGGTGAAAGTCCGTGACAGTGAAATCCAGCGCCTCAAGTCAGCGCTGTGCGCGCTGCGGGATGGGAGCAGCGATAAAGTAAGGACAGCGCTGACTATTGAGGCTCGTGAAGAGGCCCGAAAACAGTTCGACTCCGAGCGCCTTAAGCTTCTGCAGGAAATTACCGAACTGAAGTCTGCCAAAAAGCAGGTAGATGAGGCCCTTAACAATATGATCCAAGCCGATAAGATCAAGGCGGGGGATCTTCGGAGTGAGCATCAGTCCCACCAGGAAGCCATTTCCAAGATCAAATGGGAGAGTGAAAGGGATATTCGCCGTCTGGTCAGTAACCAAAACTGTGTGTTCTCTTACGCTGTAGTGAGTTTGCCTCTTGTGCCTCTTAGCTTTTGTGAATATCAGAACTCTGCAATGCGCCTTGGTTGGCAAAAGCATTAAAAACTTCTTATTGTCATTTCTCAGCAGTGAATAGATCATGGTGCGTCAGCCAGAGCAATGGCTGTGATAGCAGCTAAAGTCTTAGAGTGAGAGTGTGGCTGGCTTTAGTCCATAAGGGTTTGGCTTGCCAAGATGGTAACACGTGTGCCATGCAAACTGTTAGCAAAAGGGAGTTTGCATCTGCACTTGCAGTTTGCTTGTTTCTCTAGCCCTTGTGGTGGGATCCTATGGGCATTAAACCACAGCAGGAGGGGAGGTCTCCTTTGGTTTGATCTTGCTATAGCCTTCAGTAATTACTGGGCAAAGTGAACAAAATGAGGCCTTGTTGGCAATGGTGCAAGTTGCCATGTTTCCCAATCATCCGGGGAGCTGGACCTGCTTGCAATGATGGAAAGTTTGGCTTTTGAAAGATGGAATTCAAGATTTGGCAGTTAAGTAAAAGAAATGGTAATTGAAAGTATGAAAAATGATTATTTTTTCCTCTCTCTCCCCTTCTTCCCCCCAAGTCTGTGTACTGGAGGTATATTCTTGTGTTGCCAAAATGCTCAGTAATATAGTACAGACTAGTAGTGGTGGATTCTTTATGTCTGCTTTCTGAATTTTGACCCTTCTTGTTACTGATCCCCATTTGCAGTTCTGTGTAGCCATGAGGACAAACTACTTTTTTTTTTTTTTTTTTTTTCTCAGCTGAAATTGAACTGTAGTGAAATTCAGGATAAAACTGAGTAACATTAAGATCAACTCAGGTTCCGTCTATGTATAGTATGATTTTATCTTTAGCAACTGATGAAAGACTTTTTGAAGCCTATTTAGTTGCATAAGAATGTTGAACAAGTCCAAAATTATTTTTATCTGGTACACAAGTGGTTTCCAAATCCATTGTATTGCTATCAGAGTGGAGGAAGTTATATCAGAGCAACATCTATTTAATGGAGATCAGAATTTAGCCTGGCTCATTTGAAAAGTACTTTGGGGAGGATTTCAGCAAGCCTAGAAAGCTGCAAGGCCAGAAGGTATCTCTGGCAGCTTCAGGCAAAAATTAGCATAGGTAGCATTCTTGTTTTCAGGGAATGATTCATATCATTCCCAGATAATGGCACTTTTATTTTGCCAGAGTGATTTGCAAATTCTGGTTCACTGAATTTTCTTGAACTCGATGACATTAGCATCTTTGAACCCATTTTCATGGTTGCAAGGCTTGTGTGGGTTGATCTTCTTATAAATTTTAATCTAAAATTTTCCTCTTGACCTTCATTCTTAAAGTTGCTGTGTGGTGAAATAAGAGGCACTTCTTTTGTCTTGGATAGTCCTGGGATATTAGGCAGAAATAATGTAGCGATAGAATGAACGTCCTTAACTTTGCACTCAGCAGAAGATTAGTAACATGGCAATCAGCTTTAAGAAATACTGATCTACTCACATCTTGTTTGTGAGGATGAACCGTAACCTCTACTCTTTGAGCTACTGTAGCTCCATTTACATGATCAGGAGCTAGTCTAAACTTCTTTGGGTTTATCAGAGTTTGTACTTGTGTTTCACTATTATAAATAACTGATCAAATGCAGTGTGAGAACCTGAACTCTTCATCCAATTATGCATTGACACCTCACACTGTACTGAGTTCTCTCTAAGGCTGGTGAATCTGCTGCTGTGCCAACATATGATTACGGCCAAAACCTCAGTGTATTGTTTTCCAAACCTAGTGCAGTGTGATACAGCAGATTTAGGTGCTGAACACTGCTGTGAAGTAAATCATACTACTAGGTTGGAGAAGGCTGAAATGTTGTTGCCTTTACATGGTAATATCATTGTTCTGGTGTTTCTCTCATTCAGATGGACGAGATCAAGGCTAAAGACAGGATCATATTTTCCTTGGAGAAGGAACTGGAGACTCAAACAGGCTACGTGCAGAAGCTGCAGTTGCAGAAGGAGGCTTTGGATGAGCAGCTTTTCTTGGTGAAGGAGGCAGAGTGCAACATGAGCAGTCCCAAGAGAGAGATCCCAGGAAGGGCTGGGGATGGTTCCGAGCACTGCAGCAGCCCGGTACGTGAGTTTTACTGGTCCCTGCAAAACAGAAACAGGACTGTGTTTCTATTACTTAAATATTTTCTCAAGCCCTGGGAAAACATTCCCACTCTTACTACAGAGAAGTTATGTCTGTAGATTCTTTAGAGAGAATGCTAGTGGGACAAAGCTTTCTAAAGCTGTTTCCTCAGCTGCTCTATTTACAACCATAAAACATCTTAAATAATTAGTGCCCCCTTGAAAGAGTCATTTCATGAATATAACTACCTGGGTAGTGTGCATCCTCAAAGCCAGATAGAATTGGGCAGATAGGCAGGGAGAAGGCTGATGGGGGGAATCCAGAAGACTCTTAGGAGATCCTCCTCTTTCTCTGTCTTATTCTTTACATACACAACCCATGCTGTCATTCACAAAGCATGCAACTCGCTGGTTGTGTGTCTAAGTATGGTGTTCACACAACAAATGTGTGTATATATACAAGTATTTACACACATACGAATAAGGAATAATAAAGCAAATGCAATTGATACTGAAAAGGTTGTCCTTAATTTTTCATCTGACATAGTGGCTTAGCATATAGGAGCAACGTATAGGAAAAGGCAATAAAAATTAGAATATTTTAGCTTCTTGCTTTTCCTTCCCCATCATAAAAAAATATTTACGTCTGTTTGGTTGTTTTCTCTCTATTTTTTTAACAGCTGAAAATTTTCAATTAAGGTGTCTGCCAAACCAGATACTTTTTTCCAAAAATATATATATTTTTGCCAGCATGCTCAATACTGTAAAATTCCATAAATATAATTTGTTGATGATGACATCTTAAGTGAGTGGTGTGTGGTTTTTGAGGATTCTTTTCTCAATTGTGTTTTGAGAAGAGTCGGTAACTGTATTGTGTTGTTGCCAATGAACAGGACCTGCGCAGAAACCAGAAGAGGATAGCAGAGCTGAATGCCACGATCCGGAAGCTGGAAGACAGGAACACATTGCTCGGTGATGAACGGAACGAACTGGTGTGTGAGCTTTGCACTGTTGGACAGAGGGGTTTGGGAGCCGTAGGGAAGGGCAAAGAGAGGAGGATCCAAGGATGGCAGCCAGCGATGAATATGCCTTTTCCGTCCATCAGGCCAGTCACTCAGGAGGCTGAGGATGACTTCTCATCCTAGAATTAAACAGTAATTTCATTGAAGTTACATGAGTACAAAATCACAACAGAAGTTGAGACAGAGAGGCTTGTAGGTTTCTATATGAATGCTCGTGTTCCTTCCTTGACCTTTTGAGCATACAGCAGTGTATGGTGAGACATATCTTGTAAATAAAACAATATCTGCAGTCCAGCATTTGAGCAGGTTGAGAATAGTTAAGTATTGGACCTAGGGAGAATGGGACACAGTGAATTGATCCCCTTATCTGACTTACTTCTAGGTACTGATACCTATGTGTTGAAGTCAGCACCCTGGCTTTTTAACCTCTCCATATTTCTACTTTTGTGATTAAGGATGAGGGTGGTGAAATTCAATGCTGGATTTTTTATTTTTAGGGTTTTTTTTTCATTCCTCTGCTAGGAGCCCTAATGCCCTCCTTTGGAGCAGTTTAGCTGGCTTGGATCTCCTCAGTGTTCTTAATGCAATATTTGCAAAATAGTATCTTAGCAAGATTGCAAATTACAAATATGTTCATGTGTCTCTCTTTAGTTCTGAAAAGCTCTCAACCCCCAAATACTGAATAGCTTGGAGTCTGATGAGTCAGCTTGATTAGCTTGATTAGCTGTTGCATGTCATTAAATATTCAGCCTGTTTTTTTCACAAGGAAAAAGAAAAAGGCTTCTAAGCTGTATCTTGCACAGTGTGACTACAATGAACACAATTTGTTAAATGTGACTGGGAGTACTGCTAGAAATACCATACACTTTAAGATACATTCATACTAGCAACAACTGACTTCATTCTTAGGGTAGGACAAGTGGTGGTTTTGCCCACAACTGTGCTGGTCAGAGACGTAACTGCTCCCTAGCTGCTCCCCCCTCTTCTGTTGGCAGAAGGGATCTACAGGTACTTGCTAACCTGCTTCAGACAAAATCACTGGGTTTGTTTAGCCTAGTAAGACGATGGTATGATGTAAGCAAATCTTAACTCTCGCAGTCTGTTCCTCGTCAGAACTGCAAGGGGCAGGAACCTCCCAGTGACAAACAGTAACACAAAACTGGGACAGTGCCTTTGTCAGTTAGATCATCTGGGCACAAAGATGATGTGTTTTCACAGCCGCATGCTGTCTTCCTTGTCCTCCTTTAGAAAAAGAAATTTTATCTATAAAACAGTATTACCGAACAGAACTAATTTTTTAGAGGAAGAGATCTTGGTGGTAGGTTGTAGAGTCCATAAAACTCTAGTTGTACCAATACTGGAACTTCCAAGCATGCCCTAAGATACATTCCTATCTTACGGGATTTGTTGTTTAAATGTTACGTGATTTTTTGACTAAAACAAAGTGCATTGTGCACTTGCACAAGTATTTCACCGTGTGGCATTAAAAACAGACTTACAACTATGTTGTTATTGCTGGGATCCAGAGTGAGTGCAAATCTGTCTTCCAGTGAGAAAATCAGTGGGTTTCTTGCAGATAAAGCACAGGTCATTAGGGACTTCTGTAGCAGCTTTGCAGTTTCCTGAATCTGTGTTAGGTTGCTTCATCTCTATGTCTGAGTTTTCCCATAGATAAAGCCAGCTTTTGGAAATGGATATGCAGAATTATGCTTTGAGATTTACAGATAAAGTCAGTTACGGAAGCTATAAGCATCCATTCCATTAGATCACTTTGGCATTTTACTGGGATAATAGTCCAATGGGGAAGTAACAAAATAATTCTAACAAAGGAGGGAGAAAAAATATCATTTATTTGGATTATTTGCAATTATTAATTGCTATTATCAATCTAGTTGAAGCGTGTCCGAGAAGCTGAGAAACAATGTAAACCTCTTCTGGAAAAGAACAAGTGCCTCACGAAGAGAAATGATGAGCTTATGCAGTCTCTGCAGCGCATGGAAGATAAACTCAAAGCAGTCACTAAAGAAAATATAGAAATGGTTGGTACTAAAGAGCAAAATGAGGATTATTGCGTGATCTATGTTTGTTATGGTGGCCACATCTGCATAGTGTGTGCACATATATACATAGAGAAAATGTGTTGTATATAGTATGTAATACTGCTGATAAGATATAGCCATGTATATAATATAGTCTGTATATAATAGACTTGCATACCATAACAATGTATTATGCATTCATGTGCAATATATTTAAGTGAATGCATGATCAGAGTCTTTGATACTGTTCCAAAAATTAGAATATTGAGTTTCAATTGTTTAAAAAAAGGAAAAAAAATAGTTGTAT
>JAOXNH010000049.1:41007644-41021919 GCA_028566575.1 Bartramia longicauda
TCCCGGCGCGAAGGTGCTGGCGCGCTGCTTTCTAGAAAAGCCATCCCAAATAAAAGCAGACATAGAAAACATTAGATGTCTTTTCAATTTATATCCAGGAAAGAGAGAGACGGTCCCCACCATTTAATCTCCAGATTCACCCATTCTCAGATGGTGTGAGCGCTCTACAGATCTACTGCATGAAGGAAGGGGTTAAGGTAGGTGAGTTTTATAAGACAGCACTTCTGACTACAGAAGTGGTGGATGCTGGCTGTATGAAACATTACATTCATCTCTGCTAATAACTCCACTACACTTTAAGCATTTAAAGTCAGTCTAATGTAAGAGTGTGTGATGACTGACACAATTGAATTGGACTCATAATTTTCAGCATAATGATAAAACTTGGTTCAAAGGCAACTGAAATCAGTGTGATGCATCTCCATGGGATAAAACAAAATGGTTGATTTCAGTGGATGGGAGGGATGAATATTGCAGCTGTGGTAAAATATGCATGCTGTACCTTTATCTTATTCTCTTTCTGCAGGATGTCAGCATCCCAGACCTCATAAAGCAGTTAGACATCCTAGGAGATAATGGGGTAAGTTAAAGTGGGAGATATATTTCCTTTTACAAGCTGCATTTTGCACAGTACAGTAAGTGAAATCTGTAATTACCATGACAATTTTCTAAAATACTTGTTAAATTATGAAATATCAGAAAAATTAATTTAAGGAGTGTTTATTTCCCTAAGTTAAGGATTGTGAGGTTTTAATAGTCAGAGAGCTAGTAATGAAGTAGCAGCTTTCACATCTGGTTTAGCAGGGTGGGAGGAATGTCCAAAGGCCACTGATACTAGGAACTGGGCCTGACTGCACTCCAGTCATTAAGGAAAGCACGTGAATTAGTTTGGCAGACTGAGCTAACCACATCTTCATCAGGACTAGGATTCCTCTGCAAACACTTTCATAAATAGGCAAGAATTATCAAATTCCCTGTGGTTTTCTAAGTGGGTGTTGCTCCCCACTTTAGTCATCCATGTAAAAAAGATCATCCTGTGTCTCTGGCCAGCATTAGATATGTTTTAAGAAAATGTATAAGAAATAAAAACAAAGAATGATGATTGTCTATTCATTCACTGGTGTAAATTAGCACTATTTTTACAAAAGCTTTAATAGAAATTCAGCTTTGTAAAACTAGCATCGAGACATACAAATGGGTCTACCGTACATTTCTCATAAGATGCAATGGAATGAAAACATACAGCTAGTCTATATCAGGCAGAAAGGTAAAAGCAGTGTTTTCTTTTTAATATGTTAGCAGACTCTGTGTTGATGGGAATGTGATATCCAATACTACAGGGATCCCCTGAAAACTGTTGACCTCGTCTGTAGCCTGGATTATCTTTATTCATGCAGGAAACTGCTGCCAATTTTCTTCTTCCCTCTCTTTCTCTTCACAGAATTTAAGAAATGAAGAACAAGTGGCCATAATTCAGGCTTCCACTGTATTGTCCTTGGCAGAAAAGGTAAATTGTGTGCTTGCTTTTCTCATATGTTACCTAAGGCCTCATCTAACACTGGAAATTTTCTGCTCTGTTGTTGGGGGTCAATGTTGTCAAACTTTCTAGTGTAGGAAGTGATCCCCCAGATAAGGTAAACTGTGCCAGCACAGTCCCAAACACCTTGCTAAAGCAGCAAAAATCTCACACTCAGCTGGCCTGAGCTGTGTAGTCAAAACAACTGCAAATACAAAAAGAATGTAAAATGAAACTTGCAACTGTAAACAGAGTGAAAAACCATCAGACATTTGAGCCACAATTAGTTACAGTGTGGGATTTCTAGTCCTAAGATTTTCAAAGCTTCTGAAGGGATCTGTATGTAAAACTTCTACTTGAAAGTATATGTCTTAAGTTCCTTACAGCAGGTTACAGCTCTCATTATCTTCCCTCCAGTGGATCCAGCAGATTGAGGGAGTTGAAGCTGCTCTGCATCAGAAAATGATGGAACTGGAAAGCGATATGGTAAGCAAACTTTCCCTAATAGACATTTTAGGGGCAAGACACTGAGTGTGTCACATTTACTTGGTGTGTCAAAAGATAACTAAAAAGGTCTTTTGGCAAATTAAGTGTGCAGACTTTCTCTGATTATTGGTGAATCCCTAAAATTGTTACCGGGCTGGTTCACATGCAACAGCAGAGTAACACAGATCCGGAAATAGTGATGGTTTGAAAACTTTCTCCCTCTTTCCCTGAGGATGAGTGCTTATTAATAAGAACAGAGGGCTCAAAGGTTGCTTGGTGATTTTCAGAGATGTGAATGACCGCACTCTTTGTCTCATAAGATTCACAGTCTAAACATCAGCTGTTGTATCACATTTTATTCAATACCAATATGTGGGAAACTAATGGATTATCATGCTGTTTTCTTTCATTACGTTTTAAGCCCATAACATCCTAAAGGCAAAACATTCATAGCTGAACTGAAGTTCCTGTAGCTCCAGTAAAGTTAGTATCTTACCCTATTCTTATTCTAGTTAATGGAAATTAACAGGAGTTGGATAGCTGTAGTGGTGGTTTGCATTGCATTCCTATGGTATGTTTGTAATTGAGTCAATTCATTTAAGGCCGGCTCAGGAGTTAAAGCACAGCAGCTTCTCCCAGATAATGTGAATATGAATATGTCTATTTAGTTCCTGTTCAGTTTATTGCACTTTCACACTTATTCCAAAATAAGAGAAAGCACAAAAGGAGTTGCCCATGATTCCAGAGAGGGTATCTTTGGAAAAACCACACAGAAGCCCCTAAATTACAGTACTGAAATGCCAAGTGATATCACTGAAGTCACAAAGAGACAATGGATTTAGTTCCATGTAGATCAGAGGTACTATCATACAAAAGCAATCCACAGCTATTTTCCCTTCCTTCTTTTCTAGCAGAGTCAGATATTAATAACTCTGCAGTGTCAGTTGAAGACCAGTCTTCTAGTCCTGCCCAAGTCAGATATCAGTAGTTGATTTAATAAAACTTCCCAAAGCGTTTCGAGTAACTAATTAATTTTTCTGTCCAAATGATCCTTCATTGTAGGAGCAATTTTGCAAAATAAAAGGTTATTTGGAGGAAGAACTGGACTACAGGAAGCAAGCTCTTGACCAAGCATACATGGTATGTACAAAGGAAATTCTACAGCACGTATTGGCCAGCACTGTGACAGGACACAGACTCCTCTTGGATCAGGAACAAGAGGGTTTTCCTTTTTTCTTAGTTCATTTTTTTTATTTGTTTGTTTGTTTTTCCCATTCTTCTAATGCACTAGCATGAGATTTGCACAGCTTCAACATGACACCTAGCTTTTTCACGTCACAAAAAGGCAGGTATCCTGAAGTCTGAAACTTTTGTCAGTTAGAGGCAGATACTGCGCATTCATGTCAGCTTTTCCAGCTGGATTCAGTGCAACCAATTGGAACTCAGCTCTGGAATCTTGGCCATTTTGTATGTGTCATAGCAAGAAGACGATATGTCACAAAAAGCAAGAGCTCCTGCTGTAAACACTGCTATATCAAATTCTGATAGCAGTCCGATAACTGGTTGTGCAAGTTCATCATACTTGGTTTATCAAGTTAATGAGAATGCTCATTGATTAGTAGGATTAAGAGCAAAGTAGTCTGATAGTGACCTTCAATCTTTCCTCTTTTGCTTTTTAGCACAATGGGTCAAAATTTAAGAATTGGTGAAGTATTCGTCTTTACACTTAGAAAATAGGTATGAAAATCCTATCCAACTCCTAATTATCTCTGTAACTGCTTAAAAAAAAAGTCAGTGAGAGATTTTAGAAAAAATTATATTAAAATATCTTAAAAATAAAAGTTTGTATCCTTTTGCCAAAACACTGAACCATTTTATGAGTTCTGCTTTTAATATTTTTGCACACTTGAGCACAGGGACCATCTCTCATGCAGGAGCAGAATCTGCCACCAACCCCCCAGTTCCCACTGTGTTTTAAACAATGTTTCATCTCTAATTGGCTTTTGGTATTGCATCAACCAGAGGATCCAGGAGCTTGAAGCCACCTTGTACAATGCTTTGCAGCAAGAAACAGTGATAAAGTTTGGGGAACTACTCACTGAAAAACAGCAGGAAGAGCTGAGGACAGCAGTCGAAAAGCTGAGACGTCAGATGCTGAGGAAAAGCAGAGAATATGATTGCCAGATTCTGCAGGAGAGGATGGAGCTGCTCCAGCAGGCTCATCAGGTAAGGAAGAGGAACCACGCATACGCCCATGTGCTCAGCTTTGCTGTGTGAGAAGATAACCTCGGGTCAAATTTAGGCAAGCTCCAGGTCATGAGGGAGCATGGCATCTAGTTTTTTGGGTTGTTTCATACTTTGTCTCTTTACTGTGTAAACAAACAGATGTGATATTAGCTTCTGGAGGATTGGTTTGCTATATTTTAACTCTTAAAATTCCAAACCAGGGTTTAAATGCAGAATGCTGTCCCTGTGAATCTAGCTTTGTAACAAAAATGCTCATCTCCAGTTATTAGACAGTGCCCAAGATGAACTGTATGAATGCTTCTGGCTCACGTTACACAGAAGAGCTATCTGTTTTTTCCAGATGCTTTTGCTCTGCCCCCGCCAAAGTGGGCAATTATAAGGAGCGTAGCCATGATCTTACACTTTCCATCCATTTAACAAAGGATTAATACAAAATAGATAATGTGAAACAGACCCACTATTGATATTAATTTCCAGCATTTGAGGCTGCAGTCACATGTATGCAGTAGCATATTTCGAGCAGTTGCACACATGGTACAGTAGTGGTTGGGCAGGGTTAATGGGTGGAGTCACGGTACTACACAAGACTATCCCTGCCAAAGAAGTAAGTTAGTTAATTTCTAGGCTTTTGGCACTTGGAACATTGAGTTACTTGTTCAGAGGAGCAAATTAACTGAGAATTTAGTCTAGATGCTTTCTTTTCTGACTTCCAGAGGATCCGAGATTTAGAAGATAAAACTGACATCCAAAAGAGACAAATTAAGGATCTGGAGGAAAAGGTTGGTTCTCTTACACTTCTCAAGCGCACTAATCAACTTTTTTGAAAATAATGATTTAGTTCTCTTGAACTACCTGAACTTTTTGTTTAGCTGAATCAGATGGACCTGTTGGTGTTCTGCTATGCTTTCTTTTCAGTTTGTGTTTCAGTATACACAGACTTTATTCTTAGAGTCTCCCCTGTAACATTTCATTTTAGGAAATAAATGCCAAACACTTTTAATTATGGTGAATGATACTGAACTAAATGATAAAGCCTTTACTTGGCTGTTTACTGCTGTGTTAGTAGAAGGGCAGTACTGCCACTAAAGGCAAGGGGAGGCAAGGGCTGAGTGAAATGGAGTGCGGGTCTGAAGACTGTCACTGTCTGGGGGGACGGGGGACCCAGTTTCTGGTGCTGTCCTCTTTATTGAAACTTGTCATTGACTATGCTATGTAAGTACAGTACCAGACTCTCGCTCCTAAACCGAACTGTCAAAGAATTACATATGCACGTTCTTCATATATACTATATATATATACACACATGCTCTCTCTAAAAATACGCACTTCATTTTTGTGGTGAATAATGCCAACTCTGTGACATTGAGTTTTGCTCCCTGTAGATGAGTTAGATAGGATTGTTGGAAAAAGATCATAACGTGGTCACAGCATGCTGCTGCAAATAATGTCTTTCCTAGAAATGCCAGACTGGTGTGAGATGCACCCCCAGTGGTAGCTTTGCCAATGTACTTATATTAGTAAATATCAATGTATATGTGTAAGCTATAATATGAAATAATTGCTATATTAGTACAGTGACTAGTGCTAATGAGCTCTCTCAGTTTATATATGTTTCTAAAGTGAAATGAGCAGGCATAATGCAAAACTTGATACAGGTTAAGTCTTTCCACTATTCTGCCAATATTTTTGTGATACAAGGACGCGGTGTCTTTCTTTCTAATACATAAAACTTGGAAAAATAAGGACTGATAACCTGTGCTGAAAATAAAAAAAAAAAACAAAGCAAACCTTCTGCCATGGTCAAAAGGAGACCTTGAGTAGGAGACCTTTCATGTCAATTTTCAAAAGAGCTTTCAACTCACAAAAATTCACACCCCAGAAGACAACACATTCATGATTAAAATGAGACATCCAAAAATTGATTATTAAGCATTTAACGGTTAGGGTTTGGTGTTATGCATGTGTGTATATGTATGCTTTTGTTTTCTAGGCTATTTCCAGCACAGATTGCAGGCACTGGTTTGTAACGCGCTTAAAAATACTACCCATGCTATTTCTGATATCCAGCTTTGTGACTTCAGTCAACCTGTGGTGGTCCATAGTGACAGTTACACCTCAGGCTTCCAACATGGTGCCAATAGCAATTCATCACCACAAATAATGGGATCTCTTTTCTAAGGGTGCGAGGTGATATGGTGCTTACAGAAGTAACTGGGGAAATACAGTGTTTTCTGAATGCATAATTATTCTGACTGTCCTACAGAGTGCAAAAACAATCCTGATGCTTACAATGCCATGACATTTAGTTTTTACACAGTGTTCTCTTTCTTTCGCAGTTTCTGTTTCTATTCTTGTTCTTCTCTCTTGCCTTTATTCTTTGGCCTTGATGTCAATGTGCCTCTTGGAAAGGTAAGGCAATTTTATTTATTTCCTCAACGCTAGCACTTCTTGCACAGATCCCATCCTTGTGCGTTCTTATGTGCATCTGGAGTCAGAGACTTCAGGAGGTTGCTGCCAATTTGTAATGGCTCACACGGAGGGTCGTCACGGTGCTGAGCTGACACAGGGAGCTGCGGTCAGGCCAACAGCATCCAACATGCTTGCAAGTGAATTGCCAAAGCTTGTGGGTGATACTGTGCTATTCAGAATTGTAAAACTAAAAGCTAACAAGAGTTTCACAGTATCAAATAGCCAAGAGAATTGCAGGTGAATTCAATGCTGATGATTTCAAAGTGATGCAGACTGAAAAGAGTTATAAATCTCAACCATATGGAAACTCTGGGCTCTGAACTGCCACTCAGGAACAGATCAGGAGGTTGTAGCAGGTAGAGCTCAGCACCCAAAAGTAGGAGAGGTACCAAGAAAGGCAAGGAAGAGTGATCTGCTGCTGGGAGACAGGAAAGGGGAGATGGAGACGGAAGGATTTTTCTGTCTCAGAAAGGAGACGCTGTTAAAAGTAGGTATGAGAGAGGTCTAGAATATTTTTCATAGAATGGATGGATAGGTCACTATCGACCGCTGTCTCCTCCAGCACAGGCAATTTTCATGTAATAAGTTTAAAATAAACAAAATGGCTAGTTAATGATGTAGGGTGTAAAGAAGTCTTTGCCACAGCACGCTTAACAGTTGAAAGTTCAGAAAGCACTGTGAAGATGGGGAAATAAATCAGGGAACTATAAGGTGCATGGCCCTCACATTTCTCCCTCTGGTCCCAGCCACTGTCAGAAGCAGGGTGCTGGGGAGGCTCTCTGTCCTGATCCAGGTTAACAGAAACAGAACATAGCCTAGGTAATGTTACGTTAAAGACTCAATTTTCTGATCTGGAGACAGACCATACCATTAAATTTCTCACTGTATCTCTTGGATCTGGCTTGAGCTATGTCAGTGAATAAATTCTTCTGCCCTGCGTTTGAGGCAAGCTGAGAACACACTTGTGTCTGGAAGGTGTTTTGCCATGCCCTGCCACCATTTGTACGGGCTCAGAATTTGTTTCCAGGTGCAGTTCAAGGTATTGATTATAACTCAGTGGCATGGGTCCAGTTTTGGTGGCTTTTCCTTTTCCCTCTAAGGAAAAGCCCCCTACTTAGTGCTTCATTTCAGCTAGATAAAGGATTTCTCTTGCAGTTTTGTGCTGAGGCAGAGACAACTCTCAGAATTAGCCTCTGCCTCTTTGTCTGGCCAGACCTCAAAATGAACGTTTCCATGGGCTGAGGCAGCAACATACATGGAGGCTGGGCTGAATGGGGAATGAAGTCTAGGGAGGCATCAGAGGAACATGGACAGATCCATGATCATGGCTGTTGTAAACAATGACTAATATCATTATAGAGTTGCTGCTATTTAAAATAAACTGCCTTGATCCAGTGAACATTAAACAGATTAAATTATGACTGCACGCTCACTGATGTTCCTGCCACAGGATTTCTGGGAACCATGACATAGCACAGCAGCTGAGATATTTTGAGCAGCTGTGACTGGTGAAAATTTGATTTTACAGTTTCTTGCTTATTCGTAATGGGGAAAAAAATCAGAAAGTCTTCTGAAACAGCCAAATTATATATAGGCTAATTTTAAGAAACCGAAATTTTCACAGTACACAGTAGTAGCAAGTAACGACTGTGTCTTTTGCTGTGCCACAGAATCATGAGTTCAGAACAAGCAGCCAACCTAGAGGGAGAGTCAAAAAAAAAAAGGGGAATCCTGGACTTCAGGTGTACTTTGAAAACTCACAGGATCTGACAGTGACATTTGCAAGAGCCTGTCTGTACGAGTTTTTCCCATTTGCCTATAGTTTTCTCCTTCTTTCAGTTTCTATCACAGGTACGATAAAGTTCTTGTAAAGCACATGAAAAAAAACCACAGGGCAATAAGAAGTTCAGAATTTTCTGTATATATAGTTTGCCCTTATATTTTCCACCTGTATAGGAATGGAATTGGTTTTCTGTCAAGTATTTGCCTCTTCTGGTACAGCTACAAAATTGGTAAGAAGCTCATACATCCTACTTTGACCAATGCTGGTGTCAGCTATAGTGGGAGAAAAATAAGAAACTGGAGTGTTTCTTATTTCTTTGAAAATGTGCCTCAAAAGATACCCCTTGTTCAGTTTAGGTCAGCTTGACTAAAAATGCATTCATGACATGAAACTACTGAACAGCTTTTCCTAATCCCATCTCTTTTAAGATGGAGCATTCAGTAGTCTTTGCAGTAGAGCATGCATCCTGAGAATACAAATTTAAATTTTCATTAAAATTAGAACTCATCAGAAAATGTTGTCTTCCTGATTTTAATTGTTTTTAGTTGAAAAGATTATTTTTTTCAGATAAAAACTCAGTGGTAGATGCAAATGGCAAAAAGTTCCACAAAAATGCATAAAAATAATTTTTGTTTACAAATATGACGTTTTTCATTAGAAAAGAAAAAGCTGATTTACAATGAAAACTTTAATTCACCTGTAATTGAACTTGGAATAGGAAATCCCTAGTCCCAGGATAAAAGCCTGTCACTGGCCGTCGTGTCTCCTGCCACTGGTGAATTTTAGGCAGCTTTGGTTCAAGAGTTACTGAAACTGGTACGTAACTATTTGTCTGAACGTGCCCACAGGGACATTTATAGACCAGAGGGCTGTAGTTTGTAGTGCTTAATGGACAGGCTTGGCAAAACACCCAGAGTTTTCACAAATGTCTTTCATACAGACAAACGGAAACAGTTTAAGCTGATAACTGTAAGTACAGACCTTTCCAACTCTCTGATTGATGGACTGTGTCTCGTCAGCTGGGGTAAGTGGACAGAGGAACATATCGCTTGTCTCATACAGATGTTCTTTTTTTTTTGTTTTTAGAGTGCTTGACCACATAGATAAGTCCTTATAAAGGCAAATGCTTCCACCCCCCGATGAAGAGAACATTGTTTACATCTATTTTAAAAAGTATAAAAATGAACAACTTGTAGCCAAGACTGCAACCACCTTGTATTTTAAAGCCATCACCCAAGATTTGTTACTTGACAGTTCCTGTCTAAAGCTATGATATATGCTGCATCTAATGAAATTCTGTATGTTGAAATTAGAAAAGGGGAAGAAAAATGAACTGTGAACCTACATCACGTGGGAAGAACTTATTGGGAAGGAACCACTTTCAGCTGATGAAGTCAGTGTGTCTTGGGCATGGAACCAAAGTTACAACAGAAAATCTATCCCTGCTGTGCAGGGCAATTGTTTAAATGTGACACCGTCATCCCAGGAACGGATCCAGAGTTGACAGGACGAGGGAGAGAAATGCTTTCGAGCTGTGGGGAGATGCTGACAGCAAGGCATTCGCTCAGAACTGTCTGGCTTTCTTGCTGCAGGGACTCCTCCTCTCCCTCTTTGGTTTTCACCTCAGGAACAAGTGACAGCTGCAACGTGGGGAGGGAGAAAGGAAAAATCTGGTTTATTTTGGGAGGGGCAGGACAGGGCACCACATTTATGCTTATGATCACAGAGCACCACCCGACTGGGCAAAAGGAGGGAAGAGGAGGATGTCCGTGGAAGGAGGATTCCTGACAGAGTTGCCGCCTTATCTCTCTTCATACTCCCTGCACGAAGAACAGCCTGTCTTATTGTCTGACTCTTCTCATACTCTTTACAGGCTGCCATTGAGATAATAATGACCATACTTGGTTTTACTATTTGAATAGTACACTGAGAATCGCTGGGTTGGACCTGCAGAGTAGCTTCTGAGAAAGAACAGAAACGTGTTGGAGGACAGAGGGGACAAACGCCAACCCCCTTGTCCATGTGGTGAGATCCACAAAGCATCAGCTTCCAAGTGTTCTGTCCCAGCTTGGAAAAAATGTCTTGCTTTGGCTTATCAAACTGATTTTGATAGCTGGCTTCTTGATCAACCACACACACACCAAAAATGGGGAAAAGCTGTGTGAGCACATCCTTATTAGCAGTAAGGGGAAGTATCGCTAGTCTGTTTAGATTTTTCCACAGTTAGGAGTAACTAGTAGTAGTTTGCATTTCAAAGCATTTCTTACCTCTCTGATCACAAACCTGGAACCCCATTCTGGTGCCTCCTGGAGGCATCACTGGTCCGTGACCCGAGCTGGGCAGAAACAGCCTCGAGGAGCTGCACGGCCGCAGAAACACCGTGGAGGCCTGAGCCTGCGCCCATTGTCACCGTGTGTGACAGTGCACTTCTCTGCGCCTCCGCTCTCATCCCCCGGGAACGGAGCTGTGCCTGTTGAGGTTCCTGTGGCCAGGCTCCTCCTCTGAGCGGTGTCTTCCATGATGGAGCCTTAATTTTAGCTGGGAGAAATGGATGTCTGTGTTACAAAACAGAAAACTAAGGGACAGAACACAGCCTGTGCTTTACTTAAACCTTCAAAACAGGGCTCACGAGTACCGACATCTTACGCACACAGCCTCTGCCCTTCAGAAGCTTTAAAAGTGCTTTACCCAGAGTCTCTCCTTTGTTTGCTGTTTACTTCCACAGACGAAGCAGCTCAGGCACAAAGCAGTGAAGTAACTTCCTCAGCAAGGCAGCAGGTCAAAAACAGTTCCTCAGCCATCACAGGGGTGAAGTTCCTCTGGTGTTGAGGACACCTGCCCCTCACAGATATTTTTTGACCAGAATAGCTTTGAATCATTAATGTCCATTCACCCAACTGGATTGTAGTGCTGGGCTCCATTTTCCAGCAAACACTCCTAACATTCTCATTTCTTGCATGCCCTCAGATTGTGTTAAACCTCCCATCACAGGTTAGAAGCTATTAGCAAGTGATTTTTTCCTGCTCCTTAAAATTAATTTAAATTGCAGTATGACCACAGCTTCTTGAAGCAGTTTGTTTCAGTCAAGGGATTTACCAAATTCTGCACCAGCTGTATGTTTGTTGATTCGTTTTCTTAGAACAGGCCTGTAGGCAGATATGGGAAATGAATACAGGTACGTTGCATGCTCTTTGTTCAAATTCTTTCCCTTGCAGCAGACTCCATGGATAAGGCTGGCCCAGACCGACCTGTGCTGCTGGCAGCTCAGGCCCTTCGAGAGTCTTCTCCCACACTGGTGGCACCTCTTGATCCCTGAACAATGTCACTGGTTAGCTACAAAAAGGGGGCTTCCCTTTCTGGGTATTCCCTCTTCTCCCTTGCACTGATTCATTTCGTACCACTTGGCTGCAGTGTCCTGCAGGTAAATACAGGCTGGCAACTGTTTTCCCTGGCATTAGGGCCAGCAATTAAGTCACTGAGCTCTTCTTGCAGAAGAATGAGCAGCGCCTGTTTTCCGTGATGGTGCAGTAACTTCCACCTTTGCTTTGGCTCAAGAAGTGAGGAGGACTAGAAACGTTTGTTTGAGGCAGTCACAGGGAAGGTTCCTGGCACAGACCGAAATACCCCACTTCATTGCCCGCTGACTGACCCTGCGGTGGGCTGCTTCATTTAGCCCCTCTGAGCTGAGCTGTGCACGTCTTACTTCATGTCTCTCTTTTGCCCTGTTCCCCCTCCCTTACTCTTACACACACATCTGTGTGCGGGGGCTCAGGCTGGGGGTGACAATCCACAGCTCACCTTGGTCTGCAGACTTTTAAAAGATCGTTGTATCCGCTCCAGAGAGGAACAGCCGCCGCTTTGCGTCCTCGCAGCAGAACATCAGCCATGCCTAAAACACACTTGCTGGTACGAGTAATGCAAACGTCCTCCGTCAGCTAGATCAAAATGAGTTTGAAGTTTGTGTATATATATATACATGTATCTATATATGTATATGTACATATATATACATCTATATGCATATATCTATCCCCTATTGTACATAGTAAATTGTTGCTATAGCTTATGAAAATATACTTCCAATCTAGGTATGGGGAACTGAGTCTAGACTTGTCTAGCTGCCACAGCTGCTCTGCTCCTCACGGTTTAGTTTTACATCTCATGGGCAACTGGTTCTTGGATCTGTTTTTCTGGGCCCTTCCCCCTTCTCTCTCCTGACGCTGTTTATCCAGGGCTTTCTGCTGCTCCTGACCTTCACTGAGGCAAAGTATTGAGAATCCTCCCTCAACCTGGTCACTGCGGCCAATCTCCCCTCCCCAAAACCAGCCAGCAAAACAAAAATTGATTGGTCGCAGCCTTAGAGGGCAGCAGGCACAGCCCTGGATTCCTCCCGCCCCCGGGGTCTCAGCGCTCCAGGCCCTCCATACCCTGAACAGGACCTGACTCGCTGCTTTCCATCCACTGGCCGAGCCAGGAGATTTTGAAGACTATTCTTTCCGTTTTGGCACTTCAGTTGGAGGTCTGGTTGGGTGAGAGGAATTTGGTACTGGGGGCTGCAGAGGAGATAGGGCTTCTCGCAGTGTTATCAACCCTCCCTGATCTGCCTGGAGGACGACGGAGACTTTGCCTGTCCATCTGCTTCATTTTCCAGCTCCCTGCACTCATCTCGGTGGGAAACATCCTCTGAACCCTAAGCTTTCTGTTCCATGGCATCCCATGAGGACTGAGCAGGCCAGGCGCCCCCTCCTCCCCAGGGTATGGTTGGGCTGATGGCCACGCAGCTGCGGCTGATTCCAAGGGATTTGTCTTTCCCCAGCCCTCCCCCACATCAGCACCTCTGTGTTTTTATGGATACTTTTTGTTCCCAATTTCTTTGGTGTCTGTTCCAGAACGGAATTGTAAATGACTTGGCAGAATAACCCTTTGATAAACACTGGACATGTATCTGTACTATATGTATTAACGTGTAGAAGAGAATCCTTATTGTATGTAAAGTTTTATGAATGGTTATTTTTTAATTTATGTATTTAATATAGGATTCAATGACCTCTGGTGTTTTAGTTTGTAAAAAAATAAAACAGCATTTTTAAAAAAAACCCACTCCCTTTACGTTCACGGAGGTGATCAGCGTCTGTCCGGGATCTGTGCAGAGGAACGGCCCTGGAGCGGAGCCGCAGCCACGGCCCGGCTCCCGCCTCGGGGGGTGCGGGGGGGGGGCAGGTGTGACAGCCCCGCCGTGACCGGCTGCTCCGGGGCGGGCGGCAGCTTTCCCAGCGCGAGCCCAAGACGGAATTTAACGGTTTCTTGCTGGGCAGGAGGAAGCGGCAGGGGACGGGGAGCTGCTGCGTTTGGCTGCAGTCAGGAGGAGGAGAGTGTCCGGAGAACCTTCCTCTCGCTCTGCGTCCCGGCTCCCGGTGCTCTGCGGTGCCGCAGGTGCCGTCACCGGTAAAGCGGGGATCGGGTCAGTTCCCGTCGCTGCAGGAACCGGACAGAGGCACCGCCGGCTCTCCGTGTGTCGGTGAGTACCGCGGGGCGCGGGTTACCAACGGCCCCGGCAGGTTGGGCGCGTCCCCCTTCCCGAACTCCCCACCGCTTCCCCGGGCACCCGCGGTCTTGCGCTCCGCCCCGGGAGGACACGGTCAGCTCTGCGGGGGCGCGGGGACGGGCCGGGGTCCGAGCACCGGCGGCCACACCGCCTCCTGAGGCGCCGCGGCGGCGCGGGCCGCTTCGTGTCCTCCCCGCAGCCACACGGGGACGCGCTCGGCGCCTCCACC
>JAOXNH010000049.1:41022019-41044900 GCA_028566575.1 Bartramia longicauda
AACCTTCCACTGCATGGAGTCGTTTTTTTTTTCCCCCAAATGATTATAAACAGTTGAAAATATTTTCCTGAAATGAAAATGTTACAAAACAAAAATCCATGAAATAGTATTTGGTTTAGTGCATTGCTGACATCTCTGCCAAAATCAGCAAAGCATGAAAGCCAGTACTTACTGGCAAAGCACATGTTGGTCTGCTAGTGAGAATAAATGTGAAGAAAATCCTTACCCTTTGTCTTCATCTAAAAAAAATGGAGTCTCCAGAACTGTAGGCATAGCTGTTGTTCGAACTGATATTCATGTGGTTTGCTTTTAAAATTTTGACTGAAAAGTGGACAGGATCTGTTGTATGAAGAAGGGAGAATGTAGCTAATCCCTAAATTAAGGGTGCGGTTGTGTTCTGACTATTCTTTCAGCCTAAGTTTGAAACAAAGCCTACAGCCTGCTAAATTGCTGATAATATGCCAAATGCCCAACATATCAAGGGCCAATTAAATTAATTCCTTTCATTTCATTTCAGATTACCACTTTCTGGCCTTTTCTTCTTTGCAGTTCCTTAGCAACAGTTTTCTTTTCCTGCAAATTGAACACTTCCATCAGCTCTAAAGGATTTCAGGCTGGTTATTTATAGAGGGACAAGGGTATTCATGACACATGATGGACATGGAGCTCAGCTGCTGCAAGGAATTCATAATCTTAAGATGCTGAGCTGGGGAAGGCTTCCACAAGCTTAATTTTACATGTACTTACATCTTCAGAATCTTCAGTTAAGTGATTCCTAAAATTATAAACTAAACAGTGGTAAAAGCATGATGAAAGGGCTAGGGTGGTAGGGAGATAGTGCTTAATGTGGCTAATGTAATTAAAAAAAATGAGTATGGTTAGTAGCCTAGAATGGTTATATGGGTTGTCTGCTTTTGTGTGTTAGGTAGGAAAATCCCTCAGGGCACCTTGTCTCGGGTTGCCTCCAGTTTATTTATTTATTTTTTTTAGAAGGGCACTGCCTGCCTGCTGCAGGGTGTCCCAACGAGCAGGACCGAAGGAGCCACTGCCCTCTCTAGGCTCCCATCTGTGGTTCTCTTCCAGTATATGGACTTTATGAACTGAGGGGGGTGACAGTTAAAAAGAGCTGACTAGAGCCCATGTTGCTGAGCAGGAGAAACAGGAGAGGGAAGAGGGGATGTGAATATCAATTCTAGCACCTGGCTGCTGTAGTGCCTGTCCCCTCTCTGAATTTATTGTGTCGGTCTGTCAGTAGGTCAGTGACTCCAGAGGCAGTAAGTTAAAGTTCAGACCTTTAGTAATCACTAATTCTATTGCATCTATAAAGACTTAAGTACAACCTGAATTGGAGGTTCACATCGATTTACAGAAGTGTCTACTTGGGAATTCTCGACTGTTGTTATTGCCTTAAAGCACTGGGCAATTAATTGATGGACGTTTTCTTCAAAGGCTGTTTACACCCCTTGTGGGTTTCCTTCTTCAATATCCACTGCTGTGATGTCCGTTTTAACACCCTCTCTTGTTTTGGTGATCATGTACATGCAGATTATTCTCAAGTGGCATTCATTGATTCCTATTTACACATGAAAATCCTGGAGTACAAAACACATCTGAAAACTGGTGGGTGAAACACTGTATTTCACTGAATCTGTAAGGCAGACCTGGGGAGTTCTTACATTCTCTCTGTCTCTCAGAGAAGCAGATAGTTGTTTGATATAAACTTGTCTTTTTAGCACATTCAGTATTTGACTTAATTATTTTTGCCTTGCTTTTTAAATTTTAGTGATATCATCACAGCTTTCTTCACATCTATGATGGTTGCTGCAGATAATAACAGCACTCTGTGAGCGTGTGTTCTCTGTTTCCAGGGAGGAACACTGCCTGTACTGGTATTATTTCTAGAGCTGAAATGAATCTATCTGTGACCCATAATTTAATTATGTGTGGAGGCTGTTGAGTTTTTTACGTGGTGGTAGTGATGTTATATCCCTCATTATCACCAGGATATGTTGTACAAACACTGGTTCTTGGTTCCACTAATTCCTTCCGCTTGCTTCTTGCCCTCTGAGTGAAATTAGATGCCCCTCCCCTTTTGGGAATTTATAGTAATCAACAAATAGAGCTATTATGGCTATTATAGTTGGAATTCATGCATGTCTGTCTAGCATGCCAAAGTGAACTCAGTTTAATTACTTCTGGTGGGGAAAAATGGAACTAAACATGCCTTCTGACTCTTAGGCTTGCAATTTCATTAATCTTTTGTTTGTCACGGTCTAGCTTTGCTCACTGGCTATTTTGAGTATAGTGTAAGGCTTAGGCTGGGTCTAATTTTGTTGTTGAAATGCCTTTCTCTTATAGAAATCTTGACCGTCGCTGCTGTTCCGTAAACCCTGTTATTAGAGGAAAGTGTTAACATAGCAGCCAAGCTTGATGTTTCCCCCAGAAGAAAACCAGGAAAACTTAGGCACTAGTGTCAGTAAACATAAATTTTCTGGGTTTTTTTCCCCGCTCTTCACCTATTCCAGTGGAGGGCGGAGGACAGAATTTTATTAACCTATTGATTCTGACTCAGAAGCATAATTACTTTCCAGATCTTTATGGGCTATATTAGTCTGTCAGCTTTCATTTTTTGATTTCCCTCCCTTGTTCCCTGTGCTTACACTTCTATTCTCTTTGTCCTCCTGTCTTCCTAGTAACTCTCACCATTTATCTTTTTGCCCCTTTTTGCTACTGTTGATGCCGTGCTCGATAGCTGCTGAGGAACACTTTTTTTAAAAGCTGTCCCCGAAACAGAAGGCACAGGATCCCTAAAGCTTTTCCTGCAGGATTTCCCTTGCCTGATTTTTGGCAGAGGAGTGCTGCTTTGCCCGTGGCAGCTGGATGTGTTTGGGGAGCACTGCACCCCTCTCCACGCCGCCTCTGCTGGGGGAGCACCAGGGCCCCACTTTTGCAGCTCACTGGGCTCCTGTGTGGCTGACGAGGCTATTGCCCTCTCGTTGCACTGCTACCCACCCTGTAAAGGCTTCTACCAGAAACTGAGGGAGAAAAATGCTTGAATTTTGCTTTTCTGCCTTTTGTACTTTTTTAAAAAGTCACTTCCAGAATACATAACTATTGAACTCTGAAGTGCTAATTTTTGTCTTTAGTTATTGGTATTGCCTATAGGCTTAAACATATTTTGTGGTCAGAGGTGATTAAATTAGGAATAAGTTTTTGCTGTACAAGAACTGGAGCACTTTTCAGTTTGGACTTTTGAAATCCACTTTCTGTATGTGTTAAAGCACAAGTTACAGGTGACGGCTGAAATTGTCTCTCTGTTGTTATGCATGTGCATATGTACATGCTATTCCTTTTGGGTATTTTTGTGGGGTTTTTTTGTTTTGTTTTTTTAATTCCATGCTTCAGACTTGTCATGGAACCTTTTTCCCAATGAAAAACAATTTCCTGTGGTTGGTTGTTGGTGCACTGTTAAATGGGAGGTTAATAGCATTTTTTTTTTGCCTGCCACAGTGAATATACTTTTAAGTGGTGGTTTTTTTTTTTTTTAGACAGCATGTCAAGGTAAAATGCTCTAAAAGAGGAGTCTGAAATAATCAGAAAGGCTTATAATTATTTAATCTGCTATTTCTCTGGTAATGTCTGAATTTCAAATAAATTCAAGATTTCTTGAACCTGACACTACAGCTGATGTGTTCTGGATGGGGTTCTACCAACAGGCTCAAGTGTGAGCTTTCACACGAGGAGAGGAAGAGGAGGACTGGCGTGCTAATAGGAAGTATGGCCATACTGGTTCCCAGTACTTTGCTGAAGCCCTGTTTAGGGAGCTCCTTTCCCGTCCGTTGGGGAAACCAGGGGATTTTTAATATGTTTCATTGCCTCTCCTGCCCCCCCGTGGTGGGGAGCAGTCAGTACCTTTGGCACCATCTGATCTATCTTTGCTCTGTGGTCTTCTGATACAAATGAAAAGGTTCTCTGCTTTTGATGTCCCACTTCAAGGGATCAAGGTTTAACTCTCACTGGAGGATCTTTTGAAATAAAGCACTTTTTCCTCAGGAGGACAAAAGGAGCATGGAAAGAAAGGCATGGGAGGCCTTCTACATATGGCAGAGCTTGGCCTCTCCTCTCCTGGAGGGCAGATGCTGTTGCTTCTGCAGTTGGCCTCTTTCTTCCAGATTTGCTGCTGCTATAGCATGCTGCATCTTTCTCTCTTCACTGGTTGTCCCCTCTCCAGCAACTTGCCACAGTGGAGCAAAGTGGAGGTGGGCAAGTGGGGCTGCAGCTGCAGGCAGAAGTGCAGTGCAAGGCACTATCTATACTGGCATTTCTTGAGCCCTGCAAAATGCACTGCTCTGTGACTTAAGGTCTGCCCTGCCACGTGTTTGTTTTAGTGTATTTGGGTTCCACGTTTTGTCTGAATACACGATGCAGTGAGCTTTGGGATTTAAATGTTATTTTAAATGCAAGCAATACCCTTGACCTTGCAGCTCCAAAGATTAAGCAATGCTGCTGTGCTCTGTTAAAGGCATCGTGCTTTTGCGCTGTTGCAGAGCTCTTGAGTAACCCCCTGAGCGAGCGAGGAGGGATGGGATAAGGGACTGACTTGCTCTAGTGCCTCAGGCCTGTGGCCACTGCCAGACAGGCTTGTTTGAACGAGGCAGGAATGGGTTGGAGCTGCATTCACATTTTCTCTCTCCCCTCAGCACCTTCTTTTTTTCACTCTTTGCCAATCAGATACTAGCAGAGCTCTTGGGAGTGCTGTTGTGAGTAGTAATTTTTACAAAAGGCATTGAAATTTAAAAACTAAAAGGCCTTGCGGAAAGATAACATCTTACTTTTTTTTTTTTAATTGCTGAAGATGCTCTGAGCATAACTTCTGCGTTGTGAGCACTTACGTTTGTGGAAACACGTTCTTCTGTGCAAACTTCTGGATATTTAATTGGGATGTGCGTCATGTGGGAGTGGGTTCTTACACCATCTATCTTTCCTTGCAAACATCTAATCTGGATCCTACCTTGTCTAGGAGGAAATCCAATTAATGTTGTTGATGGTGCTGTTAATGAAAATAGTGTTGTCCCTTTCACATTCATCTGTTCAAATTGTTCCTTTTCACGTTTTTCCCTCCTGCAGATAGATATATGGCTGTATTAATTAGGAAAGCATGTCTGATACTGTTATTTCTGGCTATGGTGTTTAATTTTTAAAAAAATTACACTCTGTTTAAAGATCAGTAATTACACAGGTTAACATATGTTATGTCACATCAAAACCGTTGTCTGAATTATGAGCGGTTCAGAATGAGCGCTCGGTAAAAGCTGCAGAAGCACTTTATTAGCTTGATTTATGTGATTGCTTTGCCTTCCCCGAGTCCTGCAGCCAGTGATCTAGATACGCTCCTTCCCACCTTTGGGATAGCAGGCTGCGTGCTTAGTATAGTTAGCGTTTGAGTAGTACCTGAGAGTAAATAGTTTCTGTCCAGACCCAGATTAACTCAGGTGATAATGAGTAGTGGGGTGAGAGTGTGTGTTAGTGGTTTTAACTAGCAGGTGCTTTATTTCGGCCTGCTCAAGGATTAATGTCAGGGAGCTGACAATGCATATATCCATGGGTTAAATGTGCTTATCCATGTTCCAGAAGGGGCTGCTTCTCCATGGGAAGGGCAGCAAGCTGCTTGCTGGCTGTCCAAATATGGATGCAGAGAGCTGATCCTTGGAGGGATTTGGAAGATGTCCGGGGAAAAGCCACAGCGCCGGGGCTGAGCTGGCAGTGGCGGGGGTCTCTCATTTACCGACAGGTGGCAGCTCCTTGTCACAAAAGAGCATCTCTCGGGGAACTAGCCCTGCCATCGCCTTGCTTTTACAGCAATGCAGGCAGCATAGGCCTTTTCGTTTCCTTTGTGTGTACAGGCCATAGTAAATCTACTCAGGTAAGAATTTATAAGCATTAAGATACCTGTATGAATTAGGGAAGTACAGAAACTATAAAGTGTGATGAAGTTGCACAACAAAGGGTTTTCGTTGCAGTACTGCTTGTGGCATATTGCAAGATCACCACTGAATCTGCAAGGAATTTTGTTTTAAAACAATCTTGGGAGTTTGTTTAATTCACAGTGTATGAACAGAGCAAGGTCAACTGCATGCCAGGTCACTGAAATTCTCAAATGGAGCAAGTAGTGCAAAAAATGCTCCCTTCTCCCATGTTTACAAACACATGGATGCTTACGTTCTTTGATAAACTATTTATATGATGAAGTACTTGTTTAATTTATTAAATTCACTGTTGGTAGAACTGTTCTCCAATTTCCAGTAATGTGGGATTGCTTTGTATTTCAAGCCAACAAGAAAAGCTTTATTTCTGCTTTAAAATTTGAAATCTTAATCTTTAATTTCTCTCTAAGCAAGTTGTTTGCCCAAATGTATAGAACGTGAATGAAAATTGGTATCTGGGTGGCGGGGCCGGGCCGGGCCGGGCCGTGCAGGAGGCGCGGTCGCTGCGCGGGGCCCGCGGGAGGAACGGCGGGGACAGCGGGGAGAGGGGCGGGTTCGGTGAAATGGGAGGCTCCGCGTGGGAAGAACGCTCCCCAGAAGCTCCCCAAAGTGAGGAAAACACCCAAAGCACTAAGAATAGCGATGGAAAATGGAAACATTTCCAGACCTTTTTCCAGACCTTTTTTGCCACCCGCGGGTGCTGGTGTTTCCCGCTGCTGTTCCCAAGCACTGAATGTATGTGTTTCACCTTTTATGTCATGTCTTAAAGTCTTCAGACTCTTGAAATTCTGCCCCCTCCTGCCCCTGCCCCGACACCCCAGAAAATCTCTTCAATTTCTCATCTTAAAATGAGTTTTAAATGGTGGTATTAATTACAGTATGACTCCTGTAATGACAGAGAACGATGCTGCTGAACGTCCCCTGTAAGTGCTGGGCGAATTGCAGACACCCAGCAAACCAAGCACAGCTCTGGAAAATACGCACCAGGTCTCCCCAGAGTCAGAGGTGTCGGAGCTGAGCTGCCCCCTTCACCCACCTGCCCTCCCTCAAACTCCGCTTGTTGCAGGCGACGATGTCCCACAACGGTTTATCTCCTACCCCCTTGCTCAATAATCTTCAAATAATGAGTGAAGCAGAGAACTTGAGCCAATCAGTCCCATTTCCTTTGGCTAGAAAACATGGAAAAGGCATTTAATATTAAAATGCACTAAATTCAGAATTAAATCAAAGGGCACAGATGTGCATATAAAACAGATGTGCACACAGGACCTGTGGAATAAGCTGCACTTGTTTTGCCCAGTGACACCAACACGGTGAGGGCACGGGCATTCGCGGAAGACGCTGAAATACCAGAACTGTAGAGTCTGATACCGGCAAAGGATGTAAAATGAGAGAAGTTGGGGTGTAGAACCACACGGCATTCTCAGGGTTATTAGATGAATCCTCACCCCTCGACTAACAGGTTGCGGCCCTGCCTGGCCCCTCACGGCACCAGCGGCCATTGCTGCGCCAGGAGCGGGAGTGAGATGGCAGCCCGGTGCGGGCAGCACGGCGGGGCCGGGAGGAGCCAGCAGCGGGAGGCTCTCCGGACACCCGGGGCCACACGTGGCCGCAGGGGCACAGGGACACCCACTTCCAGAGCCCCGCGGAGGAGAAGATGGAGTGAGCCAGTGCCTGGGCCCCGGCCGTGGCCTCCACAGCTCGGAGCTGACGCGTGGGCTGGAGCCCCCAAATGGCGCCCACCCCTCTGTGAAAGGGCGTATGGCTGTGTGTGAAAAGGCTTCTGCATTGTCTCTGCAGTCCGTTTCGATGGCTGTAGTTTTCCATTGTTTGGGAGATTGTCTAAACATAGTAAAAGCCCTAAACTGGCAACGTGCCATCTGCTCTGTGTCGAGGGGGATGCGTCTCCCAACACGGCAGGAAAATGGATTCCAAAGGCCCATCTCTGGGCAGAGGAGCACCCCACAGCCTGTGCCACGCTGACAAGAGCCATTGTGCAATGTCTGCTCTACTGCCCGGCTGCCAACTGACAGCCATGAACAAGCTGCTTTGCACAACAAAGAAAATCCCGTGAAAACCGTTTTAGAAGCCTGGAGCAGGACCGAGACTAGAGATATAATGATTTCAGTGTGTACAACAGATGGAGACTTTAGAGCATGGAGCCACTAATCTATGGATTACAGACTCCCTAATTATAGACCGACACTTACCATTTCTGAGAGGCACCACCAGCCCCAGGAGGGCCCAACACCCGGATGCCATGTTAGGGGCAATGGGGGAATGAACAGAGACTGGGAAATGTACCTGTACCAACCTCTTGTTCATTTGTGTCTTCGACTCCTGCACAGAGTCCTGGTCCCCGCAGAGCTGGGAGAGAGGACAGCGGTGCTGGGAAAGGTGCAGGAGTCTGTGGGTGTGCTCAGACGTGGCCCTGGCAGGGACCCTGGCGACTGGCACTCGCCCCCTCTAGGAGCCGTCAGCCGGGCAGCCACATGTTCCTCAAAATAAACAGGGGAGCCTGTAAGAGCCAATAACAGTCAGTTCTCCAGCACCTCCAAATGCCAACCTCAACATTAACCATAATATTAATCCCAGTATGGTCCTGTCTCACTGACTTGGGGCAGGTGAAACCTGATTGTTCCTGCTACTTGGTGCCTAATTCTGTCCCAGTCAGACGTACAACAAACCATACACCGAGATCTACAGATTCCACTGAACCCTGATACTAACTCTACCACTGCCCTTAACTGACACCTTTGAACCCTGAGCCACAAGAACTAAAGCCATCAGCAGCCAAGCAGGTGACACTGTTGTCACTGGCACGGGCCAAACAAGGGTCACCTAAAAGCTAAGGTTATTGACTCTTTTATTGCAGATCCCTAACCCTAAGAACAATCCTCATCCAAGCTGTCAGCCTGTCCCTGTGACATTTGTTATGTCCAGGTTTAGCTACATGATAACGGCTGGGAGAGAAAACGGCTTCGGCGCAGGTGGAACCCAAGGGCCTGCCCAGAACCAGCAGCACTTTAGGGCTGGAGCCCTCACCGAGGCGCAGTCACCCACCCTGCTCCCCATCCTACCCAAATTAACCAAAAATCAGTTATTTACTTCTGGCCTTACCCTATACCAATCTATCTAGTAAAATGCAGAAATTAACTGAGCTCCCCAGCCATCGCTAAACTGAACATGAACCACAGTCTGGACCCTAATGCTGTACATTGCCTGAGCTCCTCAACTGCCTCAGACACAGGAAAACACCCATATTTGAGCCCCAAGGGCCTAGCAGCAGCAAGAAATTCAAGCTCTTCAACGTTATACTCTAGTACACCATCTATACTCGTGCCTTGGGGACATCTCTTACCCACTGAGGTAAATGTAAGGCAATTGCAGAGATGAGTAATAAAAACCTGGGATCTGGCAAGATGCAGTCATCAAATAGGTTTCCAGTGCCTCCAGTCAAAAATGTTGACTTAATGTTGATTTTTAAAATAAGCCTGACTTAATTGCCCATGTGAGCTCTTGGCTCAAGGAAGCCCGTGGCTCTTGTGCCACCGCGCCGGCGTGGGTAGCCAGCCCTGCTCCCTGCTGAGCCCAGCCCCATCCCTGCGGGTTCTCTGCGGGCGCTCAGTCCCAGCTCACACACAGCGCGCCAGGCAGGACCCGCCGTCTGAGACCTGAGCGCCAGCAGTAGTGAGATCGGGGTCTCCAGGTGTGAGTGCCACGCAGAAAATGGGGGACGATTCTTGCGTGCCGTAGCCAGCAGGAAGAATCTTGGCAAGCTGGGTTAAAAGCTGAGATTTAGTAAGTGCATCGGCTCATAAGACAGTGTTTGTTCTGTGAATAAAGAGTATCCAAAGCTCTCATGCCAAGCCTGAACTAAAAATCACAAAAATATGCACACTTACTAGATTCTGATCCTAGGAGGACTTGGGGGAGAATGGATACTTATAAAACAAGGTGACTTGCAGAAATAATCTGGATATTGTGGAAAAATTGTGTAGCTTCATCTGGTTTCCTTTAGACTCCTAAAGCAGAGTTGCTGAGTTATTGCATTCTTGTTTGATGTCCTACATGAAATCGTGTTATTAAGTCCAGAGGCACAGCTGACTGTTCCTGCTCCCTGGTTAGCATTTCACCATCGCTGCAGCGACACAAACAGCCTCGCAAACCCCCAAGAAGGGGCTTCTTCTTCCCGCATACTCCTCCCTCCCCGGCCTCCTGCAAAGCGCTGGGGCTTCTGTGCGATGTCACAAATTTATACCAATAATGGAACAGGAAAAAGATACCTCCTATTCCCATTTTAAAATATGACCATGAGACCCAAAGAAATCTTGAGCTACTTTGATAAAAATCAGACCAAAAACTTCTGGATTAAAATTATAGCAGAAATATGAGGCCTGACTGCCAAAACTGGGAAAGCCAAAACTTGCCCATGCTTGGCTTTAGCACTTGTAAAATGACTGAAATGCTAGAAACCTGACATTAGTTTGGAAACTGAAAGAAAGTCACCAAAAATTGTTCTGGAATTGGTTTCCTAACAATTGTCTAAGTACAGAGCTCAATTCATAGCATAAAGAAATGCAACATAGTAAGTAGTAAAAGCAGTTACAGAAAAGCCTTCTCCATTCAGAAGAAAGGAAAACATCAGTTGAAGTTTGCAGTCTCACTGATGAGTGGGACAGACCATGGCTTGGACGGGGACACCTGAGCTCTGCCTGCTCCCTGCTCCCTGCTCCGCACGTGTGTTGCTGCATCTGCGCAGGGGGACACCTGCCTCGGCCACCAGCAGTGGGTGTGAGTTGATGGCCACGGCAGACACGGTTTTCCTTCCTGCAGGCAGCCACGCAGCGATGATCTAAGGGCTCTAGAATGCCTTTAAACTGCAGAGACACAGCCCGGTACCCACCCACAAAGACATCTGTTGCAGGGAAAGCATCTGTGCTGCGAGGACGTGCAATCCCTCGCACAAACGTGTTGTGCTGAAGTGCATCAGCTCAGAGTCCAGCAACTACACCCAAGACTGGGTAAGGGTACCTGTCAGTACTTCTTGGAGGGGAAGATGCTTCTCCCCATTGCTGGAGCCACGGCAGAAGCTCTTGGTGCCGTTCCTGCTGTGGTCTCCATCCAAGCTCTACTGAAACTACACTCGGGGGTCAGCGTCTGCGTGGCCGAGCTGCTCATTAGTGGCTGCTGACTCCCAGCTGCTGTAAAGCCTCAGGTCTTGAGGAGATTCTTTCTTTTATGAACAAACTGCGATATAAATGCAGTAAGTACCATATAATAGTGGCTCATTAATTTTTATTTCTTTATAATAGCCCTCGTTAGGTTATGTGCATTCAGAGATTTGAATAGAAAAGCTTCTGGAACTAGAAGTCTTTTGTTTGTACATTCTTTGTAAGTTTTCAACCATCCCAGAAGATCGGTGATGTTAACCTGACACAAAACATACTTTACAAAACAAGATTATTTTTCTGCTTCATGTGGTCCAGGGGAAACATAATGAGCTTCACTTCCTGAAGACAGATAAAGGAAAGTCTGAAAGCACTGCCTTTCCCCCGCAGTGGGGAACTCACTGCCCTTCCAGAAACTTTGCTGGCAAAAGACAACATTTTTCAACAGCAGTTTCCAAGTTGGAGATCTGAACTCCTGTCCAGGCATGAAGAGAACACAACTGCTTGTTTTTTAGGATTAATGGAGAGCATACACTGAAAAAGAAGGAGGGCAAATGGCAGATTTGGAAGTACTCAGCACACAGGAAAACCAGTCTGTTTTCATTAGGTACCTAAAAATATTTTTATGAATGAAACCTGAGCAAATTCTACATGATCATTCTGACAAGTAGCACTGGCTGCAGTCATCTCTCAGATCCTGAGTTTGCAAGCTGTGATACTATCTTTAACTTAAAAACATGGACACATGCTAAACTACGTAAATAGCATTAATCATCAATGTAGAACATATGAAACATTTTTTCAGGATGAGAACCATAGTATCTTGTAGTTCTCTCAGTCAGCACGTTTTAGGGCTTTTCTTGCCACGTTCCCAGCCAGGTTTCCTGCGTTGCAGGACGCCGTGCTGACGCCTGCCCTGTCCCCAGCGCTCCTCCTGCTCCTTACGTAGCTGCCCTTGCCAAAGCTCGGAGAGAAAACCTGGACCTCTCTGCTCCTCTCCTCATTGCTGTGGAAAGTGCTTTGCAATCAAAGGAAAAATGCTAATGAGTTTGAAACTATTACTGTGTAAGTCTAAGTAAATAAATTGCAGTTTCAAACAAAGGAAAGTACAGGAAAAGTACACACTCCTTAACAGGGTTAAGGCACACATACAACACGTTTCTAAAGCAAGCCAGAGAAAAGCGTGGGCAGCTCTGTGAGCTGGAGTTAAGTACCCCTGAGCTACTGCGAGTTCCAGAGTGATGCTCAGAAAGCGCTCTGTAAATCCCTTCATCCAGAAGCAGCACACACTCTCAGACCAGACTGTTGTTTTTAGAAGGCTAGAAAGCCTTGGTGCTGTGCTTCCCCTTTAACTCCAGAGAATGAAGAGAATGAAGGAGATAAGAATGGTAATATCCACCAAGTATTATAATAAAAAGACAACAACCCACAGCGGTTTGGATTCCTTTGTATATGAAACGGGGAACTTTTAATGTGGCCACTTCCTCAAAGTGCCTTCTTTGAACCCCAGGTAAAGCAGCCAGTACAATTGCTGTTGCTTAACTGATAGGGGCTGTGACAAGAGTTCAAGCATTCCAGCTTGGCAGGAAAGACAAGCCTCTGTTTTTACATTCTCAGCACAGAAACCTCCAGAGGTCACCGTGGTATCCATTACTTGGATTTTTATCAGGAGCCAAGGCACTGAATGAAGGATTTGAATACTCTAATGATTGACAGTGACCTAGTCTAAACCTGTAAGAACACGGATACCATACATAAAACTGCCCACCTGCATGTCTCTGTGTGTGACACTCACGGGTCCTCACTTCCATAGCACAACGTAGATGTCACAAACAGTGGAGAGGTAAAAAGCAAACACAGGGAGGCAGAAGGGCCACGCTGCAAAAGTAACCTGCCGTGTGCTTACCCTTTTTCTGCCAAGAGGAATCTGTAGTAACAGATACAGGAAAAAGCAAAAGGATTTTAGCTTCACAGACTGAGAGTGGTTCATTTGGCAGTTATGGGTCTGAAATTCTTAAAATACTTTATGTTTTATGGGATGCGCAAAAGCTGCATTGCAGTTCAGGCTTTAGCACATCTGGGGTGCAGATTGGTTTCAAACTCAGGCATTCGAAGTTTATCATGAACAGCTACAGCATTTGTGTGCTTTCCTCTGGAAATGACTAATATGCTGCCTTTCTCAATTTTCCTGTCCAAAACATCTCACTATGTTTTGATAGTTCACAGCCACCGACATTCTTAACTTGCCTGAGCTCCACAAAAGGAGCATCAAAATGCTGCAGTTTGGACACTGGGTTCCAGCCCCTCCAGCAAGAGAGCAGCTGGCTTTTTAGATGCTCATTGGGCTCTCTCTGCTCTTTATTTTGTCATACTTAGTGAAATTCATAGAGTGGTGACACTCAGCACAATGGTATGTTGTGGTGCACAATTCCGTATTAACCAGAACGAGCCTGTGGTGTGATGAGTCAGTTTAATTCCTTTCACTGCAGCCTGCCCGTGGTACAGCACTCACAAGCCATGGGTTTAGGAGTAAAAGCAGCTGAGATGGAAGAGCCATGCCAGAAGTCAGGAAAAGCCCCTTTGGCCTGAGCAAAGGTGGGTATGAACATGTATTATAAACACAAAACATTGATTTTAATGTAGTGTCTGTGCAAGATGTCAATCCCGTAAACCAACTTGTATCTACCGCCTGTAAACTATTCTCCCACAATTTTTTTAGATTAAGTGGTGAGATTTTTATTGTCTCATCCTTTTAGCTGGCACTGATGCACAGGCTGAGGGTGGAATGGAGCGTTCTCCTCCTCTGCTAACACTTTACACTCCCTTTTGCAGAGGGAAACAATGCAGAGCCCTCTCACCTTGGCACCACCACAAGGAAAACAGACAACTGGCTGACGTGGGTCTCAGCAGCAGCCCGTTCTGCCGTGGTGGTAGGAGAGGAATGGCGCCGCAGCCCCCTCAGGTCAGACCCAGCTCTTTCCTTTGCTGCCGGCACAGCTACACCGTGAGGCTGGCAGCACGGCTACGGGACAGCCCAGGTCACTGGCCACGGGCCTGTGGAGCAGGACCATGATCTCGACACCCCTGTGCACCAGCTGCAGCACCAAGGTGGCCATGGGGGCTGCAGCACCCCCCCTCGGCAGCAGGAGCTGACCATGCTGCCATCGTATCTGTGCCTCGCTGCTCTCTGCGTGTAACGTACACCGGGGTGGAAAACCAAACCAAAGCCGTACACAAGGGATTCTCTGGCCCAGGAGCCGACTATGGCACAGACTCGTCCCGCCACGGTGTCATCGGGAGCCTGGTGCCAAGGCCGGAGAGCCACGGGTGGGCAGGAGCTGGGCACAGGGACAACGATGCTGGGATGGTTCTGTGTTGCTGTCACTGAGTCCCATCTGTACCTGAGGCACTTACTGGTCTCCTGAAACTTGGCAACTGTCATATGAAATATGACAATTAAATGAATGTACATTATTTTCATAATGTGTTTTGTCTGTTATTTGACCTGGTTAAACCTGAAAGCAAATGCAGCTTATTATTAATCCTCAGAGCTGTCTGCTTACCTGGGAAAACAAGCTCTGGAAAACTTGTAAAGGATCTTCAGCTGATCAGAGGATGACATGTCTGATGTCTGAGGATTTAACAAGGACCTTTGCATTTGGGCCTTTTTTCTGCTCTCTTTGATACATAAAACTTAAAAAACCACTGTTTTAGTTTAAACAAAATCTACAAAATGTATCTTTTCATTGAGATTTCCCTTTCCTGCAGTGTCTTCCTTCAACAAATAGAGATTTCAGCCAGAGATTTCAGACTTGGGTTCATCCTCTGGCCAACACGGATAAATCTCTCTCTCGTGATTCCTCCCCCCGCCCCTGCTTTCAGGCAGATGGAAGACAAAACCGTAGCGGCTGCACATGGCTCCCTGGTGTGGCTGGAGAGAGACAGAGACGCTTCTGGACTAGCAGATTTCTGACCTTTGCAGCTCCGTCCTGGCTCCGTATCCATTACCTCAGCCCATTACGACTCTTTGGCGAATCTGCTGTGACGGGTCAGAGCTCTCAGCTCTCGACCTGCCTGGCCACGTCCCATCTCACAGCAAGTGACGGTGCCTGGGACACCCTCACGCAGGGCCACGCTGCCCAGGAGGTCCCCGTCCTCTCCCCTGCAGGGACCTCCCTGGTGTCCCAAGTTCCTTCTGGAGCACGGGAGGAGCAGCGTCAGCACCAGGAGCCGTGGCTCTGCTCAACGGGGGCTGGTTCTTGGGGGCTGGTCATGCCGGGGCAAGCTGCCCGGTATGGTGCCTCTTCACAGGCTCCGTACATCACCGGCCAGGCATTTATGTCTCCAATCCTAGTAAATTCCTGACTCACCAGGAAAAGCAGTGTCCTAATGCAGTGCTATCTCTAAGATAGTAGGGCTTTGCACAGCTGTCACTGGTGCCCAAGCCAGGACTGCTGCTAGACAGAAAGCAGAGGCCTCATCTCTCTCGGCACAATAAGGACGACGATACCAAGTTAGCACAGTCTGGCTTTACACATCATTGGATAACAACCCTTTCCCAGCCCAGTTATTTTTCATCTGAATTCGTGAAAATTAAGAAGTAGTCCCAGACACGGCAAGCAGAGATTCTGGTTCCTGCAAGACATTAGTCACTGGAGTTTAGAGAATACAGTTTTTCTCCAAAGTGACAGCAAATGGACTGGCAGGCAAGCAGACTGAGGTCTTTCAGTCACAGCCTGGTTCCTGCGGTACTTACACAGCTAAGATGCTTATGTCACGGCTTATTCCAGAGGTGAGAGAGCCAGGACAGAGAATGTGCACAAATGGCAGCCCTGCTTCCTTCACCAGGCCGGCCAAAATACATTGCACTGCTTGCTTCCTCAGTTACAAGAAACCATATAAACAAACAAACAAACAAACAAATATAGTACCTTCAAATCCACTATAATTCTACTCTGTTGACATCTAATTACTGATTATAGGCATGTAATCACTGGCATGTAATCACTAATTATCTCTGGATACGCCACCTGTTTTTGCTATAGAGCATCAGTCTCTCCTGAAGCTATTGCCAGGGAGGCTGCAGGAAAGAACACTTGAGGTCTGCAATGCTTGATTAGGTCAAGTGCAACACCATGGAAACAAGGAAATCTCAGCTTAGTCCTCAAAGTCCTGACCAGGAATAAAAGCGGGCAGAGGGAGGAGCTGCTGGAGTGAGAGGGAGCCACAGCAGCAGGCTGGCATTTGAAGGCAAGTCGGCATCTACCGTCACAGCAACGGCCAAAGGCGGAGTTCTCCAGTGAGAATGGCCAAACTAGGCATCACTGCTTGGGAGAAGATGCTGGATGATGGCATCTGGGAAGCAGGAACCAACAGAACAGGTGAAGAGACTGATTTCGAGAGGCAGAACATGGACTCAGAGGAACTGGGCTGAGTGGTCTTGAAGTGAATCTGGCACAAGTCTGGCAGAATATTTTGGGCTTCAAACTGATCCAGAATGGGTGTTTTCTTACATAAATCCATCTCATGCAGGTCCTAACAGTCCATTCCACACCAAGCCCTTCCAGTGGCTATAGTCAAACCCTTCCCCAAACTATGATCCTGAAAATGCCCACTGACCTGTAGCCTACAGAAGACGTCTAGAGG
Source organism: Bartramia longicauda (assembly GCA_028566575.1). Classification (NCBI taxonomy): domain Eukaryota; kingdom Metazoa; phylum Chordata; class Aves; order Charadriiformes; family Scolopacidae; genus Bartramia; species Bartramia longicauda. The sequence goes on from JAOXNH010000049.1 coordinate 41,038,821, forward strand.
TTTACTTGGTAGTTCCTGGCAGTCTGGAGTTGCATCTCTGGGCTGGTCTTGAACTATCTCCATCTTCAGGCAGGGTGGCTGGAGCTGACCTGATGCACAGAACCTCCTGGGTCACCAGGTGTTCCTCCTCAGCAGCTCGAGTGGGCCCAGCCAGCTACGCAGGCTCTACTCAGGTTGGAATAGTTGGGGGTTTGTACTGATACCAAGTCTGTACTTCTGAACCTCTTAAGAACATTACTTCTGTTGCCTTGTGAGAGCTTTCTCTCCGGCATCTTTTGTTGCCAACAACTTCATGACTGAGTGACACAGTCTGCAATGGCTTGTAATGCCTGCAGAGCCACGAGAGTCTGGGGGTGTCAAGGAAGAGGTAGTCCTGGTCCTTCCTTAGGGGACAAGGAGAGGGGGAAGAAAGGAGAGGACAGATTCCCCACAGGGAGACTTTGAGAACTCTTGTTCCAAAATTATTATTTGTTAACATTTGTACTATCAGCTCATTTCAGGAGGAAAAAACCCACATGTTAAAATGTTGGACTTTCCCATACGTTTTGGTCAGCACTAAACAAATCTGGGAACAAAAAGCATTACTCCATTTCAGAAATATTCTCGGAATAACCCAGCACAGAAGATTATAACTTCCAACTGCTCATCAGAGTTGTGCTTTCTGTCAGCAGGAGGGACTGGCAGCACACTGGAGTCCGTCTGTGTGTGTTACACCCTCCAACAATACAACAGCAGTTTGCAATAGAAATTAACACACTATGGCTTGTGGCTTTGACATGAAATACTGGGCAGGCTTTTGACAGAGTCAAATGTTTTTTCTGCCTAACTCTGCAGTGGTTTGACTTTGGTAAAGGGTTTGATGGAAGACAGCACCCCACTGTACAGCAGTCCGGCTGTGCCTGTGGTAAAACCCTTCCCCAAACCCCACACAGAGGGTTGTTTCCCCCCAACATAGTTTCTGTGTTAGACAACCATCACGTTCCCATCTTTCCTAGCTTATGACAACACAAGGTGTGTCCCTCCAGTCTCACCCGTGAATGTCTCTCATGCAGTGCAGCACATCCAGCTGGGCAGGGCAGTGGAAAGCTGGGTCCCGTCACGGATCACGGCACGTTCACAGGGTCACACGTCACCTCCAGGAACAAACACATACCTATTGGCACAGGAAACTGGACTGGAAAACTGCAATTTTAAATCAGCTGAACATCATCTCCCATCATCAGTCTGTGGCAACAACAACTAGTCCTCGGATGTGGAAGCAGAAATATCACCTGGGATGTGTTTAACATTGCTCTACTATTGCCACGCTGCCTTCGAGTCTGGTTGCCGATGTCTCCAGCGGATGACAGAACTACCACCCCTCCAGCCACAATCACAGCAAAAGGACAGGAAAACATGCCTTGTAGCTTATTCTCAAGGACAATGATACAATCGTCATGTAAAAGAGAAGGTTAGTCAGAACTCGATCGCAGTCTGTCAGTGCCAATATGGGGATGCAGATACTTGATCCAGGAGCCCTGAAGCTCATGGGTGGATGTGTATGAGAGGTCTGTTGCTGGAACCTAAAGTTGAGCACATTTAGAGGAGGCTCTTACTGTTCCTGTGACATACTCCCCAGCACTAAAAGTGTAAATCAAGACCAGATGGTTTTCTGAAAGATACACTGAGTTGAGACGGAGAACCCCTTGATGTGCACAGCAGCCTGAAGGATCACAAAGGTCTATTCTGACCTTCTAACTTAGTGTGTCTGAAAGTTTAGAAACTGGAGCATGGCAATAGAAGCATCAGTCACTGGCCTTCCCTGGTTGATGGAGGCAGCAGGCTCTTCAGCCTCCTGCCCTTCACTGAACGTGCCATTTCCTGGGGAAGGAAAGAACCCACCCATCTCTGACCTCTGCCTCTAAATGTAAGTAGGAGATGCAGATTTTCTTGTCAAGTTTGGCTCTTTTGCGATTTCCTCTGCGTTTGTCCTTAGCCTGCACATGAAATGCAGTGCTGGAGGCTGTCCCAAGGTTGCTGCAAGAATGAATCAGCACAACAGTCCTGTTTGTCTGGCAGTCTCCTACCCTGGACACCCCCATCAGTCAGGAGCACAGACTAAGAGAGGGAAGCTCTAACTTCACATGAAACAAGATAACTCCAACTAATTTCACCATTGCTACTTATCATGCATGTAATAAAGGGCTGCAGTTTTATTGATCCCTGTAGGAAGCAGATGGGGATGAATAAATCGGCGTTAACCTGCCGCTGGCACTGCCCTGCTGCTTCCCAGGGCTTCTCCAGCTCAACCTACAGACCTTAGAAGCAAATGGGCTACGAAACCAGACGTGCATTTATCAAGCTAACAAAGTTACGCTGTCATTATGTCCCTTTCATGTGCAATTAAAGATCTGCTGCCTCCAGGCCCACAGGAAAACCAGTGTAAAACCATTTTGTATTGATTTGACATCAAGGAAGGAAATGTCCTCACTCAGGACACCTCTCTCCTTTGGTTGATCTGGTGGGCGTTGGTGAAGGAGGGTGTTAAATCTCACCTAATGTCAACAGCCTGCTTCCTTCAAATAACATGACATCCTCCAAGTCTAATGAGCACTGTGGTCACAGCTATGGCGCCTGAGACGCTTCCCTCCCACCCCGTCAACTTTCTTTTAAGGGCCTGAGTAACTCCAGAAAAAGAAGCAAGAATAAAAAGCTTCATGCCTCACATTTTAAAAATCCTTTTCTGTTTTTATTACAGACGGAATGACGCTGTGTTGAGCATCTGGGAACTGGGAACCAGCACAGAAGTTTGCCAACAGAGGATGTAGAGTTTATCCAATTAAGAAATGGCCTGCCAGCCTGACAAATGGAAAATGAGTTAGGAAAATCATCAGAAAATAACCAGCAGAGAACAACGGTGCCTTGGCAGCGGCAGGCAAGATGACCTAATATGACTTCTCTGTCAATACCTTTGCTATGTGAATGATTCAGTTGTCAATTTAAATTCCCCTTCAAACATTTTAAAAATAACCCTTAGTAAGTGGGTGGCCTCACGGAGAAAATGCTTATGAAAGTTACACCGCGGGTCGTGCCTCTCGGCAGGTCAGGCAGTCGTTTGGGCCCGTGATTCCTGCATGGGGACTATCGGGAACCACAGCCCGTGCTCTGGAGCAGATGATGAGGACAACAAAGGGAACAACACAGAGGCTGAGTGCACAGAGTAAGAAAACACCCACCCCAGACAGGGCGATTATGTCCCATCTTATTAACTAATCCATGTGCAGAAGCGGATTTGCCTGAAGACCATTGCCAGGAGGGCTGCACCAGTCCTCATTCACAACTAGCGCCGTTCACCTGTGACGTGACTGATTCCCATTTCTGAGTGCTGATTAATAAAACCAGTTCTTACTCTACAAGAAGGACACAGTCAAGTCACAACATCATTTCCCCTAAAATAAGTGCCGTTTCCTAAATTAGAACACCAGCCTACTTCTTCTCTTCCAAGATATGACAGTGGTGCCCATCTGTCAGGCTCAGCTGAGACTGACCCACCAGGTTCAGCCAGGCTCATTCTGGGGTCGCACAGTCCTGGAGCGGAGGGGACGCTCCATGGGGCTGACATCTCGGTTCTGGTGGGTCCCATGGCAGCACCCCCGCACCGGAGTGTGAACACATCTCCATCCTCCCGGCGATCCAACCTTTCACTGGGATGCCCTCCCTGATCCCTATCTCCCAACTACTTTGCACAGACAGTGAGAGGAGGTCTGCTTTGCCACCAGCATTTGAAGACGCACCACTCATGCCTCAAAAGCATTTTTGCCAACTAGCATACAAACATGTGATTTAAAGAAAAGAGAATGCCCTTAATTACAGGGGACAGGCATTTTGTCATTGTGTAATTAAAAGCTTCAACTCTGATCTGAGACACACATATACAGAAATATAAATAATGCTTTCTGCTGGGCTCAAAAGCAAGGCTACTGCACACTGACACTGAACCCAAAACACTGAACCCCAACTTCAGTTCTCATGGCACTCTTGAACTAGAGGCCTTACAGCACCTAACAAAAAGAATCTTAAAAGTGAAAGGCAATCTTAGAAGTAAAATCAGGAATTGTCTTACACAGTGAATAATTTCTAGGAAAGGTCAGATTTTAAAGCCTTCACCTCCCAGAAGAGCCCCTGTACTCCTTCACTGGTGCAGAAAACTTCAGTGCAACCATTTACGTGCAAGTGCAAGGCACTAAGAAAGATAAACATTAGAATCAGGATTTGAATAAATATTGCTATTAAAGTATAATGCTGAAACTTTTGCACATTTGCAGAACCAGACCAAGGCCAGGCCCTGTTCCAAGGAATATTAATTCCCCATAAGGCTTCACAACCATATGGAGAGGTCCCAACCAAAACAAGGGGTTTGCTCTAACGTGACAGGGGTCGGTGCACAAGGCCATGGGTCAGTCTGCGGCTCAGGAACGTGCTTCTTGTCCCCAGAAAGGCTCCCTTCCTCGAGTGCTATTACTCGGCAACGAGCAGGGACTCTGCTCACCCTCTGCAGTATTCCTGCCACCGGCTCTGAGATCAGCAGAAGAGTGAATTTTGCCCCATGCCAGGGGCAGAAGCTGGCTGAGATGGTTTTCAGCTCCTGCTCAGTGGGCCCAGCCTGCAGCAGGAGGAGGATAAATTCATTCCTGCTGAGGTGGTCCCATAGGACGGTAAGGTCCTGGTGGGCAGCCCCTCTGTGTGCATCTGTGTGGGTGGCACCAGTGGCCCTGCTGCCGAGCGTCTGGTGACAGAGGGACAGCGTTTTCCAGGAGCAGCAGTAGAAGAAACTACAAACCAAACTCACTCCGGCTATTTGAAAGGGTAGTTCCTTCCTTCCTCAGCTGCTGGGCGCTGCTGCTGCCCCTGCAGGGACAGTGACCATCACAGTGGCAGCAGCACAGGGCTCGTCCCTGGGCACATGTCCCTGGGGGGGCGAGCAGGGGGGCTCTGGTGCCAGCACGGAGCCTGCAATGGTCAGTTCTGTGAAGCTACAAAGCCGGGGCAGCTGCATATTAGAGTTCATGCAAGATTGTGAGCACAACCCGATTTAACTCTCCCTGCTGTTGCTTTAGAGAAAGCAGGGGTGGACTCTGAGGGGTGTTCTCCTCTGCTGTGTAATGCAGCGCTGCCAAAGTACCTCATCCAAGTTTGCTGGCACTGTCTCTTCTCCTAACCCTTCAGACCTGGATAATTAATCAAAATTTCAAGGCCCTGTAGATTTTTCCACTTAGCTAACGACACTGCACGCGTCCAGTTGCAGAAGCAGGCTGCTTCCCTGGGCGCAAGAGGAAGGAAATGATCCCAGGCTATTTCCTCCCTCGTAACTCCAGCCGGTGCCCGCAGAGTCCTCCCCAGGCACCGCCGCAGGGACATTGTTCTCTGGGAAGGTCTGGCTCCATGTGCATTTTTCTGTTGAGGGAGAACCACCAGCCCTCAGAGGATGGGCAGAGACAATGGCACTGGTTGGGGTTTTTTTCCACAGAAAAGGATGGAAAAACCATAACTGACAACATCTGTTAGCACAAATATGTGGTGTGAGAGTTTACTTGACGGCACGTTGGGCCCAGGCACTGCGCACGCTTGTTCTCTCTGAGGAAAAAAGCGTCTGGAAGCAGACTGTTCAGCCAGGGCTCCAGGTCCGTTGGAGCGCGAGGCCGCCGGTGCTGCCCGGCCCCACGGACCCGGGGGCCTGTCCCGGCCCTTCGGCCTCCAGCGCCTTTGAGGCAAAGCGGCTGCGGGGCTCTCAAGGCAGCACCCGGCGCTGGCCGGTACTGGGGAGCTGCCGCCGCCGTTCCCGGCTGTCGGTGCACACGCCCGTGCGGGTCACCCGTCGTGCGGCTGTAACGGGTGACAGACCAGGCCCGTCCCGTCGCGGCCCCCGGCGGACGCGCCGCCACCTCGGGCCCCTGCGCCGTGCGGCCGCGCCCCGCCTGCCCCCGTCACCTCCCTCTGGCCCCGAGAGGCCGGCGGCACCGGGCCAGCACCCGCCCCGCCCCGGGGGACGCGGGAGCTCGGGGCCGGGCAGGGGGCGGCCGCTCCCGTCCCCACCCGCGTCC
>JAOXNH010000049.1:41045594-41056080 GCA_028566575.1 Bartramia longicauda
CGGGGCTGGGGGAGCTGTCGGCGGTGGCAGCTCCGCGCCGGGTGTAGGTGGTATCCTCCTCGGGAAGGAGGGTTCTGCTGTAACCCCTCGGTGTGCGCAGTCCCGGGCCTCTGCGGGGCTCCGGCACAGTCGGAGGGTCCCTGCCGCCTCACCGGGGCCGGTAAATCCGAGCGGCAGCGCGGCTGGCTCGGTCTGCTACAGCTGCCCTTTTTATACTTGTGTGAAAGAATAAGCACACGCACTCCCCCCGAAAATAAGAGGGTGGATTTTGGAGTTGTCACTCCAGAGCAGGGTGATCCTTGTCTCAGTTGTCACAAATCACAAGCCCCACATCGGCAGCGCGGGATGGCACGTCAGTGTGGAAGTGGCACCACTGACAGAACTGTCAGGCACAAAGTTTCTCAATTTATGCTAAAGTCAAGGTAATAAGGAGATTCCTCCAGCCCCACAGCACGGATCCTTCTGCCAGAGACTGTGGTTGCTTCTTTGGGTTCTGGTCCCATTTACACCAGTGTGAATTTGGCAGGAAGATGATTAGGTCAAACTGAGTTGAGTAAATTCCTCAGTTGGGATTTCAGTGAGCCTGTTGCTCATTTACATATGAGGCAAGTAAGGCCACTAGCCGGCCTGGTCAGTGAGTTAATTTGGGGCTGAACTTTTTCCTAAATGGTTGCCTTAAGGGCCTTGGTTTTCAAGGGTGAACAGGGCAAATTAATAAAACCTATTTTTAGAAATGGAAGCAGAAATCACTGGATCCTGCAGCTTAGCCTGAGGCAGCGGTGTGGGTGTCTCAGCTCGTGTCCAGAGTGTGAGCCTCAATCAGCTGCCAGGGTTTGTGATCTGGAGGACAAACCTCACCAGCTCGATCCTGGTGGGAGCAGCAGCAGTGAAATGCAATGACTCGACCTGGCTCAGTTTTGGGGAAAAGTGTCAGGCTGTCCTTAATGTCTGCTCTCTTCTGTAGGAGTCTCTATCTAGGCTGTGGGTTGCTCTGAGGTTTCTTCATTGCACTTTAATTTTTTCAGCCTCTGTTTTTTGGTTTCTTATTGGCACGCTATTTGGTTGCTGTTCTTCACCTTTCCTGCTTTACAGTCAGAAAGAAAATTAACATTATTCTTATCAGTACCAGCCTTGTCCGTGTGGTTTGAATACCAGCTGCAGAACTGACCACTGCATTAACGATTTTATGCTGCTGCTTCTTGGAAGAGAAGCAAGAACTCAGGAGGGCCTGTCTGTGGGTTTTGCTGTGAGCTTTTCTTTATTAGCCGTACCAAAAACTCGGAACAGCCTCATTCCCTTTTAAGGCCTTATGCAGACACTTATCTCTGGAGTTTTGTAGCTGAGGTTTTCCTTCAGCAGCTGCTCTCTTCCTGATCATTTCTGCTCCCAGATTTCTTCCTCTGAGGCCTTCCACCTGATAAGCATCAGCAACCAAACCCTTTTTATCTGCATGTCTTGTCTGAGACAGTGGGAAGCTTCATAGATAAGTATTCCTGTGCCTGCCCCGCCAGAGGACTCGTGACTGAATACTATGACTTTCAAGATTGGGAGCATCCCAGAGCCTGGTGTTCCCAGTGGGAGAAGCCCGTTGTGTGTGCTGAGCCTGCATGGCCACGGGGTTTGCTTGGGTTGAGCTCTGAACAGGATTCAGAGCACACAAAAGGTCTTTTGTCAAGGAAAATCAAACTTCTTTGAATAGTTTCACAGATTAAGAAACAGAGAGAGAGGTTAAGTCATCTACCCTTGACTGGGCAAGTTACTGGGAAAGCTGGGAGTGAGAGGCTGCCTGTGCATGGAGGGGGCAGCAGACGGAGTTGCGTCTCTTGGAGTGAGCAGTTTCTTGGGAGTACAACAGACCAACACACCTTTTCTTTTCTGTTTGGTTTTTGGTTTTTTTGTTCGTAATGGCATTGATTACAATTAGAGCACCAGCATTTCTGCAGGAGGACAACTGCCAGGTGTCACTGCCTGGTGACAACCTGTGATTTCGTACAGCCTGTCGATGTGACACAGGCCCAGGCTGGTGTTTAACCCCACTTTGCTTTATCACAATGTCTGTTGGAAGGACAAAAACTGAGCTGGGGGATCGGGTGAAGCCAGTGACAGTTGTGGTGGTTTGGACACGGGTACGGTGAGGGATGTGGCTGGGAGCGGTTTGGTGCTCTGTGGTGGGAATTGGAGCTTTGCCGTTGGGTTCGGGGACAGGGAGAGGGGCTGGGGGCGGCTGCTCGGGGAGGCTGTGGCCACCCTGAGGGTGATGGGCTGCTGGGGCTCTGCTGCACCCGGGTGCCCAGGCCTGTGCAGGACTCGCCCCAACAAGAGAGGTGCCTCTTGGGGGCTCTTGGCTGAAAGCAGGAGCCCCCTTTCCCGGTACGAGGGTCTGCTGCAGCGAGGGCTGTTGCTGGAGAACACTTCAGATTGGGAGGAACAGTGCTGGGGGGCAGATTCTGCTCTGATTTGGACTGTTCCCAGAGACCTCATTTAACAAGAATGATTTAATTTGGTGTGGGTTTCCATCAGTAATAGCCTGCCTGGACTCTACCCTTGGGAAGTTTCCTGCAGCTTTCCTCGAGAGCTGCCATGCCTTTGTCTGGCCAGGGTGGATTACAACGCTTGTTTTACCGTGATGGAATCAAAGAGTTTCTCTGTAGGTGGCAGACAAACCTCTGAACCCCTGTGGTCAGGATGTTCACTAAGGGCCAATATTGGATGCCCAGATGCTGGGGAGTGGCACCGCTGGCCTTGGGGAGTGGGGAAGGAGCTTTACCCAGCAAAGGGACACCTCTGTTCCATGCCTGGGAAGAGGGTAAACCAGAAGCCTGTGGAGGCCTCCTCCATGTACCTCCTTGCTGCTCAGCCCGGCAGAGACCCCTCTTTTCCATCCTCTTCTTCATTAACAGAGGCAGGAGTGCTGGGCTCGTTAGGCTCGCCCCAGACGTGTCCTCCCATCCTGCTGCGTGGTTCTGCAGTGAAGTCGTCATTTCCAAGGCAACTGGCTGTGGTCCCACAAACATGGGATTGCAGCCTCACCGCAGGCTGGGGCAGCTCCGGGGAGGAGGAGGCTCAGGCTCCCGCTGCAGGATCCAGGAGTGAGAGGGAAGCTACAGGGCAGTGAAAGCAGGTGAGGAGTCCATCCCTGCCAGAAGAGCCTCTGGAGCCAGTCCTTGGCTTTCTCCCGGAGGTGGCTGGTGCCACACGTGCCTCATCCTGTCCGTTTGAGTGACACCACTCAGATTCAGCTTGTGATGGATCCTGGACAGACGCGCAGGGTGGCCTCGACAGGAGAAGGAGGCTTGAACTAACTTGATTCTCTCTTAGTTTGTTCTTTTTCTGACATTTGTAAAGTGGGCTGTGACTTCAGCATTCAGCTTGTTTGTTCCCATTGCCAGTGATTTGTAGCAGAAACACCACACCGGCAGCAGTCTTTTCCTTACCTCAGTGATCTAAAAGTTGCAGTTGTGCACTGCCTTTTAGCATGGTTTAAAATCTTGCATTTATGGAAGGGATCATAAATCACTTTGATAACATTAATTCATAACCTCAGCATTGCCCCACTCAGCAGAGAGCTCAGGGTTTTTTTTTTGGTTTTATTTTTCTCATTTATTTTTTTTTAGGAGAATGATTTGGAGTTACATTATTTCTGGTGTTTCTACAAACAGTAGGAACAAAGCCAGGCCACTGAACTAGTTCCCACAACGCAAAGACAACAGTGAAACCTGTATTATAATTCACGGAGTTTGATACTAACTACTCTGATCTTCATGGAAAAAAGTCCTGCACGTTTTTGTTTGTGTTTTTTTAAGAAATCTGATGCCTGAAGCACAACAATGAGAGGTCAGTTCTTTGGCTGTTCATGTTGGGATCCAGATTATTGCCAGTAGTTAAGCAAAACTGCAAAGTTTGATAAACCACCTCCTGTGTAACAAGACACAGATATTGAATGTCATGGGAGTTTGGTGGTAGGGCTAGTTTTCCAAAGAAAACACAGATTCAGTCGAAGAGTTCCTGCTTGCTGCAAAGAGCTTTTGTTTTACCAAAAACCTCACCCTAACATGGAAGTAGTTTGCTTTATGGCACTACCTCGTGGCAACGGTCCTTGGCTTCTTTCTGTCCTTGCTGCCCGCTCTGGGAGGAGCAGCCTTTGCAGGGGCCAGCCCTGGCGCTGTGGGGGCTGCAGTGGGAGCAGGGGGCTGGCGCTGGGGGTCCCTTGGGGTCCCCGGGGGTGGCTGGGGGCACTTGGCCACTGCATCCATAGGGCACCCCGACAACATGCCAAGCTTACACTGCTGGGGCTTTGGAAGGATGCTGCAGGTGTTGTTCTGGGTGATGTGTTCTTGAAAACTTCATGCTGTTCCTGGGAACATGTAGGTCTTTATGGAACTCTTATGCAGAAAAGAAATGGGGTTTTGTAGCCAGGTGTAAAATAGATGGGTTGATGGATCACTCGGTCCCACGTTGATCCAGCCTGTTCTCAGCCTTCTTGAAGGAGGTCTCTTTTCTCTAAAGAGGGGGCTCTGGCTGTGAGATGAACATTCCTGCTGGTGCCTTCCCTCTGTGCGGTGACCCTGGGTGGTTTGCAAGGGGCCGGAGTGCAGGGCAAGGAGTTCTTTTCTATGCCCATGGTAAGGTTTATAATGCTCTTTACCTTTGCAAAACGGTACCCCAAAAGACTCTTCATTTAATATAAAAAGCCAGTGATATTTTTCTCCACATTGGACTGTCCCTGCCGAGCCACTGGTGATGGGACCAGGCACCAAGAGGAAGGGCTAACTCCCAGGCCTCCGAGAGAGGTGTCCCCAGGAGCCCCCATGGCAGGTAGCATTCCATTAACAAACATGCTTTGGGAGCCAAACAAACTGCATGAGCCACGTGGACGTCTTCCTGTTCTCACAAATCTGTGTGATTTTTCAGAGGTGCCCATTTTAGGAAAGAAAGGAAAACAATGACAGATTCTGAGAAGCAGCTAAACGTTTTGAGACTTGCAAGGCAAGACTCCTGCTTTCTCACTTGGAAGAGGCTTTGTTGTGTTAGAAACTCCTCTAGGCATTTTTTATGAACACAGTTGAAAGTGTCAAACACAAACTTCAGTAGGTTTAAATTGAAATGAAACATTGTGGTTTGGCCACAGCATAGTTGGCTCCATCCAAAATAATCTTTTCCTTCTCTTTTTATTTAAGAACTCAGTACCTCCAAGAGGCCAGAACGGCCCCAGCTCTACCTGTCCCTGGGGTGGGAGCAGTGTGTGCCTCTGGTACGTGCCAGCAAGGTGGGCTAGGCTTTGGGGGCTTTCATTTTCTAATGGGCAGTGTTTGGCAGCAGGCAGGCAACTGCCAGGAGGATTCAGCCAAGTCCCTGGGGTTGTAGCTCAGCAGCTTTTCTGTGACCCTCATCTGCAAGGGCTCTGTTCTTCCTGTGCCCGCAGCCACCCCCGGGGCAGGGCGAGCGGGGCTGGGGGCTCTCGCGCTGCTTTCCCTTTGCAGAAGGTTATGCTGGTGGTCCTGGCTGGGGTCAGCCCCAGCCAGGCAGGAAAAGTCACCAGCCATGTGGATGGAGGAGCTCGGGGGAAGCCAAGTTCTCGTGTGTGGAGGGAGGGGGCTTGGCGAGGACCAGGGGCTGCGTGGGAGCTGGCAAATGGGCTCAGAGGATACAGACCCACAGGACAGTTGTGTGGGGTGTGCAGGGGGGTGTATGGATTGTACAGTGGGAAGCTGTATGTGTCTGTGTTAAAGTGGCTCCAGTATCTCTGGTGACCTGTAAGGAGAAGGACAGCGATGTTGTCAGTGCCAGCTGGGGAGGAGTGATCCCAACCTCGTCTTGGGGACTCAGAGACCTGAGCTGGGAATGACAAAAGGAGATTCAGCTCTGAAAGGTGCAAGCAAACAGACCTAGAGAAAGACTGTAAAATGTAGATGCCATTGCAAGTGGCATCAAAACAAGGAGGTTTTGTGATGAGACCCAGAAAAGTCATTTCATACGTGTGGCCTGCTCTCCAGAGATGGTCCACGTGAGTGCAGAGCTGGTCATTGATGGTCAGCCCTAATCCCGAGGGAAACCACAGTGGAGACCAGCTGGATCTGTGTTTGCTCTGTCGCTTTGCTTTGAGTGAAAGCTTTCCCTACACGGACCCCTTCCATCGTCACCTCTGCGAAGAGGTGGAAGGCAGAGAAGGCTCGTTTTTCTGCCGGGGAGCAGTTGCTATGGGTGGCTGGAGGAAATGGGAGGAAGAAACAAAAACCAAACATGCCGGCAGCCTTCCTGGAAACAGGGCTGAGAAGCTGGAAAATATAGCTGGACCTTGGCTTGTTGAGCCAGGCTGGCTCTCGGCTGCAGGTCGGATCCAGCAGCATCTTCCCCACCGTCCCGCTGGGAACAGCCGAGCTCTGTTTTATAGCACCTGGCTTTGGATCCAGTAATGGGTGTTTCCGTGCAGCTGAGGAGGGGAAAGAAGTGATGCCGAGCAGAGAGCTCAGTCCTTTCTGGGCCTTGCTCTGCACAGTAAAGGGGACGAGACGGGTGCCAGCGTTGCACAGAGTCGGGCTGGCCCCTCTGCACTCGGAGGGAGTTGAGTCATTTCAATGGAAATCCAGATGCTCTTGTGAAGCCAAAGCTCACTCCCCGGAGGGAGCTGGGCGTGAAGTGGAAGTCGTCTCCCCCCCTTGGCATTAGTGTTTTGGGGTGAGCGGTCTCCTCTGACCCCGGGAAGGAGGGAGGGAGAGACGCGGCTGCCTGCAGTGGGAGCCGGGTCCCCACGGGTCGGTGCTGTGCGCCATTGTCCCCGTTGCTACAGGCAGCGTGACACCCCGACACCCGGCTGCCTGTCACGGTGCTGGTGTGGCTGCGGGACATGTCCTAAAGAGCAGGATTGTCAGCTTGTGCTGTGAAAGTCTGCTTCCCCAGCTATATTTTAGGCCGTACATCTGCCAATTTCCCTCCTCATTTTCACTGCCAGGAGAAGACGAAGCAGAGCTGCTCCGCTGTGGAAAAGCTTGTGTTGCTGCCCCCCACCTGCCTCGTGCCCCACGTGTTTCCTGCTGCATCTGGGTTTCGTTCCCTGCCGTTCATGTCTGCTCCAGAGCGGGAATTTGAAGGGCTGCAGAGCCTCGTGCTGCCACTGGGAGATGGTGTGGATGGTGGGAATGGTGCGAAAGCCAGTGTGGCTGTGAGTGTTCCTCAGCAACAGGGCCAGTGGGCTCCCTCCCCAGTGCCCTCCAGCTCTGGCTCTCAAGTTGAACATCAGAGGCTGGGAGAGCTGGAGCCCGCAGCACTGAAGAGCATGATGGGCAGATGCTTGTGAGCACTCATCTCTTGGAGCTGGACCCCCCGCAGAAGTAAGGGTGACCCTCAATGGAAGGGGATGCAGTGTGGAGGCAGAGCCACAGTTGGGGGTTAGTGGTCCCCTTCCTCTGGGCATGGCATGCACCGGCTCAAGAGAAGCTGCTCTGAAGTTTGTGCATGGTGGAAGTTCCTGGTGTGCCGGGGTCGTGGTGCCTGACCACCCTCCCGAGACACCGTGTTCTGCCAGAGCTTCTACCTGAAGAGGGTGCACCAGAAGCCATGCTTCTGTCCCTGTGCCCCGAGATAGCTCAGCCCCTGGGAAGTTGTCCTCTGGGAGAGACCAGGGGAGAGTTTTATGCAAAGAATGCAGATAAGGAGGAGGGGACGGCAGACCTGGGGACGGGCTGTCCTGGCAGGTCTGCTGGACGTTATGAGCCCTGGTTGCTCTGTGGCTGGTTGTATTCACTGCACCTCGGCTGTGCCTGTCAGTAAGAGCTGTTGGCAGCAGATGTGTCGCCCCAGTGGGATCTGCTCTGATTCTCTGCACGAGCTGGGTCAGCAGCACCCTGCTCTTTACGGACATGTCTTGAGCCTGCTGCTGGGTTCGTTTTGGTGACAAAGTCCTTGCAGCAGCATGTGCCTTCTGCTCTGTGGTCATACCACTGGTGTTCCTCGCCATGCTCCTGCCACCCATCGTCGCCAGCCGGAAACATCTCGTGCCATGTTATCCCTGTGGCTGTTTGAGGAGGTCGTGAGCTGTGAGAGATTTGCCATTTTTAAATAACTTTCAAATTGACCATGCTTCCTGTTGAGGATATTTCAAAGCATGTGAGTAACACCTCGCTGACTGCACCTGGGAGAGGTCTTACAGAAAACAAAAATGTTTTTCCATTTTGAGTGTTTTGGGCCCAGGGCAGCATGTTTTACTGTGTATTTGTATTGAGTGTCACATAGCAACCAGGAGGAGAGCACATCTCCTCAAAAGAAGGGTCTGAAGTCACCGTGGCTGGCCAGTGTCCAGGGGGCTGATGCAAGCCCAGCTCTTGAAGCTGTCCAAGTGCTCGAGTCAGCATCTGTCTACATAGTCGTTTATCTATTATTAACTAATTAACTGCTGTTTTTCTGTTACTGACCCCAGACAAAGTAACGTGGTACCACCCAGCACGAGGATGCTCTTAAACTTTCTGGAAAATGGGTGATTGAAGTTTTGGGAGGTTTGGCGATAAGGGTTGAGGGTCTTTCTCACGTCCCAGCCCCATCCAGTCTAATTTTGGTAGACACCAGACCTGTTCTTGAGGCATCGCAGCAAGAACAGTATGGTTTGGTACTGTACCCACTGCCCACGCACTCTGTGGCTGCAGGGGCTGTGGCACGGCCCTGCTCCCTCGTTTCTGTCCTGGTTCCTGCGGACACCCCCCTGCCTGTGGATCCCCTGGGAGGGGAAGGCATTAGCCCCACTCCTGCCGAATGCTGGGGTGCTCTCAGGCTGCGGGTAGGGGTCCCGCTGGGCCGAGGAGCCCTGGCCATTTTGCAGACATCCTCGTAGTCTGTCAGTGATAAGTAGGTTATTGAGAAGCCACTGGCTTTTGATTTAAGCTGGTGAAAGCTTTTTGGGTTTAGAATAAATACGTATCCAGTAAAACTTTCTAAGAGCTTCAGTGGAAGCGCACACAGAAAAACAAGCTGGGTGAGTAATAGAAGCCTTGGGCTGGGTTGCTGAGCCAGAGGAGACATCAAAGCCTGCAGCCGGGGGGGCTGCCCTACCAGTCTGTGCGCCTGAGCCCCGCCGCAGGGGGAGCATGCAATTATCCCTGCCGAGTGTGGCTGTCCTCTGAACCCCGGCGGCGGAGCACCAGCTCTAGACAGTCCACACTGACAGCGCCTGCTTCTCCAGAGCTCTCAGCGGTCGAGGTTGGCCGCAGCATCAGGGGATGTGTTGTGAGGGGCGCGTGGCTCGGGCACGGGGGAACAGAGCCCCCCCAGCCATTGCAGGCTGTAACTGGATTCTGCTTCCAAAGGCAAACTGAAAGGAGCGTTGGGCGTCGATCACCCAGGTCCGATGGTTTGTTTTTCCAATAGGAGCTAGAAATTGCCTTTACAGTGATACCTGTTGCAGGTGTGCCTGTAAGATTTGGGTGGTGGAGGACACACCGTTAGCTGCGGCCCGGCAGCAGGATCTGTAGGGGGATTTCGCTGATGGCGTTGGGAGCTCAGCACATCAGAGCAGTGGCAGCTGGCCTGGGAGAGAAGGGGAGACTCCGTCCCAGCCACGGCTCTGCAGGGCCATGGACCTGCCAGCAGCATCATGGATCGTGTCAGACGGGAGAGGGCAGACAAGTTCTTCCCATGGTAGCACAATTCCAGCTGGTCTGGTCCTGGCCTGCTGTCAGTGGGGGTCCCGGGCCTCAGCACACGCTGAATGCTTGTGACCAATTCCACAGTTCAAACCTTCCTACCAGGATCACAGCTGAGGAAACACAGGAATCCATGCCCCTGCCAACACTCGCAGTGTTTACATAGGACACAAGATTGCTGGAGTCAGATGCTTGGGGCATTTTATTTTTTTTAAATGTTTCCAATTCTTGTGCTTGTGAAAGAGAGTTAAAGGTGATTCAGAGTCAGTACCAAAATACCCGTTCTTTAGAGATCTCTTTCATTTTTACTCACTATTATCAGATGGAAAAGTTTCAGCTTGTGAAAAGCCCCGTTTGTGCCCAGCTCCCGCCGTTGCCTGTTCTGGGGGCTGGTCCCACACCGGCCGGCGGTGCGGCCCCCCCGCAGCCCCCCGGGGCTGGCGGCTGGGCTCTGCCCGGTGCCCGGTGGGCGATGCCGGGTACACGGCGCCTGGTGCCGGTGCCCAGCACCTGATGTGCGGAGGGTGGCGAGCCTTGCTGGGTGTGCCCCCGAGCATCCCTGTGCCCCCCGGGGGGGGTGGTCTGCAAGCGATGCCGTCGGGGCTCACGCTGCCGGCAGGACCGGGAAAGGCCTGGGCGAGTTTTGGGGTGATTTGGAGGGGGGTGGGAGTGGGGATTTGGGGATGCACATCCCTCTCCCTCCTTTCCCTTCCCCAAGGGTGGGGCGGGGGGGTGAAGTTGCCATCCAGGGCCACCTGCGGCTGCCCCACGACCCCCGCCTCCGTGTGGCTGCCGGTGCCGGTGTCCCCGTGGGCGCTCCCCCTGCCGGCAGCCGCCCCGTCGGGGCGGGGAGGGGC
>JAOXNH010000049.1:41058496-41077585 GCA_028566575.1 Bartramia longicauda
AAGGATGTATTGGAAATTGCAGTATTTTTGCTTCCTGTCAGCTATTGTTTGAAATGTCTAGTAATTCTGGAGATGCACAAACACTCCTTCCTGATTCCCCTCGTGCTCAACAGTGCTGCAGTCAGAATTTGTAGTTGGTTTCTGACAATACCATCTGTAGAACCAAAGTTTGCCTGTTGTATCTGTTTGCAGCAATTTCTGGTCTTTTCTAGGAAAGCCATTTTGGTGGAGAAGCCTGGAGCATGAGTGAGGGGTGCATGCATGTGTGCAAGGTAAATTGCCGTGGGAATTACTCCCAGCCGTAACTGGAAAAGCCTGGTCAGAAGCTGCATGTAACAGGCAAGACCGTAGCCGTTGAAGGAAGGTTGGGAAGAGTGGGCATATCTGTTGGCTGCAATGTGGAGGAAACGTGGGGAGGGGAGGTTAGCGGAGTCTCTTGGCTTTCTCGGTGATTGCTTCACCACTTGGTGTGGAGGTGTTGCCCTTCACCCTGCCTGAGGTTGTGCATGGTGCGTCAGAGACCAGCAGACGTCTTGCTTTCCAGATGTGTGCTGATGCCAGGGTGCCCGGCTCAGGAGAATAGTCATCTCAGACCTTGTGTGTCTTTGAGAGGCTTTTTATTAGTTCCGTTTCTTTGGTTGTTTGGAGATATAATCAGAATACTTCCCCTTCTGCTTTCTACAGTACATTTTCCTGTCCCTGCAGAAAGAGGTGGAAGACTGAAGTGGGGAAATGCCTTGCCCTGGTTTCACAAAATAACTGTTAAAGTAGCTGTAGGTTGAATCAGAATCGCTCAATGTTTGTGCTTTGATCACAAACCGCTTTCCTGTCCCGGGCAGACTGGAGTTCCTGTGCTTTTTCTTGGTGAGAGCTGTGCCCATCCCCGTCATCCACCCTGTCACAGCCCACAGGCACCATCTCTGCGATGTCTCTGGCACTTCTGAAAACAACAGGCTCTGCATGGGGATGGCCAGTGTCTTGTATCAGGTGCAAGTGGGGACAAAAGCCTTGGTTACTGACAGATTTTGGTAAACTGGCAGCTATCGGTACGGCATTCCATACCATGGCACAGACTGTTGGGAGTCACTGAGCGTGGCTGGACACCCATCCCTTTGAGTCCAGCCAGGGCTTTTCCCGTGCTGTGCCGTGGTGCATTGGTGAGGAGGAGACATCCAGCTGCTGATGAAACACCACTGCAATTAGTGTCTCTTCTTTTACAAGGGAAAGAGCAGTAAAGCCATACACCTGCTTCCGTGCTGCCCTAATTATGCCCTTGTGCTTTGTAAACAAGGTGAGCACTGTTCTTGGCTGGATTCTGGAAGCTGCTGCCTCCCTTTCCTTATGCAGTGTCACACAGAAATGTTAAGAAACCCCCTGATATTCTGGAATCTCAAATGGTCAGATGTTGCTGAAGAGCATCAGGAGCAGAGTGTGGGCGTGAGGGAATGCGTAATGGGTAATGGTTTGAACACTTGATCCCGGATGCCAGCAGGCAGAGAGACAGGGAGCGTTCTGCAAAAGAGCTTCCTGGCAGGGCAGGGTGTCGGGGGTGGTGGGGGTCCCACTGGGCTCTGGTGGGGCTGTGCTGGAATTCCAGGATGCTCCCAGGCTTGGCAGTGCCTGCAGAGAGGGACGCTCAAGAAAGGCATCACAGACATGCTGTACCTGCCCACACGGGGACTTGTTGGGACGCAGTCCACGGTGGAGATGAAGCCGGCAAGCCTGACCTGTGCCAGCTGATGGGAAGAGCTGTGTGTGGCCACGGTCTGTGTGGCACCTCTTGCCCACGCTGTGCCGGGCTGGGCCCTTCACACGGGGGCTGGACCCGGTGGCCACGCGAGGCAGGGATGAGTGGCTGTGAAAGTGGCTGGTCTCTGGGCACACTGACCCCATCCTGTGGCACTTCAGCTGGGCTGGGGGTGCCAGTGGAGCCGCTGCGGCTCCTGGCACGGGAGGGTTTCCATCACCGACAATGGCTGGTGACACAGCCTGACACCGGCCGGCGGGGAGACGGTGGGTGTGGAGAGGCAGAAGTGAGCCCTGGCAGGGCAACAGGCATTCATTGTCGTGTGAGGCGGCTCTGGCAGCGTGTGCTGCAGAATCCCCTCTCTTCACTCAGGCTTGTTTCCTCGTAACTGCTTCGTTCTCTTCCTTTCTTGTTCCTATGCCTCTTGACGTCTGGGTGCGCTCCTGGGCGATGCCAGAGCCTGTGGAAGCGGTGTCACTTGGATTTTACCTATTTTATTTTATTACATTTTCCTCTGTAGCTGTTGGGGGGGTGCAGATGCCCCCTTCTCCCTACCGCAGGCACGTGGGTGTCTGGCAGCACCTCATCCCCTCAATGAACCCCTTGTTCCTGCTCCAGCCACGATGGACCTCACAACACTGTGTGCTGACAGAGCCAGCACTGAGCAGCCCTTCACGTCTGCCACAGAATGACCATTTGTCTTTGTGGGCAGGCATATTTTCTGAGTTCATATTAACAGTTTATTCAGTAATTGTGAAGTGCTGCAGTCTCCTACCCCCCGTGCTGCCTGTGCCCGTCTCCCTTGGCTTCCCCCTCTCCCAGGCGCAGGGAGGGACAGGACGGAGCAGTGTTTGCTGGAGCGCTCACACTCTGTCAAGAATGAACTCCGGGGCCTTTGGGAAAGCAGTCTGGGGAGGTTTAAAGGGCATGGGCAAGACAAAAAAACTGGAGGCCCAGTTGTGTTATTGGATCTGGGCAAGTAGAGTCTTTTTTTCTCATTGTGTAGGGCAGGTAAAGCCAAGGAGGATCTGCCAGGGCACAGGGGACCGGTTATGTGGGAGAAACTCTGTGTACAGCTCACTGAAATATAAAACAAGAACTTCTCTGTTTCTGACCTGCCCTGATTCTTCCATAGCTGATGCCCGATGCTGTTGTTTGGTGGTTTCTGTTCACATTTCTTGTAATGTTATTAAGTACTCGTCATTGGCATCCAGGGGAGCCACAGCTTGCCCCCGGACTGACAGGGTTATAAGCAACTGGCTGTGATCACACGGTGCTCTTTTGGGGGTTTCTGAATTTAAAATTACGGTATTATTGGTGAGACAACTGGGCAGACACAAAAGGAATGGCAAGTGCCCTGTACTGGGGCAGGAGGAGAATCAGGGGCTTGTCAGCAGCATCTGTCTGTGCTCGGGGTCCTCGACCCCAAATCTGAGTGCTGCCTGGGCTGTGCCCACTGGGGACAGCCGTGGCGTGGGCTGAGAGCTGGCATGAGCACGGGAACTCCAGGCCAGGACACCTGGCTGTACCCAAGGGAAAGAGCTGCAAGCGGGAGGTGGTACTGGCCCCCCAGTCTGGGCTGGCGTCTCCGTGTGCGGGTGTTGGTCTGTTAAGGCCAGCTCTGTGAAGGACCTGTGTGGAAAGGTTCGTGACCAGCAACGGGCCCTTGTTTCCAGACCCCCCTTAGACAGCAAAGTTCTGCTAGACCCCTGCGGATGTGTTGGCCTCTGTCAGGGGAGAAGGGGAGCGGACCCCAGCTCTGCGTGTCGGGGAGGATGGTGGGTGCGATGGGAGCAGGGGAGCACTCGGCCCTGAGCTCTTCCTGTTGGGGTGTGAGGGTCCCCATCGATGCTGAGAGGGGAAAGTAAACCCCTGTTGGTGGGAGTTGGGGTGCTGGCTGTCGGCACAGGCGAGGGGAGCCGGAGGAGACAGTGTCTCTGCCTCTGCACCAGCGCTGAGCCGCAGACGGGGCCGAGCGCGACGCGCTCTGAGCCGTTCCCCACCCAGTTCCTTTGTCTCGACTGTGAGGATGAGATTGCAGTAAAATCGCGCACCGGTCTCGGGGCTCCGGCTGCCGCAGGCACACAGGGGATTCTCTCGCATCCTTCTGTTGCCAGGGAGGAAGCTGCAAATCACCACTGCTGTGGTGATACTTCCAGAAACCACCCCAGGGGCAGCGGATGAGCAACAAACCCAGTTCCCTGCAGAGGAATTAATTGTGCGAGAGCTTTACGGGCTGAGGCTGGTGTGTGAGCCCCACTGAAAGCTCCGGTCGGCCGTGATCCGGGCTGGGTCGGTGGAAGGGGGGCTGTGGGCACGGGTGGGAGCAGAGAGAGCAGGAAGGGGAGCTCGAGAGCTGGGAGGCTGTTGGCAGCATTTTAAGCAGTCAGGATGACTGCATATTCTCTGGAACAGCACTGTTGGCTTATGCCACCCAAGTACGTGGTCGCCACATGTGAGATGAGTCTGTTTGCCCCTGCCCTGCCTGCAGCTGGTGTTCAGACTTGTGCCAGGGGGAGGTAGAAGAGCAGGACCTTGGTCTCCCCAGTTCCTCAGGCAGGGTCTGTTCCCCACAGGACAGTGTCCCTTCTCTCGGTATCGGCTGTGGGGCGAGCTGTCCCGGGCAGTAGAGAGTCCTGAGAGAAGGGCACCGTTCTGGCCACCAAGCAGTGGGTGTTACCAGCTACTGACAACTGCTGTGCTCTTCCCTTCACAGAGTGATCGTCTCCTTATTAAAGGAGGGAGAATAGTCAATGATGACCAATCATTCTATGCTGACATTTACATGGAGGATGGCCTCATAAAGTAAGTATAGGACTATTACAATGTATTATCTCCATCTCCCCTTAAATTAGCTTTCTGGTTGAATAGCTATTGGCTTTTTGTGGATGTAGTCTGTACCCAGCTTGGTGGCTGGCTCTGGTGAGAGGCTGAGCTCTCTGTGGTGTGTGTGAGCACACATGTGATGGCCTGGCATGTTCAACAGTAACTCCAGAGACTGAATCGCAGCAGGGCCGGTGACATCGTGACACAACATCCATTGTACAAGGCTGTACGTAACTGCACCAGGAACAAGATTTATCTTTGACTCCCGTTTTGCCCCGAGTTAACAGTATTAGCATGAGTGACCCCACACAAGATGCCATTTGTCAGCACTAACAAGGACAGTGTTGCGCTGCAGGTCATCCGCATCCTTGAGACTTTCAGGAGTTGCCGGCAAACGTCTGGATCCCCCCAGCTTTTTCGTGTGTTTCAGAGGTGCAGTAAAAACTCTATTGTTTAAAGGCTGCATTTCAAAGTGGCAAAGGTATCACACTGGGACCAGCTCCATACTGGGTGGATTGGAAGAACTGGGATGATTTATAGCACAGGGACATGAAAAGGCATCACTTGCTCTTTGTTAATAGGAAAGTATCTGTCCTTCCCAGGATGGTGTATTTTAAAAATCCACCAGCAGAGAAATAATTCAAGAAGTGGGACTGTATTTTTATGAGGCACATGGACAAGAGCGTTCATGATTGTCTAGTACTTGTACCCAGGCAGGGATCAGAGCCAGCTTCAGGTCTTGCTGTGGCACAGACTTTCTGGGTGTCCTTGCGCAAATCACGTGTCCTCACCTGGAGGTTACAGAATTTCATTGCCCTGGAAGTGAAGTGCTTTCACGAGTGAATTCTGGTAAGAACACAGTAAGCAGTTCAGTTCCTTTGGTGATGGATTCATCTCAATAAAAATGGTGGAAAAAGCTACTGGTTTATTGCTGTGAGAGCACTGGAGCAAACAGTTCTGTCCACAGAACCTTTGTTATTCTAAGGAAAAAAAGACCCTGCAAAGTCACTAAGGTTGAATGAAGTGCAGAAGTAGAATTTGTTCCTCATTTATTTCCTCAGTGTGCCAAGGAAATCTGAAGTTTTCCATTAAAACCAACTTGTCTTTTATCTTGATTTATCAGGAAAGACTGAGGAGGGCTTGATGAAAATAGGATTTCTGAAAGAAGAGATTTGAAGGCTGAGTGCCACATATGGACAGATAAAGGGATTGAGGGGGTGGGGGGCTGAGCGAAGGGAGTCCCAAGGTTCAGGTGACCTGGCCTGCAGGAGCGCTGGGTTTGTCTGGGGAGGAGAATGTTGTGTGCTAAAACAGCACAAACTCCACAGGACTGTAACGGTATTTTAGGTTATGAGTAGATGTGTACTGGAACTTTTTAGGTTTCCTGTTTTCAGAAGATATTTTTAGGTACTTGGGATTTTAGCTGCCTTCACTAGAGCGTGGCCCTGCTGATAGCAAAGATGCCTTTCAGGGGAATGAAGGAGACAGTGCCAAAGTGGGGGTCCTGGGGAGGGGAGGACTCTGTGCTCCTTGGGAAGAGCGTGAGCCCGGTGCCTCCAGCCTGTGCCTGAGCCCAGCCGGGCGGCAGCCCCGATGCTGTGCCCTTTGTCAGCTCCTCCCCAGCTCCCCAGAGGGAGGCTTCCCCATACCCTTGGACTTTGTGCTCTGAGGAGCCCTGAGCTGGCCTGGCAGCTGTGGCATTACACTGGGAAATCATCTTTCTCTGTAAGTAAGCCTCAGACTTGAGCCTTACTTAAGGTGGGCAGAAGGATGGGGGAGAGGAGAGATTAGGGGTGCATCTTACTGGAGGCAGGGCTGGTGCTGGGTTTTGTGAGCATACACCCCTGAACAGGTAGGACGCTGGAAATGCTTGTGGGAGCCTGGCTCATGAGTCTGGGGGGTGTGGAGTGTCCTAGGCAGCTTCTCGCCATACCCTGCAGAGATCTGCCTGCCTGTCAGATCACGCTCCCCAGACGGCAGGTGCCATCATAGATATCACAGAGCAGTCGGACAGATGGTGGCCACCCCTGGACTGTGCAAATCGTAGGTTTAAGCAAGCCAGTCAGTCCTGCTGCAGGGTGAGGTGGCTTCACTCTGCTGGCTCCTGCAAGCCCAACTGTGGGAGTGGGACATTCCTGCCAGTAGGAGGAGGTGACCTGGTTGCTCCCGAGCTGAACCGATCATTGATGACATTGTGGCTGGTTTTCCTTTGTGTGTGGCTCACCATCTTGGTATGATCTCATCAGGCAGATTGGCGACAATCTGATCGTCCCTGGAGGGGTCAAAACCATAGAAGCCAATGGGAAGATGGTGATCCCTGGAGGAATTGATGTCCACACTCGCCTGCAGATGCCATACAAGGGGATGACAGCTGTGGATGATTTCTTCCAAGGGACGAAAGCAGCTCTGGCTGGTGGAACCACCATGATCAGTGAGTGCAGCAGGCAGGTCCTGTATGTGACAGAACCCAGCACTCTTGGAATGTTGCCCAGTTATTTCTTTTTCTCTTTCCTTTTCTCAGTTGTTCTTGTTTTAAAGGTCCATGTCAGTGTGCTCATCTTTCCTGCGGTCTCTGTCCATGCAGTCTAGAGAGTGAGAGGTGGGATGAATCTTTGGGAACCTTAGTAACACTGAAGTGGTGGGACAGATTTGCATAGGACCCCTTGTCCTTGCAGATCCTCTGTTCTGCAGTGTTTCATTGTCTGCAGCAGCCACTGGTGCCCCTGGGACCCTCAAAAAAGAACAATGGCATCACTTTTTTTCCCTGTTAAATAAAAATAGGGCAACGTGATGCTCAGAGTCATCTGAGGAACGGAGCAATGTCTTGGCATCCTGCACTGCTTGGAAATAAACAGTGCTAACGAAAAAGGAAAGGGAATTCTGAGGCCCTTCCTTGGAGAAGGCCACGGTTGTACACTGGTCTGAGGTCTAGTTTTTACTACTGTGCAGTGGTCACAGCTGTGTTTACAGCAGGATTTCTTGGGATGCAGGAGCAACTGTTGATGCTTCCAGTAAAGGATTGGAGGGTTTCTTGCCTTCCCCCCCACTGGTTCTCCTTGCCCCATGGGCCAAAAAAATAAATTGTATGAAATGGACTGTGGCAGGGCATGGGGATTACATGGTGGGCAATAAAAGGTGCATTAGTATTGCTACGTGGGAGGAGACTGTGTGTTAATGGGGTGGAAGCAGGAGTGAGGAAGGACAAGGCCCTTCATTTTTCAGCTGATTTCTCAGCAGAAGCCTGTAAAAGCCCCTGGTCCTGAGCCAAAGGCCATTAAGCAAAGGCTCTGCATGCTCCTCTGCTGGTAAACGTGCATGGTGGAGCCCAGGCACATTGCGGCAATGATAGGGTCTGCCCTCCGGAGGTGCCCTGAGGCTGCTGAGAGGTGACCTGGGATTGTGGAGGTGCCCAGCAGCATGTGGGGCAGCGGTGGGGTGGCTGCTGGGGAGCCCCTGCACACACCTCACACTGCCGTGCCCCCGCAGTGGACCATGTGGTGCCAGAGCCGGAGTCCAGCTTGGCCGAGGCGCTGGAGCGGTGGCGAGAGTGGGCGGACGGGAAGGCCTGCTGCGACTATGCACTGCACGTGGACATCCCCCGCTGGAGTGACCGTGTCCGGCAGGAGCTGCTCACCATGGTCCAAGAGAAAGGTTTGCCGCCCACTGTTCCCTGTGGTCCCCTCACTGCGGAGTGGTCCCGGTGGAAGCAGGGCATGGGGTGATCCTGATGTCATCCCTTCTCTCGCTGTCGAGTACCTGCTGGGCACGAGCGAGAGTTGTGCCCTGCAGATGGGCTGGGGGGGAAGGCAGCCAGAGCCGGGAGAGTCCCCAGCTCAGCCCTCTCTCCTCTGCCCCCAGGAGTCAACTCCTTCATGGTGTACATGGCCTACAAGGATTTGTACCAGATGTCAAACACCGAGGTGAGACCCCCCCTTTGCCGCCTTGGTTGTGTTGGTGCAAGGGATGGTGGCCACGCTGGGTGCAGGGAGGCCAGGGCGGCAGGCAACCGGCTGCTCCTGACCATTCCCACAGCTCGTCTCCTCTGCCCTCGGAGGCCTGTGGGATGGTGTGCCTGCTGCAGTCCGTCCAGGCTCCCACGTTGCAGGAGGGCAGAGGTCTGGCCTGGACATCACCGACAGCATCCGCTGCCCTCGGCAGGCAGCACTCGGCACGGGTGGAGCTGGTCCTGGGGCGCCCACACCAGCCCTGCTACTGTCCGCGGCTGGAGGGTCGCGTGGGGTGCCAAGGGTGGTCTGTCTGCTCAGTAATCATTGTTTCTTGTCTCTGTTTTAGCTGTACGAGATATTCAGCTGCCTGGCAGAGCTGGGTGCCATAGCTCAAGTTCATGCTGAAAATGGAGATATAATTGCACAGGTAACGAACTACTCTTCTGGTGTGTGTGGACTGAAAATCTATCCCAGGTGTGGGGCATTTACAAAATGAGTCTAAAGCTGCATGGGTGTCTTTTGCAAGGTGCTCAGATGCAACATCAAATTTACCTAGATTTTCTGCTGTGAATATGTGGTGCATAAGTGAATTTGAAATGGTGAATTAGCAATTATCTAAATGGAAGAGAGTGGACTACCAAGTATTGTGTGTTCACACCAACTGCAGCTCTGTGGTGTGGAGGGACAGAGACCTTTGCCTTGCACACAATCGGCTCAGAGAGTTCAAGGGTATTGGAGAGTCCTGCGGCAAGGGAGGAATTTTCTTCCTGCTGTAAGCCAGCAGCAGCTGATGGAGCTGGATTTGCAGGGGAATGGTGGTGCTGGTGTTAAGTGGGTAGGCTGTATTGACCCGCTGTGTTGTAACTGGTGCTGGATGTGAGAAAGTCCAAATGTTTCGATTTTCATTAAGACATGGAAGACGTTGCTCAGTTATGCTCTCCAAGTCTTTGTTTTTTCCTTTCTCTCTTATTCTTGAGAGTTGGAGTGTGAACTGAGAGGTCATTCGTCGAACGTCCTCTTGGACTACAAGAATCAGTTTTTCTTTGGACTTTTTAGAGCTGCAGTGCACAAATGGATGGCATGAAGTCCCCTTGTTTGTTCCCTTTGACCTCTTTCAAAGGGAGACATTTGAAACGAGGGAATGCAAGAGAAATCTCCAGGGTACAGACGGGAGATGAGCAGGCCAGTGCATGCAGCACACACACACACAATCATGCATGGTTCTTATTTATAACAGCAAAATATTTGGGTAATGTTAATACAGGAAGCAACATCCCACACTGCCAGCTTCATAGAAGTTGATATGGGACAGGATTTAGCATTTGCTGATATCCAAATGACTAAATAACAGCAGTGAGGACCAAGGAGTAACTTTAGGAGGAGAATGTCTATATTGGCTTTAATGATTGTTTTCTCCATAGTTTCTACTCAGACTACTTGTTTTTCAGAAGGGGAGCCAGGGAGGGCCTTGGAAAGGAATTGTAAATGTATCAAGTGCTGTTTGTGGAGCTGGGGAGTTTTGTACCCTTTTTTCCTCCACACTATGCTTGTTTCATTGAAGAGGTTTCAGTTGGTGTCCGCGTTGCCTCCACGCGCTCCCGTTTCCTCATCGTCCCTCTTTCTCTCTTGAACCCCTTGAGGGTGTAGCTGCCTTTCACTGTGCCTGGTGGTCCCACAGGACACAGGGTGGTGGCAGTCCCAAGTGAAGGGCTGGATGCAGGAGGGATCTGCTTTTCTGTGTGATTGATAGTTTCACAGTCTTGTAATGTCCCTCTGTCCTTTCAATGTCCTAGGAACAAACCAGGATGCTGGAGATGGGAATAACCGGCCCCGAGGGCCATGTGCTGAGCAGACCTGAGGAGGTAAGGTGCAAAGGATGGCACCGGCCTTGCACTGCAGAGCTTTCCCCACAAGTCCCAGTAGGACTGAGTGTGTGCACTGGGGCCAAGCAAGTGTCATGTGTCTGTGTGTGTGTGCATCCGTGGGGATCCATTTTACAGGCAACACTGTCCTGTTCATCATCAGCCCAGGAAAGAGTGAGGTGCGACAAACGTTTTTCAGTCTGGCTCAAGAGACAAGGGCTTCTGAGTCTCCCAGAGATGAATCAGTCAACAAAAAGATCTGTATGGCTGTAACAGCATTTGGGGCTGGTTTGAGGGCATTTGTCTTTTATTGGTGACTCCACAGATGTAAGAGACCTCAGAAGAATTGAATCGCGAGTTTTAGTTTCTCTGAAAGTTCACTGTTAGTGTCTATCTGAGTGCAGACAGATTCCAGCTTCTTCCTGCTTAATCTCTGCTTAGGGTTTAAAGTGTGTTTCAAAATCAGACGGGCAAAGCCATTGGTAGAAGGAGTAGGGGAATTTCCTGGTTACAAATCATTGTCAAGACACTAATTAGATTACTTCTAATTTTAGCTCACAGGGTATTTTTCTGTTTGGTCCATTAATCTGAGTTGAGTCTAATTTTAGATAGGTTTTCTTGAGATAGCTGCCTGCTGAGAGGGGCTTTTAACTTTCCACAGCACATGAGAGGAAAACTATAGACTTTGGTACAACAGCAAAGCCAAGCAGGGGGAGCACAGGGACAGATTTGTATGTCGGGGTCTGTGGAAGTAAAATCAGTTGGCTTAAATTGAAAGTGTAAGAAGTTGACTGTATTATGGCTGGTAACAACATCTATAGCCTAGTGTAATACAGTGTTTAATCTCTGTGATGTGTGAGACTGTAAAGCATTTTTCTGTACAGGGAAGAGCCTCATTGTCAAGTACAGTAGATCAGAGTCCCTCTCTGTGTAAACTGCCATTTATTTTTATGGCTCTAGACCCATTGCCACTAGTTGGCAAGCTAACCCGCAATTATGGGATGCTGTGGTTGTGCCAGGATTTGAGAACCGTCCTATTATTGTAGGACAGCACTGCAGTTCTGCTCCAGAGCCAGTAAAACGTTGAGTGTTTGATCTTGAAATGCCATTAAAGTGTAAGGCAACTGAGAACAGTGCAAGAACGCTCTAGATACTATCTGTTCAGACAAATCCAGATCTCATTGCCTTTGAAAATAAAGTGTCCCTCTTCCAGAACATCCTCTACCTGGGAAAATGTTAGGTAGAGCACAAATGACCCCGCTACGCCCCATAAAGCCTGCAGGTCGATGGCGAAGCATGGGGAGGGTGGTCTGTAGCTCTGTGGATCTGCTCTGTCCCAGAGGGACCTCAGTGGGGATTAAAGACATGCTCTTCTGTTGGGTGATGGTGGTGATTTGGCAGGGCAGGATGGTGCTGCTCCAGACTGTAAGGTGCTGTGGAGCATGATGGCTCTGTTTGCTCCTGTCCATATTAAACCCCGTCAACTACTCAAGTCCGTAAGCATGCTGATAAAAATGTTTTCTTGTTTACATTTCTGTTTAAAGAGTCTTTAAGCAGAAGAGATAAACCTCTTTTCACTGTGCAGCAAACAGGCTGCAGAAGTGTGAGGTGTCTGGGTGCAGTGTCTGCCTCTCCTGCTGCCGGCAGCGTTCGACGCGGGCGGCTGCCTGGCCCGCAGTCACCACATTCCCTGCCGCCCTGGCCTCCCCCGGGAGCAGCCTCGTTGGTACATTGTCTTTTTAAGGCTTCTGTTCTGAACTTTCTCATGCCAAAGCTTGAAGCCAAACTGTAGAGCAAACACTTGGAGAAACTCTGGGGTTGAGCTCAGGCTGAGCACGGGCTGATGTAATAGTCCAAAGATATCCCTCGTGATGGAAACCCGCCCTCCGCTGACAGCGGGACGGTGGAACACAGGGCCGTGTCAGCAGGCCAGGACGAGCAGCAGCTGCATGGCAGGGCAGCCAGGCCCCGACACCAACAGCCTCCCGCATGGCCCCCTGCACCCTCCGCAGGCAGCGCGGCCTTTGGGGAAACTGAGTGCAGCTGCAGGAGAGCCTGGAGCAGTGCGTGGTCTGAAGGGGCAGACCCTTTCTCTGGTGTCAGCCTGTGACCCACGCTGCCAGGTCCAGGCAGCAGTCCCTGGGCTTCTCTGGCTGTCAGGAGAGCTGGAACCAGGCGATGGAAAAATCAGATGCAGCTATGTGCTGGCCCCGAGTGTGGTCCAGGCAGCGCTCCCCCACTGAGCATCCCGGGGCCATATCCTGCAGGTTGGGCCAGGCCCCAGGGAGAATGAAGCTTCCCCGTCAGGTCTCCCTGGTGAACCTGCCCTCGGGGAGCCACGGGTAAGGGCCAGGGCACAGGGAGTCAGCAGCAATCTGTGGTGTGCCGAGAAGAGCAGGGGCTCTTCCCTGCCCGCCTGGTGCTCCTCAGCAGCCATGTGCTGTTCTCTCTTGCAGCTGGAAGCAGAAGCTGTCTTCCGGGCCATCACCATTGCCAGCCAGACCAACTGTCCTCTCTACGTGACTAAAGTGATGAGCAAAAGTGCTGCTGACCTCATCTCGCAAGCCAGAAAAAAGGGTGAGTGGCAGCTGCTGCTGCACCCAGCCTTCTTGTTGCCGCTGGGATCCTGGACAACTGGGTTCAGTGGTCCCTGTGTCATCATGGTTGTTTTGCTGAGACCACCACTGTGCCCTAAGTGCCATCCAGTGCTTCCCCTCCTGCAGTTGGTTCAGGGATTTACCTGACTTGTGAGGGGCACGGGGACACTGCCCCAGCCCACATGGAGCCACCTCTTGTTGTCACAGGAGCAGCGCTTTAAACAACAAAGTTTGTCTGTGGCTGTGAAGGGCTCTCTGAGGAGACTCCTCTGATCCATGTCCAAGTGCTTTGAGCCCCGTATAGCTCTGCAGCCATGCTTTCCTGCACCACACTCCCACCAGGCTTGCTGTCCCAGCAGGATCAGTGCCCTACGGTAATGGCAGGCAGGGCTGTGGGCCTTGCTGTTCCTCCTGCCTGCCACAGCACCTGAGGTCCAAGCAGGCAGTGTGGGACAGCCCGGCATGGGCCTGGGTGTACTCTGGGCACGGCAGGCTGTTGATAGTGCTGTGGAATGGAGAACACCTCCAGGCTCCACCAAAACAGAGTCCTTTCTGTCCCCCTTTCCAGGCAACGTGGTGTTTGGTGAGCCCATCACGGCCAGTCTGGGGACTGATGGGACACACTACTGGAGCAAGAACTGGGCCAAGGCTGCGGCGTTTGTGGTCTCTCCACCGCTGAGCCCAGACCCAACAACCCCTGACTACATCAACTCCCTCCTGGCCAGGTGAGTGGTGACTCTGCCGGGCAGTGCCGCGTGCCAGAGTAAGCGCACTCTGGCCTCGGGCAGGGAAGGAGGAGGTTATGGAGCACTTGGGCAGCACGGGCCTTCGTCCAACCCAAGCCACTTGGCTGTCGGCATGTAATGGGCTGACTGATGGAATGGCTCTGACTCGGAGCCGTGGCGGCTTCTCCCTGAGAGCGGAGGGAGGACAGGGGAAGCACCAGAAGCTTAACATCAGTAAAGAGAAAAATACCAGGGTAGTTACTGAACCATTTTAAATGCCCTGGAGAAGGCAAAGAAATGAGGAGCAGCTACCAGAGACTTGTCAACAAAAGTCTTCACCAAGCTGGAGCAGCCCTTCTGCACCTGAGGGGTGAGAATGGCCGCCTGGGCTGTGATGCGCAGGAGAAGGCGGAGGGGTTACAGGTGGCTCCTGGCGGAACACAGACGTTTTGTGATGTGTTTGGGTGAGCAGCAGTACAGCCTGCAGAGTGCACCAGGCCTTTAAGGGCAGCTCCCGCACATCTGTCGGGGATGGTAGGTCATTGTTTCGCCCTGAAGGCAAGGGGGTGGGGAAGGGATTTGTTGAAAATAGCAAACAGTAAAAGCGCTTCAGCAATTTGCTTTGACCTTTCACAGTTACACTCCATCCCCTCACTGGCAAGGCATGCGCAGCAGCTCGGGACGCAGAGCGTGTTGCTCTCCACGTGCCACGTGTGAATTGCACGCCCCTCTCACCCCGTGTTTGCACGCCAAACTGCATGCGTGGCAGCTGGTCTGTGTTAGCCAGCAAGGGCTGACACTGAGGGGGCTGTAAATGGAAATGACCTTTGAGGTAATGCTGGAAACATCTCTACTAGATGAGCAAGGGATGACTGGTCAGTGAGAGGTGTTTCTGCAGAGGGGCACATTAGGATAAACTGGGGTTGTGCCAGCGTGGAGGTGCCATGGCTGGCCTAAGAGAGGTGCTGCTGCATTTGGGGCCAGAATATGCAGCTCACCCTGGATTTCACCGTTGTCAAGGAGCAAGATGTGCCTCTGCTCGGTCTGGGTGTATGAAATATGTGCAGGTCTTAGGGACTGGTGGGGAAAAGCGAGTCCAGCTCCTGAACTGGCTTTCTAACCCTTCCCTTCCACTTCAAATTTACTCCAGACCTCAATGGAGAGGCAAGAGGACTCTGAGTCCCCACAGCCCACAGGTGTCTGTCCTGATGCCTTTCCCACACCGTTTTCTGTGATGCTTCAGCAGGAGGAGAGGCTGTGAGGCTCCAGCTGGGCTGGACGGCTTGTTTTCTTCCACCAGGACAAATCTGGTGGAGATTAGGGAGCATGTTGTGTCGTCAGCCTGGGTCTCTGGCTGTGCAGGCAGTCAGACATATGGCAGAAATTATCAGAGGAAGATGGAGATTACCAGTGGATTAGGGCCGATTCGCAGCCCCAAGCAGAACCGTTGTGTCTGGGCTGGGTTCACGCGCAGCCAGGCTGGGAGCCACGTGCTCGAGGCCACTTGCCTCACACGGGCAGTGCCAGGAGCTGGCCTGCACTGGTCCTCTTCCTTTGCCGGGCAGCGAGGACTCCCCAGCAGCTGCCTGTTCCCTGATGATGCTTCTCTTCCCACCACCCCGCAGTGGTGACCTGCAGGTTTCGGGAAGCGCCCACTGTACATTCAGCACTGCGCAGAAAGCGATCGGAAAAGACAACTTCACGGCAATCCCGGAGGGGACCAATGGCATAGAGGAACGGATGTCTGTCATCTGGGACAAGGCAGTGGTAAGAGCCAGGCCGGGGAGAGGGCAGGGCTGACTGTTCTCGCCCCCGTAGAGCTGAGCACCCGGCCTGGCTCCTCGCTGGCTCTGAGAGCCCAACCAAGCCAGAGCGGGAGAGGCAGGAGTCGCAGGCTCAGGGTGAACAGCCAGGAGCTCTGACTGTGCCCCCACTTTTTGGTCTGGCTGGGGCCAGTAGTGAGACCAGCCGCAGTGGCCTGGGCCCAGCTGGCCCATGGCTTGTGTGGGAGTGAGTCTGTCTCTTACTCTCCCTTTCCCCAAAAGAGCTCTTAGTTCCCTTTGTGTCTGAGCAGGCCACAGGAAAGATGGATGAAAACCAGTTTGTGGCTGTGACGAGCACTAATGCTGCAAAAATCTTCAACCTGTACCCACGGAAAGGGAGAATAGCAGTGGGCTCAGACAGTGACCTGGTTATTTGGGATCCTGATGCAGTGAAGATCGTCACGGCAAAAACCCATCAGTCCGTAAGTCCTCTTCTCGTCTGTGGAAATGCTAGAGTGTGGGAGGTGAGTAGTGCTGTGCAAAGGGTTCCTGGCTGCTGGGAGCTTGGGGGACTGAGTCCAGGCTGTGGGCAATGCTGGCTGTGACTGTGGGGTAGAGTGGCTGTGAGCCCTGGACTCACTCCTGAGCCTGGCCCACACAGGTGTAAGGACACAAATTTCTCCTTATTTGGGTTCCTCTTCCAAGTACAAGTTTTTCCTGGCTTTGCCAGTGTGCTTTGTTCATGCCTTACCTCAAGCCTAGGTCCTGCTCCTCTCTGTTCTTGGAGTCCTTGCTCACACCGAGCTCCGAAGCAGCAGGTCCTGGTTCATGTTGGGAGCTCTGGCAGGTTCTTAGTTTGATGGACTAGTGAGGTGGACTAAAGGAGGCCTCTGGGGCAGGGAAGGCTGTTAGAGGTGTCCTCTCCTCACACTGGTGACCTCAGCAGCGAGCTGTGGGGACTGAACAGACCTGAGTGGGCAGGCAGCACTCATGTACCTCCTGACCATCACCTCCTGGTTGCTGCAGGCGGCTGAATACAACATCTTTGAAGGGATGGAGCTACGCGGAGCCCCGCTGGTTGTCATATGCCAGGGGAAGATCATGCTGGAGGACGGTAACCTGCACGTCACCCAGGGGACTGGACGCTTCCTGCCCTGCAGCCCCTTCCCTGACTATGTCTACAAGCGCATCAAAGCCAGGAGGAAGGTGAGGAGACGGGGATGCCAGGAGACAAAGTTGGGAAACTGTTGGCCCAAATCACCCTTTTCCCCAATAACTGGTTGGTTTTCTGGTTGGCAGTGGGTGACTCCTGCCCTTCTTGCTGTCCTGCTGCAGCAGGAGTCTGGAGAGAAATGCTGAATTTAAACCAAAGAGACTGGGCGAAATGGCCTTCTCCTTCACCATCCTTGCAGTATAAACCTGTGGCTGTTGCAGGGGGCTCTGCAGGGTGGGCGTGAGGGGAGGCTGTCACACAGGAGATGGGCAATGGGCCTGCTCTGGGCCTTAGTGCCACAGGGAGGTCTTGGGCATGCGGGACGGAGGGGCCCAGTGCGAATGGCCTCTCGGTGGGACTGGGGAGATGAGGATTGCTGGGGCATGGGTCTGCCATGGCAGGATGATCCCTTGTAGCGGAGAAGTGTCACTGTCCTCTTCTCTCTGGTGACAGATGTCGGACATGCATGCTGTGCCCCGGGGCATGTACGATGGACCTGTGTTTGACCTGACCACCACCCCCAAGGGGGGAACACCTGCAGGGTCAACCAGGGGGTCCCCCACGCGGCAGACACCCCCTGTCAGGAACCTCCATCAGTCTGGATTCAGCCTGTCAGGTGAAGACACGCGGTGGCTGGGCTTGGAGGCCACAGGGCCACTGGCCACACTGTCCCAGCCCCTGGCCTGGGGCAGAGGGCAGCTGGGAGATGGCCTGGGGCAAGCTGAGCACAGGAATGGAGTATGGCAGGGTGAAACACCATGTGTCCCTTAAAGGATGTGGCTGGAGCTGGCACCTTGCAGTAGAAACAAGGCAGGCTGTGGCCATGGAGGTGCCAGCACAGCATCAGACCCTGGTCGTGCTGGGTCTGTTCATGGAGTAGCGTCTACAGAGGTGTTTGAGCCACTGCTGCTCTTGGGGTTGTCACTGGAGTTGGAGAAGGAGCAGGTTTCTGTAGACAGCCTTGGGAGGCCCTTCGGCAAGACCCCAGGCTGCCTGACTTCTCAGTCCTGTGAAGAAAATGCTCTAACTTTGCTTTCCCCTTCCCCTTTGTGCTCTCCTGTCCTCTCCCAGGTACCCAGATCGATGAAGGTGTGCGCTCGGCGAGCAAGCGCATCGTCGCGCCCCCGGGGGGCCGCTCCAACATAACCTCCCTGAGTTAAACATCCCGGCCCAGGAGGAAACAAAACCCCTGCTCAAGCGAAGGAAGAAAAATGGTACATTGATGTTTTAAGAAGGAAAAGCAAATAAACCTGTTCTGAAGAATCAATAAGCCTCAAGCCTTATGTTTCACAAATGCTACTTGCTACCTAGCTTTAAAGATACTGCTTCATTTTGTTTTATGCATAGCCTTAAAATTCTGTTGTTGTTGTTGTTGTGGGTTTGGTTGGGTTGTGTTTTTACTCTTCCTTTCTGTATGCATGCCGCTCAGACAGGTCGCTCGGTTCAGTGTGTTACTTGTGTTGAACGTGTGTGGGATGCCGCGGTGCGGGACGGACAAATGGCCGGGGTGGCAAACGGGGGCCGGCCAGGGCCACAGTGAGGGATGGGGAGGACAGGTTCATGGGAGCTACAGGGGCAGGTGGGTCTGTGTCGTGTTCGTGTCCTTTATCTCCACCCAATGCTTATTGGCATTTCACCACAAGGCCCATGGGGGAGCCCGAATCATCTCTGTAACAGCTGTCACAGCACCTCGTGTAAGGAGTTTTACTACTTTGTACACTTTATTAAAAAAAAAAAAAGTTGTTCCTTCAAACAATTCGTGTTGCTGGTTGGCTCTTTTCTTCCCAAGCTGCTGCTGGGCAGGGCTGCTGTGGAGCTGTGCCCTGCGGGCGAGATTCAGGAGGGGCTCCAGGGGCTCCAGGAGGGGCTTTGGGCAGCATTTGAGCTGGAGGAGCCCCAGTGCTGGGACAGGCTGTCAGAGGGAGACCGCGCGATGCTTGCTGCTGTCGGTGTCGAGTATTGGTGTAGCTTCTCAGGCAAAAGCAGAGGTGTTGGCAGAACAGTGTGTTGCAGGTGACAGTCTGTTGGGTCTGAGGGTCTGCTCCCCGGCTGCAGCCGGACCCAGCCATCATGGGCTGTGAACACCCGGTGGAGCCATGCCTGTTGTCTGTGTGGTGACAGAGACCGGCTCCCGTGGCACGGCTGGGCCCTGGTGTTGGGTCTGCCCCGCTGGGGATGGACACGGGGGCTGTTTTCTGTGGGCAGCTGTGAGTTAAACGCTCCCCTTCTATCAAGCAGTGTTTATCAAACCAAGAGCCACGGCCTTCTAAAGCTTGCAAAGCATGCAAGAAAAAAAAACTTGATTGGATTTTAAGTATTACAAACATTAAGTGTCGATTTAGGCTGTGCTAAATAAGTACACTTTTTTTTTTCTTCCTTAAGTATTTGACCTTGAAATATTTATTTCAC
>JAOXNH010000049.1:41084031-41107656 GCA_028566575.1 Bartramia longicauda
CCGATCTATTATCCAGCCTTGTTTGCCCAGACATTTCAATATTTGTATCTTAAAGGGCCATCAAAAAGGATTTTATACAGTGCTGAGGCTAGAGCATCGCTGTAAAATGTGCTGCTGCTCTCAGTTCTTCATTCCTGTTGGAGACGACAAAAGTAAAAAGGCGCAGGATTTCTCCCACCTAACAAATCAGCTGAAAAAAACGAAAAAATGATGTCCTGGGAAGGGTTACAAGCCCTGTCTGTGACATCGAGCTCAGGATGACCTGTCCCCCATGTCCTGTCTCTCAGGGGTTCTGGGGGCACGGCGCCGGCTGAGAGGATGAGCCACACACAGCCACTGCCACCCACCAGGTAAAGTCACCTCCACCTTTAACTCCCCACAGCAGCACTGCCCTACCTTGGAAGAGAATTGACAATGGTAGGGTGCTTCCATTTTGAAACATTTTCAATTCCCAGATTTTCACAGTATTTTGTTGGGGGGGATGTACATTTAAAAAACAATATCTAGAAACTGTGAGATCCAGCCAGGTGCGTTGTGGTTAA
This sequence comes from Bartramia longicauda, assembly GCA_028566575.1. NCBI lineage: Eukaryota > Metazoa > Chordata > Aves > Charadriiformes > Scolopacidae > Bartramia > Bartramia longicauda. Next base: position 41,084,574 of record JAOXNH010000049.1, read on the forward strand.
CGTGTGCCGGCACTAGATGGACCTCAAGGTCTCCCTTCACTTCCCCCATGCCTGGTACCATCTCACCCTGGCTGAGCCTGGGGTTTGAGCACCCAGCAGCAGAGTGCCATCGAGCCAAAAGTCACTGTGATACCAGTCCTGCAATTCATTTAACATCACAGATGGAAAACTCAAATATGATATTAATACGCTTATGGAAGGCACATGGCTTCAGTCTCCCAACAGGTCACACAACCAGGTTCCCTTAATGTGTATTAACTTGATCACTCACAATTTGAAACACTCAAATTCATTAGAAAATCTGATCTTTAAAATATATCGAAGAAAATATTTTTTTTAGGCATTCTGCAAACATTGATGATGATTTTCTTAAAAACGTGTTTTCCATGCTTGTACTGAAAAATGTTTCCTAGATTCACAAGACTTTAAACAACCTTTTGCTTAGAACAATGTAATTTAAATAATTTTGTCCCACTTGTTTTGCACAGCATTTCCAAACCACTCATCTAACTATCTGTCTGCAAGGCCCCCAACCTTACCTGAGTCAGCAGCAGAGCACGGACGTGAGAGGCAGGGATTGTGCTTTATTAATAATTTACACATTGCGATTTGCTTTTGCTCAAACTGCTCAATCTTATTACAACAGCAATGAGGTTATTTTCAAGTTTTCTTTTTCTCCTTGCAGGACAGGAGCTGCAGCCCAGACTCAGGAGCTGCCACTCATTAATCAGCCCTGTTTCCTCCCCCACCGTTCCTCTGCCCAGGGCCCCGGGCGCTGCGGGGACCTGTCGCAAGGTGTTCTGTGGCGTGATGGTTTCTCTTTGAGCTCTTAGCTGTGACCACAAGAACCCTGGTGAAGATGAGGCTTTCACTTCCTACGCTGGAATAACCCTTAAGGCCTTGAATTTGGCTCGACCCTTCCACCCCTGCTACAGAGCAGTAACCTTTCCAACAGTGTGTTTAAGGTGAGAGAGGGACAGGGACCAGAGCCCTCGTGCAGTACCCGGGTCCTGAGCAGCTCGTAGGCAGTGATTCCCAGTGACCACCAGTCCACAGCGAAGGAATAGGCGGTGGGTTTTGTGGAGTTAAACATTTCAGGTGCTGCAAAATACAGAAAAAAGAAAGTTTGCCTTGCTGCAATCTCAAGTGGAAATGAGCAACACAGAGTGCTTGACCCATGCCACAGAGAGCATCCCTGCTGCTCTGCCGGTGACAGGAATTAGCATATTACCCACTACCAATCCTTTGATAATTTCTGCTTTTTTCTTTGAAACAATGGCATATGGCTGGTAGGCTGGTCCTTTACCAAAACGCTGCTGAGGCAGACAGGAATCAGAACGCACGGGTTTCCCTGTAGCAACTCATCTTTTGGTCTCTGTCAAGCTCCTCGCCTTGAGATGCAGAAACACCCCACAGCAGGGAGGACCCTGCGCAGACCCCACAGCGGGGAGGCTCTGTCACCGTCCACCCTTGTGTCCCACTCGGCACCGAGCACCATCGCCGTACGAGCCAGAGCTGACCCAGTTCCCAGCACGAAGCTTAGCCCAGATATTTGCCTGCCCTCGGAACAGACACACCTTGAAGCCTTGACCCTGCTGAGTAACAACATGTGCAATTAGCACGGCATGAAACGATTTCTGACCAAAGAATTGTTTCAGCTTCTCTGTGCTTTACTCTTCCCCCTGGTGAAATGGGACTGTCAGTCATTTCTACTTGAGCAGAAAGTTACAAAACTTAATTGATGAAAGTGTGTAACTGATGGGATGGCCTTGAGAAAGAGCAGTGGTATCACCTTTGTAACTGGAACGTTTAATGTTCAGTAGATACAATCCAGTTCATTTGGATTATAGAATGCTCTGTATAATCACTGAGAGCTTCCCCAGACCCTATGAATCTCCTCCCCTGTATAAAGCACCCCAACCCCAGTGTCCTGGTGAGAGCCCCCCCTGCTCCGCTCCTGCAGCACCAGCACCCCCACGGTCCCTCCAGAGGATCTCCCAGGGATGCTCTGCCCACAAAAGAATAAACTCCTCTTGCTGACACAGGACTTGCCTGTTATCACACAGCAAATGAGCTGTGGAACAAGGACTAACCCCAATTCACTGAATCTGGGCATGAAATTGGCCTGAGATCTCCTCGCCTCCCCCAAAAAACGCCCTGCCCTCGACGCAGCAGATCTGCACGTAGAAAGCTGCTCCCGTCCCACTCAAACCTCTCTGTTCATATTGAAAGCACTTCAATCTGGCAGAGCCTAAATCCAGCCTCACACAGTGAATGAAAGCAGCTTTTGAGAATATTAGTATGGAGTGTAAACGCAGACATAGTGCCAACTGCACCCTTGGCAGGGAAAAGCAAATTTTAACTGAATGCAGCCTGAGAAACCCAGCTTTTTAGGGGGAGGTTTCCAGGCTAATAGGAAGTGGGTGGAGGCACAGACTGAAATGCTCTTTCTTAGCCAAGAAATTTCCCTTTTCAGATTAAGGAAAAAAAATACTGTAGTACTTTTGTGTGAGCCTGCCATGGGGAGCAGGGAATTAATTTCTTGTTCTGCTTTGCTTGTGCGCAGCTTCTGCTTCATTTATTAAATTCACTTATTAAACTGTCTTTATGTCAACTCATGAATTTTCTCACTTTTACTCTTCTGATTCTCTCCCCATCCCAAGTCAGGGAGTGAGCAAGCGGCTGCGTGGCCACTTCTGCACCAGCTGTGCCTCCCTTTCCCCGGGGCAATGCAGACCCATGACCACCGTGCACAACTGCCCTCTCTCCTGCCATCTGAGGACAGCACTCTGTCCCCAGCACCCTGTCCCCCACGGTGACCACCGGAGCCAACGCCTCGCTTGCCCCTTCCCAATGCAGATCTGGCATCAGCACGGCAACGCTCTCGACTGTGTCAGCCGGACACCGGGGTAGGGCTCTGCCCCACGCGCTGAGCAGATGCTGCAGCCCGGGAACACAGCGAGTCTGAAGTCCGCTCACTTGGCCTAAACACAGAGTAAAGCTCATTTTTAAAGCAGCCAGTTTATATAAAAATTCAAATTGTTGCTTGTGTTGCAGCAGTGTAAGACTTGTGCTAATGCTCAGGGGGACCACATACAACACTTTGTGCTTCACTTTCCCTCTCAAGGGCTGCAGGAGCATTTCGTCACCGCCACGCAGCTCGGCTGCTGCTTGTGAAACGCCCCGAGCTCTCAGGAGTGCAACTATCTCATTTTATAATCAAGAACATGCTGTACAGCATGGCATAACGGCTCTAAAATCTGTGTTTACAGTATGCTTGCTTTGTTTGTTGTGTGGAATCAGTAGAGAGATGCGCATTTTCCAGCTGGGTCAGGGCGTTACTGGGGGGGCTCCCCCCGTGCTCCCCCACAGCACCTCGAGACTGTTCCACACCTCAGACAAACGCACAGTATGTCACACGCCAGGAAGAAGAGTCCAAACTCTCATCAAAAAAGGCTTCATCTGTACCCCACCACAGCTGTCAAACTAAGCCCATAAAACGGCAATTCAAGAATACACAATTTTTTTCATTGGTTCTTACCCATATAGGGCTTCGTGCCGGCAATGGTGGTGACCTGCGTTTCTTTAGTCAGCATCGTGGCAATATTGAAATCCGTGATGTGCACGTGTCCTGAAAGACAGAGGTTAATGTGTAACCTGGTTTGCTTAAATTTCACATGAGAAACAGCTTTGAATCGGAAACTTAAAATACTCTGTGGAAAGGAGTTTCCAGGAAAAAAACATTCTGGTGGCAGAAGTGATAGAAAATATTTCAACTCGCAGGCTGCTTAGAGATTTCTCTTGTTACGTCAAATATCCCCTTATTTACCCTTTGGGGAGCAAAAAATGAAGGTCTCCAAGAAGTTATTTAATGGTGATTGCTTTGAGCCTTTATAAATTTTGGAGGGAAAGAGAACTCAACTTTTCGCACAGAAAAAAATCCACTACGTTTTTTGAAAAAAAATAAAATCCTTGGTATTTTTTGCTTTCTAGCTACTTGCTCTTTGATGTCCCCAGGTACCAAGCACTCTCTCCATTTTCCTCTTTAGAGGATATCTCTAGAACGGAACAAAATACCTTTGGCAGCAACCAAAAGAGCCTTGTGCAAGGAATTAAAACATCATGAAAACGCTTGTGGGGCAGGAAGAGTGTCTGCTCCCAGCACTACAATACACACAACTGCTGCCTGAAAAACAAACAGCAAACAAGAGGTGGATGCGACTTGCAGGGATGAGAAAGGAAATGCCTCCATCTGCCTCCTGCCTGCTCTTTTACTGGTGCTTTTTTTTTTTCCCAAGCAGTCCATTTATTATTGCTTACTCACTGAACTCCTGTCAGGGAGCAGACCAGCCCTGTACAGCCGTACAGGTGACCAACACAAGTGAATTTCTTTGACACTTGTGGGTTGGTTCAGCCTCATTCTCCTGTTCAACGCCCTTCGTCTTGTCTTCTCCTGACCTCACGTGTCCTCTCCTCTGGCGCTGAACTTGCTCAGCCCTGACAGAGCTGGGCTCCTTATCAAAGGCATCAGATGTTTTGGATGTTGTGTTTTGCAGACTCATCGCCCTCCTCTGCAAGAACACAGGGGGCTGAGTCGCTGTTGTCTCCTCTAACCACAGAGATCAAACCAAAGTGCCTGCTGCAGATGGGGATGCTGTGGCAATACTTCCCTCGGCTGTCAGCTTCAACAGACAGAAATTCACTGCTGCTTGAGCTGGGGAGTTAGAGTAAGATCACCTTTATATGCCTAAAAGTTGATGCTTTGGCAATGAACTCCTGTTGTCTTGTCTGGATGCTGTGAAACAATTAAGTAAATCTTCACAATTGCACCTATAGCTCTGTTACACGAGAACAGTGGTAAAAGTTCACCTGCTGCAAGTATCTGATCTAGCTGGGAAAATCTGGGGAATAAAAGTAGAATTTGTGATTTCACCTAAAAGCACGTTCCTGCCTGTGTCTCCTCAAGGACAGCGCAGTGTGTGAAGCACAGGAGCCTCATGCCCGCACCCCGTATTTGCCATGGCCACGGTGCAAAGCGCACCCTGGGCAGATTCCTCACCAAATCCGCAGTGTTTGCCAGGCTTGGGCTTGAAGGAAGAAAGGAAAACAGGAGGTCCCTCGGAAGAGCAGTGGGCACTGCTGGGAGAGCCAGCAAGGGCTCAGAGCTCCCCTCACCCCCCACGGGACCCAATCGATGTGCCAAGAGCACGTGTGTGTCCCAGCTGCTCAGGCTGCGCTACACACCAGCCCTCCTTCCCCTCGTCTGCACACTAAAGACCGGGCAAAATCGCCAGGGAGTACTTGAGAGAAAAGAATGAGATACAACTGCCTTGTCTGTATGCGTCCTCTATGTCCTTGCATTGTTTTTTCTTTCATCTCCAGCTCTCATCCCACTTTCTGGGGAGCTCTTTTCATAAATATGAATCATAAAGACTTACTAAGAATTTGATATTCCAAGCACAAACATGCCATGCTCCGGATGCATCTTTTAAACGATTCACTTCAAATAAACCACAAGTTTTACAAATTAGCCCACTTAACTTAGGAAATTACCAAGTTGGGGCAAGGAGGCCGAGGCAGGGGCTCCGGCGGGGAGAGCTCCTGGTAACTGCGAAGGAAGCACTGGGAGCTGCTCCTGAGCTTTGGGGGTCAAGCTTTAAGGCTCGTGTTTTCCTGATTGCTCAGTGTCTCTACCTGCAGCCGGTTTGGAAAGAGCCGTGCTCCACACCGCGTCCTTCCTGAAGCCCATCCAACCTAACATTTTAAAGAATATGAAGCTGGAGGCATCAGGGGCTGTGGAGCGTGAAGGCTCTTGGACAGACTGTTTCTTACCTGAGATTAGTGAGCAAATGGGCAACGTGTGCCCTGCATTGGCAAGAACTCACCCATTTTAGCACTGCCCTCGAGAACCCTTGGCAGTGGTACAAGAAAGGTACAGGCCATTACAGGGCTCTTGCAAAAAAACCCTCAGTTTTATTAGAGATAAAACTGAGCTTTTCTTCAATTTTATTAGACAAATGACCTGGCCAAAAACTCCTGACGAATTAGTCACAATTCCCGGAAGCTGCCATCTGTTCTGTTCTTTTACCCCCAGGTGAGCCATGCTGGCATCCAGCCAAACCAATAGCCTTATCATTACAGGAGGAAATCATTGTGCTTGGAATGACTGTTGTGGGGGGTCTTCTGCTGAGGATTTTTATATTGTGGGACCTGACCCCAATCTCTGATGTCGAACAGTTGCTTTGTTTATTGCAGAGAAAGACATTTGCCCAATATCCCGCTTTATTTATGGCTCACTTTAACTTCTTAGCTGAAATCGATATGATGATAGAGAATGTCACCGACCAGGATGACAGAGGCTGGTCTGTCATGAGGTGCATGTTAAGTCCATGACCGTCAGCAGCAGGACAACACATTTCAACGCGTGGCCTCACAAGGGGCATTTGTACCACCAAGAACCTGCACCAGCCTCCTACACGATCAGATGATGTGCTCCAGGGCTCCTGCGGCCTCCTCGGTGATTCACCACAGCAAAGAAGGTGCCGCGGTTTGTAACAGCCTTTGGGTACGTACATCTGGAAGGGTGAGGAGTCACAGCTGGAAAGGAGCTTCGCAGCTGGAAAGGAAGACGAGCCAAAGGGCAGAGTGAGGTGTCAAGAAGAATCTGAAAAATGAAGGACCGCAGTCTGATTGCTGAAGGTCTTCAAGTGCTCCATACTTTCAGGGGACTGGTCTCAATCAAGAACATTATGAAAAATTAATGCCAGCAAATAGCATATGTTTTGTGATCATGGCTGTGGAAGCCTGGTGAAGGGAGAGGAGAGACAACGGGGAGCTGCAGCCCATTCCACGGGGAAAGAGATACTGAAAACCAAGCACCATCTACTAGGCTAAATATAGATAAACATGCTACGTTGACAGTTGCTCTGGGGACAAGAGAAAAATGGAACTGTGTTTGCACAAAGCTTTCTGTATGCATGAGAGAACATACCTCTGCTGCCATGGATGAAGACAAGAAATACAAGGAGTCAGAAGGACACTGGAGCCAAGGGTACATCCACAGAAAATAACTCTGAAACCTCCACAACAGTTAAAACATCACAGTGAGCAGAGAACAGGCTCAAAAATCAACCCAAATTGCAGTGTCATTACAGAAGCCCGCAGGTTTCATCCCGCAGAGCTGAATGCAGCTGCAGAGACAAGCAGAGCTTTCCCCTCTTGGGGGAAGGTGACCTACATCTCCAGGGCTCTCCTACTCTGCTCCCTCGGGGGTGGCTGTGTCACCCTGTCCTGCTGGGCACGGGGCTTCCCAGAAGACAGAGACAGGTCACCCCAGCGTGTCCCGGGGCGAGGGCTGACCAAAGGCAGCCCCGGCCACCAGCGCTGGCTGTGAAGGTGGACTTGGGGCCACGGCTGGTCCAGCAGGTCCTGGGTGGATGCTGGCAGGAGGTAGGATGGGTCTCTGCATCCATCCATGGGGCAAGAGCAGGAGGAAAACTGAGTGAGGCAGGAGAGAGGCTACAGCACTTGGAGGCAGAATCAGGTTTGCTGACAGCTCCTAAATAAATAATTAGCCAGCACTTTGAAATTAGAGGTCATATGCAAAACAGTGCTGCCAGGCAACCCCAGCCACACAGGAGAAGCACAGCCGTTCTGCAGGAGCTTCAGCATCTCCATTACATCCTCTGAAGTGATAATGAATTCCGATACGCCTTGTCCCTGTATGGACTTTTTCTCTGGAGTGCTTTGCTGTAGTCACTAATGGAGATTTCTCACAATAAGGCAGTTACATGGACTTTCAAAAAAAACTAAAATGACAAAGTGTTTTTCTAATGAGTTAAAAGCTAATAAATACCAGACAACTCTTCACTATGAGAGGACAAAAATGGTATCTAGAGAGTAATGCAAGAGTTTTGCCTGAGAAAAAGACTAAAGAAAAAATTGACAGCAACTTCTATAATATGTCCAGCCCCAAATCCTCTTTGGAGCTTCCTCACAATGTCAAATGCTCAAGGAAAAAGAAAATACCTGAATGAAGAGTATCTATTCAACCATAATCCACTCTGTTTGTGCGTATACGTTACACACAGCCTGCATCACACACAGGAGCATTTCCATTCAAATTATGACATTTTGAGCAAGTTTTAAGCAAGACCCAAGAAGGTTTTAATATGAGGTCTGATGGGCAAAATGTGTGGTCCCCACCAATGCCTTCGGCAGACACCAGGAGATCAGTCAGACTAAACACCCCCAGAAATACTGCAGCATCCCAGGGTGCCCAGCGCCCTGAGGGTACAGGACACCACCCCCCCAAAAGCCAAAGACAGCAACCAAATCACGGGAGGACGGTCCCATCCCGAACTGAACCGAAGGAGGGAAAGCCACACAAATGAGGAAACCAGCAGGCACCTGAACTTGAACGTCCCGTTTCTGCCTCTGCTTTTAGGCATGACCACAAAGCAGCTGGTACTTACCGTGCTCATCCAGCAAAATATTGTCAGGCTTGATGTCTCTAAGGAAAAAAAGCAGAGAAGGGGAGAGAGCCATTAGCCTAGAAAAGGGACGGGGAAACGGCGGCAGAGCCTTAGGGCAGCCCAGGCCCTGGGGGGACACACGTCAGAGACACCAGGCCCCAGAAGGTGTCTGCGGTGGGGCTCCTCAGCTCTGATGCTCCTGCAGGGTTTGACTTAGGCATGAGAGTGGCTAGTGGGACAAGAGGAGGAGTGGTGGTGCGGGGCCAGGGCAGTGAAGGCTGCTGCGGTCTGGTCCAGCAGCACCCAGGCAGCCCACCTGCAGCGACACAGCTGCTGTTCATCTTCCTCCTCTGACTTCTTCATCTGTTTCAATACTATATCGAGAGCTGTTCCCCATTTACTCAGTAAAAATCAAATTATTTTAACATCTTTGTTCTAGAAACAGATGGGTTCTGCACAGGTTTTGTTCTTGACTAAAAAAGAAAAAAAACCCAAAACCTAATAACACCTACAGCAAGGCTGTAGGGAAATGCTTTCTGCTGAAGGGAGAAAACGTACACCTGATACCCCTGCTGTGTACACCTGAGTGACTGTACAAGGCATTACCTGGTTTTAATGAGCTAATTACATCAGTCCCCATTCACCTGCTATCAGCCACCTGGCAACCGAACGCCCCACAAGCAGCCCACAAGGCAGGCACACGTGCAACAGCCCCGCACCGTCCTCAGGCTTCCCGCCAGCCCCAGGGGCTCACAGGGAAGAAATGAGCACATTTAGGATTTCATCTTTAAAAATGCAGTCACTAAAGATAAAGTTTGAATTCACTAGCCACCCAGAATTAAGGAAAGACAACATATCTAATTATCATGTAATACTTCACAGTTCTCTGGCACCTTCTCACCCAAACTCCTTCCTGTGGGACACGAATACCAGTCACCTCCTCGTGCCATCCCATCCCATGGATAAGCACAGGGGTCTCTGGCAAGAGACAACTGGGTGGCTTCGGGTAAGCAGCAGTTTTTCCCCAAAAGCGCAGCAAAACTGGCCCCCGGGGCAGAGGCGAACAGCCCCAATGGCCAGAAGTGCAGTATTTGATAGCGAAAAACGGTGATGCCACACTCGGGTGTTCTGGAGAAAACCCTAACTTCAGAAAAAACTTTAAAATATTTCAGTAAAAGGAGTTTGAAAAAAATGCATTCTTTGAATCCCTTGATACAAAAATATTGTCAAAGTTTTGAAATGAACCATAAATACAAGTGTTCATTTCTCATCCAATTTTCAACTTTTCAATTATTAATTTTTTTAGTTCCTCTGGGGCGTTTTCTGATCTCAGTCTGGCATGTAGCCTATGGAATACACCAGCACAGTGAGGTCATTCCCAGGGTGCAAACAAGGAATGGGGATCATTTTGTTTATTGATTATTTGTATATTTATTGTTTATAAAATGGTTATACCATTTCCTAGCCTGAAAAAATTAACAAATATATCCCACTCTTCTACACGTAGGTGGGCAATGATTCCCCATCCCTGTGTTTGCTGCCCCAGCACAGCTTTCTTCAGAGAAAATAAGCAATGGGTTGCCTTCTCCTGATGTTCCCAATTACAGATGTTGCAGTGTAATTGACTCAGCTGAGTCAGTTTATCAATCTAACACTGTCCCACCGGGACAACCTGCAGTACAGTGTTAATTAAATCACTTGCAAATTTACAGACTGTCATACATGCTTTGTGGTACTCGATTCACCTTAAATACTGCTGCTTGAAACACACACTGCAGCCTGAACTTTAGCTTCTCCTCCCTGTAATTCCAAATAACCCTCTGGGAAATCCCAGGAGTTTTGCCCCTTGGTGTCCTCTTTGCACCTGCCCTTATGCGGGACACCAGCCCTCCCCTCGGTGATGCCAATGGCCAGGGGACACTGATGGACACAGCTCTGCAGGGATGCAGCTCAGAACGGGATGGCAGCCCCCGGGCACCCTCCGCTCCTGTAGCTGTCACGTCCTTCATCGTTACAAGGAACGGTCTCCTCCTACTGCAGACTCATTCTTCATCACTGAATTGTGAAGAACCTCCAGCCCCTCGTCCTGCAGACACCACAGCTGACATTAACACATCCCTAATGGAGAAGGATTCCTGCCCTGTGCCTCCTCCCCGTTAGTGCCCCATGCAGTTTGCTCAGGCCAAGCCAACAGTGGGAGGGTCCAGCCTGGGCCGGAGGCAGCCGAGCTGCGTTTCAGGATGTTTAATTCATGCTCATCCACTGCTCGGTGCCGGGGAGCAGGTGCCAGGCGGTGGTGGCCAATGTCCCCGTCACCACACAGCGGCTTCACGTCCCACCCCAGAGAGCCTGTCAGAGCCTGAACAGGGAGCTGGGGCGGCCGCTCGCCGAGATCAGGGGCATCAGAGCAGAAATCTATGCAGTGTGAAACAAAACAAGCAGATGAAAGCTGAGACTCCTGAGAAAGTGGAAGCTCTCCCCGAGGAGGTCTGGCTCCAACCGACACAGAGCAAACCCCCCCGGGGCTCTCTGCCTCGGTGAGGACATGCTGCGGGCACGACGAGCACCAGCCTTTCTGCTTCACATCTCAAATGGCAGCCAAACACTACTGACGTGAACAAGCGTTAATCTCCATCAGCCCTTGAACAGCGCGTTCCTTCCCTGACTAACAACCACCATCATTTCAATTTTAAATTTTGAACCACACTTTATTTTTACACCTCATAAGAATGCTCTCCTGGAGACAATCTTCTCTCCACCCATACTGACCCTCTGCCAGTCCCTCCCTCTTCGTACCCCGTTACCCGGTTCTCCGTCAAACCCTTGGACCCCCAAGGTTTGCATTGCCCAGAACACCAGAAGGAAACAGCCACACATCCATCCGCCCGTCCGCAACCAAACCCTCTCCAGAGCAAAAACCTCTACCTCCTCCGTTATTCTGCAGGTCCTTGAATACATAGGAAGAGTTCAAATATTTTCTAACTGGCCATGAAAAACGTTGGTGGCCAAAAAGAAACACTCACCACTTCCAGAAAGTGATTTAACCTCATATAGCAAAACGTTGTGTTCAGTCCCACTCCTTGTCTCTCAGGGCAGTACCGAGAGGGGAGCAAAAGGGAGACCCTTCAGTGTGACAGCCGGGGAATGCTGAACGCTGACGCCTACCCTCCCTGGGCCAAGATGGATATTAACGAGCTACAGCTAATTAAACCTATTAGAGACAGCTTTTTGCAGGATCAGCAAACAAATCAAACGTGCTAAAACACAGCTATCCCAGGGGGAGAAACAACACGCTCCCTGCTGTTCATAAAATGCTTTTCTCTGGGAAACCCAGTGTGTTACAGGAAAGCAAACATGCGTGGGAGAGGCTTGGTTTAGCTCTTGAGCCTCTATTCGTCCTGTCACATCCAAGAGGAGCAGGTCCAGCCCTACCACAGCCTAGGAGCACCGGTCCCCCAAGGGGGTCCCCAGCTGACCTGTGGATGATGTGCCTGCTCTGCAGGTAGTCGAGGGCCAGCACCAGCTCGCAGATGAAGAGTTTCACAGTGCCTTCCTGGAACCGCACGTTCTGTTGGAGATGGTAACGCAGGTCTCCTCCCAGCAGCAGGTCCACAACCATAAACATATCTTCTTCATCCTGGAATGAGTACCTAAAACGGTATAAGCATGGTCCAAGGATGATACTATTAAAAAAAAAGACAGGTTAAAAAAGGAGATTTCTTGTAACCTTTTCACTTGGTAAATAATAATTTCACAACCTTTCCATGCTCCGTTTCTCACTGTGACCAAACTCCTACCACCTACACTTCCAGAATAACTAAGATGCCAATATTTTAGCTTCAGATCCATAACCAAGTCAGTGCCATTGCATGAATGACTACCAGCAGGCCCACTAGAAGAAAAGGAACCCCATGTTTTTGTGTTGAACTTGTTACTCTCAGCCACTTCAGAACGAAAGAACACCCAAACCCCTTACTCCACAGCAGGGGAGTGCTGTTTTCCTCCCCGTGACAGTAGCACGGGGAGATGGACAGGAGCCTGGAAGGCAGCACGGCTCCCAGGAGGTATCATCATGGGTACATGTGGCAGCGACACAGCACGAGCCAGAGAGGGCCCAGGAGGTGTGGGCCACGCATTTTTATTTCGGGGAGGACCTGAGGGATAGGGCTGGTGCTCAGCACACTGCCAGGAGAGACCACAGGTGGCCAAAAAAAAGTTCCCCGTTGACTACAGAGGGGGAAGCTCCAGAAATCACTCATGTCACATCTCTGCTGGTGCTCTGAAAACCATCCGAAAAGCCTGCGCTGCCCTGGCCACCACTCACGTACACAAGGTCCCTCCAAGGGACCCTGGAAGATCCTGTCACTTGCTGTGTTGTCCCAGCTAGCCGAGCCATGGGTAACTCAGGACAGCAGTGGGAATCCAGCTTGGAGCTCTGGATAAACCCTGTCTGCTCCCCTTGGGGTTCACTCTCAGATCTTCAACATCGACATTTCATCTTCTCCAGGCACCCGAGGGAAGTGACCAGCAGAGCCCGAAGCCAGCGTGCCCGGCCCCGCAGATCGTGCGCCGGAGGCACCTGGAACCGGGGGTGGGTTCTCCTGGCAGCTGCCTTTTACAAACCCATTTTCTCAACACAACAGGGAACACAGCTGCTCTCTGCTGCTCCTCTTCAAGTGACCTGATTCGATGCAATTATTTACCAAGCGTCCCTCTGAGACAGTCAGCTATGAGATTCCTTCTTGTGGATTTTTTTCTTACCAATACACCAGCTTCACGATGTGATGAGGAGCACCACAAACCAGAATTACTCGACACGAAGCTACAGTCTGTGTGTCACAGAGTGCAGGAAAGCTAACGGCTGTACCCAAGGCCAAGGATGATGTGATAAGAACAGAAGCAGGGAAACCAGGATCATTTTCTCTGTGCAGGTCTATAGACACATACACTGTTTAGTTCTCAGCAGCTGAGTGAGTTCTGCCTGGAACCGCTTGTTCCCGTAGGGGAGCAAAGTCTGGAGATATATCCAAAGCTCTGGCAGGTCTAGACACATGGTCCTCGTTCAAACCCGAGTTAGATCAACGCTGAATGGCAACACCATCGAAATCATGAGAGTCCATCTCACAGCACTCAAGTTTCAGGAGATTTCAAAAAGAAACACAGTTATTCAAACATTTGTGATCTTCAGTGTGGTTTAGCCTCATTTTTTGTGTTCAGCATTGGTAAGCTCTACCTCATTCTAGAAATAAATCCAATACCCAATGAATATAATTACCCACCACCCCAGAGGAATTGTGCAAATACAGGATACTGGCTGCTGCATCATGTGGTGTCTGAGATCGCACCACTTGAAATGTTACTGCTGTCCTAGTAAAATTAACCTGGCAGACTCCAACAGTAATGGAATCTTGTTTAAAATTCCTTTCTACTGCCCCACTGCAGGAAAACATGCTGAATCTTACGAAGGGGGAAGAATTAATGTGTCTTTTATCACCCAGCTGGTCAATCCCATTGCTAATGGTTGAAAAAGGACTATAACCAGAGCACGTATGTTGCATTTATCAGGTGCTCTTAACGGAAAGAGGCTCTTTTACGGACACATTTCCCCTATAGATATATGGGTTTCTGCAATAAACTTTGTACAATATTATTTTTCTGTCAGTAAATTCAATGATGAATTGCTTTTGCCTTTGCTGATTAGCATCAATTCAGTCAAATATCAATAAGGAATTAAGGCAGGCTATTTAAAGTACAAAATAAACCACAAATCCAGAGTCAGGAGGTGATGAGAAGGAAGCGCTGCCAAGGGAAACCCTGGGAGCAGAGTGCTGCTCGGCTATCGATCCCAGGTGTCACTGCCTGGTCCCGGGAGCTACTGCTCGTTGCAAAAGAGCACAATTAAATACAACTGGGTTACGGTAACGAGCAATGCCTGCCGAGGAACAAACCACAGGGAACACACGAATAAACTCTCCTGTGCTTGTCTGGGGGACAAGAGGGATAACTTCTTCTTTAATTAAACAAGAGTCCCCTGAAACTGGAGCCCCGGTGAGTGGAGCAGAGGAAGAGCCCCCTCCAAGGAACCACGGGATGGGTTGGTGGCCGGTGCACCCAGACGTGTCCTGCAGCGCAGGCACCCACCACCACGGGCACCCCCGCCCTCAAAGGTGTCTCACAGTGACAACGCTGACCCGGCCGGTGTGCAAAGGAGCAATATCTTACCATAAATTAACTAAGAAGGGGTGCTCCAGGCCCTGCATAATCTGCAGCTCCTTGAAAACATTTCTCACTTCATTACGCTCCACGCACTTTTGTTTATTCATGTATTTCATGGCATACATCTTCTTGGTGTCGTTCTTCTGCACAACACAGACCTACAGGAGCAAATCAAGGGATAAATCAGAGATGACGTGGCAGCAAACACAGGTGGGTAAGACCCAGTCACAGGAGTGTTCTCCAGTCCTTGGGCAATGTCCCCACTGCCAAGTGACAGCTCCGGGCACCGACGCCGCAACGCCGGGCACGGCTCGCAAATCCATCACCCAGCTGCTGGCCAAAGAAGAGATTCTGCTGGGGGAAGGTGAGGGGAAGGAATTTATCACCACAAAGACAGGAGATGGGGAATCGTGCCAGAGTCAGCATTTTATTTACTGCACTAAGTAATCCTGGTTGTGTCCGTCCCTCCCACCCCGGCTGCTGCTCGGAAGAGTCCTTTCCACCCCAGAACGACAGGTTGGAAGCTGGGGAGCAGCACCTGAGCTTCCCCTTCTCGGTGAGTTTCATTCAGCTCCCAAAGAACCCTGGGATTTGTTGGAGGGGTGTCGGGGTCTGAATTTTAACCTTTCTTACGGTGATATTTCAAATCTAGAAACAAACATTGCTTCAGTGAAAGACCCAGAGTTTGTAAAACTGCAAAACAAACCAGACTGTTTTTCAGATTTGTTTCCACAACAGTTTATGAGCTTAGGATGAATTTGCAAAGTTTCAGTCAACCTTTTTTGTTTCACCACCAAATAAATCTCTGTCTCTGGAGATCTTTGCCGCACTCTGCGCCTACGTCACACCCCGTTTCTGGCAGAGTGCCTTTACGTGAAGGGGCAAATGACCTTCTAGAGTTCTGTCAGCATGGACAACCAGAGAACTCCATAACAGCATAAAAATAAAACATATGACCATAACCTGATGCTTAATACCAAACACTATGTTTCACAGACAGATATCCTCTTTAAAAAATTGCCAGGCCTTTCACGTTGACTGTAGTTCTTTATTAAAGATGCATCATGATGTTCAGTGCTGCTTCGCTGGGGAATCTCAGAAAGTGCCTATCCAGAAACATAATGAAATTCAGCTCATTTGATTTATCAGTATCTCATTTTAATCTCCTGTAATATAATTTGTGGCTATGGAATGGATGAGGAATTGGGCTGTGATTCCTTCTTGATTACCAGGAGTTGAAGCTCAGGTCAAAGCTCATTGACAATGCAGGGGTTTATTTCTTTACTCTCATGTGAGCCCCTAATTTGCCCATTTCTCAGTTACATTTCCAGCTGTCCAAATGGTGATTAGTTCACAAAACACTTACTTTTCCAAAGCTGCCCTTCCCAATAGCTCGCAAAATTTCAAAATGGTCGAAGGTGACTGCAAGAAAAAGCAAACATTCAAACATTAAATGGCTGAGCAACTGTTTGATGATATTCCACCATTTCTACATTTTTTTTCCTTAAGGTAAGGGCTGGGAAAAGCAAGGGATACCCTAGCAACTTTCTGGTGCTTTTGGAGATTTGGGTGCTATTTAAAACCTGGCATTTAACAGGTTTTTTCCTTTCCAGCTGAGCTGCAAAGGCAGGTTCCCTGGGTCGCCTTTGGTTTGGCAGATCAGGCAAGGAACCAGCCAGTGAACGCTTTCACTCTGCCCTGCCTGCTGGAGTCTCCTCGTCTTCTGCTGAAACCAAATGCAAAGCTTAGTCCATCAAATGTTTATACCACGTGCAGATGTAAATGGGCAGCTGGATCTTTGTATCCTTGCGGTATTATTCTAGAGAATGATTTGATACCTGGGCAGGATAAACGCAGCAACCCTGGACACAACAGCACCTGGAATGGCTGTTTCTGCTCAGAAGGGAAACAGAAGAGCTGCAGTTTGCAGATCGAGCACTGAAACGGGGAGGGAGGAACATGAACATGGACTTCACCTCCCCTCCTGGCCTCTGCTGGGGACGGGGCTGGGGTGGACACCTGACAGCCAAGGAGAATGTTTTGTAGGCGCTGATGGGAGGACCCTGCACACCGAGTGCTCCTGACCAGCCAGGGTGAAGCTGCCCGTGCTTCATCGCAGGCAGCAAATAGACCCAGAGAAACAGCAAATCAAATTACCATGCAGCAAACACAGATTCACCGTGCCGGGCTCAAACCCTGCTGCCCATCGCTGGGTGAGGTCCTGCAGCAGGGATTACTCAGCTGAACGCTCTGAACCCAGACAATGCTTCTCCAAGATGCTGGTGGCACGGGAAGGTCACGCTCCAGGACCTGCTCCTGAACCAAAACACGTCGAGACGCTCCTTCAAGGCATCAGAAAAAGGCCTCTGACCGATTTATAATAGTTCATCAGTGTTCATTAGTGTGATGCCTGGAACTGAGAGATACCACCACTCTTGAAATCCCAGAGTTCATTTCCCGCCTGCCCCTCCAGCTTCCCCGCTGGCAGAAGGGGCTGGACCCCGTGGCTGGAGGCAGCAAGTGAGGGCTGTGTCCCCACCGGGACCACGGGAACCAGACACCGCATCCCCCTCTGCCCTGTGGCCCTCTCCCTCCCTGCTGGGGCCAAACACCACCCCTGCTTTAACCACCTTCCCCGAAGGGAACCGGCTGCGCGCTCCCAGGGCCACGTCCAGGTCCAGGGGCAGGCTGGGCTCTCAGAACACCCGTTCCCGGTGCACTAATGAAATGCATGCATTTTCCAAATAAATTAACCAGGCAGACTGGGTTTCCTTCAGCGTAAACATGATGCATGAGGGTCACCAAACTGCCACAGGGTCCACTAAGCCTGCCCAAACCCTCCAAAAGAAAGGCTGAAAACAGGCACTGCGTACTTGGCCAGGAGAGTAATACCCACTGGGTAACCCATAGAAAAAATATTTTAAAATGGGCAAACTAAATTATTTTTTTTTTCCTTTTCATTGCCATTATCTTTTCAGTTAGGATGCCATAATCCATCCAAAGCAAAGTTAATGGTTTCCAGCTATAGCACTTGGAAAAAAAGCCTTCTGTGCACAGAAGCCCCTTTTCAAACCTGGAACAACATCTGCCAATATCAGAGCTAAATACAGGCTGGCAATGACCGAGTTTAACCGGATCTGTTTACCAGTCAGGCCATCCAACAGCAGGACAGCGGATACAAAGGGAGCGTGAAGATGCTTATCTCGGGCAGGGAAACGGGAGGGGACGGAAGCCCCTGGGACACCAGGGAGAGGTGACCTGTGGGAGCCGTGTGTCACCCAGCATGGTCCCGAGTGCAGGAGAAGGAGACCTCAGGGGTGGGACGCGTGGGGCTGACATGGAACGCAGAGATCCCCCCGAGCAGCAACAGCTGGAACAGCTGCAGATGCAGGAGTGAAGCTGGCAGCCAGATGTTGCATGTTATCACCCTCTACCTCTATTGCTCTTTAAAGAGAATGCTTTCATGAACTTGTTAACACCCTGTCTCTTTGTATTTTAATATTAATATTTTTATGAACATTTTAAACATGGGTCTATAACTAAGCTGGCTGTAAGAAAGCCAAATTGCATACTTTTTATTTAAGACTCTCAAATGAGGTACAATCCCATCTTAACCTCTCTGTTTTAGCTTTCCTACCATCCCCGATTTCCACAGTGAGCCAGTCCAGAGTCTCACTGCCAAAGAGCACTGAAATTTGTGGTGTCCAAATCAGGAACCAAACACATGCTCTTTGTCCTGGATACACATCTACAGATTTGACAAGCCTCATTTCACTGCCTGATGGCATCTAAAACAATGAAAAAGCCAAAGCATTTGCCCTTCAGAGAGAAAATTCATGTGATGTGCCAACTCAGGCAAATTGTGTTTAAGAGATGCCAAGGAAGATAATACAATTGCTGTAAAGAACCAACTGAAGTATAAGCATGAAATACCACTTCAGAAACCAGGGCTGTATTTCTAAACCCAGGTTCAAGGAACAGTATGTCGATAAAAAATACAGAACCAAACTAGCCATGAAAAACGTCCTCATCAGAGACAAGAGAGCCCTACCAAAGCCCCCAGTGGAAGCCAGTGCTTTGCGGGGGCTCGGGTCCCCCCCCCCCGTCACCCACCCCAGTACAGCCAGCACCGCACCGCACTCGCCACTATGATTCGTCTTCCTTTTGTCACTGTAATTTCCCCCATTTTAATTACATTCCCTCCTTGCCTTCTCTGCAGCCTCATGGAAACAAGTGCCACCACAGGACCAGGAATGCGAACGTGAGTCCCCCCCCGGTACCGGGGAGCTGAACTCCCGCAGATCCAGGCAGAGGAGCAAAGACGCAGCAGATTAAAGAGAGAACGGCTGATGGTGGCCTGGGGAGGGCACAGACAAAGGACCATGGGACCATGTATGTCCCTCTCACCCAGCCATTGTCCTCACCTACTACCTGCTTCTGATTTATCTTCCCTCAAATTTGGCCAGCTGGGGAGAACGTCTGGCTGCCATCCTCCGGGATGCTTCCCACACCCTGTTGCCCAGAAGCAGCGCAAACAAAATCCAGCTTTTACCATGGTCTCATCCCGCGTGCATCGGGAGGGAAGATCACCTTGCAGCACTGAACCTTCTGTCTGGTTATTACATTTTCTTTTCATCTCAGTAGCTTATTATCCACAACTGTGCCTACTCAGAGGAAATGCTGACAGAAAACTAATGCTGTCATCCCACTTCAGCCGAAGGCAAAGCAGGTCCCCTTGAGAAGGCCATCTCAAAAAGAAATAGTAATCATGGTACCACAGAAAATAGTCAAATTATAGCAACAGCTATTTGCTGTGGTTTTTTATTATTATTTTAGGCAAATTGATAGGTCTTACAGAAAAATGAAGTGACTGAACACCACAGCAGGGTTCTCTGAGCAGCAGACCCAATTCCCGGTGCAGCGGCACCACGCTCGCTGGGGCAGGACCTTCCCTCCACCCCGGCAGCATCGGGCACAACGGCCTGGCCAGGGGATGGAGCAGGGAACGGCCAGGGTGGGATTTGGGCAGGGGAGAGTCGGGTGCCTCCCTGGCACCGCAGCCCTTACGCCGCTCACGTTACTGCTGTCTGTGTCTACGCAGGTCCCAGAGGCAGCGCCGAGAGGAGGGACCGCTCTCCACCGGCCGGGGCAGGACCTGCCAGCATCACCCAGCAGAGGAGCTGTGCCCAGCAGCTCTTAATTCATTTCAATTTTAACTGACATTAGAATAAGGACAAGATTGTGAACAACTAAGGTGACATAGTCTCTGGTCACAAGTTTGCCAAGATAATGGAAAAGTTAATAGGGGACATCCCCATTTCAGCTGGGTTTCTCTGCCCACAGTATATTAAAATATGACTAAATCGAGAAAAAAAACATGCTACCATTTTTTAAATTTGGGCAGGGCCATAGAAGCACAACTGCACCGGTCTGGACACTGTACCTGGGAGTGAGGGTGACTCCGGAGCCTACTGAGACTCAGCAGATCAACAGTGAACCCCTTGTGATGGCTCTTTTCTGGGCTTTTCCCTTGACTTGCCAGCACGACACAGACACGCACCGAGCGTGGGGTACGGCGTTTCACACGCAGAAAGACCCGTTCCCTCTGCAGCCAGGGGCTTCACAGGCTGCCAGGTTCGGTTTGCTGAAGACAACCCCTTTCCCAGCACAGAACTGGCTCCCATAAGAAATGACCCACCAAGGAGAGTTACTGGGGAACGTGCTGCTGCGCAGGGTGACTGTTCCCCTCCCCAACAGCCGCCGGCACCAGCAGCACCATGAGCACTAACGGCACCACTCAGGATATAATCACTGCCTTTCCAGAATGGAAGTGCGTTCCTCTCCTCAAGGAGCTGAGTGAGAGAGACCAGGTTTTGGCCGACATCCCCTCCTTTTCCCTTTATGCCCCCAGCAATTGGGATTACCTCCTCTCTGATTGGAGTCCTTACCTTTGGAACTGCAGTTTATGAGTCCTCTAGGTTCTCATATTTTACTTTTATTTGTACCTATCTGTATTTATCTACATATACATTTTATGACTGCACCCAGGCGAAAGCCCATATGGCAGCTAGCAAGCTGACTCATGCAATAGGAAATGTATTTATGGAACAATCTTTTAATGACTGTTTCTATAATCTTGGCAGCACAGTGACACTGGCCTCCAGTCCTGCTCTCAGCAAAGTATTCTCCTTCTCCAGCCAACCAAGCCTGTGTGTTGGTCTCCCAGTGCCAAGGGGCAGAGCTGCCCATCTGGGTGGTCACCAGGAGCCCCCACCTCTGCTGCTGCCACCACCCAGGTCTCTCTTGGTGGCCTCCCCACCAAGCCCAAAGCAGGGATGGGAACAGGCAGTGCTCAAGCTGTCTTCCACCACATCTCATACCGGTCCTTCCCATGCTGTCATCTCCAGAACAAACCTCCCCTGACTCCAGAACAGCCACATTTCTTCCTGCCTTCGAAGCTCCTGGCAGTGTCCCAGAGACATCTCAAAACCAAACCTCAGCCAGCAGTTGTTGTCCCAGTGCCTGGCTGCAGGGAGGGGAGGCGAAAGGACCACCCGCCCGACCACAGCTCTGCAGGAGACCCAGGGCACGCTGCTGCTGCTGCAGCCCTTGGCTGACCTGCGCTTACCCGAGATGTCCGGGTGTTTGCAACCCCAGGACGGGAGCTGGTGGCCACTCTCAGTGTCGCCGCCTCTGCTCTGGTGGACTCTGCAGTCCCAGACAACAGCTCAGAAAAGCTCTTACCGTCCTCATTTTCATCGGAGGGTGGCGACTTGCTGGAGGTGTTTGCGCCCATGGTGTGTCCAGCCCCGCTCGGCTCGCTCCACTCCCTCAGGTATGTCACCACCTCCAAAGCTGGTGCCTCCAGGATGGTGTCACCTGTGGGTCACTGCCAGGAGACCCGGGCAACATTCTGCTGGTGCATCCTGGAGGAGGCAGGAGGCAAGAACTCATCATCATTCCGGATTCAGAAGCATTTTGCAGCTTGCAAATTTCTGCCTGGAGGTTCACTGCTCCGGGGACAAAAGTGAGTATCAGGGAAAAAGCACATTAGAATGGAATACACTAGAGAAACCCCATTAACAGCACAACCTAGACCAGGACTGCTACCCACTCAGGGAAGTGCAGAACCAGACTAACAGACCAAAAGATGAACATGTATTCTGTGGCTTCAATGACGTTATGACCAACTTAGCGATGATAAAGCATGACTAGCTGTAGTGAGGTTGATATCCAAAATAAATGGCTACAGTGACTTGGCTAAATAAAATCAGAAAGGCACTTTTGACTACTAAGGTGATGCAGAAGTGTAAAAGCTATATAAGAAGAAACTCCAAGTGTCAACCATTTGATGTAAGCTGTTACAGAACTCTCATTTGGAACAAAATCATACTTTTTTTTTATTTATTTAAATGAAAATCATTGCTTTCTCTTGGGCCAAGATGACTAATGCTTCATGTGTTAACTTCATGCTCGGTTGGACCACTCGCTGTTCCACGAGCAGCAGCTCCGCTCCTCAGTGGTCCCAGGGTCTCTGCAGAAATTACACAGGGGTGAGAAAGCAGCTGTTTGGGAATGCCCCACTCCCACCTCCAGAGCCCGGCAACACCTCCCCACGGCCAAGCATATCTTATCCTCAACAGAGAAACGGGAAACCAAAGCAAAGCATGGGAAAGTAACGGCTTGAGTGCCACGGCCAGGGTGCGAGGCTGGCACTGCAAGCAGGCTGCGCTCTCTGGAGAGGAAACGAGCCCCGCGGGGCTAAAGAAGAGCAGAGAGTTGTATTGTTAGAGCTATCACTGAGGGGCGGCTACCGAGCTTCCTCGGAAAAGGACCACTACCTCAGAGGGGTTCACAAGTAATTTCTCTTAACATCTCTTCGTTACTTAAGCTGCTGCTGCTCTGCTGAACAACTGAAACGGGGCAGTCACGCAGCAATACGTGACATTATCCTCTCTCTCTCATCCCAGAGAAACTAAAGGTTATTCTCAACTCTTCCGCAGCCACAGCGGAGCTCGGGAAGGAGGAGACCGGTGCTGTCGGTGTCACCTTCGCTCCTCGCCCCACTGCATCCTTCCTCTGCGGCGTGGCCGTGCGACCCCCCCCGCCCCGCCGGAGCTGGGGCAGACCCCGGTCCCGACCCCACCGCCGAAGAAGGCACCTACCTCGGGGAAGGGACGGGAGGGGACTGCGGCGGGTCCCAGCAGCGCCCGGCGCCGGCGACAGCAACCTGCGGCGGCGGCCGGGGAGAGGAACCCCGGCGAATCCCAGGAGGAGCCGGCGGATCCCCGGCGGATCCCAGGAGGAGCCCCGGAGGAGCCGGAGCAGCCGCACGCCCCCCGCGTCCCGCGCAGGCTCCCGGCCGGGGGCAGCTCCCGCTCGGCGGCGGCGGG
>JAOXNH010000049.1:41145716-41158842 GCA_028566575.1 Bartramia longicauda
GGGCTGCTCCGCCGCGGGGGGGGGGGAAAGCCCAGGCCCGT
Organism: Bartramia longicauda; assembly: GCA_028566575.1. NCBI lineage: Eukaryota > Metazoa > Chordata > Aves > Charadriiformes > Scolopacidae > Bartramia > Bartramia longicauda. The sequence goes on from JAOXNH010000049.1 coordinate 41,145,758, forward strand.
CGCCCGGAGCGGCCGGTGGCTGCGGGGATGCGGCGGCCGCGGTGGCGAAAGGCGCCTCGTTAGTGGCGGTGCGCGGGCGGCTCCCGCAGGTGACCGAGACACGGCGGATCCTAGTGCGGTGCTCGTTACAGGAATTCACCAGTTGTCTCGGGGCTGTTTTCCCTGGAAGCCGCCGCAGGAAGAAATGCGTGCCGTGCGTTGCGGAGGCGAGGAGACGCCGGGGCTGTTAGACACGCACCGTGTCGTAGCCCCGGCTGAGCCTGGGGTGCCTTTGGCCGCGGTTGCCCGTGGTGTCCCGGGGAGCGGAGGAGCCGGGGTGGCCGTGCCGGCACATCCTGCTGCAGCCGAGGCGGGATGGAGGGACGGGGACACGGCACGGCCGCCTCGGCTCTCCCTCCCGACAGCTGAGGAGCTGTTGGCTTCACACCAGCTCGGTCACCGCCTCCCTTGCTCCCTCATCTCTGGAGGAAAACGCAGCGGCTGTAAAGCAAAACCACATCCCCCCCCCCATCCCTCCTGGTGGCACTGACCCCTCCCGTGAAACTTCAAAAGCCGGACTCCAAACCAGGGAGTCTGAAGAGGCTTATTAATAGCTTAATTAGCAGCTGAAGAGGCTTTCCCTTACTCTTGCAGCCTCCTAAGGCTCTAGAGGAAGCCAGCATAGGAGCAGATTTTGGGAATTTTGTGACTCCAGCACATGGCCGAAGGAGGGTTTGTCTTGTGGGTGTAGTATGGTGTTGGCGGGCGTTGGGTGCCCAGTGGGCACCGAGAAGGATCCTGTGCAGCTGAATGATGTGTGTAGCTGAAACGTAAGTGCTGGGCGTTGACAGCCCCCGGCAGCAGGGGAGGTGGTGCCCCAGCACATCCCCGGCTGCACTGCTCCCACGCCGTGGGGCAGGGGGGCACGCTGTGGGGCAGGGGGCACACAGAGGCCACAGCCAGCTTGCCAGCACAGGGGTTGAGGGACGTTTCTGGTGCGAGGCGCTTCCCAGAGGGTGGTGTGGCCAGTCTGGGGCTGAGCTCCCGTACTTTCCCATCGCTGGGCTCGCGTCCCCTTGTGCTGTGGTCCATGGGAGGATGAATCTGCCGTTGCTGTATTATAAAGGCAGCTGCAGCAGCCAGCAGAGAAAAGACGTGAAGGTAGCTGCCCTGTGGTGACCTGCTGAGAACCCAGTTTTGCTGGTCAGGAAGGGTGGAGGGTTGGGATGAGCCTGCAGTGATTTCAGCCGGGGACAACGGGAGGTCTGGGGATTTTCCAGCCCGAGATTTCAGTGATAAGATCCAGTCCATCTGTGGGGAATTTCTCCAAGCTGTAAGGTGGCTTTTTCAGAAGAGCCTTGTGCTTTGTACTAGAAAGCTGTAGCCAACCCCTCCATAGAAATGAAGTGTCCGGGGGTGTTTGCGCAGTAGGAGCAGGCTGAGCCGGGGCGATGGAGCTGGTACCTGAGCGTGTTCAATGGCCATGCATCAGCAGGGGGTTTCTCTTCGCCTCCTGCTGTTGAGGAGTTGTGACTCTCCCTGCAGTTGTTCTGCTAGAGGAAGGCTGAGTGTACTTTGGGATGGCGGATCTGGCTAGTGTGGCAAAAAATTAAGGAAGATAATTCAGTTTTATTTTTTCTACATGTGAAAGCACACGACTAAACCGATGCGGTTGGTAACCTGCCTTCTGCTTGAAACAAAAATATCCTTCCAAAGCCTGTTCGTAAGGTGAAGACTTGTTTGGGAATGAAGGTGTCTGGGTGTCAGCTGAGGGGACAGATGGGGTCACAGTGGGGTTTGGAGGTGGTGGTGTCACTTAAGTGGGTCTGGTATTATTATGCAAATGCGGGGTGAGGAGGTATTTCTGAAGCACACACTTGAATGCCTTGTTCTTGTGGGTGCTCAGAAGTACTGCTAATGAAGGGAACGGCCATTGTGCTCATTCCACTCCACTTGCCAGGGAGTATGAAGCCACTGAGCTGGGGTGCACGTCCCACGGGTGAGGGGGGTCTGGGGTGATGCCAGCGAGGTTGGTCGCTGCCCCAGACCCCACCACGCTGCCCCGGGGCAGCAGGTCTGACATGAGAAACGTTCAGAAACCGTGCTGGGTTTGTTGCTGCATCAATCCGTTTGCAGTTCTGCTGAGCGCCCAGTCAAAAGTAGGGCAAATCGAGAGTATTTGCCTACAAACAAACCATTGGAGTGGCTTCCACTTTCAGGCGCGCTTGCTAAAGGTGTTGAAGGCCCTTTGCCCCCCCACGGGTGGCCTGTTTCCAGTAGCTTGCCCCAGGACATCCATCTCCTGAAGTCTTCAAGCCGTGGGTGTGACCGTTTCTGTCACATCACCGTCTGCCTGGCAAGTCCCCGAGTCCTCCTGCTGGCTTGGAGCTGGGTAAATACCTCCAGACAAAGGAGGAATGGCATGAACGCCCTTTCTGCGCTCCCTGCCCCGGTGAGGGACAGTCACGACAGCCCGGGTGCTCAGCGGGCTGGGGTGGGACTGGAGCGGTGGCCATGGCTCACCCAGGGGGACAATGCCTCACGAACGAGGGTGTTTCATGTCTGTAGATTCCCGTTCCATTGCGGAGGAGGACCCCTTGGGAGGACCCATGGCCACGGCGTGGGCCCACTGTGGCCATCTTGGCCCACTCAGTGAGGCATCACCACCTCTGCCAAGGGAGCGTGGGGGTTCATGGGGCCGACCCCACTGGGACCGTGTGGCCTCGGGGACGCGCTGGCTGCTGCTGGGTGGGAGAGCCACGACACCCTGCAGCCACTCTCCAGCCACCACTCGGCTGCTCCTTTTCCCGGGGCACTGGCTGATGCCCCAGTGAGGCTTTAATCCCCTTGACGAGCGTTTCCCAAACTGAATAGATTTTGCTGTTGAGAAATCTATCAGTAAGCCTTCGTTTCCTTTTCCTGGTTTAACCTCGTTACTTCCAGCTGTAACCCCTTTGCCTCTCTCAGTCATTCCCATCCACCTTTATCCCTGCAGTGCTGCGGGAAGAGCTTTGGTGCCGGTCCCCCTCCGCCCTGGCGCTGGGGACATGTCCATGCGAGTGGCCTGGTGGCACCTCAGTGGGGGCCATCGGGTGCATAAGCGTATGGCAGAGGACAAGTTCAGGCTCCTCTGTTTTGTTTTGGGGAGAGAGAAGTGACCCATGCGATGAAAACCTGTCGGGATGGTCACCAGTTTCCCCGGGTAGCCGGCTGTGTGTCCATGTCTCTGGGGGGTTCCTGTCCTTCCCTCCATGGACGTGTTCCTGCCTCCCCTTTACACGGGCAGAGTCTCAGGAGGAGCCTGGGGGTGCACCCAGCCCCCTGCCCACGTTGTGCTGCGCTGGGTCCCCAAAAGCTTTTTCACTCCCTGGGTCAGTTTACCGACAGCTCTCTGTGGCAGCAACAGGGAGTTTTTAAAAAACCTGTGTGTAGCCCCCAGAAAAGCACAAAGTGAGGTGTTTTCCCCCAGCACTGGGCTTGGGGTGAGAGCTGCCGGGTATTTTTGTTGTCGCAAATGATATGAGTTGCTGTTTGGGGATCATCTGGATTGGGATTTAATTAATCCGGGAACCTCCTTGAAGTTGTTGTTTTATCACTTAAGTCCTTTGATTATGAAACACAGTCCCATCCTTTCTGCTTTTTATATATAAGCATGCCCTATGGTTAGGCTTCCCCTCCTCTCCCTGAGCCTGTGTTCCTGCCGGGTGGGAAGGACCCACGGACGCGGCTCCGGTCTGATCCGGGATCACGGTGAGGAGAGCCGCGTACCTCCGCCGTGTGTGTGCCCTGCGTCAGAGCCCACTTGGGGATACTTTAATCCAGAGATTAATGAGGGAATAGATGTGCCTGGGGACTCTGTAATCCAGGGATTACCGAGAGGACCGGGAGCGGGCAATGGTGCCACTCTGACCCCTCGCAGATGGGCTGTGGGAGCACCCGGTCCCTGGTGGGGGGGGTGTTGCACCCCTCTGCAGGGGAGGGGGCTCAGCATCATCCCCTCTGTAGGCGAGGACCCGTCCCCGTTGCTGCAGTGTCTGTCTGCTCCGGGGACCGGCTGCCTCAGGTCGGAGCCCAGCACTGGTCCTGCCCTTGAGCCCCCAGCTCTGGGCCCACTGTGGGGGGTCACACGGGGAGCCTCGGGCTGCTGGCACAGGACAGCAGGGTTCCCAATGGCGCTGTGGGATTTGGTGAGGTGGTGGTGGAGGCCCCAGGGGTAACAGAGTGGTTTGCATCACACTCCTCCCGTCTCGTGCCCTCTGTGCCTTCCTCTGTTCTGTGCCTCCCTGGGACACGCTTCCTCCTCGGCCAGCTCCTGTGCCGCATCCTCTATAGAACGATGGAATTATCTCGGTTGGAAGGGACCTTTCAGATCATCGAGTCCAACCATCAACCCAACATTGGCAAAACCATCTCTAACCCTGTCTGGTGTCTCATCAGAGGGCTTGTTGGGCACTTGGGGTGATGTTTCCTGGTCAGAGTGACCATGTTTGTGCTGCCAGGAGCCTGGCAGGGGATGCCAAGTGTTTTGTGCTCACGCTCCATCCTGCAGCCATTGCTGTGTGCATGGGGCTGTATGTCGTGGCCAGGGTCTCCTTGGGCCACACCAGGAGCTCTGGAGGGGAACCTTCTGAAGGTCCAGCGGGGCAGCAGCAGTGAAGGCGAGCAGAGTTGGGAAACTCCCATGGGATAGTCAACCCTTGTGATCTTTTAGCATCTGTGAGAAAAGCTTTTAGCATCTGTGAGAGGAGACCTGGCAAGGTCGTGGAAGCTGCCAAGGTTTGCTGAACGCAGAGGGGCCAGCTCTGGCTCAGGAGGCCCTTGAGCTGAATGTTGTTAGAGGGTGGGAGAATATTAGTGTAAAGATGTTGTGTGGTTGCCCTGTTTGTGTGTATCTCCCTTGTCCCTTGGAGACCGGGTACGGGGCTGGGTGTGCTTTTGATTTGACCCGGTGTGGCCTTGCTCCTGGGCAAGGTTCTGGTGGTGAAGATTCTTGTTCTGTGTGAGCAAGAGTCTGCAGGGCTCTGCCAGAGCCTCAGCACCTCCTTCCCAAAGAGCTGGTGGGATCCTGTGCCTGGGAAGGCAGCAGGGCTTCATGGCAAACGCTGTGGCAAGCCAGGAAATCATTGGGTGCCCTCAGCTCTGGGGGGCCAGAGCCAAGGTGTACCCCCACCGGGGGGGTTGGCTGTGGGGATAGAGGCTGGTGGAGGAGATCCTTTGTGAGCATGAGTCCCAGCTGCTGGAAAGGCTGGGGATGTGGGCTGGTGCAGAGGTGAGGCCGGCAGAGCCGCACAGGGTGACGTGGCAGGATGCTGATCAGGCAGGTTAAAAATAGCAGCTGCTTCCTCCCTGCTCCTCCTGATCCAGGCTGTGCGGCGGGAGCCGGAGCCGGCAGTGCGTACGGCAACGTGCTGAGCCGGCACAAAGCCCCGTGGCACCAGGGCAGCGCGGAGCTCAGGTACCACAGCCGGGCAGTGCCCACCCTGGGACTGGAGCGGGACCTGGGGAGCCCAGCGATGGCGGCTGCTGCTCGGCAGCTCTGTCTGGAGCTGGGGGGTGAACACCAAAATGCCCTCGGAGTGCTCCTTTCAGCACCTCTGCATGGTGCTGCGATGGCTCCCTGATACCGGCAGCCCTGTGCATGGCACCCGAGCTCCTCGCGCCCTCCCCAAGTCCCCGTGAGGTCGGGGACCGGTGTGTCCTGCCCTGGAGCTGGGGCAGAGCAAACCCAGCACCGTCCCGGGCACACCGTGCCTGGCCCCTGCGTTCCTGGGAAGGATGAGGTGTGACCACAGCCATGCTGCTCCGGCGCCGCAGCCCAGACGTGGGGACGTGGGGTGCGTTGTTTGTAGGTTGTCAGAAAGCGGTTGCGCAGCGTGTGTCCCTGTCACCCTCCCCAGGAGAGGCCAGACTGAGCCCTCGGACTCGATGTCCCCGTTTGGAGCCGTTGTTCCAGCACCAGTGGTTGTTTTCCTCCTGGCGCATTGTCAGTCTGGTTTCCTGTGGGGAAACATTTGGAGGGTGGTCGATGGAGTGGGTTTGTTCTGCGGAGGATGCAGGGAATGGTGCTGCTCTCCCCGCACCGCGCCACTGGCCCGCGGGACCTCGCTTCCTGACACCTTTGCCTTTTTGTTTGAGGCTTTTCTCTAACCTGGGTGTTTTCCGTGAGCAATACAGGCTTCATGCCTTTCCATGTCAGGTTGAAGCTTGTCCCAAGCTCTTTGGTCCTCTGAACGTGGCCGGCAGCATGGTGTTGCCCAGGCAGAGCTGGCCTGACTCAGATCCTGTCACAAGTACTCGTGCTGCCTGTCCCCGCCTGTCCCTGCCTGAGGACACTCCGGTGAGTTGCCCATGCCTCATCTGGGGGATGGTGGCTCTGCCAAGTTGGTGAGAGGAGCTGCTTGGTCCCTGCCCATAGCCTGTGTGAAGGAGACCCCAGGGTGGCCACGTGTGAGACCTTGGGTCCTGAGGGGGCTCGGCTGGTGTGAGACCTCCCAAGGGGGCTCGGCCGGGCGGTTTGGAGGTGGAGTGGCCCCGGAGCAGATGCTGTGGGGCAGGTGCAGTGCTTGTGTGGCCTTTCAGTGTGTGGCGAAGGCGAGTGGCAACTTGGGGAGGAAGGAGGTGGCTGTGTCCCGCAGGGTGGTCCTGGTGGGAGTGGGAAGCCGGGCCCTCCCTGGCATGGCCGGCCCAGGACCAGGCAGACCCCTGCGCCATTTGCGTGTGTGTTCTGTCCTGTTTTTCAGTCTTTCACTGCTTAACCCTCCTGCAGCCGAGCTCCCGCCATGGCTTTGGCTTGCTTTGTTTTGGGGGCAGCTCCCAAAGGGTGCTGTGGCGCTTTGGGGAGCGATGTGTACCTTGGGAAGGAGGAAAAATGCCAGGTTCAGAGCTTTTTCCGGGTGCTGTGGGGGTCCCACAGCTGGGGGAGAGTGGGGAGTCCCCCCTGCCATGCCGTCTGCCCACACTGCACAGAACCCTCTGCAGCATTTTTGATTCCTTTAAAAACTGTTCCCTGGCTTGGAGGCTGGCGGCGGGTCGGCAGCCTGCAATGGGCCGTCCCCCCTAATGCCGTGCTGAAGCAGATCCTGCGAATGGAAAGGTAACCGAAATAGAAACCAGACACCAAAATAGACCACTAATCTCCCATTTCCATCTTCTCCGTCTTGCATTTCAGTTGATTCCCTTGTGCAGTCATAAAACACGACCATTATCTCCGCTTCCCGAGTACGCAAACAAATTGCTGTGATTTTCCTACCCGTGGATCAGTCCATATCCATATTCTCTGAATAACAATAAAACGTTAATGGAGATAAAGACTGTTATCTCCCTCATGTCTATTTTGTCATTGGAATAACAACTTTAAATGTTAAGAGTGCTGAGATTTATAGATGCCAAGCCTGCTCAGCAAAAATAAATCATGTTCCATAGTGCATGTTACCGTTTGTTGCTGCCCTGTTATCTGGAGTGGGTGTTATCCCCTTTGAGGATGTTATCACAGGGTTTTTAAATTATTTTGTAGGTCCGTCCTCCTCGCGCTGGCTCTCCTGGCTGTTGTTGGTCTTTGTTGGGGGTGGTCCAGGGGAGGGGAAGGTTGTGGCCCCACCACTGGCAGCAGGAGGGGATCTTGCACAGGGTGTTCTGGTGGCATGCACAATTCATGTGAGATGTAACAAAAGGGAGCAAAACTTTTCACGCATTTAATCTGAATTTTCTGAGCACTTACAATAGGTAGATACATATAAAATTAATTCCTTTCTGAACCTATGTCTATCAGCTGATTTCCACCTGTCTGGCAGGTTGAGGGAGCCACTGTTAGGAGCAGATATTTCGTGACTCCTGACTCGGGACCCTGGCACGTGCTGTTTTGGAGCAGGAGACGTGATGGAGGTTGGACAAGGGCAGGGGTGGGAGCTGCTCCGGCCTCGGCTGACGAGCTGCCCATGGAAACGTGCGTCTGCGAGGGAGCAGGGGACTGGGGAGGCAGAATTAGAGGTGGTTTCTGAGAGCCCTCCCTCCCAATCCCTACATAGACTTGGCTGGGGTTGCAGCAGGCTGGCAGACCCTTAATTACAGTAACAGCATGAGCGGTGTTGCTGTACAGGGGTTCCAGGGAAGGTTTCTGGCTGAAAGCTGTGCCAGATGTCTGCTCGCGACGGCCGCCGGGTGGGAAGATGGGATGGGGGTAATGCTCGCAGCTGGAGGGTACAAATAGTGCAGGTATCCAGGGGTGCTTGGTTTGCTTGCCCAGTTTCTTGGCAGAAGCCCGAGTCCCATCACACAGGCCCATCAAAACCTTTGCAAGCCTCCCTGCAGCAATTACCCCCTGCAAAAACTCATTATGTTAGAAGACACTGGAGTGAAGGGGGATCTCCACAGCTCCAGACAGTGATGTACTGCTGAATTTTGGCAAAGTTTGGAGGTGTTCCTCCACCCCAGCCGTAGTTGTGGTCTCTGGGCTGCGGGTCGTGCAGCCACCAGGCCAGTGGGATTCCTGTCTGCCGAGCTGTGGCCACGTGCCGAGCGTGGCCGAAGTCGTGCAGCGATGGCTCCTGACCGCCCCGGCGGTGCCCCAGGAGTTTTCCCAGGCTGAAAAATGCATGGAGCAATGCTCTGAGCCTGGGATTTTTGTGTTGGAGTCAAGAGCATCCATCCTGGGGGTGGACGGTGGGAGAGGGCTGGGGAGGAGTCTCCAGACTGTGGCCAGCGAGTGGTTGGGCTGTGTGGGAGGCAGAAAGCTGGGGAGAAGCCACCTCTCAGCCAGCCTGGCCAGTGCCGTCGTGCTGCTGGCACCCTGAGAGTATCTACAGGAGGGTCACATCCAGCCCCTCTCCCCCACTACCGGCGTGGTGTAAGTTTCCCCTCAGCCAGAGCGTTTTGGTTGTGGGTCCAGTTTTGTACTGCTCTTGGACAGCTTGATGTAAGATCCTCGTTAGGAGTCCTGCAGAATACAGCAGCCTGGTGTTACTGGTGAAGTGCCTCCAGCTAATAACAGGTTATTAAGCTTTTTTCAGCCATGGAAGTAACGAAGAAGCATCCTTTATTAGCCATCAGGCATAAAAATAAAGTCAGAGGCCAGCACTTGCAGCAGTAACGGATTTAGTTTGCCTGAGATTGAGTTCGCGATGCCACACTGAGATCGTAGCTGGGGCTGTCCCTGGTGTCAGTGGAGCCAGGTCTGTTTCTCCTGGCAGGTCTCAGGTGGTCAGAGTCCGTGTCTGTGGTTGGTGCAATGCCCCTCAGGGGACAATAATCCCTGTGGGGGAACTGGTGCCTGGGCACAGCCTGGGTCAGGCCCTTGGGAACCCACATCTAGCCGTCGTGTCCATGGGAGAATGGGATTCCCAGTTCTGGTCCAGTGCTCCTTCGCCAGCCGGTCTCAAAGCGCTTCATAAATGAGATGAGGCTTCTTGCTTGTACATTAAGGATGGATTTACAGATTCTTACCCATTAGTGCCCTTCCAGGCTGGGCCTAGGTCTTGGTGACGCTGCTGTGAAGCTGGAGCTGTAGTCTCAGCATCACCTGGTCCGTATGGGGCTCTTGGGAGGAGACAGTGAGGTCTTGCTGTGTTTGGACATTTGATCTAACGTAAGAACTGTCTAATTAGGATGTTTATGAGTTAATCACATGTGACACTTTGTTTGCTCCCTGATGCAAGCCTGAGATGTGTGTGAGGATGTGGGGAAGTGGATCATCCTTTTTTTGGCTTTGTGTCACTCTAATGCATTATCTCCATCTGGTTGTCTCCTCCCCCCTCGTGTCCCTCAGCTGGAAGTAAGTGTGTACCAGTGGCTATTAATAGCTGAATCCTGCAACAGTCTGCTCTTGCAGATGGGATTCTCAGCTTCTGAAGCCTAAAACTCATTACAAACAAAGCAATACGCTGTGTGGTCCTTAATACAATTAGGCTTGCTAGAAGTTAGGGTCTCGGGGCCAAATGCTGCCCTCGGTTTCTGCGTCGATCCAGAGAGGTGGTGGCTGCCCCATCCCTGGAAACAGTCCAGGGCTCTGAGAAACCTGGTCTGGTTTAGTTGAAGATGTTCTTGCCCATGGCAGGGGGTTGGATTCAATGGCCTTCAAAGGTCCCTTCCATCACTTGTTTCTTCTCGGGGGCTCTGGCCCACCCAAGGGAGATTAACATCTCCCCCATTGACCTGATGGTGGGGTTGGGCCACTTGGCTCCGTGGCACCGGCCAGTGGAGTGAGCACTGATGTGACTCAGGGTCTCTGGTGAGGGTCTGTCCTCATGCCAACTGCCAGGCAGTTCCTGTTACTGGGGGAGTCTGCATCAGACCTTGCTCTTTCCCCTTTTCTTCCTGGCCGGGCCGGGGGAACCAGCGATGGACCTGCCGAGGGCTGGGCAGCAGCAGGGCAGTGCGGGCTGAGACAGAGACCTCCTTCAGAGGCAGGAGCAGGGTCTCTGTGCAGAGCTGTGTTTAGAGAGAAACTGCCAGAAATGGGTCACAATTGTGCTCATGTCTGGTGTGTGTCCCCTTGCCAGGGACCCAGCGCGGCTTTGGAGCTTTATTCTTAAAGGCTTTGTCTCTTTAATTGAGAGCTCTGCTTTCTCATAAGAAACCTGCTGTTAAAACCACAAGGTTGTTTTTAGATTCATTTTACCTCTCCTTGCACTTTTTGGAGGGAGCTGTCTCCTTAGGGATGCTCGTGTCCCCGTGCGCGGGAGGCATCCGTCCCCGTGGGGCCGGGGGTCCCTCCCCGTCCCTGCCCTTGCTGGGGGGCACACCCTGCCCCAGGCCTTCGCTGTGTCTGCGAGTCGTGGCTTTTCATGGCTGGTCCCTTCGCAGGGCCACAGCGCGGTGGCTGAGGAACACGGGGGGGTCATTTGCCTGGCTGGAGGTGACCGTCCTGACTCCAGGGAGGAGACGTGCCCCGGCGGGAGGTACCATCATACAGCTGAATTCCTGACTGCTGTGGCACTTTGTTCTCTATCCTTCAGGAGCTGCTGCCTCACCAAACCTCTTTCTTTCCTTGCAATCTGTTTCTGACAACGTGCGAAGTTATTGACAAGGTGATGAAATCTGGTGGACGAGGATATGCCAGAAAAAGAAGGATTTTTTTCCCTGCATATGCAGTCTCAGGCCTTCAAGTGAAACCGTCCCCCCATAAACTCATGTCCCGATGTGCAGTGTGTCGGGCTCAGTGATGGCTGCAGGCAGTGGCCACTGGGCTGGTGGCCCCGTGGCCCATGGGCTCAGTGGTACCTTCTCAGTGCACGTGCGGAGATGGGAGGGGTATTTAGCGCAAGTAAATACACTGTGATATTGTCCTTGTGAGTCCTCCTCCATCGGCTGTTGGGTACCACTCCCCAGACCTTGTCCCTTCTGCCTGGTGAGGATAAACCTGCAGCATTAATCTCCTGGAAAGGGGAGTAATTTTCAGTGCTGTTTGACGAAGTCGATCTCAAGACTTTTAATGTGTTTTATATCAGCCTGGTGTTCAGGAGCTTGTGTCGTGGTAGGGGCAGGAGTCTCTGGGGTGTTCGGGGTGGGAGTCAGTACCCAGGTGGGCTCTGCAAATGCTTTGCCACCCACTGATGGACTCGGTTTCTTTGGTGAGGTTAGCGAGAGACAACGCAAGTGTGGTCAGATGCGTTAAACGGGGAGATGATCCCAGTGGATGATGACACTGACTCATCCAGATGAAGCTTTTGAGAAGAGTTTGTTGGGAAGAATCCTGTCTTGGCAGAGTGCTTGGAAAGGCTTTAATTCTGCAAAGTTAATGTTTGGTTTGAGGTGGTGTTTGTTCTTGGCTGCCCTGTTCCTTAATTGTCCCTGGGAGAACCTTCCTGCCAGCCAGGGCCCAAACATCCTTGGGCATCAGAGGGCACTGGGGGTCCCCCAGCTCGGCCGGGATGTTCTCTGCCTGTCCCCGACCCTTCCAATAGTCTCTCTGCAGGACAGTGCATTAAAATAGAAGCTTGTTTTAGCCGCTGCACTCGGTTACCTCCAGTGTGAGAATGCTGATAGACAGCTTGGCGAGATTGTCAGATTTAGCTTTTGTTCTGCTCTTGGCAGTGCTATTTGGAGGCTGGAAGGCTATTTTAGGTATATTTAATTACAGTTTTTTCTTGCTTAGCAAATAGCTGCTGGTACAATTATTAACCTGTGGTGAAAAAATGCTAAAGCAGATGGGAAATACTGAAAGCATTCTTTTGTCCCATCCCCCTCCTGAAGATGGGGAGAACAATATTTATATTTATTGGCAAGCATTGTTTTCTGGCCAGCGGGGCTTGCGAGCAGTTTACTGCATGTGTTTCTTTTACATTCCAAAAGCCATTGATTTTAGCAGCGTTGCAATTAGAAAACAAGAAGCCTATAAAATGATGTTATTCCTGTATTTTAAAATGGAGTTTCAGCCTCCTGCTGTCTTTTTATTGGTTTCCCCCTTCCCAGCCCTGCTGAATGTTGCTGGAGTCAGCATGTTGTAATTGGCCTGTGGAGATCCAGGTCTTGCTGGTGTCGCTGAAAACCCAAACAGCTTCACTTCAATTTCACTGTTCTTGGGCTTCCCACGCATCGGGAACCGCGCAGGCTCCCGAGCGGCTGGTGCTGCGGCTGTACGGGCTGGGAGCACTTGGCTAATCACTTCCTGTAATTAAATTCTTCACTAGGAATAAAGTTAATCTTCTCAGAGCATGTAAAACCTGACCCGCAGCCTGAGCAGGCAGAAACGCCATTGTTTATAGGCACCTTTATCCAAGTGTAAAGGGTCCGTTCCCAAACCAGAAGCAATTAGTATAATTAGATATTCCTCGTCCTGAGCCAAGGATATATAATAATAATAAACTGCAACTGATACGGCAGCTTTCTGCTGAAGATTTCATAGATTTTTCGATGTCGGAAGGGGCCGTTTTGCCTGTTCTTTGTGACCTCTGGTGAGACACAGCTTCTGCTCCAGCCCTGTCCATCTGACAGGGTCATTGGCTGAATTTCACTGAATTTTTAGAGTTGGAAGGGACCATAGAGATCATGGCTCTGGCACCCTCACTGGGAAGAAGTTTTTCCTCAGATTTGAGCGGAACCTCCCATGTTCCACCTTATGCCCATTGCCCCTCGTCCTGTCACTGGCAACCACTGAAAAGAGTCTGGCTCCC
>JAOXNH010000049.1:41158942-41190702 GCA_028566575.1 Bartramia longicauda
CCTCCTTCAGCCCACCCTTTAGATACTGATAGGCATTGATAAGGTCTCCCCTCAGCCTTCTCTTCTCCAGGCTAAAGGGTCCCAGCTCTCTCAGCCTCTCCTCATCAGGGAGATGCTCCAGTCCTTGAATCTTGGCTCTGCCTCTCTGGGCGCTTGGGGCTGATGCAGGGGTTTTGTTTTGGGGTTTTTAAAGTATTTTTTTAGATTAACATTTTCTCAGCCCTGTGGTGCTCGGTAAGTTTGGCAGAGAGAAATCAAGGAGACTTTCCCCAATTCTTTTTCTCTGTGTTTGCATAAACACATTAATAAGTTAATTGACCAAATCCTTGCTGGCTGGCGGAAGCATTAAGCTTGCTGTGGGTAGCTGACTTGAACCATATGGTTTGGTCCCAAGGCTTCTTTGGGTTTTTAGAAGAGGTTCAAAAAGTGCCTATTTGCATCATCTTGAAACATTGACATTCCAAGCACAAATAGTTTTGCATAATTTATTACTCTCGCTGTAGCTTTGCTCATGCTCATAAGTTCAACTTCAAAGTACTGCATCCTCACCCGTAATTATTGATGTGCAGCAAAACAAAACAACATTAAGTGCCATCCAAGCATTGCTGTGTTTCATTTGATGGAGAAATTCAAAGTTCTTTCATAGTCATAAAATTTGTTTGTTTGTTAAGAGCCGAAGTCAGAATAAAAATAACTTTTCCAGCAGCCTTTCCTGGAACTTAGACCCATCGAGATCAAGTGCTTCTGGAAAGCGAATACGTGTTACCTGGATGATGCCAGGTACTCACCATCAGCTGTTTAATTTGGACAATTAAGGTGCATTTGTCAGTTCCACTTCCATTTAGAGTGGGATCCACTTGCCAGTTCCCACGCGCTGCCTGAGGGCAGCGACATTTCAGCTGCAAACGGTGTCGGGGAGGGTTGGGAGGTGACAGGAGTGTTATTTGCTCCCCCCAGTTCACTTGCACTGCAGCCCTGGGAAAATGCTATTCCCCTTCGGAGACTCGTTGCCCGTCGCCCTGGGATCCTCGTTGCCCCGGTGGCTCATTAGCAGAGACCAAGCTGGACTGGGGAGCGGTGGTGGGCCCCACCGTGTGGGACCAGCTGTCCCAAACTGGGGCAGTCCTGTGGGGCGAGACATCGCCCTGTCATCTTTGCAGCAGGTGTCATCATACCCAACATCAGAAATGGAGGTGAAACGTGTGGAAGTGCCCCAGTAAGCGGAGTGCTGGGGGTGCCCTGGGAGCGGGACTTCACCAAACCTGCTTGACTGGTGGCATCTGGTTTGTCTGTGGTGAGGTTCCCCTCATGGCGGTCTGATGGACTGCCATGCAGAGTGACGAGGACTTGCTCTCGTGATCCGCATCCCTCACATCATTGATGCTAAGGGTACCAGGGAGACGTCAACCATTACCATAGTCAGGGTCTGAATAAACCAGCGTGCATGGACCATTGAGCATCTTTGTTGTAAAACAAATGGCCTGTGGTCAGTTAATCATACAAAGAAACATCTCCCAGACCTCCTGGCGTTATTCATAAGTCCTAAATCCTCTTGAAGTTTCATAAATAGAACATCTGTTAAAACATGGTGAAATTAGAGTCTGGAACGGTTGTTAGAAATGTGGCTGGGAGAAAAGGAGCAATAGAGGTTTGGGTTTTTTTGCCAAAGGCTCATCTCTCCACCATTTGAACGATCCTTTCACCTGTAGCTTGCAGGTCTCCTGGTGCTGAGCCTCTGTGGGCTCTCTGGGGCGCTGCTGGAGCCCCCTGCGGGGTCTGCACTCGCTGGGCACCCGGCCATGGGCACCTGATCCTCCTGCAAACCCCCCCTGCCCTGTCTGGAGTAGGGGTGGGAGCCCCAGCTTGTGCAGGGGGGCTCTCGCTGGCACGCCGGTGGTGAGCAGGGAGAGGCGGGGGTCCGGTGGGAGGGCAGGCAGCCCCCATGGAACGGTGGGGAGATCAGGCCCGGAGGAGTGAATTTACACCTGGAAGCAGGCTAAAAGGAATGGGAGAGGGCAAAAGGCAATTAGCAGATGAAAGGCAGAGAAACCAAGCCCCAGAGAAAGGGTTGGGTAAAGCAGAGAGCTCTGGAGTAAAAATAGGTGTTAATAAACCGGGGCTGGGCTGTTCAGCCACCAAGTGGGGAAGGAGAAGACAATTCCTGAGGGTGACTGGAGAGCATCCTCGCCCCAGGACCCCTCGTCTCTGCAGCGGTGCTGCTTTCACTTGGATTTATCCAATTCCGTGCCCCACCCCGTGTTGGACAGGGTGCTCTGAGCCCCCTTTCAGCCGGGCGCCGGAGCGGGGGCTGCCTCCCCATGGCAGCTCTGGGCTCCTCGGGCCTGGAAGTCGCTTCCTTCTGCTGAAGGCCTTGGATTGATGTCTGCTGCTTTTCCATCATGATTTAAAAAAAAAAAAATAAATCTGTGGCCATCCCAATTTACAGTTCGTGTTTCAAGAAAGTGGCTCTTATGTCTTGCCAGCCCTCAGCACGTTCACTTGTTAAATTATGCATATGCTAATGAAGTGTGAAAATCAGCCAAATAACAACTGTCTGTAATCGCTTAATGTCCCCAGAGCATTGTGGCTTTTTTTATTTATTATTATTTTATGATTTGTGACCCGTTCTGAGTCACGTTTCTGCAGGGCGCTCTTCCAACAACTGAGGTTAATGAGTATTTTCACTTTTTCCCCTTCTGAAAGAAGCCCAAACGTGTGCTCACAACCCACAGTGCAGTTTGCGTTTCCCATTTTGAACAAAGTAATCCCTGGATTTTCGTTAGAGCGGGGAGCAGCTTCCTGGCACAATGGCTAAATCCCTGTCGTTACCCTCGGCGTGCTGCCGGGACTGTTGGAAGGGAGTGTGCCAGCCCTTGGGTGTCCCACAGCGGCTTTGTGCTGCCATGGCCATTTTGGGGGGGGGTGATGCTGCTCCTTGTCCCCACCGGACAGTGTCCCCCTCCCTGGGACAAAGCACTCCCTCATCAGATGACAGTGCGTTGTCTTCCACCGGGGTTGGCTTGTCTCCTTTTTGGCGACCTCAGCCCTCGTCCTCCCTCCTGGCGTGGGCTGATGGCCAGTGCCATGTGTCCCAGCTGGGGTGGGCCTGGGGGCTCCCGTGGTACCCATCCCAAATTTGTTAGCACCACGAGGCGTTGCCAGGCTGGATGGGGCTGGGGTCACCGGAGGTGGGTGATGCTGCCACATGGGTGGGGAGCTCCGGCTGTGACTCGGGGCAAGGTTTAGGTGGGCTCTACCCGCTGTGTGGCCCTACTCAGACCCTGTGATTCCCTTGGTGAACCTCAGCGGGCAGCAGGGCGAGGAGAGGGAAGCCTGATGCCTTCTGTTCAGCATCGGGCAGGCCACGGGTGGCAAATAAAAGCAGTGTTGCCTGACATCTGGAAACATCTGGTAACCTGCTTTCACTGACACCGGGAGGAATAGAGCCAGACGCCCAGCTCCCACCACACAGAGGAGAGATTAATACTTGCAAAGCCTTGAGGTCATTTCTAGAAGAAACTCTGTAGGAGAATGTGGTGTTTATCACTGTGAGTGTTCAGGGGAAATTGTTGGGTGTTGTATGATCACGACTGTTCGGTATTGACAGTGGGTGCTGGAGGCACACTCGAGGACCCTTCTCTGGCTGGATCAGAGCCACGTTTCTCACCGACCCCCTTCCTCGTGTCGGTGACCAGACTGTGTAGAAGGACTTTGTTCTTGTGGAGCCGCCGTTCTGCTGTGGTACGTGTAGAGTGACCGTGAACCACAGCTTTGTGCAAACAAAGTGTGGACAACGAAAGAAAAAGAGTCCTCCACCTTCTTTTGTGATGAGGCCCTTACTCTTGGGAAATTACATTTTATATAGTCTGTGCAGTGCATGGTTGTAAAAGAGGGGAAAAAAGACAAGACACGGGTACAGCCCGGTGTTTTTGCTGGCAGTGCTGCGAAAGACTGACTGATTCCGGGTGGCTTTGCCTGGCAGCCCGTGCTGCGAGCCAGAGACCGTTGTGAGCCTGTGACTGGCCACCCCTGCTGCATCCCTGGCCGTGGGTCTCCCTGGGGAACAGCCAGGGGCTGCCAGCTCCAGTGCTTCCCTGTGCCGGCCAGGCCGCCCGCCCCAGCAGCCGAGAGCCCCCGTCCCCCACAGATCTGCCTGGCAGGACCCGGCGGGCAGTCCATTTAAGCGGAGTTACTCATGGTTTGATTGAAAATGGGTGGACCTGAGAGTGGGATGTTTTACTCGAGGCACACGGGTGATGTTCGGTTGCACGGGATCATCTGAACCATCGCCATGTCTCGATGGGTGAGAGCCGTCGCTGCCCGCCCCGGCGTGCTGCGGCATCGTTTCTGTGTCTCTGTGCATTTGTCTCTGGTTCTAGATTAAACAAATGAGTTTTCCATGCACTCTAATTAATATTTTCCATGTTACTGTGTTAATGACAAGACCTCACTAGGAGCAGCCAGGTTCAGCTGCGGCTCCGGTTTCTGCAGATGAATGATGTCAAGATTATCTCATTCTAATGATTCTGTCCAAAATCCCTGGCGCTAACACTGCCCGGGGAAGCACTATGTTTAGCTTCAGCGATACAGCCCCGACACCAGAAACACAGCTCCCAGCAAAGACCTTTAATTCCCTGTCAGAATCAACTTAATTAAATCCCATCTGACTGGGAGAGGGTTTTCATTCGATCTAATGAATGTCCGTGTCTCCAGTCGGAAGTTTATGACATCCCAGAGTTTATTCCCTGATAACGAGCAAGGTTTGTCTGCTTCCTTCCACTGAAGATAAAGTAAAATAAACCCAAATACATTTTCCTTCCAAAGGGACAGAATCCATGGTAGGACGATGGGTTGGAAGTGGAGAGCAAGGGGTCACTAGCTGAATTTTGGGTGTGTGGACGTGGTGCCCGGTCCAGGGGCAGAGGCGCGGGCTGGGGGTCAGACCCCTCGGGGCGGAGGGGCTGGGGGTCAGACCCCTCGGGGCGGAGGGGCTGGGGGTCAGACCCCTCGGGGCGGAGGGGCTGGGCTGAGCGGGGCGCCCGTGGCAGGGACAGGAGCGTGTCCGCAATGCGACCGAGCCGATGGTGTGCGGGGGACGTGTCCTGGAGCGCAGCCCCCGGGGTGGTGGGAGCTGGGGTCTGTGCGGGGGGGTGGTACCACTCACACAGCCCTGGCCCCCGCCACAGCCCCTGAGCAAGCGCTGGAGGTGCCGCTGGGCAGAAAGGCAGGGATGTCCCTGAGCTCTCCCACCACCCTGGGGGAGTCTGCTCCCCGCCAACCCAGTCGGTCCCACGCTTGCTCCCAGTACAGACCCCCAGCCAGGTTGGTGCTAAGGAGGGGGCTTTGTGGGGGGGCCATCAGCAGGTACCTCGTGTGCTACCGAGGGGCCCCTCAGCACTCGGCTGGGTCTGCTTCTGGCGGGGGAGGGTGGTGGTCCGCAGCCCAGCGAGCGTCCAACTGGGGACATCCTTAAGCTTAAAGATATTAGTTCTCCCACGTTAAAGATGAATTCTTGTTATCACAACCTCCCAGATCCTAAAAATAGCATGACTGTGACCCCTCCATTTTGGGTGCAGATCGAGCAGCGATTTGTCACGCAGGGAAGTAAGCAAGGTTATTTCTTTTTTGGGCGGGCAGGAGGAGACTGTGTTAACCAGCGGCTGTGTTAGATCCTTGTCTAAGCCAGGAGATGAGCAGTACCACCGGGAGAAATTCCTGATTAGTTTCAAATAGAAATATTTGTTATTTACACTTGCAATTTATAAACCAAGTGGATTTTTAATCTCTGCTAGTTACTAGCAGGAGACACAATGCCTCGGGGGGAAGGCCGTGCTTGCGTGCTCCCCATGCCCCGGCGGCTCCTCCAGGCTTTGCCGCGCGGTGCTGAGCACCAGAAGCAGGTTTCCCCTTGGGCAGCTTCGCAGTGAAACCAGGCAGGACTCCGCAGACGCTGGTGCCCCTTCCATTTTCTGAACCATTCCCTGGAATGCTGGTGAAAGGTGCACACACACACTGCGGACCGGCAACGAAGGCAGAGTTCAGAAGACGGACCCATTTATAGCTATAATCTGCTCCTTCAGCTGCTGCACAAATTACTTTTAAGCAATTCATTTCAGTGGCTCAGAACATCACGTAATGAACCTAACACTAAATTGAAAGAAAGAAAGTTTAATTAAAATACTGCATGGAAAATGTCTTGAGACGAGCTCTTCCAGGGGCAGATTGAAAGTGATGGCACAGACATTCAGCTTCTGTTGGAAGAAATGTTAAAGTAGACAGAAAATCTCCTTTATGGTGAGTTTCAAACTGAGCAGGCAGAACCTGCGTTGGGGACTGGCCTGGTCAGTCAGGCGTTTCCTGGGTTAACGTCAGTTTTGGCTCTGCTCGGTGAGGGGTTTGTGCCCCTGGGCGAGGAGTGCCGGAGCCGTGGTGGGCATCGTCACCGAGCCCTGCACCCCGAGCGGCAGCGGGGAGGGCGGTGGTGGCTGCCTCCGGGGGAAGGGGACTGTGGGCTGGAGGACGAGGGAAGGACCTGCAGCTGGTGGGACCCGAGTGGGGCAGAGGCAGGAGAAATGCTCTTGGCAGAGCACTGTGGTGGCCGATGTCAAAGGGAAATGCCCTGTTGGCATGGACATGGGGCGGCCCCGATGGAGGAGGTGCATCCTGTGCTTGGAGCAGTGTCACTCGGCACCGCTGGGCTGCAGCTGCTTGAGCCCAGCATGAAATAAATCCTTTTGTGATGCCTTCCTGCTTGATACAGCCCCAGATGTTGGATTAAGCCATCTTTAGCTGATTAAATTCAAATCTATGCAACAAATGCCAGGCACTGTCTGTATGTAGCTTCAGTGTGTTTGCTTTCCCCTAAATATAGCACTGGGATATGAAGCGCGTTCTTTGGAATATCGGCTCTCTCTGCAGGTCTCTGCAGGCTGTGGTTCCCCTGTGCTTTCTTTACAGGTGGGTTGTGGCAGGGATGGCCCTGCTGCTCCCTGCGGAGGGTCTTTATCTCCCGTGGGCTGCGTTCCCTGTTTGCCTGCTCCCGTTCCTCCCCGGGTGAGACCGGACCCCCTGCGTCTCGCTGCCCACCCACCGGTGTCTCTGCCTCCCCGGCAGCCCCAGGCAGCCCAGGATATGGGTCATCTTTGGGGGGTCTATGAAAACCCTGCAACAGGGCCACCCTCTTTACGCCCTGTTTGCCCCCTTGCAATAGTTGATCCTTTTCCCAGTCTGGGGATTGCCAGGATCCTCCATGGAACACGTCTCCATCAGTGGAGCTCGTGACCGAGCGCTCGGTGTCCGGGTCCGTTGAACCTCCTCCTGCAGGAGGAAACCTCTGTGTCAGTCGCTGCGCGTTGTACCGGCCGCATTCAGCCGGGGGGGCTGGTTCCCGGGCACCAACCGGGAGTAACGAGACGAGAATGACATCAGCGCAAGATGACAGCAAATCTTGGTCATGAGCAGAAAGCAGCTGCTATACATGAGAGGAAAGCTTGCTGCTTCCAGATTTTACTCGCTTAGCTGACATTTGGGTACTTCTAATTCAAATTTTTAAAAAAAACAATAGTTTTTGCTGATAAGCTAACAGATGGCTTCAGCAGGATGACCAGAAAGACAGAACGCATGGCACACGGAGCGCTTTGGCAAAATATCCATCCTGGGGGCCGTACACCAACCCTTTTCTGTAGTCATAATTTAACAGTGATGTTCATGTATTAGTGTTTCCTGGGTCCGCAAGGCAGCGTCTTGGGGGCACCCCTGTGTGCTGCCCATCAGCGGGCTGCCGCAGCGGGCAGCACCGCACCGGTCCTGCCAGAAAAGAGCCGTTGTGTTCCTGCTGAGGAGAAGGATGTGGCAAACACAAAGAGCTGGGTATTGTCAGTGTCTGTGAGTCCCTGCTCCTCTGTCAGCTGTTCAGGTTTCAGCAGCCGGTGATGTCACTTGGAAACTACAGGTTTTTGGAAGGTATTTGGAAACCAAACCGCTTTCTGGGTCGCTTATTCTTTATGCCCGTGAATGAGAAGTGCCCAGACGGTCTCATGGCAGACCTGGGAGAGAGCCCAAAGCTTGTAGAAATCCTTGGGGATTTTAAAGGTGTTAGTGTGGAAAGGGTGGAGGACTCGATTGATGGTGCTTTTTACAAAGTCTGATTTATTTTAGGAGAGTATTTTTGCAGGAGGACTTGGATTTTCTATTCTGATTCCTGAGCCCAAATCAGCCATATTGAGGAGGTTTCCTCTCTTTTGCCTCTCAGCCTCTTGGCAAGAGGACGGCAGCGTGAATCCTGCAGCGAGCCAAGGCGCAGGGTACAGTCGGATGAGTTGTCTAGGGATGCTGCTGGCAGCGTCAGCCACTTGGCAGCCAGTGTGGTGTCCGGGCGGGCAGAGGGGGTGTGGACAGGCTGGGGTCGGACCATGGCACTGCTCCTCCTATCCTCTGTAACGGCAGAAACAGCGTGTAATGGAGGGCCAGTGGAGAAAAGAATAGTAAAATGAGAAGAAAGCTGATACAGGAAATGGTGGACTTTATTAATTGCACAATTCATCATAGTTTCATTTGCTTTGAAACTACCGCACGCTGTAGAGCGTGTTTGCCATCTTCAGCATCCTTACAGGGTCTCTGTCACACCACAATCAGGATTATTAAGGCAGCATCTTTAAATCCTTTCCGTCACATGTAGAGCTGTGGGCACCTTTGCTTTCCACACGTGGCTGTGCCGCCTCCTCCCCTGCTGCTGGCTGTTCACACTGGTGTCTCTGAGGACCACGGTGGTATCCGGTGCCGCGTGGCAGCCTCAGGGTCGGCTCCTGCGGTGCCCGGGGGCCAGGAGGAACGGTGGCCACTGGCCCGGGGCATGGCCCGTCCTGCTGCCTGGCCAGGGCCAGGGGCCTTTGAGGGGTGAGAGCCAATCCCACGTCCGAGGCTGTGCCACCCTGGCCAGGGAGCACCCGTGGTGTGGCTGGCGAGGGGTGGCCCAGGTCTCCTGCAAAGCCAGGGGCTCTGGGGCACTGAAAAGCAGCTGATAATTTTCTCTCAAAGTGAGAAGGATTATTTGTGCTGGTAGAGAGATTCTCTGGATCCCACGCTAATCATCTTGATTAACATGGTGTTCCACCATCACAGGTGTGATGTATAACAGCTCTATGAGGTTTTCATAGCCTGACCAATCAAAAGCTGTCATTAATCCAAGAGCTAATGAGTTGCAGATCTTAATGCCGGAAGAGGAGTCTTGAGTTCTACATGCAAATCCACAGCCAGCGAGAGGGAGTCGTAGACCCACAGAGTGGTTTGGGTTGGAAGGGACCTTTAAAACCCATCCAGTGTTACCCCCTGCCCTGGGCAGGGGACACCTCCCACCAGATAAGATTGCTCCAAGCCCTGTCCAACCTGGCCTTGAACCCCTTTAGGGATGGGGCATTGCATCAGCCCTTGGGAGCATCGTCTGCTGCTGCCTGGCAGAAGGTGCAGTGTGTCCCTGGGAGCAGGGCAATGGCCACGCTGTGTGGCCGGAGCCTGATATCTCCTGGTCTCACGTCCATGGGGAGGATGAGAGCAAGCACGTTCCTGCTCTGCACTGGGAGAGGTCCCCAAGGTCCCTTGCGATGGGGGCTCCTGCCCTTTGCTGCGCCCCACGTGCCTGTTACCATCAGCTGCGACGGGGTGAAAAAGAAGTGTTTCTGTTGAGTGCAAAGTTATGGTTCTGTCTGAAAGCTGCTGTTGGCTTTCTTTTCTATTTTATTGTTCTGTGTCTGTTAACGCACTGACCCATGGCATTGGATGCGGTGTGATTTCTGCTGACAGTGCTCAGCTCCGGGGGAGCGCTCGGTCCCCGCTGCCTCGTGCTGGGGACAGGGCGCTGCCATCCGGGGCAGGGAGAGCCGCTGCTCTCCTGTGCCTCCTCTGACACCTCCACCACACCATTCCCTCCTGAGCTCTCATCTCCAGCCGTTACAGTGAATTGAACCTGCGAGGAGGGTGGGAGAGAGGTGGATCCACTGGGGCGCTCTGGAAGAGGCGCTGCAGCCAGGGATGCCCTGGGGGAGCCGCATTGAAGAGAGATCCCAGGTTCTGTCGTCTGGGTCGGTAGCACTAAATTATTCTTTGCTGTAAGGAGGGCAGAGAAATTTTGAATGTGCCAGTATTTTTAGCACTTAAATCTAGGAGAGTTATTCCATTTTGGGGAGAAGCAGCAGCTGCTGCTGGCTCTGCAGTGTCCTGAGGAGCAGCTGTACCCGGGCGTCAGAGCTCCTGCCTCCAGTGTGCCCCAAGGCTCCGAGCCCAACCCCTGCGGAGACCGGGGCTCGCCATGGGGCAGAGGAGCGGCCTGGGCTCTCCCGGGGCTCCAAGGGGCTCTGCCATGGGGTTTTTCCATAAAGCCTGGCCTTGGCCTCCCTCCTCCACCCCAGCCCTGGCCTGTCTGTGGTACCAATCTGTGCTGATCTGATCCGAGCCGAGCCAAGCCGTGCTGATTTGATCTGAGCCGAGCCATGCTTCACACTGTCAAGGAGCAGTGGTGTTTCGGGGCATTTTGCTGATGATACCAGCTCCTTACTGGGCTTAATGCAGTGGAATTGATTTCTGTTTGCCAGGCTATCATTCACCTCAGCAGGGAAAAATCAATGCAGATCAATCACATGTGATTTTGCATGCCGTTAGATCCCAGTTTAACCTCCGCTGTCCTCTTCCCCCCTGCCGGGGACCACACAGTTTGGGGGAGGATTGATGGGGCTGAGCCCTGCCTGACCCTGTGGACCAAACTTTGGTGGGACTCGGCTGGTGCTTCCCTCTCCCCTCCAGCCTGTCTTTTGTGTAGCTGAGGGGCCCTGAAACCTCCTCGTTTGGCTCCCAGGGGGGCAGAAAGCTGCAGTCGGGTCTGGGGGTGAGGTTTTTGCTGGGCTGGAGACCGGGAGCTCTGGTCCTGCTCCTGCTGCCGGTGCCGCTCTCAGAGCTGCCGGGATGCTTGATGGGAAGCGTCTCCAGGGTGCCCTGGCTGTCCCCAGAAGAGGTGGAACCTGCAGAGCTTCAAGGTCCCTGAAGTGGCCAGGGGACTCCTCAGCTGACTCCCTGCCGAGGGGGTGCCGCTGCCTGCGCACGGGGAGGGGTTGGCCCCTAACGAATTATTCCTCCACTTGTTGTCCAGTTGGCACCCACGGCAGACGGGGCAGGTTGACCTCTTTGCATTTGGGACTAGTGGGTGGTTTGGGTTTGTGTTGGTTTTTATCTTTGTAAATCTGAACTTAGGAAAGTGAGAGCGGGTCATGGTTCTGTTTAAGACGGCTTGCTGTTCTCAAGTGTTGGTATTTTCACAGCTCTCCATCAAAACTCTGCCAGTCTGCATTTAAAGCTCCGACATGCAGCGTGAATTCCTCACTGCTGACAGCGTGTGCGTTTCAGAGTTATTAAAAAACCCTGCTCTCTCATTTTTTTTTTATTTTGAGAGAGGCAGACAGAAAGGGAAACCAAAGGGATCTCTTTTAAACAGGGAAATGTGAAGAGTCTCACAATTTCCTGAGTGAGGTGGGACCCACCGGCTGTCGCTGAGCCAGGAGCCTCCTCAGGAGGCTGAGGATTGTGCTGCATTATTCGGTGGGAACTCCAAGGTCTTCCTCAAAACCCCTTTCTGAGCTCAGGGTCCACCTCCTGCCACGGAGGGGTGGGATGTGGAGACGGTGCTTTGCCTGCCCCAGGAACCCGCAGAGGGCTGGTGGGGGGCTCATGGTCTGGCTCTCCCCTTACCAGACACGGCTCTGTCTCATTTCCCTCCCTGAGCCCTTTAATTTTTTATGACCTCCCTGTGCTTTCTTCATCCACCTGAATGGTTTCAGATGTAGATGTTGTTCTCCCGTTAACAGGACCCGTCAGCATCCCATTTGCTTCCTCCATCTCCGTTGAGGGGGACACCATGTGGCAGCACCCCCATCCACCTGGCAACCCCCCCCCTGCCCTGGTGCTGGTTGGGGGGCTGATGGGGGGAGGAGAGAGGTGTTTGTGCTGAGTTATTATCCCACACTTATCAGCATTAAACTGGATTTGACAACTCATAGCCTGGGATTAGAATGATCTAAATCCTTCTCCATTTGGCAGCCTGGTTTGCTGTTATTTATGGTGCTTCCCAATTTATTATCATCTGCAGAGTCGGAGGCTTTGTGTGCGGTGCCATCAGCCCCGTGATTTGTACAAATAATGAAAAGCTGGGGCCACGGGGAGCGGAGCGGCTGTCGGGAGAGCCCCGGCAGCGCCGAGGGGCAGGAGCACGGTGGGCAGCAGCGAGGGGGCCAGGGGCTGCCGGGGAAAGGCAGATCTCCCCCCATGAGGAATCAGGGAAGGAATTGTCCCAATGGTGTCACCTGCACAACGCCTGTGCGGGGATGCTGGGTGACGGGCTTCCCCCGAAGGAGACCTGTCCTTCTGGGAGAGCAGCCGGAGGGCTAGAATCAGTGACCGGGATGAGGCCCTGGTTCCGGGCTCCCAGCGCGGGCGGATTGCCCTCCATCACAGAAAACCTGCGGGTCTCCCAGCTCCCCAGCAGCGCTGCCAGCGCTGAGGCGTCCCCCAGGCTCTGCCCCGGGGGAGCCCCTCCGTCACTCTGCGGTAGGGCTTGCCCAAGGAAAGTTGGTGTTTTCATCCTGCAAGGGGCTGGTATCGCGTTTTCAGCAGGTACATAAAAAAGTGGAGAGATAAATGAGAGCAAAGCTCTGCATGGTGGGAAGGAGCCGGGTCGCCAGGGCTGGTTTAGAGGCAAATCCCTTCGGAGTCACCCCAGGTGTCCCTGTGGGATGGACCGCGGCTGTCACCCCTTCCAAGGAGTGGGAAGGCAGGAGTGGGTTCCTTGGAAATAAAGCTCGTTAAAATTTGACCATTTTGTTGTATTTTTGTCAACATTTTGGCAGGAACTATCCTAAAAGTCACTGAAAATTTTGCAGTTTTATTTTCTGCCTTTTTTTTTTTCTCCCAGTTAGTGCCACGTGATGCTCTTCTGGATCCTCCATGGGTGTAAATGGATGCATCCCCTTGACTTCAGCAGGGCTGCCCCGCGGGTGTCTGTCCTACAAAGTGCAAGGCCACCTACTTGTCACTTTTTTGTGGGAGTGAAACTCCAGGGTGGTTTTATGCAGGAGGGGCTGAGTAACAGTGACCGAGCAGAATCTGTGATTCTGTGATTCTGTGATTCCCGCTGAAGCCGATTTATCGTAGTCGTGCTTATGGTAATGCTTTTCCTGCCACTAAAGGGGTGTTCTGGGAGCAGGGATGAGGTGCCTGGGATGCTCTGGGGGCAGGGACGGGGTACCCAGGCCCCCGCATAGGTGGGGAAGAGCAGAGGGTGGGCAGTGTGAGCAGCTTCTGCTCCCGGTCAGGCTGTTCCAGGGATGCTCAGCATGTTCCAGGGATGCAGGTCTCAGCACCGACTGCAGTTCCCCTGGTTTTGTCTTCTTTCTTTTCAATAAGGGGTTCGTTTCCCGTTCCTGGTGGAGAGCACGCCTTCCCTCCACTCTGGGAGAGGGGGAGGGGGTGTTTGTATTATAAATTTCCTATTTTTCTGATAAAACTGTATCGCTACGGCGGAAATCAAATCCCGTCTTCGATATTTTTAGCATGAAAGCGTGAAGGAGCACGGATGCTGAGGGAAGGGAGGATGGGTGGGTGCTGGTGGAGGGGAGGGTCTCCATGGAAACTGTTTTCTTTAAATTCCCGCATTGGGGCACTGAGCATGTAGGAGGTGATGGAGGAAATGAAGAAGCAAAAAAAGAGAGAAGCTTTTTTCCTTCCTGTTGTCACAGAACTGCTGTAGGAACCTTAGGAGAACCGGGCATTAATTATTGATCATTTCAATGTGAATACATGGGAATTTTAATTAATAATCACCCTATGGTGTCTCTCGAGTGCAGCGGGTGGGGGTGAGCAGGCAGCAGCCCGTGACCCACCAGCCTGTGCTGGGGGGGCGAGTTTGTCAAGAGACACCTTTGGAAGGATCTGGTGCTGCCACGGGCTCCTGGACCATGACAGTCCCCCTTCACCTCATGAGGTGCTTTCCTGCCCAACACCCGGCTGTCGTTGGCACCCAGAGATGTCGGGGAGAAGAGCCAGAGCCTAGCCCACGAGTGCTGGGGGGACACGCTCCTACCCATGGTGGTGGGTTTGGGTTGGGTTGAATGCTTCTGCTCATGAGAGGTGTTTTTTAATTGATTTTTTTTCTTAAGGTAAGCTCTGTCGTTACCCTTGTCTGAGATCCTGACAGCGGCACGAGCAAACAGTCGATGCGGGAGGTTCTCTGGTCCTGCACCCCCTTCCCTCTGCCACAGAACAAGCGTCACCAGATCGGTGTGCTGAGCCCACGGCACTGCCGAGGCCATGGCAGTGCTGAGCCAGGGGCAGTGCCCATCACGGGGGTAGTGCTGAGCCGGGGTCAGTATGATGGGCAGCTGCAGGCAGCGGGGTCCGGTGTAG
The DNA here is from genome assembly GCA_028566575.1 of Bartramia longicauda. Taxonomy (NCBI): domain Eukaryota; kingdom Metazoa; phylum Chordata; class Aves; order Charadriiformes; family Scolopacidae; genus Bartramia; species Bartramia longicauda. The sequence goes on from JAOXNH010000049.1 coordinate 41,173,385, forward strand.
TGGTGTGTGCCGGTGAGCCGTGATGTGCCGGTGAGCAATGGTGTGTGCCGGTGAGCCGTGACGTGCCAGTGAGCCGTGATGTGCCGGTGAGCAATGGTGTGTGCCGGTGAGCCGTGACGTGCCGGTGAGCAGCCATATGCACTGGTGAGTAACAGTGTGTGCCGGTGGGTGCCTGTCGCTGCCCAGGCACTGCCTGCTGCAGTGGCTGCTGTCACTCCCAGATCCGCCTGGAGCCTCTCGCCCGGCTCAGATGCCGTCCTGGGCAGAGGGAGGGTGTTTTGGGGGAGCTCACAGCTGTGGAAGGGCCCTGAGATGCCTCCTCTGGGAGATCCATGGCGTAGGGTGTGTGTTTGGTGGGTGCTATCTCGGCTGACGTCCTGGAAGATGGAGATGGTCAGAAGTGTTCCCAGCAGCTGCGAAACTTTGTGCCAGTCTCTGGATCTGTGCCGATGGCCTCTTCTTCCTTGTCCCGTCTCATCTGCTGCGATAACTTTCCGGTTTGTGTCTGAGAGGGGTAGAAATCACCGGCGGGAGAAGGGACGATGTGGGTTATGTGTCCCAGGTGCTTTCTGTGCTGGCACGTGATGGAGCTGATAACCAAGAGGAATCATGGGGGTGCTCGGAGGGCTCCGGGGGTGTTGGTGCCCGTGGTGCAGGTGGTGCCGGTGCCCCGGGACACAGCTGCTGTTTGCAGCCACAGCCGCACCGGGCTCTGCCCCTTTCTGGGGCTGCGGAGGCCGCAGCCGGGGCCGTGAGCCCTGTGGAGTGCAGAAACGCCAGGAGAAGCGGTGCAAATCCTGTCAGCCATCATGGCAGGAGCGAGCCGACTGTTACCAGGGATAAGTGCCCTTCATCGCAGAACCAATCTTGTGCCCGGCACACGGGCTCCGGGGCTGCGTGTGTCCCTCCCGGCTCCCAGCCGCGCTCCGGGCAATGGGCGAACACCAGTTGGGCAGTAATTGCCGTGGAATTAACCTCTGACATTCTGCTAAAAATAGGCCCAATAAATCCAGTCATTAGCAGCTCTCCCGCTTGCTTTGCCTCAAGGGTAAACACTGCAGATTAAAGCCTTTACAAGTCACAGGTCCCTGCGCGTTTTCGCGCTTCTCCCGTGGCTGCAGCCGAGCACCGGTCCCTGCGCGGGGGCTTTGTCCCCGGTGGTGCCACTTTGGTCGGTGGGAAGGGGGGAGGTGCGAGTATGGTGGCTTTTGGGGTGACAGAGGGCTGAAAGGCGTGACTTTAATTGGCCTTGATAATGATGGGACATTCATCACCAGGCAAAGAGTTGATGTGGCAGAGTTGATGTGGTCTCGGGTGGGTTTGGGTGGAGAACATGAGGGTGTCTTCACCCATGTGCTCCTTCCCAGGGGGACAGCAAATCAACCTCATCACCCAAAGTGGCGGGGGCGGCTCCCCAGGGTGCGAGGGGAACGTGCTGTGCCATGCTGTGCCATACGGTACCATGTGTGGCCATGCTGCGCCGTGCCGTGCCATGCCATGCCATGTGGTGTCCCCCATGCTGGCAGCGGTCCCCAGGCTGCCTTTGGCACAGGCACAGTGCGGAGATGGAAGTACCCCTGAATTCGGCCATTGGGGCGCAGTCCAGGGGCAGGGGGCAGGAATGCCTGGCAGGTCCTGGATCCCCGCAGCAAGGTTGCAAAATGATGTGGCCATTATTGTTATAGACAATAGAAATTTGGGGATTTATGGAGGTGCCACAGGGGACGAAGCGCTGACAAGGCATGTGGCTGTACCAGGAGTGGTGTGTTCTAGATGCCTGTGAAAGCCAATCTGCCATTACTTAAATTGTCTTTGTCTTCTCTTTTCCAGCTGACATCATCTCTACAGTAGAATTCAACCACACTGGAGAATTGCTAGCAACAGGGGACAAGGGGGGCCGTGTTGTAATATTTCAGCGTGAGCAGGAGGTAAGTGTCAGTGAATGCAAAATGCCCATTTTATCCTTTTAAGAGAAGCTTCCTGCTGTTCCCTAATCCCTATGTGGCACTCCTAACCTCAGGTCTCCCCTGGCAGACTCCACACTGAAAAGTGGCTATTAACATAAGTAGGGCCAGATTTCACCTTGTAAAACACCTCCAAAACCACGCTGCATTTCCTGCATCCTTGTCAGGCGTCTCCCCGTGGGTGTGTTTGCTGACGGTGGAGGGGATGAGTCAGGCCTGGCTGTGAAAAATGTCATGCTCTGATGGCGGTTTTAAATTTTTCTCAAAATTACAGCCTCAACATTATTTCTGTATAAGCTGGAGAGAACCGATCGGTTAAAGGTTACGCTCACAGACACTTCATCAACCTTCCCAGCAGTGTTTCATTTCTCATTTCTCTCTCAGTTTATTATTCTACTGTTTTCTTGAACTTCAAGCTTCCTGATGTCCCACCAGGTGTATTCCGTTCAGCTCCCACTGTGGGGCAGGACTGTGCTCCAGGGCACAGGGGGGCTTCACCGGCCCAAGGGCATCGTTTGCCTGTGGGAAGCTCGTCTCCACGACAGTTCTCATTTAATTACCTCAGCCCAGTTCGGAGCCTGGTGCTGGGTTCACCATGCAGGGTTTGCCGATCCACGGTACCGCAGGAGTCTGAGCCATGGCACGCTCACCGTCGCTTTACACATGGAGAACCGGAGCCAGCAGAAGGTGTTCTTTGGCTCCCGGTGCCTCCAGCTCCTCTGTTCCCCCCCCGCAGAGCAAACACCAGCCCCATCGCAGGGGAGAGTACAATGTCTACAGCACCTTCCAGAGCCACGAGCCAGAGTTCGATTACCTGAAGAGTCTGGAGATAGAGGAGAAGATCAATAAGATACGATGGCTCCCGCAGCAGAACGCAGCCTATTTCCTGCTCTCCACCAACGGTAGGTGGCCATGGGCGGCCGGGCAGGCACCGGCACTGCCGCCCCACCGCCTCTGGCCCAGCTCGGTGGCATTGCTTTGGGAAAAATGTATGTTAAAAAAATGTGGACTCCCTTGAGGGTGACGCGGGTGTCACGGGGGAGCGGGAACCTGGCCTGAACTGTCTGGCAGGGCTCGGTTCCCATGCAGCTGGTTTTGTCCTTATTCATGGCATCCTTTCCCTGCGAGGGAGGGGTCCTGCGCCCCTGCTGACACCTTACAGTTCTGGAATCTTGGGAACTCATTTTCTTTTTTTTAACTCTGGTTTTTGGTGGTTTTTTTGAGAAAAACTGCAGCTGATTTGTTTCAATTTGCAGCTGCGTTCAGCTCAGCAGTTCCATGTTATATTCAGATAAATATCAGGAGGATCCAGGAATATTACTTGGGATGAATGGGGCCTTAAGATGGATGTGACTTAATTACTTCAGGGGAAAAGGAGGGGTCTAATTATCTTCCATAACCAACTTACTTTGTATTATAGAATTGACTCTATTGATCATTGTAATAAAATTGAAAGGCTTACTAAACTCATTTGGGGGGAGAATCATTGAAATGCAATGAAGATTAATTATAGAGCATAATGTTCTGTTAATTGAGTTTTTAAATAGTTTTTTGATTAACAGGGATATTATCTTTCCATTTGGGATGGTGCTTCATGTGCTAGCAGGTTATCAAAATTATTCTTTTAGAAATACTCCCGTGTTAATGCTGTTTCTTTTTGTTCTCACTGTTAAACTAACATTATATATAGACAGCCCCTGAAGTAAAGCGGGTTAATAAAAACAAAATTAATGGCACTCTGTCGGAATTGCCGTGTAAAGGAGAAAATGAAGATGGATGATATGGTTGTGTATGAAACCTGGTGGAAGTGATGATAAACTACGGATAGAGTCTCTGCCAGGAGCGAGGAAAGAAAACACCATTATTCAGAGCAAACCCACATGTTCTGGGGCTCCTTCCGCAGGGGCTTGGGGTAGGGGGCAGGTGGGAGCCCTGAGGGGACAGGAGCCACGGGAGCAGCTCGGAGCTGCCTTTGTTCCGTGGGAACTGCTGGGCTCTGCACAGTGTCTGAAGGGGAAGCTTGATGTCACTTTGGAGCGAGTTCCAGGCACTGTTTCACCTCTTTGGGGAGCTCCTGGGGAGGTTCCCTCTGCCCCTGGTTCCCTCCTTACCAGCTATGGGAACCTCTGCTGCCCATTGCCCTGTGCCACGCGTCCCACGCTGGGGGGTCTCACACGTTCCATGTTCCTGGTGGGGGTCAGCGGGGATGGCTGGGGGGTCAAAGAGGAGGAAAAGCAGCAAAATTAGGAGAGCTGCTGCATCCTCAGTGTTTAACACCTTCCCAATTACTAGAAGATAAACTAATTTGGAAATTAGGATTGAAAAGTGACTGGTGGCCCCTGGATAACTGCCCTGGGTAACTCAGCCCCATCACTCCATATATCGAACACCAACATCCAAGGCATGAGCTGAGGCTCTGAGCCCTGGGAAATCACTTCCCTATTACTTCTCCATTAATCCAATAGTTCTCTTGTTCAACCACCTCCCTTCCGTCTGGGATAAACACGCCGGCAGTTGTCCAGCAGGAATGGGAAGCCCCAGGCTCTGGGGACAAAGTGCAGTGGTGACAGGTACATCTGTACCCACTTCCAGCAAGGTGCAGGGGGGACACAGCAGACAATTCCCTGTTAAACAGGCCGTGTGTCCATCGGCATGGCCTCAGCATGTTGGTCAGGCTGGGGGGAGCTGCCGGGTGTAACGCTCTCCTCTCTTGCCCCCAGATAAGACGGTGAAGCTATGGAAGGTCAGCGAGCGGGACAAGAGGCCAGAGGGATACAACCTCAAGGATGAGGATGGCCGTCTCCGGGACCCCTCCATGATCACCATGCTGCGGGTGAGTGTGGGGGGACCCTGGCTGTTGAGGGCCTGTTGCATTTTGAGTACTTGGGGGTTTTATATGTATATATATATAAAATTGTTCCTATGATTGCCCGTGGCTCACTTTTATGGCTTCCAGTTCCATTGCAGTGAAGGCATTCAGAGCCCCGGACAGGTAGTTAATTCTCATCTCCACACTGGGTTCTCCTGCTGGCTGGCAGGCATTTTTCTTTAGAGAGCAAGAAAACATTTTATTTCATGTATATATGTATCTGCTGTCACGTTTCAGGCAGCATTTCCATTTCCAGCAGCCATCACTGGAGTTTGTCAGGGAAAGCGGGAATTGTGACTTTTTTTCCCTGTAGAAAGTCATACTGAAATGTCCGAGAAGTGGGCGGTGTTTATTGGAGCCCACTGTCTGCCGTGAAGGTGTCAGCCTCCTTTCACTTTGGGTCCATCGATTCCCGGTCGCAGCCTGGTGCCGCCTGGCGGGAGGGTTTGCTGCCTGTGTGTCCCCCACCCTGCTGTGAGCTGAGGAGCTGCCATTCCCCACGGGAACCAGCAGCTCCTGCTTCGCCAACGGGAAGAGGTGAAACACGACATCAGTGCTGGGTACGAGGGCTCTTAGTGTCTGCCGGCACAACGCCGCCGTCCCTGGGGAGGGAGGATGGAGGAGTCTCCCGCCAGCCCCGGTTTGATCTAACGTTTGATGATTTTGCTTAGACAGATATTTACACAGCAGTAACCATTTTGCTGCAGCTTGGTGTGTCTCTGACATTTAGTTGTCCTGTGATGCTTGCACTTTGGAGCAGAGCCACGTCCACCCACAGTTTAACTTTTGACCACAGGCGAGTGGAAGAGTTGTAAAATCACCCTGCTGCAATCATCTCTTAGCTCTTTGTCTTAATGGTTTAAATGTGCTTGATGAGCATTGTTCTCTGAGGAATTTCTAACCCACATAGTGCAAAAGGAGTATTTAACCCTGCTCAGACAGAAAAGCAAGCCTTTTGCTGTCATAGAAGAGCTCTGCCTGTTTGGATAGCCCCCGGCCTGATGGCTGCAGCCCTTCAGCCTTCATTGCCAGCCTCCGCCGGCTCCGGAGTGCCGCTCGGTGTACAGCCCTCCCTATGCCCGGGGATGTGTGCAGGAAATAATTGACACAAGTAATATCCAGGGCTTCAGTCTCTCTAAGTAGAGGATGTGTTTGTTTGATGGCGCGCAGTGCCGGTCAGGCTGCGGTGAAACACTGCTTGGCATCCTCCCGCCGGCACCGTCCCGCAGGAGGCCGCTGCGGACCCTGGTGCTGTGTGTGGCCGGACACGGCGTGCTTCTGGTGAGCAAAACTGGGGGAACGGGCTGGGAGAGGCAGCTCCTGGGCCTTCCTGGACATAGGGAAGGTCGGGTGGGCACGATGTTTGTTTGAGGAGCAGCAGCAGCAGCCGGCCGTGCTGCCAGCGCTGCCTTGGCCCGTGACACCGGGGCTCCAAGTGCCACAAGGTCACCCTCCCACCTCCCCGATGTGCCGGGTGGGGGCCGCTGCTGAAGGATGTTCTCGTGTCAGGCTGCCATGTGTTCTTGAGCCAGGCTGGGATTTCTGACTCCACCAGGTCCCTGTTCCTGAGCTGCATCTGCAGGGGGGGAGCAGCCGGGGTCCCTGGGGCTGATGGGGCTCACAGGAGGGGCTGCTGTCACCTCCCCTCCTCTCCCTGGGAAGCCCAGGGCAGCTCGGATACCCCTGGGGAGCAACTGCCCTGCCCCAGGCACTTTGAAGTGTTGGTAAGTAAGGAAGCACCCCGCAAACCGGCTGGGGTGCTCCTAGCGAGCCCAGGGACTGGTCCCCTGGGCAGCAGGGTCGTGTCTCACCCCGGCTGTTAGTGACTCAGGAGACCCCTGTGGTACAGAGGGTGGTTTTCTGTGGCCTCCACTGGACACTCCATGGGTGAGGAACGACCCTCCCAGGCCAAGAGCATGTGGATGCGATGAGCAAGTGCATTGCTGTGCCCAGTTGGTGTTTGTAGCTGTCGGAAAGCGTGTTCTGATTAAGAGCTACCACTTCCCTCTCTCAGTTCCAGCAAAATCCATCATAAATTCTGTTTTGTATCTTCCATTTTGCCAAAGCACTCAGATTTCTTGGCTCCTGGGGATGCCATGCTGGATTCCTGCTGCATCCAGTGCAGCTCTCGGCAGCCCCGGAGCAGGGCTGTGTGATGGGAGAGGGAAAGGGGTGGGGATGCTTCGGAGAGGAGCTGCTGTGCTGCTGCACCTCTGCCCCAGCAGAGATCTGTCTGTCTTTTCCTTGTGTGTGTTCTCCAAAACATTATCATTTAAATGACAAAGTAATGTGAAACATTTGGCTTTTTTTGGCTATAAAATGCACATGGCAGAACTAATCAATTTCAAATGATCACCATCAAACCATTGCCTCAGAAATTAAAAAAAAATGGATTTTCTCATTTTCATTAGCAGCTCACATCGCTCTGCAGCAGCTCGATGTGTAGCCTCTGCGTGCTCGGCTGCTCTGGGGGAGCCTGGCCCCTCTGCCCAGGCAGGGCCCTCGCTGGGGGCTCCGCGCTGGGCTGGGACATGCTAGGCATCGCTGGGGTTTACTGGTTTGGAGGTGCTGGGTTGTTGTTGCTCCTAAAGCAACACCCGGGATGAGGATGAAGGGGCTTGGCTGGGTCTGGCGGGGAGGCATGGCGCCGGGGGCTCAAGCACTGATGTCACCATGCAGGGGGACGGTGGTTCCCCTGGGATGGGCCATGGCCCAGGGCGCAGGAGGGTCTGGTGGGACGCGGTGGTGGCCGCAGCCAGTCTGTGGTGCGGGGACGACCTCACTGCCCCTCCAGTGTCACCCTGTGGGGACTGGAAAAGAAATGAAGGAGCCCCTTTGGCTGCTGCTTTTCTCGTCTTTTTTTGCTTTTTTCCCAGGTCATGAGTTGAATTCTTTATTTTATGGTGAAAACTCATTATTCATCCTTTTAATCTTTGTAAACTCGCCTTGAATTGCTGGTGGCCAGAATTGACCTTTCAGATATATTTTTTCATCTCTTTTTCCGCAGCAATTACACTGCTGGTGTCTGGGTCTAGATGTCCCATAAAAACAGCGAGTGGGCAGAGTTATCAGCCGGGCTTGGATTGCTTTGGCTTTGTGTTTGGGAACGGGGCTGTGCCTCTGCACGCTTCTGCCTGGAAAAGTAGGAATCTTGTAAAGTGCTAGGTGGGATTTTACTGACACTGGCTCTTTTTCAGCAGGAGAAGGGAATTTAAGAATATCTTTTCAAACAATTGCATCTTCAAGGGGAATGCAGTTCTAATGAGATTGGCATGAAGCGTTCAGGGTTTTTAACTTCAAATAAGAAAGATGTTCTGTTTGTTCTTTGAGATTTCTGCAAACTTATTTCAGAGTTTAGGTACAGATGGCGAAAGTAATCTTGGAGCGTAAGAGCTGAACTAGGACAAATTCTCAGTTACAAACAAAAAAAAATCCTATCATGCTATAAAAATATACAAAGAACGGGAAATCTGGGATGATTTGGGCTGTGTGTGGAACGACACTTGCAGTCAGTGCTCAGCCTTGCACTAAAACCCCTTTGTGAACTGGCCCCGTTTTTGGGGGCTATTTGTGTTGGTGGCCCGACCCGTTGGCCCACATGGGCTACCTTCAGGCCCTGAGCTGGCACCTCGGAGTCGATGGAGCAGAGCCAACAGACCCTCCTGCGACTCATCCCTGTGACGGAGGGGACCTGCTGCCACAAATGGCTCCCGTTGGCCCCTGCCTTCTGCCCTGCCCTGGGGCTGGGGGCTCCAGAGGGGCATGGGGCAGGACCTTGCCCACTCCCACGGTGCGGTGAGGTCTCGGCACACAGCGGGGTACGGTGTGAGGCCGTTCTGTGGGTCGCCCCCGTGCCAGAGCCCTGCAGTGTGCCAGCAGCCTCCTCCATGTGCTGCCTGCACCATCCTCCTCATGGACCTGGTGTCCATGGTCCTCCCCCTGACCCACCGCTGGGACCCAGGCCCTTTTGGTGCAGCCGGCACCTTTTGGACCTGCAGCCGTGGAGGTGAATCTCCGGTTGGCAGCGGGTCTGCATTTCACGGTATGAAGAAGGGCTGGGTAGCAGGTGGCAGAAGCAGCAGTGTCAGTGCCATCTGAGCAGGGAGGGGGATGTCTGGGGAAAAGAAGTGAGACCAGGAGCTCTGTCAGCTGCAGCGGCCGGGAATGAGAGAGCGGGTTCATCTTCCCACGGGAGGGTACCTGCCACGCCACATGGGGACGCTCCAATAAGACAAAATCCTGAAGAGCATGAAATTGTCAGTCTGCCATCAAAGTAGTGTTTGATGCACATTTTGTCTGCAAAATATTAATCTGTGGGCAGCATTAGGCAGTTACTATGCCTTTTGTAGGTGAGCAGTAACGTGGGGGAGCGCGTTCCGAGGCGCTCGGCTGCGGGAACAGGAGGGGAACCTGCTGCATCCATCCCCAGGCAGCTTCCTCTTCTCCCTGCTTTACCAGGAAGGGGATTACATCTTCCTGCCCGCTAACCCAGGGCTGGGGTTAATCTGGGCTCTGGCTGCGACTAATCCCACGTGGCCAAATCCTGCCAGCTCGCTGGGGCCATGCTGTCAGCCGTGGGGCTGGGCTGGTGGCACCGGGCTGTGCCCAGCCCTGCCGCCGCTCGGCTGGCACCAGAGAGGGCAGCTTGTGCTGCCGAAGGTGCCAGGCGGTGGGAGCGGCTTTGTCATTGGTGTCACCACGCTAAGGTGCTGCCTGTCCCGCTGCATGGAGCAAGTGATTGCTGGGCTTCGACTGCTGTTGGTGCTGAGCCTTGGTAACCCCCGACGGGGTGGGGACTGGGTAGACACCTAAATGGATTATTTATTGATTTTTTCTTAATGGCTACTGCTCTGGCTCAGATTTGGATCTCAGTGTAAGTCTGTTGTGGCTCCATGTGCTGAGAGGGTTTCTGTAGAGGTGACCAAGGGTAGAACATCGTTCGCTGTTACCCAGAGATGGGTGTGTGGTCCCTGCACTGCCGGGTCTGCAGTGGCTGTCTCCCCGTCTGCCCCTGGCCAGGGGACATTGCATGGGATGGCGCAGGGGACGGCGCAGGAGCCGCAGGGGCGGTGCTGGGTGGCCGTGGCAGCAATGTGGGCAGAGGCAGTGTCACTGCTCCGTGTGTTGGCCCTGGGCTGTCCCTGCATGAGCCCCCCCCGCCATCCTCACACCCAGTTGGGACTTTTGGCCCCCAGCGTGTCCCGTGAGGATTCCCAGCAGCACTTTCTCTCCACCTGTAGGCGGTTGATCCCCATCCCACTGTGCGGGGGGCTCCACGTCACCGGTCCCACCAGTGACGGGCAGCTTGGACACGGCACCCGCTGGACTCCTGTGTGGCAGGTTACGTGGCCATGGCTCCCCGGGAGCTGAGGCTTTACCCTTTTCCCCTGTGTTTGGGTTTGTGTTTTGAGAACGTGCCCTACAGCACCTCTGGGCAGGGGATGAGGTTTCCCTGAGAGATCTCCTTATCTCTGCAGGCCACAGCCATCGGGGCCATCACGGCGCTGTAAATGAGGAGGAGAAACTCTGGGCGCTTGGTGACAGTCGACATGACAGGCAATGAGAGGGGGGACACTGACGGGAGCGGGGGCAGTGGGGACTGATGTGGCGTTACCTGCACTCATGGAGGTGGTGGGGGGATGGGGCCAGGGCACCCCCAACCACGGAGAAAATGAATTTTACAGCTGAAGGGAGGATTAGTGCCTCATTAACTCCGGAAAGGGGCAGCCTTCGCCAGGCGAGGAGAGAGGAATGAGTGGGGCCAGCTCTTTCGCAGGGGGTGCTGCTAAAGGCAGGAAGAAAAATTAAGATGTATTTTGTTTTAGATGAAAAATGACTGGCATTCCCCCCCCCCTTCCTTAAAACAGAAGCTAATTTAATTTATTAGTGGTTTATTTTATTTGACAGCCTTTCTATGTACTTGATGCGGTTTGTTACACTGAATTACCCTTTAATAATGGGTGTGTGTCACACCAGCGCCTGCCCTGCCGGGTGGCTCCATAACTGGAGGAGGGATGCGCTGGGGGGGTCTCTGCTGTGGAGGATCACCATGGCGAAGCTGGGGGCGGCCGGGGGCTTTAGGCAGATGCTGGCTTGGACTCTACGTGCTTCAAAATAAAAGAAAAAACGACCAAGTTTCAGTTGCTGCCATGTTGCCTGGTTCGTTAGGAGCGTTCTCCTCACCAGCACTGGCCGTTGCCGCCCGGCTGGGCTGGGGACAGCGTGGCTGCGGGGGCGTCCCCCACACCACCCACTGCCTTCCCTTGCTGTGCCTTGGGCAGGCGTGTAACGGGGGGTCTGTCCCGCTGGAAGGGGCTGGGGGTCACAGAGCTGGGGACCAGCTTGGCAAGAGGCTGCCGGGCGCGGTGGGGATGAGGGAGGCAGAGGGCTCTTCTCTACCTGACATTCCCGTGTTGGCGAGGGCGGGCATCAGTGCTGGTGCTGGCCTCGGGCTGTTGGCATGGATTCATGTCGGCCTCCCCTGCATTCCCAGCTGGATTCGGGGCAGGCCTTGGCACAGAAGACATTGAACCCAGGCTGGGCCCATCCTACGCTGGCGGCCCCTTGGCCATCTCGGGACAGGGTTTGCTTCCCTTCAGGGTTCTGCTGCCGAGGGATGAGACCACTGAGCCCGTGTGCGCTTCCAGTGCCTTCCCGGCTCCTCCTGCCACAAAATGTCAGTGCTTTCAGGTTTAAATACTTATTGGTGACACCGTTAAGCTAAAGCTGGCAGCACACGGTGAGAAGGGGCACGGACACTTGCTGGTTGCCATATTCCAGTGCAGGTTCTTGCCACCACAGCAGGTAAAAAATCCTGCCTTAGCAAAATACTCACGGATGACCAGGCTTGTTCCTCTCGCGGGGGTTTACCTGGTGCCAGAACAAGTTCCAGACATAAAAAAACTCCCCACGATCTGGTTCTGAGGTAACACGTGGAGAATTTTCTTGGCTGAAGAGTTTCTCTTAGCTGCCCCACAAGAATGGGGCCGGGCGTTGTGCCGGGTGCTGGCAGTGGCAATGGCTCAGCCCTGCTCACCGCACGCGGCAGGGCTGCGGCCAGGCCCCCACGGAGCCGCATGGCATCACCACGCTCACTGACATCCACTGCCTAAGCCTCGGCTGTGCTTATTTTTCACCCACCAAGGCCTGGTGTAGCTGATGAACCCTTTCCCTGTGCACGACCATCGTGTTTCCGATGGGCTGAACGAGAGCCCGTCCCCCGTAACCCCCGAGCAGAGCGGGAGCCTCCGTCCCCAGATGGCTGAGCAGAGCCCTTCAGCGGCAAACGATGCATCATTGGCTGTGTCGGGCGGAATTAGCAGGCAGGCTCGTCACATTAAGCTCAGGCTCTGCGCTGGCAGTCCCTGTGCTCCAGTGTCACTCCAGCTGGCTGTCACACGCCCGTCCCCACCTCGGCAGACATGGGAAATCTCTTTGGGCAGCGCACAGATAATGTACACGGCGATGAAGTGGCTTGAGGGAGCAGCTCCGGCACAGGGGAGAGCAGCACTGACACCTTCCCCGGGTATTAAGTTGCTTTAAGAGCGTTATGTCTGAAGTTATTACTTACACCGCTCCTTGCATATGCTCTTCGTAACACATCCCTCTGTCCCCCCATGTTTACATGAGTTATGCTAATTAATCCAAAGGTGATGATGTATATCTCTGGTTCTAGTCCCTCCATCTGTCCCTGCCCCATGCGTTCCCTTTCCCTGTCTCTTCTCATCTCTTACCTCCCTTGCTGCACTCTGAAGCAAATGCAAGGAAGTTAAAATAAAAATCTGTGCTGACTGGCTCCCTCCAGAAATGCATTTCTGTTAGAAATGCTCCAGGAGTTTCAGATTCCGGGTAACAGTGACAAAACAAGGCAGAAGTGTTTTTTATATTGTTTTTCAAAGAAGGAACAGTTGCTGCAGCAGAGATCCGAGCCGGGTTTACTGGGCTCTGGCTGCCCCACAGCAATCTAACCGTACTGATGCCTCTTTCAACAGTGACAGGCTTTTGTGTCTGCTTGTCCTTCTGTCCATACGTTTAGGAGGGCATGAGGTTTCCCTGGATGCTGACGCTCTGCTTCCTGTCCCACAGGTACCCGTGCTCCGGCCCATGGACCTGATGGTGGAGGCCACCCCCCGACGGGTGTTTGCCAACGCTCATACCTACCACATCAACTCCATCTCCGTCAACAGCGACTATGAGACCTACATGTCGGCGGATGACCTGAGGATAAACCTCTGGAACTTTGAGATCACAAATCAAAGTTTCAGTATCCTTTGGTGCGTGTGGCCCCGGGATGGTGCCAGGGCAGGAATAATGGAGGTGGCTCGGCTGGGGAGTGGGATGTGAAAGCCCTGGGAGCCCAGAGACGGGCAGATGTTGGTGGGAGAACAAGAAGGCTGGATTGGGAGGCAAGTCCCCGGTGAAGGTGGGCAGCGGAGGGGGACCTGTGAGGTCGAGCTCCGCGGGAAGCAGTAGAGCCATGGCCATGTCTGCTCTGATGGGACCGAGCAGGTACTGCAGCGTCTCGCCTGGCCCCGTCCCTGCTCCCCCATCCCAGTTTCTCAGTGCAGGAGCTTCACCATCTGTCAGGGACTCCGGAGCATGATGTGGTGCTGTGCTCCATGCAGCCGCCTGCGGAACACCTGAAATCCCATCCCCAGGTGACATTACCAAGGCTTGTCCCTCTCATCTCTGCCCGGGCTGAGCCAGGACGCTGGTGGGACACCGGGATGTCTCCGGTGGGACACAGGGCTATCACCAGCGGGACACTGGGATGTCTCCGGTGGGACACAGGGCTATCACCAGCGGGACACCATGGGACTGAGCCAGTCCCTCCGCGGTGCAGGGCTCAGCTGGCATCGTCCCCGTTGCTGCCTCCCCGTACGGGTGACATGGTTTTGCATTTTGCCTGCAGGGTGTGCGTGGAGCGGGCGGGAGAGAGGGGGCTCTGCGGGTGATGGAGAAGACAGATGCCTTGGGGAAGAGGGAGAGAGGAAATATTAATGGTGCAGTCTCTCCATTATACCCTGCAGCGGGTGACAGGCTGCCAGTCACTGTCCCACAAATGAGGTCGTGCCAGTCACCCTTGTAACAGCCACATCAGAAATGATAGCAACGGGGCACTAATCATTGGTGATATTTATACAGCGATTTCTACTGAGAAATCCCTGGGGCACGTGGAAGGTTTCGGCAGCTGGGGAGGATTTCAGCAGCCACAGGCCTGAGGCTGGTGGGGGCTCGATGCGGGTGCTGTTGAGCAGAGCTGCGATGTGTGTTGATTTTTGGGGAAGAAGGTGAGGAGTGCTGATTTGGGTAAAACTTCAGGGAGTAGAGACTGGAAACTTCTGCTGAGCAAAGCATGGGGGTGTGGTGGGAGGGTTGCTGAGGGTCAGGAGATCACTACAAGAGCCACGGGGAGTGTGGTGTTGTGGTGACAGTGCGGTGCTCTGCTGGTGCTCGGTGCAGACTGTCAGAATGCCCCATGGACACCAGTACTTGGGGCAGTTGGGAGGGAGCCATCACTGTCCTGCCGGGCCCTGTGCGGGGTCCAGGTCTGGCTGGAACCAGGACCCCGGTTCTGCTGCAGACGTGGCATGGCCGGGCTGTGAAACCACACAGGGGCAGGAACCGGGGCAGCTGCTTCTGCAGAAACTCGCTGCTGTCGAACACCCCACGTGGGTGGGAAATCCATATCTTCATCTTTCTTGGTTTTAATTAGGATCTTGCCAGGATCCTAATCTGCTTCCCAGGGGCTGAGAAAAGGTGTTGTTTCTTTTTCCCTCTGCATGGTGTGCATGTTGTCCCATGCTGGTGGTCTGGATTGCACTGCAGGCTCTGAAGCTGTGTGCACGGGTGACTGCTGGCTCCCTGTCAGACCGGGATGGACACTTGTCAGCTGTCCCCTGTGGCACCAGGAGGCTCTGTGGGGCCACGCGGGTCCTTGCTGGCGCCGTCCCGCATGGGGCCTGGGGACGGGGTCTACAGCTCGGCTTTGAACCCAGCATTTCACCGAGCCCAAGCACCCCTGAGAACTCCTGGTTGTCACAGGGTCGGGGGGAAGCCTGGGAGCCGGGGACATCATCGGGGGGGCAGTGGGAGCAGCAGGGTCTGGGTCGGGCAGTGGGGGCTCCTTGACTTGCCCTGCCAGACATTGTGGACATCAAACCGGCCAACATGGAGGAGCTGACGGAGGTGATCACGGCTGCTGAGTTCCACCCCCACCACTGCAACACCTTCGTCTACAGCAGCAGCAAAGGCACCATCCGGCTGTGCGACATGCGCACCTCCGCCCTCTGCGACCGCCATGCCAAGTGTGAGTACAGCCCACGGCCCGGACAGGGTGTCCTTTGAGTTAAAAGAGCCCCAAAAAGGGAATGCAGAGACTGATCTGGGCTCAGGACCCCCTGCTCTGCCCCGTCCTCCCTGCACTCTGCCAGGCTGTGGTCCAGCTGCCCCTCGGCATTCCCATGGCTGACTGCCCTCCATCCTGCCCAGCCCCGAGAGGGCTCTGGCCCCACAGCCTTTGGGGACCCTTTAAAGCCCCAGGGTGGTGTCTGGGTTCAAGGGGCCGTGGGGGTGTCAGTGCCCAGTGGCTACAGGGATGTCGGTGCCGGGAGAGAGGGAGTGCTGCATTTCATCAGACTGTTTGTCCAAGTAGCCTCCTGTCCTGCTGCCGATGCCTCAGGGGTCAGGATGTGCAGAACGGCTCCCTCAAAAACTGGGGTAAGCTGGGCAGGGGGGGCGCTTGTCCCTGCTCCCCCCCAGCCAAGCCTGGTTCCTGCTCAGCCCACACGTGTCAGGGGTTGTTCCTGGAAACACCCTCCTTATCAGGGCCTGCTCAGTAAAACGCTGGCACAAACGCCACGGTGTTTCTGGGAGGGCTGGTAAATACCTGCTGCTGTTCCTGGTGCCCTCACAGTTCCCGGAGCTCTGTGCTGGGCACGGGGCTGTGAGCGGGACACAAAGATGGGACAGACCTGAAGGAATTTGGCATCTGCCGTAAGGAGAGCGAAGCAGGGGCGGCTCTGCTGTGTGGTGGGTGGGTAAACCCCTGCGCCTCCGCTTCGTGTTTGAGTTTTCTTCAGAAAGTGGCCAGTATCCTGTGGGAAACTAAGATTTTCAGTATTTAAAGTGTGATGGTGTTAAAAGAACAACACGCACAAGGCGGGTGCGAGTTACTGGAGCCCGGGGCTGATAATCTTCATCCAGAGAGCGCCCGGGTGTTCCAGGTCTCGGTTTCCTACAGCAGTAGGGAGTTACACACCAGCTGCTGCTTCTGCGCTCCTGGGCTGCGGGTACAGCCTCACACCTGGATTTAAGCTGGAGTGAAATGGGTGGAGAGGAAGGGTTACATCGCACTCTGGAGATTCGGAAATACCCAACGGCAGTTTTCCCAAATCCTGAGCAAAACACACCTTTCTGTTCTTGCATTTCCTGGCGTGTGTTGCAGTCCTGCAGTGGCAGCTCCCAGCTAAGGACCAGAACACGATTAAGGAGCAAAAAAACCTCATTTTCCTGACACTTGGGTGGCAGAAACCCCCCCGGCATTTCCCTTTGTGTGGGTACCTCGACGAGCACACCGGCCAGTGAGATCCCGGCTGCTTTGACCTCTCCCGTGACATTTCCTTATTGATTCCCTTCCATCCCTCAGAAGCATCAGCCTCAGTCAATTGCGGTTCAGCAGATGTGTGAGTGGAAATTGAGACAGTTCATCAAAGTTCAGAATGAAAAGCAACATTGGCTTTTGGAGGCGAATCCTCCAACGGAGACATTTAATAACTGTCAATATTTAATAAAAATGCAGAAGACAGCGCTGCACATCCCAGTCATGTTTATTTAGAGAAGCGCAGAGTGCTGCTCGGGGCCAACTCTTACTTATGTGCTTCTCTTATTAAATTCTGTTTGCCCATTTTATGTGGGGCTCCTGCGATCCGTGAGACCACGCGTGTTCCTCCAGCGGCAGAACTGGCCTCAGGGAGAGCATCAGCCTCCGTCCAGGAATGCGGGCTCTGCAGGGATGTGCAGAGCTGGGAGCTGCAGCACCGAGGGGAGGAGTGGTCCTGCCAGGGGATGCACAAAGAAATCGCCGTTGTCCAAAGCGCCACAGGAAGCCAAAGGGGAGATGGGGATTCCTGAAGCACCAGAGAAGCAATCCTACTCTGAGAAGCGTATGGGAAAGCGAGGAGAAACCCTGTTGGGGGTTACTAGAGTTATTTCCCCATGGCAAACGCATTGGGCTTTCCAATTCTTTTTTTTAAGGAGTCATCTGTGATTGTACCTACCAAGCTCCTCAAACAGAAGGCTCAAAATGCAGCCCCTTTCCCAAAGGAAGACCTTTCCCTTGTCTTTTCCCTGCTGACTGCATTACAGCAACATTTATTCCATACTGCAAACAGTTTCAGCTTTGGTTACCTGACTTCCTATTCAAAGGATGAAAACTGTATATAAACATATAATGCTGGTGTTGTGGAGAGCGGTAAGACAGGGAT
>JAOXNH010000049.1:41193004-41209848 GCA_028566575.1 Bartramia longicauda
AACCCCCCCCCCCCCCCACCTTGTGTTTGGGCAGGCACTGCTGCCCTTTGGGGACACCCCGGGGAGGAAGGCCCAGCCACACTCTGCGTTGCGGCTGCTGGAAAGGCTGGCGGTGTCCGCGAGGAGCAGGGCCACCCCCGGGCTTGGCAGCCCCTCTGTCAGTGGGTCAGTGTCCCGGGGGAGAGGGAGCGGGAGAAGCTGCTGGGGACTGGGGGCTGGCGGGGGGGGACGGTGCAGGGAGGGCAGCTCCTGTCAGGGGAAAATAGATTTGTTGTGTAACAGAGAATTAGCGCTCAGAAATCCTTTCCATGAGCTCAGCAGCCTGGATCCGCTTCTGCAGCGGGAGCAAAGCCCCACAAAAGCCCTCAGCCAAGAAGCAAAAATAGCTCCCCCGGGTCCTGCCCGGCGTCTGCTGCGGGTCCCAGGCCAGCCCTCACCTCGCGGCTGCTCTGAGCTTTGAAAAGTCCATGGCTCCTCTGCACTGGACTGCAGTTGGGGCTGGATCCTGCGCTGGACTTGAAGCACAGCTGGATCCTGCCCCCTCGCCCTGTGCACAAGTTCCTGGCACGGAGGAGGTGCCGCACGGGACCCCTCGCTCTCCCGCTGGGCTGATGCTGATGCTCCATCCCTGCCCCAGCCCACGCTCCTCCTCAGCGCCAGCTCCCCGTGGGCACGAGGGGACAGAGGACCCTCGCTGCTGCTCGGGCAGGACGTGGAGGGCAGAGACTCTCCGGAGGAGGGGGCAGCAGGGACATGATGCTGTGCCAGCAGGAATGGTCCCTGCATCCCGGCGGGGGAATGCAGTACCTGGCATCAGAGAAGCTGTTCCAGCCCCTCGCACCGCAGACGTCTCACCCTTGCTGGCTCGCCTCGCTGCTGCCTCAGCTCTGGGTTCTTTCTCTGAGGCCTTTCCCGTTTGACAGGTGATCTGCAGTTTAATGTTTTCTACTTCTGCAGCATCGGCAACAATTTCCTCCTGCTCCTGTCCTGCAAGCCCAGCACCTCCAGCCTTGACATGAGCTCACACACGCGCCTGTGATGGCAACGATGCAGCCTCACGACGCTGGCCGACCCGGTGTGAGCAAACCTGGGATGATCACAGCGAAGACAAGTCATGACATTCAGATGCTCTCCCCAGACTGCCTCAGATCTTTATTTTCGCTTGTTGCTGTCGCTTTTCTTATTTAAAAAAGCCTGACATGCCATCAGCTTTCCTGCTGGTGATGAAAGGACTCGGAGCTGGGTCCTGCTGTGGGCAATGCCACTCCTCATTTGTGGAGAGATCATTTCTACTGGCACTTCAGGCATTTTTCCCACCATGCTCAGGAGTTCAGGCGTTGGTACCAAGGGGCTCAGCGAGGGGGTGACAAACTGGAGCCAATGCCGGGCCTTGGTGCGGGCTCTGGGCACTGGGGGTTTGGAGCCAACAGCCTCCCTGGCGGAGGTTTTATAATGGGGGCTTTGTTGATGAGCTTCTCCATTCACCCAGCAGTGTCCTCCAGTGCTGTGCTGGAGAGCTGTCTGTAGGGGCAGACAGAGGCGGCTGGACAGATGTCCTCCATCAGCAGCATCTCCTGGTGCATCTCGAAGATGTTTTTTTAAAGCTGATGTTACTTTGAAATCAAATTTGTAAATACCTTTAATTTGGAACGTCATCGGTCTCCTTCAAACTGTTCAAACTGTGATTTTTTCAAAGATTCATAGATTAAGTCTGCAGGTTGCAGTGGCTATAAAATATTTACATTGACTTTCAGTTACGCTGCACATTGATTTCCATAGGGCAGAAGTGATGGAGGAGGCTCTAAATCTTCTGGGCTTCCCTGGTGCTCTTGATAGATGGGTCTCCGATGGTCCTGCTTCCTCACTGCAGGCACCGCGAACAAAGGAGCTCCGACTGTGCCAAGTGAAGTCCTTAAAATACGGGCATTTGTCTGCTCTGGGCCAAGCCCAAAAGTGGGGAGTGCTGGCCCGTCCTGCTGCGGTGACATCTGGGGAACACGGGAGCCTCTGCTCGGCAGAGCGGGGTGGTGGCACCGGGGCTGGAGGGGGCGCAGGGGTGGTGGTGCCATCTGTAGTTGCCGTCCGTAGGTCTGGAGCCTCTGGGGGTGCCCGCTCCCCACCCAGGAGCATCCTGCAGTGCCTGGTCCTGGGGACAGGGAGCTCCTGCCTTGGCTGATGCCAGGGCTTGTTCTTTCCTCTTCCACAGTTTTCGAAGAGCCCGAAGACCCAAGTAACCGCTCATTTTTTTCTGAGATCATCTCCTCAATCTCCGATGTCAAATTCAGCCACAGTGGGAGGTATATCATGACCCGGGACTATCTCACTGTCAAGGTGTGGGACCTGAACATGGAGAACCGGCCCATTGAGACCTACCAGGTGAGCGTGACACGTCCGGGCACCCGCAGCCATCAGGCACCCACCGTGCTCCTGTCCGAGCTGTGCTCCTGGGCTGGCAGCAGAGGGGACAGGGACAATCCTGATGGATGGGAGCATCGTTAAATCATGAAAAGCAAACAGAGAACTGTTAGATGTGGGCTTGAGTGGCCTGGTGAGTTGTAACCCACGTCCCCAGGTCGGGTGAGGGTGAGGAGGGGATGTGCAGGTGCTGGCGGCCCCAAGGGCTGAGTGTCAGGGCAGAGCAATGGTCCTCGCCACACTCTGACAGGGACATCCCCGGCGCTGCCCGAGCCCTGTGTGAAGTGGTTCTGGTGCTGCTTCTCACACAGGAAAGGTGGCCGTGGTCCAGGGTGTGCGACAGCGTCTCCAACGCTGCCTGGCTCGGCTGTGGCGAGTGCGGGGCCAGGTCCTTCAGCCCCCAGTGAGCCCCGGGCTGGCGTTTGCCGGCCGCTGGGCTGTGCCGGCCTGTGCGGGGCCTCATGCCCGTCCCTCCCTGCCGGCAGGTTCATGACTACCTGCGGAGCAAGCTCTGCTCGCTCTACGAGAACGACTGCATCTTCGACAAGTTCGAGTGCGTCTGGAACGGGTCAGACAGGTGAGTGGCACGGCAGTACCCCGGTACCTCGGCACCTCAACACCCCAGCACCCCAGCACCCCGGCACCCAGCCCTGCGGTTGCTGCGCTGGGCTCAGAGGGTGATGCTTTGGGACAGGCCAGTGGCTCCCGTGTCCCCATGTGGTCCTTTCCCCACCTTTGGCTGGGTGTGGGGTCTGGAGGTTCTCCTGTGGGTACCACAGGGGTCACCCAAACCTGCAGCCCTGTTCCTGGGTGCTTCTGAGGGCGTCTGATGGGGACCCAGCTCTGTCTGGGATGGCTTGTGTTCCTGTCTCCATCTCACCCACACCCGGAGCAGAGTGGTGATGCATTTGGCTCCAGACTGCCAAAATCTGGGGGTGACAACTACCCACGCACAAATTGCACCAAACAGGAGGCAGAAGGCGTGCCAGACCAGTTGACCTATCAGGATCACCATGTTTTTCTCTCTGAACCATCAGGGCAAGTTAACGAGGCACAACTGGGCCTGAAGCCCAAATTCCAAACCTTGTTATGCCTCTGGATACTTGGTCGGGTTCTAAAGAGGTGTGAAAATAATTCGGTTTGGGTCAGTGAAATCTCTGCCATAAAGACTGGTCTCCACACGTGGTGGTGTCCTGGGAGGAGGTGCCTGCCCTGCGCACGCTTCCTGGCTTGAGGATGGGGACATGGGGACACTTCACTGGCCAAGCCTGAGCCCTTTGGTGCGGGATGGGGACATGCTGCCTGGTGCCCCAGTTGTGTCCCGTGTCCGGGCGGTTTGGGGGTGTCACGGCCGGGCCGGGGTGACCCATCCTCCCTCCTCGCAGCGTCATCATGACCGGCTCCTACAACAACTTCTTCCGCATGTTCGACCGCAACACCAAGCGCGACGTGACGCTGGAGGCCTCGCGGGAGAACAGCAAACCCCGCGCCATCCTCAAGCCCCGCAAGGTCTGCGTGGGCGGCAAGCGCAGGAAAGACGAAATCAGCGTGGACAGTCTGGACTTTAGCAAAAAGATCCTGCACACAGCTTGGCACCCCTCCGAGAACATCATTGCCGTGGCAGCAACAAATAACCTGTATATATTCCAGGACAAGGTTAACTAGGAGGACAAGGTCTTTAGGACTCTCATGTACTGAATACTAGTAAACACAGGATTTCAACCCTTTCTTTTCTTTCTTTCTGTCAGTCTTTCTTTTTTTTCCCTTTTCCTTCCTGTTCCATTGTTCAGTCCTTGCTCTGCAGCTCTCCTTGTGCAGAGGGGAGCGCGCCCACCCCCCCAGGGCAGGGGGGCACCCAGCAGATACCAGATTTCTCTTTATTTACCTGGGGAGAGGGAAGGCGTGAGGTGGGGAGGTGGAGGCTCTGGCTGTGCCGGTGTCCCTGGCGTGGTGACATGGGGCTGGCTGCCACCGCTGGTGTCCCCCTGTGGTGACACGAGGGGGGGGAGAAGGGGCACAGGCTGGGTGCCCCAGGGCAGTTCTGGTTACAGCAGGTTGTGTTAAACTGGTCCTAGAAATACCCCAGCGGTTACACTGCAAGACCGGAACGTCACCCCCTTTGCCATTTTTCACATTTGTCTTTTTATTATTATTATTTTGTGTTTTTACCAACACAGACAGCAAAACCAAACATAAAATCCAAACGTTCGGCTTTGCAATGGACAAGTGTGGGGGGGGTGGGAATCTGCCGCGACCGAGCCGTGTCTGCGCTGGCCCCACTGCTCCCCCCCCCCAGACACGCTCCCGAGGATTTGGCTTTGTAGATACTGTGGTGCCTTTTTTGGTATATGAAATACCTTTATAAATGATGCTTCCAAACTGCATTGATTGCAAACCAAATTGAACCTGGGCTTTTCTTCTGCATTTCTTGTCTTTTGCTTTGGTCATTCTTACTTGTTCTGTTGTAAGCTCTTGCATGTTGTGACTCTCTCCCTCTCTCTTTTTTTCCCTTTCTTTTTTAATTAATTTATTTATTTATTCAACTTTTTTAAAGATAAAGTATAAGTTGCTAATTTATGACCTTCTAAAAATGAATCCAACCATATATTGCTGTTAGCACCTGACTGCTTCAGAGAGAGGCTGTCTGTGGTCCTACATTATAATAATAATAATGATGATAATAATAATAAAAATAATAACTCTTCCTCTTTGCATGGCAAGGCTGCCCCTTTCTACTCTGGAGATTGTTCAGGTCCCTCTTTTACTTGAGCAGCTGTTCAGTTAAAAAAAGAACTACTGAATTTTCAGTCAATCTGAAAATTGCTCCTGCAACAAAAAGCAATGAATAAAGTCAATTAAAAAACAAATTCAGCACTGTCACTGTAGAAGTGGCTCCGTGAGGGTGACCCTGCTCTGCATCCACTCCGGGGTGGCAGCGGGGATCCCACCAGCGCCCGCATCCTGCATCCCGGCACGACTCCACGGGCAAAGTGCCCCCTGGGACAGTCTCCACCGGAAGCTCCCCAGCGCATCCCGCCGCGGCCTCCAGCTCTTCCACCTGCCCAGGGACGCAAACTGCTGCCGGCTCCAGGAGCGAGGGACCACATGGAAAACTGGGGTGGGGACCCCCAGCTGTGCCTGGGCTGGGGGACGGAGCCCGAGGTGCTGCGAGGTCCCCGGCGGCGCAGGGGGAGCTTGCTGCCGTCAGAGGAGAGATGACAAGGGAAAAAACAAAGTGCACTGGCTTAGGACTTTATCACACGTGATGGATTTCAGGAGTAACTTTTTTTTTTTTAAAAAATGAAATGGTAAAAAAAAATAGCAAGAGTAAATGAAGCATTTTTTAAAAAAAATGTTCTTTTTTGGTTCCTGTAAAGAAAGCCTGCACTCTGGTGTCAGAAGTAAAGTTGTCCCAAATGTGTCTGTGTGGCATCGTTGCTTGTTGTGCCTCGTGCTGGCTGAGGGCAGCTCAGTGGTGGGCACTGGGGAAAGCTGCGGCCCCCGGCGCTCTCTGCCACCGTGGGGGCATTTGAGAGACCAAGGGACACGGCATCGCGGGGCCGTGGCCGGTTGGTGCCGTTTGGGGATGCTGCCCGGTGCTGGTGGTGTCCGGGACCGGCTGCCGGTGACAGCCCACATTCGATGTCCTGCTCACTGGTGCAGGGAGCAACATCATCACCTCCCAGACATTCACCCCGCCGCCCAGCCTCACCACTAAATTTCTCCAATTACAGGGTGATGTGGAGCGACAAGGGCTATTATTCTTGCCCTGCAGCCCGGTCTCTGGCAGAGGGAGCTGCTTGGACCCTTCTGCCCAGTGACAGAGCCTGGGGAGCGACTGGGACCCCCTCGAACTCCTCCCGGCATCAGGGTCCAGCCCCGCAGACAGGCACCCCCTTGATCTGGGGTCTCTGCCACGAGCCAGAGCTGATGGCGAGTGGGGGATGGGCTCCCCTTTGCACGGCCTTTGCGGGAGCGATGTCCTGGGTGATTTGTGGGGATGTTTGTGCCCATAAATGAGGTGCCCTGGGTGGGGGGTTGAGGCCTCACCCTCAGCGGTCTGAGCAAACACCTTAAATCATAGAAACCAACTACAGTTCTAGCTCCACACACAGGCTTGGCAGTAAACAGATAAATATATATATATATACACACACAGATCCTGGCATCCTCCTGGCCCTGAGCAGCGTTTCTCTCAGTTCCCCACCTTGAGTTGGGGGCTGAGCCCTTCTCCCTGCCCCGGCCAGGGCTGGGGGGAGATGCTGCACATCGCTGCCAGCGGCTGCAGAGCTCGTTGCCTCCGTGCAGGCACCCACAGCCAATTAGTTGGCCATGACGAGGATGGGCAGCTGCTCTGAAACGTCCCCCTCCCACTCAGGGGAGGCTGCGGGGGAGCTGGGGAGGACAAGGGGTGGCTGGGGCTGCTCTTGCTCTGGCGCAGGATGGGCCAAGGTCCATGAGCGCTGTGTGGCACGGCCAGGGCCAGCTCCGTTCTGCCAGTGCCACGTCTCTGTGCCCTGCCCTGCCGATCCGTGCCAGCTCGGTGCTGCACGGGAGGGCTGGTGGTGATGGTGAATCCCCGGGAGTGTCCAACGGCCCCCCCCTCCTCAGCAGGACAAATCTCGTTATTTGGTAAAGCATTAAAAGGAACTGTCAGTCCCTCTGCAGCCCGTGCGCTAATTCTCTGCTGTTCTTGGTGATGAATTTAAACAGTAGCACCTAATTAGAAGCTGCAGGGCATGGATTATACTGTCAAAGAAGTGTTATTCAAACAGACACTCATTTACCTCCACATTAACTGCGTGACCTCGATCCACACGACACGCAGATGCTGGCCCCGGTTTACTCCTCACCGTGCGGTGAAGGTCCCTGCAGGTCAGCACAGGGAGCATTTCTTCCCGGAGAGCCCCTGGGTAAGTCCCGGGTACTCAGAAAGCTCTTCGAAGCTTCCAGCAAGGATTTTGACATTTAAAGCAGCCACGTTTGTCCTTACCTCCATGGAAACGGGGTTTCGTGCAGAGCTCTGCCGACGCGGCCGAGGGAAGGCGTCACCACCGCGTTTCGCCGGAGCCGAGCTCTGCTCAGGTGCCCGGGGCATCAGGGAGCGAACCAGGGGTTCAGAGCGAAGAAAGCGATGGGGAACAGGTCCTTCCAGGGGTGGGAAGAAAAGAGTATTTATCATGATCTTGATGATCTTCCTTGGCGGCCCCAGCTGGCTGTGCTGGGTGAGGGTGCCTAGCACTGAGCAATGGTTATGGTCAGTGGCTAACGACAGTCACAGAACTCTAATTTTAATTGATCACATCTCACCTGCACTTGTGGGAGTGAGTAAGAACTTCCAGTCCCAAATAAACTATTTGAATTTTTAATTTTGGGCTGACACCCCCTGGTTTTCTACCACTATTTCACTGATGCCACCGCAGCACCCCCAGCGGGGGCCTGCTATGTCAGGCGTAATTGCTTTATCCACAGAATAAGCAGATAAATAAATGTTAATGAACATCTGGGCTCCATAAACAAGATAAATTAATAGTAATCTCATTCACTTAATGAACAAGTTCACCATATTTTAAAACAGCCATAAAACCCACACAGTCCCCTGCAGGGGGGAGATAAATCCATTTGTGCCGTGCTCAGCTCCCACCAGCATCCTGCTCCTGCAGGATGGACCTCGGAAGGTCGGCACCTTCCGACCCTGGACATGGCCTCTGGAGGAGACAGGAGGGCATGGCACAGGCTGGGGGCCCTGGGGGTCCACACGGGGTATGGGGAGGGCACTGGGGTGCCCTGGGGAGCAGAGGGCCCTGCGCTGTTGAAAGGAGGTGCCCCGTGTCAGCATCACCACCGCCTGCTGGAGCCCTCCGAGCCCTCGCCGCCCAAACCTCACGCACTGTGGCTTAGTAGACTCTTGGTTTGCTCCCAAAAATGAAGATTTCACACTGAGCAGCACCAGCTGCAGAGGGCAAAGGCTGTCCCTGCCACGGGCAGGAGCCTGCAAGGGACAGGTCCCACCTGGAGATGTTCATTGAGCCAACACTTTTTTCTGAATTGTGGTTTCCACAGCAAAAACCTCCTGCTGTTTTGGCAGAACCGCTCCTGCTCACCTGGTACCGCACTCCTGCGCCAGCTCCTCCTCTGCCCCTCGGTCCCTCACCCCGTCCTCGGGTGGGGGCAAATAAACGTGAGACCCCTCTGCCTGGGGGGGACAATCCAAAACTCTCAGGACATCTGACACGGATACAACACAGAGATTGTGCTGAAGAGGAAGGGGAGCGAGGGGAGGGTCTGCCCGGGCAGCGCAGGCTCAGGGGGAGCAGCCACGCTCTCCTACAGACCCCAGGTTTCACAAACCCCTCCCCAGGCTCCAGATCTCTGAACAACCTTCCCGCTGGTGCTGCAGGTCCCAGCCACCAAAACGGGAACTACTGGGAAAAATAATCAGCTTCTGGAAGAATGAATCCCTCCCCACCCCTCAACTCAGAGGAAGAGACCCGTGTCCAATACAGAAGAGAAGGAAATACTTTGACACCCCCGTCCCCACTGTCTCAGATTTCACCAAAAGACTAATGAACTCAATTAGAAAAGTTTTCCTCGGCTGCCCCCGCCCCGTGCCCAGCTCCTGCTGCTCTGACCCCACGTTCCCCAGGGCTGTTCTGCCAAACACAGCCAAGAACGTAGGCGACAGGGCTTCAGTCGTTTGCTTTACTCGTAAATTCACAAGTCCAACAAAATCCAACAAAAACTGGTATTAGGCCTGTACAATCCATATATAAAAAGGGTTGGTTTATTGTAGTTCAAATACATAAACTGAACAATCCCAACATTTCAAAATTAAACTTTAGAAACACAAGTTTAACATTCAAAACAGGAGTATAGTTTACAAGAATTGCCCAGAGGGGAAATCCACAGTCTAATCCAGAAGTATGTAAAGATCACTTTATCGTAAATAAAAATGTGTTTATACAACCGTCCTGTTCTGCGCCGTCACCGCTGGCATTTACCAGGCATTTCCCACTTCGAGTAAAAATTTTTAGACAAATCTTCACTTGGGCAGAGCAACCCCATTTTGCTTCTAATTCATTGGCAGGGTAAGGAACCAAGCAGAGCTGTGAACAAACCTGATCTGGTCTCAGCACTGACCCTCCCCGCTCCGGCTGGGATGGGCTGAGCTCCAGTGAGGGGTGAGAGCGAGCAGAGAACGGGGACTTCTGTTTCCAGAAGGTGACTGTCAGCAATCAATAATTTAAGCTACGAGCCAGCGTTTTACTGAGGGGACACTGGTGGCACCCAGCTGGTACCCACTCAGACCACGCTCCTCCCCAAGACCCCTGAGAAGGGGGTGTCAGACACCCCTCACCCACACAGCACCGCTCCCACCCCTGGAGTTACCACGCAGGGCCCACTGGCTCGCGCTTTGTCAGTCCTGCCCCAAAGAAACTCATAAATACCTTTAACATGGGTTTTTGGTGTTGTTTCCCCCCCACACACCCCAAGACCATTTTATGTTCACAAATGCTGCTTCTTCCTCTGCTCCTCAGATGGTTTTGCAATATACTCACGGTAATGTGTATGTATAAACCTGACAGATGGCTCATGCAAGCTTTTGGATTTAACAGATACCCTTGGCCTAAGAGTATTTCCTAACTATTTTGTTGTTCGCCTGGTGGGCTCTGACGCTGTGGGGGGTGGAGGTGGCCCCCGACGGTCCAGGTCATCTACGTAGGACACGATGAGCTTGCGCCGCTCCTCCGGAACGCAGTCGAGAACCAGGTACCGCTTGTCATTCTGTAATATCTTCTCCACGTCCTTCAGGTGCTGGTCTGACTCCTGGATCAACTTTTTGGATCTGAAAGGAAGGGCAAGAATTACCCCCTGGAGTGCTGGGGGCGGCACAGGACACCCCGAACCCCCCGGCCCCGGCGAGGGCTGCTGCGGGCGCAGAGCGGGGAGTCCCCCTTGGGTCATCAACAGCACTCTGTGCTCAGGAAATAACGGCTTCTTGCCTACATCTGTGCCACGTTAATTAAGCACCACGGAAGACTCGAGTCTGGCTGCAGCAGCCTTGTACAGCGCTACATGAACTACACAAATGCTAAAACCTAGAGGGGACGAAAAAAATAAAATCAGAGTTTTAAATTCAGCATCTATATGAGGCAAACAGTTAGGATTTGGAAGTGGAAGTCTCAGCACCGATCCATGGCACCAGCTCAGCGTGGTGCCATCCCACTCACTGACAGCACCACCCAGAACCACACCACGGCGCTGACCCAAGGGAACCGCGCTACTCGTTAGGATCCAGAGAACTTCATTTCATCCTCTACTTTTCAAGTGAACTGCTGTTTCTGATGGGAAACTTGTTCTGGTCCGTACCCATGATGCTGTAGCAGCTTCATCATCCCCTGAGACAGAGTGGAAAAGCCAACTGCTTTGGAAACCTCCCCACCCTTTGGATGAAATCCTCCCACAGAAACCAGGCAAATTATTGATGAGGATTTTTTATAAAATTTCAAGGGAACCAGTATTTCTTTGCTGCTGCCTAATCCAAGTCTTGGAACAGTCCTGTCTTCAGTGTTGACCCCTGGGGAGTCTGAACCAAGGATGGATACACACCCGAGCGCTCGGGTGCTGCCACAGGACACTGCTCCGAAGCGACGAGAACCCCCCTCCTGCGCTGCTTCCATTTTCACTGCTTGCTTGTCAGCAGCAGAAATAGCAAAATAAAGCAAAAAAGAGGTCTCTGCTGCTACAAACTTTTTTTTAGACAGACTATAAGAGACTGTAAAAGTGTAACTGGGACATTAACTTATGCTCGGAGAAAAGACAGACATCAGTTTGGTGCCATTTCTATGGAAAAGCACAACAATAAATTAGTCCTTTGTTGCCGTTACGCTACAGACCTGTAGGTGATGAATTTGGTCTCTTTCAGTAGCGTTCGGAAGTCGGCTTTGGCAGTGATGTACTTGTCTCTGATGTACTCCTCAAACTCCCTTTGCTTTTTCTGGAAGAGAAAAGATAAGCTTAAAGCACTGAATGCAACAACATACTGAACATGAGCAGTAATTACATCTTAACTTTATTTTTCCTTATCTTTAACATTTTTAATTTTAACAAATTCTTATTTAAACAATGCTACCTCTGCTCAGATAAAGCAGGAGCCACGCTAGCGCCCGTCACCCTGCTCCCTCTGGCCCCTGCCCCGCTCGGCGTGAGAACAGCCACACCAACCGCTTACCCGGTCACTCGAGGAAAATTTAATGCACCTTGGATCTTCTTTAATGATTTTTTTCACTTCTTTCCACGTTGATGTTAAAGTTATCTTTCAAAAGAAGCAAAAATAATTAAATTAAAAGGAAACTAGATTCTCAGAATATAGAAAGTAAATGTTACTCCATCTGAAGCTCTTAAACACCTCTGGAGTCCACTGACAGAGTCGATTTTAAGTGTTGAGTTTCCATTATTTATGCTACCACGTTCGTATTTTTAATTAGTTGATTTTAGATATCTACTTTTCTTTAGTGTCTTGAGATGGCATTTTCAGATCAAAGTCCTCACAAACATAATTTCCATCCCAAAGTCTTTTCCTAGCCCGTATTTATGTATATGAATGTGTTGTTAAAAATTACCTCCAGAAAACTCGCTCCGGAGCTACACGCCTGTCATTTTACTCGATCACACTAAAAATCCACCTCATGTTCTATGCACTCTTAACAAACGCATTAAACAATGAGGTACAAACCCGCAGGTTAAGAGAGAGCTGAAGCTGGCAGGTAACTAAAGAAGGGGAGTCCCTAAACCCCCCAGCACACAGAGGGGAGATGCATTTCCACAGCATCACACAGAACGAAAGCGCAGGGTCAGCAGCACAAGATAAAGCAGGAGAACACGATGAACCCGGTAAGATTACACACGGTAAGATTCGCTACGACAAACACACTGGGTATCTAAAAGAGCAAGATGCCACACAGCAGAGAGTAGCAAAGAACTCAGTGCTGAAGAAAGGTAACATCCTGCAGGAGATAAAGAGATCACGGGTTAGAAGGTTAAATGTAAATGAACTATATGTTAAATCAAAATAACACTGGAGATAAACAGGTACGGAAACACGATGCAGATTATGTTATGAAAAAGAAGAGACAATGGTGAAGCAAAGGGGCCCTGGAAATAAAACCAAACAAATCGGATTGTGTGACAGAAATCCAGAAGAAGACAGGCAAAGATCTGCAGTTTGAATACACAGTTCCTACCGCTGAAGTTTCATCCAGAAGTTGCCTAAAGTGTTCCCTCTTCTTTTTGGTAAGTGCTTCAATGTGTTCATTAAAGAGCTTCTCCTTTTCCTCTCTTTCTAATAAGGAGCCAGACTCCCACCGATGATCTTTGCGCAGAGTCCTCCTGGTATCAGACCATGACACATCTGAAGAACGCACCTGAGCCAAAAGATGAGGGTTTTTAAGCCATTTTTTCTACAGTTCACTGATATTTCTTATATACTACTTAGTTTTCTTACTTCTCTTGTTTGAAGTTAAGGTTTGAATTAAAGATTACAGGAACCCAAGCCAGCTTTTAAATAAGAGACTGTAGCAGGTTCCTCACAGACACGGAGGAGGCAGCAGCAGAAGGAATTACTTTGCACCAGTTCAAGTGCAGATGGAGACATCCCACTGCTCTGCCTGGACAGTCCTCATCAGGAAGGATCCAGCATCCTACTCCTCTGTGCACAACATCCCATATTAACCCTATGTGGTCGGGAGAGAGACAGCACCAGAATAAGGGTACTATTCCTAATGCTCAACAGTACCTAGCTGTCCAGCAGCCACGCAGCAGTTTGCAGTAGCCCGACTGGAAACGTGTCACCGCCAAAGGAACCCAGAGAAGCTCAGCAGGAACGCTGCTGCCCCCCAACCCCGGGCCAGGCGCCAAGGCACAAACCCCAAAGGCAAAGCGTCCTCTTCCAACCCTGGCAGGAGTTCCAGCTAGGGGGAAGGCAGTGGGGAGAACACAACAGGATCCCATTTCTATAGAAACTTAACTACAAGTGCCCGAAAGCCTCTGCATAGTGCAACGGTTAGAGAAAGGATGCCCGGAGAGGCCGAGCGCGCCCGCCTGTATCTCACCATGTCAGACAGAAGCGCTTTGAAGTTCTGGATTGCTTCTTCCCGTTTGTGCTGCTCACGTTCTCTGTCGATTTCCTTGGTTTGCTCCGAACGAGCTTTCTGCACTTCCCTTTCTCGCTCACGCAAGCTGGCCTCGATGCGAGCCTGTCTCTCCAGCTCCTTCTCTTTTTCAGAGTCTAAATTCTGAAACGCAAGAACAAACTTCTCTCAATACAAACAACACATCCCCTTTTCACATTCTCATCAGGCAGGTAAGTAAATTAAAGGGTTATCAAACTAATGGCACCTTGGAACAAAACACTGCAGAGTGATTTGAGATCTGCAGAATACAAAGTTTTGCTGCCGTGGCTACGGTGAAGCA
The DNA here is from genome assembly GCA_028566575.1 of Bartramia longicauda. Lineage (NCBI taxonomy): Eukaryota > Metazoa > Chordata > Aves > Charadriiformes > Scolopacidae > Bartramia > Bartramia longicauda. The sequence continues at coordinate 41,206,892 of JAOXNH010000049.1, forward strand.
TTACAAGGGGGGAGAGGGAGGTTTGGTCACAGAACATGCGTTTTCAGGAGCAGGCTGCTGGTGTTTGTGTAGTGACACACTGAATAAGGGGAGGACGGAGGGAGAGCAGAATTGCATTTATTAGCCCAGTTTTACCTTCTCAATCATCCATGGCCTGAAGAGAAAGGTAGGAATATTGAATTAAGAGAGAAGAACCAGCGAAGGAACTGTGTGAGAACAGTCTGTATTCCTGAAGGCAGCTCAGCTGATACAAAAACCACAGCAAAGGAAACTGCCCATCCTGGCAAGAGGCAATTGATGTGGCCTCTGAGTTTGCTGGAGTTTTACAGCCATTTTTACAACCAATGGCTTTCCAGGAGACTCTGCCCTTCCTACTCTGCTGGATAAATTCTCCCCAGTACAGCGTGGGTGTACGCACCACGCACACACACCTGCACCACGTGCCAAGTTTCAAGCGGTCATTCTGGGGTGCTTCTAGAAATAATGATGGTATAGAATTCTCTTCAGTACGGACCTAAAGCACCTCTTTGCTTATCTCCTGGTTCGTTACCTCACTCATTAGCGGCAGGCGCCCAGCAGAACTCCTCCAGTCCCACACCACACCCATACCTTAGCTATTTTCTCTATGTACTGCTTGAAAAGGTCTTCCCGCTGAGACGAGCTGTCGACCGCTTTGTACCGCGGGTCAGTCTCCACTTTGTCCTTCACTTTGCTCCAGCGAGACTGACTGTCCAGGTGGTGATTTGCCAGCAGCTCAAAGAAGTCCATTTTGATCTGTTTTACAGATGGAAACAGAACAACCACCCTTGAGAAAGACACTTTAACACCCAACAGTTTGCTCTTACGAAAGAAGGCGTCGACTTACCTCCAAGAGAGGAAGCACATTAACATTACATACCATTACAATTCAGAGAAATCACTAAACTCTGGATTTAGACATAACCGCATCTAAAAATCACTTCCCCACGGGACAATTTTACTAAAGCAGATAGATGTAGCAGATTTCTTAATGTAAGATGAACTGTATTCTTTAAAGAATGATTTACCAATACAGTTTTTTATCATTTTAATCCAATTTAGGCTTCTTTTTTGAGATTTTATATATGTGTATATATATATATCTCAAAGTAACATGTTACTGATTCTACATTATAGCATTTTTATGCTATATAAATGCTACTGCTATATAAAATACTCTGCATTTTTAAACAGGGCTCTAAATAAATCAAGTTCTTATGGATTCATCCTCCAAGTGTACTATGAACAGAGGTAAATACTTGGATCTGCTGATAAAGAGCAATGTCTTGAGATGGATCTAACCAATAAAGAATTACCCACATATGGTAAGTAAATTACATTTAAGATGGATATGCACACATATGTGACAGTTTAAGGAAAAGTTTTAGTCTGGTTTTTCAGTTGGAAATGGCAGGCCAGCACTCTGTCCATAACAGCAGCCACTGCTGGGGGCTGGCAGAGGATCAATCCCAGTGGGTTTTATCTCCAGACAACACGTTTTCAGCCAAAGCCCAGACCCAGCAGTTGCAGGAGCAGCCACTGTGCCTTTATTACATGGCCTTTTTCTGGGGTAGATGGTCTCTCTGTTCCTGCTGCACTCAGCTCCTAGCTATTTTCTCCTTTCAATTTCCCCCCGCTATGGCTGGAGCTCTGGTGTGGCACCCAGCCTCCAGCCTGGGGGCACAGGGGAGAGGGGGTGCCAGGGACCAGCTGGGGGACCCCGGGCACAGCACGGGTGCTGCCTTCACAGCACCCCAGCCCACCGGGCACAGAGACAACCTGGCCATGATTTAACACCAGTTAAAGACCCCAAGCCCTCGCAGAAGGGCTGGCCATTCATGTTTTGCTACTTATCTCCCCTCCTCATCCCTTTTAAAGAAGAAAAGCAGTTTTCTTTGGCTGTAAAACACAAGGGAGGGGGCACATGGCCAGCAGCCAGACTCTGGCTGGGCAGAGAGCTGCCTCATCCCCCTGCTCTGAAACACCTTCAGTTACAGAATGCAAGAGAAAATGGAGACCAGAACCAACACTCTGCAGCCTTGCCCACTGATAATTTTAGTTCTTCTCAATGTTAGCATATAAACATAAGAGGCTTTATAGGTTTTTTCTCTTTTCTGTCTCAACAGAGAGATTAAGATAGTAAATAGGGATCAGAAACAACTGGTTAGTGCCAGCGGGAAGTTGCTCTACATCTACAGCACTATCACTTTTTCTTAAAGCAGCTGAACAAAATGCTAAGCAAACTGTTTATTCATTGTAAAATTAAGAATGTTGTTTCAAAACATCTTAAAACATGCATGCAGTATCAAAAAGATGAAGCTTTCTAAGCCATGGCATTTGAAATATTTGTTAAAAATCACACAGTTCCCAGACGTTACTACAGAAGTCTATAAAGTAAGGGTATCTCAAAGTCTCTACACAAATCCCATACACACATAGCCATATCCCACAGGATAAAAGCTGCACACCCTCAACGCTGCTGAAAGCCCTGTGGCACAGCAGCACCCCACGGCCAGAGCCAGGAGCACCACCACCATCTGCAGGGAGATGCAGGTGCCTCCAGCACCACCCCTTGGCTCCCACCCACCCAGCTCCTGTCCCACTGCAGGGGACATCAGCCATTGAGTCAAAGACATCTCACCAAGGAATCATCTTTTAAGATCACAACTCTATGAAGTTGCGAGTGTAGTGTATCTATACACCTTAACTAGCTCCACTAAGTAGAATGACACTCTTGAGGGACAGGATGCCATCCAGAGGGACCTGGACAGGCTGGAGAAGTGGGTCTGTGTGACCCTCGTGAGGTTTAACGAAGCCAAGAGCAGGGATCTGCCCCTGGGTGGGGGCAACCCCCAGTCCCAGCCCAGGGTGGGGATGGAGGGATGGAGAGCAGCCCTGCCCAGAAGGACCTGGGAGGGAAAAGCTGGCCATGGGCTGGC
>JAOXNH010000049.1:41209948-41221978 GCA_028566575.1 Bartramia longicauda
CCAGGATGCCATTGGCCTTTTTGGCCACAAGGGCACATTGCTGGCTCATGGTCATCCTGTTGTCCACCAGAACTCGCAGGTCCTTTTCCTCAGAGCTGCTCTCCAGCAGGTCAGCCCCCAACCTGTCCTGGTGCAGGGGGTTATTCCTCCCGTGGTGCAGTGGGTCCTCCCCCCTACACTTGCCTTTGTTGAATTTCATCAGGTTCCTCTCTGTCCAGCTCTCCAGCCTGTCCAGATCTCGCTGTATGGACACTATTAGATCTTGGACCTGTGATTGGCATCGCTTGTGACGAATATACCGAGCTGCAAATGAGGAACTGGGTCTTACTCCAATCCTGCTCCACTTTCCCACGCAAAGGGAAAAAAGGCAAGCCCAGCAACTACATCTCCAGCCCCATAGTGAGGTGACCTGCAAGTTTTGGCAGTGATGAACCTGCCCATCCCCTAAGAATTAGCCCAGGAACTCACCAGACCGAGCCAGACAATTCATCCCAGAACCTGCCTCGTAGCTACAACATCAAAAAGGATGTTAAATACTGAGAAGCCCAGACAAGGCCACCCTCCCAGAGGTGCCAGGCTACAATGAACAGCTCAAAATGCTTTATGAAGCTGACATTTTGGTTTTACTCTTGCACCGGAGCGGTTCAAAAGAAGCAATTTGTTCTGCAGCTTTAATGCATTTAGGAAACAAGGTGCGGCACATTTATCGTGGCAGAGAAACAACCTCAGCTCCAACCCCCACCCCCATCACCACCACTACCACCTTTGAAGCACAAAGAAAGCCAATGAAAGGCGAAGAAGTGAGCACCCAAGGTAGCAAAAGCTTATTAGTGAAGGGAACAGAAGGAATCGATCATTCTGACCTGAGCAGCAGCTGAGGAGGTGGAAGCAGGAAACCCTGGAGACGTTACAAAGCGCCAGCGAGCCCGAGCAATCGCCTTTGTTTGTTGCTAATGAGCCGTGGTGCTTTTTAATAATATATAAACCATTTAAAAGGACTTGATGGGAAGAGCAAGGAAGTCAGTCGAAGCGTTTCTGACCCAGAGAGAGGTCAGAAAACACTGGAAGGTTTGGCAAAATGGGGGAACAATGAACCTCTGCCAAACACAGAGCAAGAACTCAGCAAAAGTGCTGGGGCTCCCAGGGGGTCTCCCAGATGCTTGGACCCCCAAAGTGTTATTTTCCGGCAGACCATCCTCCTGGAGGGCACATCCCAAGCCAAAACTCCTGGAAACATCACAAGGGAGGCCCCAAGATCCCTTGGGTCAGTGATGTTTTTTTCAAAAGACCACAGGGTCGGGACAATCCCAAGCACAAATCCAGGCTGTGTGGAGAATGGATGGAGAGCAGCCCTGAGGAGAAGGACTTGGGGGTGTTTCTGGATGAGAAGCTCATCATGGGCCAGCAACGTGCACTCACAGCCCAGAAAGCCAACCCCATCCTGGGCTGCATCCCCAGCAGCGTGGCCAGCAGGGAGAGGAGGGGGATCCTGCCCCTCTGCTCTGCTCTGGAGAGACCCCTCCGCAGTGCTGCCTCCAGCTCTGGGGCCACCAACATCAGAAGGACATGGAGTTGTTGGAGTGGGGCCAGAGGAGGCCACAGAGATGCTGGGGGGGCTGGAGCCCCTCTGCTGGGAGGACAGGCTGAGAGAGTTGGGGGGGTTCAGCCTGGAGAAGGCTCCAGGGAGACCTTCGAGTGGCCCTTCAGTGCTTAAAGGGAGCCTACGGGAAAGATGGGGACTAATTTTTTAGCAGGGTCTGTTGCAACAGGACAAGAGGTAATGGCTGTAAACTAAAAGAGGGGAGATTTAGACTAGATATCAGGAAGAAATTTTTTACACTGAGGGTGGTGAGACACTGGCCCAGGTTGCCCAGGGAGGTGGTCGATGTCCCATCCCTGGAAACATTCAAGGCCAGGCTGGAGGGGGCTTTGAGCAACCTGACCCAGCTGAAGATGTCCCTGCCCAATATTCTATGAATACTATGTATGAAAACTGTTAAAAGAGATCTTGTCACAGGAGGGATGACAGGGAGCCACCAGCAGAGCGGGTACAGGGTGTTTGCAGCTGAACATTTCAGTGAGTTGGGCTCATCTGCTGCCATGGCTCATCCCGAGGACACGGCACAAGGCAGTGTCCTGGGACAGCCCCTGAGCAGCTCACGGACCCTTCCCCGATACCCTCAGACCCAGATGCGCTTCCTCCTCTCCCCCTGGGAATGTCAGGGTGGCACCTCCTCCCTGAGACCAGCCACCTGGGTAAAACCTCCCTGCTGAGAAACCCCCTGCTCCGCCACCAGCCAACAAGCCAGAACTCAGCGAAGCAAAACCCAAACACAATCTAAGACCCTTACGTTAAAGATTTCTGTAAAGTTGATCCTCCTTAAATAAAGATTTTGGACTTTTAAACAGACTGAGAAAGCTTCAGGTTAAACGCCTTAAATTTTCTTTTATGTTTTAAGCACTTTCAAAATCAAAGGAAAATAAGATTGAAAATATTTCAGGTGTATTTAGAAGTCTTTTTTTTTTTGGCAGTTAACACATTGCAGGTACAACTCTCATCACTTCACAAGGAAAAAAACTAAAAAAATGTAAAGTACCGGAACTGCGGGAGGCTAAAGTCACCACACAGAGATACCAATTCTTTCCTCACTAGGGAATCCCATAATATTTGCGTGTCAGTGATTACAGCTGTCAGACTGAACTGATTGACAGGCCGCACAGCACATAACTGTAAAGTCTATCCACTTGTTATAAAACAGAATACATAAAATGGTTACAAAAGGCTTTTGGAGAAAAAAAAACATTATTTCAAAAGCAAACAAACACAATCTCCTTTTAACTTTTCAATATTAGAACAATCATGCAACAACAAAACATATTTACTTTTTTTTTTAAAGTCAACTGCACTATTAAGCTTCAAGAATGCTTTAAAAATTCCATATTCATAATCGAAATGCAATAGGTAAAAGTCTAGTTTTGAACTACATCAGTTCTCCTCTAAAAGCACAATCATTTATTGAAAACATCAGCAATAAGTCAACATTCGAAAAAATTTGAGCACAGAATCAAATTAGACCAGAGTAACCAGATTTAAAAAAATACGCAAAACTTATTGAATAGTGAAATTGCCCCCAAAATAACCTATTATTCAGCATTTTTCCCTTCTGTAAGCATTCTTAGTAGGTAAAAATTGCAATAACTTGTACTACAAAATAAATATTCTAGACCTTAACATATCAAAAATGATTAGGCTTTAGAGGTTATTTTCTCGTTCACACAACACACAGGGACGTTTAAGTAAGTGGTGGCAGATTTTGGTGACAGTATGTGACACCTCCTCCACAGGAGCCCCCTTCCCCGGCGGCGAGAGCCGGCTCCCTCCTACCGACAGCGCTGGCAAGAGACATTTGGGATTCGCTCATCTTTAACGGCTGACCTTTCCGGCTAATAAGCAGCCGTTTATACATAGGATATATTTACCAAAAGATTAAAAAGCCACTAAAGCGGTAGCTTTTAGATGGAAAGAGAAGATATGGAAGCGGTTTGAAATTTAAACAGAATACCCTACAGAGAATTTCAAGTTCTTCCTGCCTCCACTGGGAGAACAGAGGTAATGGCCAGTTTGGGGGCTTCCAGCCAAACAGCACAAGAATCCCTTTCCTTTTAATGCTTCAGGATAAGAGAACTTTACAAAAAAAAAAAATAAAAAAAAAATCAGGCTTTATTCCAGTTAAGAATATAGTGCTACTTGCTCAGGTAAACAAAAAAAACCCCTCAGCTTCACAAATAAATGTAAGCTCTATTCTATACACTCTAAAAGTCAGTGTCCTGCCAACTCAGAGCAGTCAGTTCAGACAGACGGAAGGGACACCTGTGACGGCTCTACATGGGAAAACCCCTAGGGAAGGAGGAGCATGTCCCAGTGGGCTCACTGGAAACCAGGCACTGCCCTTGTCCCATCGCACTCGGACTCGCACCACTCACACCGCTGGAACTGAAGAGGTCTCCTTACCTTCTCACCTCTGGTCTTCGAGTCTTCTTTCTCCTTCTTTCTTGCCGCTGTGATAAACTCATTAAACAAGGCCTCTCGATCTTTCATCTTTTCAATTGCCTTGAACCTCGAGTCTTTAGCATGCTTGGCTGCAAATTCACTAAAAGTAGTTCTGCAACAAAACGGCAAGTGAACTCATTTGGCAGAGCCGTCTTTGCTGGGATGCAGGTTCAGCAGAGAAACTCCTCTGCTGGAGTACATGCCAGAGACCATGGGAAAAATAAAAAGGCAACATCCTACGGTCTCACTGCGGAGACACTCCATCAATGAACTCTACAGAAAGGAGTCAGGTTCAGGCACACACGTGAAAGGCATCATTAGAGACTTACAGGGGTATTTTTGTGTGTTTGTGTGAATACAGCCACCTGCAGAAAGCGCAGGTGTAGGAAGAGAGACTACAGTGCAACCAAGAAGAAGAAATGAAAAAAAAGCTCAGTTGTCTACAAAAACCTTCTTTTTGTGGGTTAGCGTTCAGCCACCAGTCTGTCCAGGTGCTGCACAGCTGTGAAACTGAAAATTTCACGTGCATTCCCTTGCAGCCAAACCGAGCTAAGAGTTCACCAGGAAAATCACCTTTTGGCATGAGGCACAACAGAACACTGGCTGAACTGGTGTTTCCTCCTACTGCGAACGCCGTAAAGCCTAATCTTAGAACACACGGAGCTGAAAGGATTTACACACTATGGGCAGACGCAGCAGCGCTGGGCTTTCAACCCCTGGTCCCCACAGCGCTTCCCTGAGCGTTCTCTCACCTCCAGGGCCAGATTCCAACCTGTGCAGTAGATACAGTACTGCCACTTACCTCGACAAAAACCACTACTGTGCTTTTTCCAAGCTCTGATGCAAATCTGGCCCCAAGAATACGTGAGACACTTATAATCATACGAATGTTTTCATCACAGCATGGAAATAATTAGACTTGGAAAATCCAGCCTACTGTTGCTGTAGGGTAAATTGAAACAAGAAGAGAATTTGGTAGCTTATTCAAAAAGATCAGAAAGTGAATGTACAGCTATATTGATGAACAAGAGCTGTTTAAGAGAAATGGAACACAAACTCTTGAGCATGTTGGACTGAGATAGATGATAAAACCCCAGTCTGGCACTCACAGAAGTACAGCAATATCTTTAGACAAACACTGAAACCAGAAGACAAAGGATAAGATTAAACAAGACAGTATTTCAGCTGGAACTCTTCTCCCCACCCCAACCCGTAAGCAGGTAAGAGTCAGTCCCAATACAACACATGGGAGGTACCGTGGAAGCTGAGGATACTGAAGCTAACATAAGTCTATGTTAGTGTCTGAACTATATGTTAAACTTATTACTCATCAACTTTTTCTTAAAACATTTCCCTGCCTCCATTCTTCCCAGCCTACTCCCATCACAACTGCACCCTTATTAAATGAGCAGCTGGGTGTTTTAAACAAGAGTTATTAATTAGCTTGGAAGTAATTTAAAAGTTAAGGTAACACTGGCTTCCACCAGATTTCCAGAACAGGTCACTGAAAAAAATTAATCTGAAGTGAAACAAAGGCGTTGTTATTTCACTGTAAAAGAATTAATGCCAGATAAGCCAAGAGATGCTGGAAGAGAATGCTTTAGAGCTCATCTGGTGACATGAGCACATATTTCATGGACTCTATGTGAGAAAGCTGTGAAACAAACAATTCTAGCAATAATGTCTCGAGTTAGTACATTCACTGTCATCTCCTCGCTATCCCCACTGCGAGTGGCCCTGGCTGTGAGGGGCATGTCATAACTGCCATATTAAAGCAACCGGAACATTCCATCATATTGCTATTAACATACTTTGTAACCAGAAAAACATCCCCTCAGCCTCCCCCCCCAAACTGAAAAAACCTCCCCAGTACTTCTCAGAGATGACTAATATTCTTAATAAGAAACAAGGTTATCAAAGAAAACTTGTGGTGGATTATGAGGCCTCTCTCCCAATCCCGACAGCGTGCTGGGGAGATCTTCAAAATGACTTAAAATATGTAAATCATTATAAACCACAAATTCTATTGTTTCACAGGTAAGGTGAATACTAGCAGGCAAAGGAAGATTTTAACAGTATCTGATGATTTTTCTCTTCTTTGTCCATTTTGAAAGAGGTGAATCTACCCAATCCCACCCAGCACAGTTGCTGCTCCTGGACCTTACACATACAAACAAGAAAACAGCTCCTACCTTGGGTTAATCTTTGCTTCTTCCATCATTTTCTTGAAATCCTCCTTAGCCTGCATTATTTTGTTTTTCTTCTCCTTGCGCTCTTCTTCTGCTCGAGTTTTCACATACTGATCAAATACCTACAGAAACACCAGTCAACGACATAACACGTACGAGCCTGAGGCCACAAAAGCTCTAGGTGAGGGGAAGGAAAAATCCCTTTTCTTTCTTTTTTCCCCTCTTTCCTTTCCGCTCCCCACAGAGCCACCACAGACAAGGTAGAAAGAAGAGTGAGGGACTCTTTGTATCTGAGTATGCAAAAGACTCCAACCTGCTGCACACGTAGCGTGCTCTATCAAAATATGTAATCTGGGACCTGGGAAGAAGTTTCTTACTCATTCGAGCCATGGTAACATTTTTCTGGGCGAGAAGTTTAAGACAACAGTAACCTCCTCTATTCTTGACGTTTTCCATCTCCCTACATCCATTTGAAGAAAAGCTTCTGGAGCGAGAACTTGATTAACAATAAAAACGTGCTTTAGTTTTTCCCCCAACCACTTTTTTTTAAAAATAAATAGACAGACTATTAATCACACCAATCTTTTGAAGAGATACTGATGATTCTCACAATTTCATTCAGGTTTTGGGAGCTCTCTCAATGCACACAACTTTCACTGTGTTAAAATATTAGATCTTCCAACCAAAGGAAAAATAAAAACTATCAACTCACTTCTGTTCTTGCTGCTGCCTTCTGTTTCCAGACAAACCCTAATCATAACAAAATCCCTTACAAAACTGATTAGTCTGGAAGGTGAGCAGGAGCAAAAATGGGACTGAGGATTTAGACAAAGCCCGAAGCAGCTGTGTCTGGATGGGGAGTGAATTCGAATTCTTTTACCTGTTTTCTTTCTTTTGGGTTGAGAAGCAAGTAGCGAGGATCAAAAACTATCTTGTGTAGCTCTTTCTCCCACGTTGAAAAAGCAGAGACCTTTAATTAAAAAAAAAGTTAGATTTTAACCAATGGTTAAGTTTCCTCCAATATACAGACATCGTACAGTTTTACTTGAAAACGACAGGACATCTGATGAAGAGAGGGAAACAAACTCATCCTGATGTTTCCATCACTAACAGACGATGGATGCTGCCACAGCAAGTGTCAACACTAACCCTCCCATTTAAGGGTAAGAGCGTACAGACTGCAGTGGAAATTACTGCTTTCCTCATGCAGGAACATTTCCAAAATCATTAAGGATGTGTCCAGTTTGTGTGTTCCGTTTCATTTTCAACAGCAGTTCTCAATTAGGAAATTACTTAACTTGGAAAAAAGTTAAAAAAAAAAATAATGTCTTGACACTGTTTAATTTCAGTTACTTCAAAATGAAAATTCTGCCATAATTGTAACACTCTTTGAAATGTGGATTCTTGTACCAAACTCATCCATCAGTCAGAGCAAGGATGAGATTGTTTTCCTTCCACAAAGCACTGCAGGTTCTGAATTCCCCAAGGACAGACTCCGCCTGAATCCCCTCTCCCTCTCTCCCCTTCTCCCCACACACACACTGGTTTCTGACCCCTCTTTCTAGAAGCATGTCCTTGAACTGCTTCATCCGAGCCTCCAGCGGGACAATGGCTCTCTCCCGAGCAGCTTTAATTTCAGCTTCCATAGCAGCCTCCTTCTCCGAATCAATATCTTTGTTATCATCTTTCCTGAAAAAAATTACACAAAGGGTATATATAACATGAGCAGTCACAGCTCAGCCCGTCGGCCGGGAACTGAACTGCACTGGGGCAGAACGGACGCGCAGGCTTACAGACCATGAGAGTCATTCATGGAGCCTGGGACAGGAATGTTTCCAGGGACCACAGTATCCTCAGCAGCCTCGGTGCCAACAATGGCTCCAGCAAGTTCACAGGCTCTGGCTGTGGGCAATGGTCCCACCAGACGGGGAACAGACTGTACATTAACTGCACTAATTCTCTCACCTCCTGCGCAAGAGCAGCAGGGCCTGTGAAAACACTCTGGCTACGGAGTTAGCTCAGACTGAGAACTCCCTGCAGTCACTGCAGCAGAAGGTGCTGTGACACGAGGGACACGTTCACCCATCCACCAAAGCCTTTCTGCAATAGTGTGCCGTTTCCTGATTTATGTTTTCTAAGAGGAAACACGTGTTGTCCCAAACAAACTCAAAGCCCTCATTGCTAACAGCTTTATGATCATCCCTAAGAGTACACAAATAAAATGGTAAAACTACTTTTAAAACAGTGCATGTAAGTAATTCAGAGTGAAGGGAAACTTCCAAAAGGCAAAACAGACCAAAAGACCAAAACAAAAAGGTTAAACCTTTCCAAATGGAGTGAAAAAAGAGAAATTACTATGAAAATCAAGATGGCTGGATTTTTTGGCAACAAAATCTAGTGTACAGAAACGAACAAGCCAGATAAACAAGCAACAGAAGCAAACTATTTAAGATAAAGTGCACTCGAAATATCCCTTGGATTCACCAACTTGTACCATTTATTCCCCTGATTTCTGCAGGAGATGCTATTTCCTCTAGACACGAGTTACAGACATCTCCGAGAAATAGCAAATACTGGAGCTGTCGAATAGCAGAAAGCTGCTGATTGTGTTCACCATTCCTATCCATGACTGTTCTGCTCTGCTGAATACACCAGGACAGACACTGCTCAGAAGGAAGAATGGTTATTTCATCTACACAGACCATTTAATATTGAAAAAGCAAACTTACTTGCGCTTTTTAATTTTAATAGGCTCATCCTCATTTGCTTCCTCTGTAGATTCATGCTCTTCTCTGACTGTAAGAGAATTCAATAAGATTTTAGGGTTTATGACAACTTTCTAATTTAGAAATGAAAACCAGGACAGTGGAAGACACATGGTTTTCAGTTGCTTTCAGAATAACACTATTGGCATTTGATGGCAGGACTATGGACTTGTGACCAACTTTGGATCTAAAATGACAAGCACTGACCTCTTATTTCCAGGGAGAAAACCTCAGGCGAAGCAGCCTAATGGAGCACATATGGATCTCCCCATTTCCTACTTGCACTGTGCTCTGCTCCAACCACCGAGTGTCCTCCCCGCAGCATTTGCCAGAACCATCCAGAACCAGCCCTTACCCCAGCAGCCGCCTGAACGTGCTCCGCTCTGGGCAGCTGCTGGCAAACTGTGTTCCCCTTGATGTTCTCTATGGGAGAGCCCATGCCTACATTAGAATTCATCTTTTCTGGCCCCCAAATTCCTCTTATAAAACAAAGACAGTCCCTTTTTTTAGTCAGTAAAAACTGTGTGTTATTTTTTCAGCCCATTGGCATTTTGAAAAAAAAAAAAAATAACCTTCTTGGTATCTACTTTCTTCAACAGACTTTTTCCCACAGACTCTGTAAATCTGTATTTCTACAAGCCTTCTTAAGTTCCAAAGATATAGATGTTTTTCAACATGTCCTTATGTTTCTCTCGCTTATTTAAATGTTACTAGCTTTGGAAATCAAAATAAAATAAATGATAAATTATATTCAGATTTCTTAAGAAAGTTTTCTCTTACTAAGTTTTTTTCCTTCTTCCATTCCTTTTTTGTGAGGAGGTTCTTGAATAATTTTGTCCACGTCAGCCCTTCCAATGAGGTCGTCTGGTCGGTCCCACATGGACAGGCGGGTAGTGGGGTTGTAGAAGAACACGCGCTCGTCACCCGTCCACACCACGCACCTGGAAGTGAGAGACAGGTGGGAAATCTTGGATTATCTTTGTCCTCATTCATTCTCTGTACCTGTTACTGTGTAGGGAATGATGCCAGGGCCACAGTCACAGACAGACACAAGTGACACTGCACACCCACCAGACACCCCTACTGTCCAACTGAGACACTCAACTATTGCTTTTCTCTGCCAGCAGATTTGAAATTTTTAATTTTAAAATTGCTTTTTATCTGGAGCTGCAGTATGCTCAGCTCTTCTCTAGAAAAACATTTTAGACAGCTGCATCAGATTCTGAGATAAAACATACCTCATCTCTTTCACGTCCCGCAAAACAGGAGAGAAAGCAATGGTCTTGCCAGAATTTTATAGATGGTGGGATGAAAACCACAGAGAAAATTTGAAGGGAGACATTCTAAATATCAAATGTTAATAAAAGAGCATCGATGGCTGTTTCAAAAATTAAAACAATATCCCTTTCCCACAGGTAAGGTTTTTCCCTAGGTGACCCAAACACACAGGGATAATGTACATACACCACAGCACGAGTAACCCCAGCAGGACGTTACACACAGGCACCCGACGACTACCCACACCATGTGAAAAATTAAAAAAACCAACCAAACAAAACTGCTTTGGCCAGCAGCCAATTCATTCCCAAGGCACAAGGGCCAAAGAAGCCCAAGATTACTTTTTTTTAGTGAGTATTTCATACCAGCTCAGGAGGGATCAGTGGGATGTGAAATCTATACTGGTGAGACAGCTCATGGGACTGGTGTCCGCGTGGCAGAAAGGCTGCCCACCCACCACTGCTCACCACGGTACAGCTGAGGGAATCCACGGTCAGCTGAGACAGCAGCACACCAGCAACAGGCTTGTTCTAACCCCCGCAGCCTCCCTGGGGTCAGCCCCACAGCAGCAGCTGCAGGACAAAGCGCTACCTACCATGGGGTGCCTGGGATTGGGGTGGTGGCAACCGGCTTGGCCTTCTGGGCTGCTTTCTCCTCCTCAGTCAGCTCTTCCTCTTTCGGCTCCTCAAGGGAAAAGCAAGGTACAGGATTCAGGCAATAAAAGAGAGCTAATTATTTATTATGAAGTAACTAACTTGTTGTAAACAAGCAGATGTATTTTGAAACAATGCTACTAAACAGCTCAACTGCACTTCATCCCTGCTTAAAGCAGAAACCTTGGAATTTCAAAATAACTGCTATTCAAAAGTCTCAACTCAGAAAACCTCTAAGCGTTTACTTAACTTTTGACTTCAATGAAACCTTATTTAAGTGTGTTCCTAGATCCACATGAATCCTCGAATCAAGGCCTGAATACAGGGGCAACGGTGTAGTTTCTCACAACGAAATTTTGATTTATTTTTCAAATTAGACTCCTTGAAAATCAGACACAGAGTATGACAGTCAAAAATCTGCAATAACCTTTGTAGCGTCAATAATCAAATCAGAACTACCTCAGAAGTAAACAGGGCAAAGTGGTAATAAAACCCAGCAACTGGACTCTGTGCTTTCGCCTGCTAAGCTACACCAAAGTTCACAGAAAGTATAAAAGCTTTAATTTGTATTCAAACACCTTAGCATCTCCAAGAACTGTGCTTTCTCAACACGACAAAATGCCTTACAAGAATAAAGATCATCTTGTTTACTGCAGTGTAAACAGGACTGACATTTCCTAGGACTCATGTTCCTAACAGGCTAAACTTATCAGTTATAGCACATGGAGAACGTGTCAGCTTTGCTTCAAAACTGTTCAAAATAAAGAAGTAAAGAAATAGAGGAAAAGCTATTGATTCAAAGATTTCAAACATTCAGGACAAGTTTCATTTTTCTGAACACCTTAAAACCAGTGAGAGATCATCATGTCTATACAATTACCTAACTTTTTTCCACTAATTTTTTAACTCACATACTCTGTATTTTTCTTTTAAATGTCCTTTTCTCCTTATGCAAAAAAAAAAAAAAAAAAAAAAGGCAAAAAAGCAGGCTTTGAAAATCCCCCCAGAATTTCAGAACTGCCGTTACCAAGCCCGGCTCCTGCCAGTCCCAGCCGACAGCAGCCCCAACTGGGAGGCAGGACTTAAAATGTGAC
>JAOXNH010000049.1:41276096-41289705 GCA_028566575.1 Bartramia longicauda
CAAATTTAACTTCTTTGAATGGCTATCCCGTTTAGCAAAACAGTGCTTTGCCTCTAGAGCTGGAGAGAAACCAGATAAATGGTACGAACTGCTAATCTGAAAAATAATTTGTAACCAGAGAGAGGCTGAGTATTTTTCAGCCTTCTAAC
This sequence comes from Bartramia longicauda, assembly GCA_028566575.1. NCBI lineage: Eukaryota > Metazoa > Chordata > Aves > Charadriiformes > Scolopacidae > Bartramia > Bartramia longicauda. The sequence continues at coordinate 41,276,246 of JAOXNH010000049.1, forward strand.
ATCTGCTTTAAACTATTGTAATGCAGAATTAATAAGAACAGGCTATTTAGCTTTTCCCATTACAAGGATGCATCAGGCAGCTATAAGACATTACATTTACAGCCTTGTTAACTCTTGAAAGCCTTTGCTTATCCACAGCCTGTACCACCAATTCAGACCGAAGTCATTGGTTTGTTTGCACTAACACAAACAGAAAGACTCACATCTTCAAGAATTCTGAAAATCCCCAGTTACTTACAGAGCTCTTAGCACACCCCTCTTAGCAAGTAAAGACGTGTTCAGGGGACTGGTTCCCTACGTAACCTGATTTACAGTTCAGGCACCATTTAACGTGACCTCGTACTTACAGAGAAGTGCTGTAACAATTCATCTTTCTCCTCTTCCACGAAGCCTCCCACTGTCAGTGCTTTGGGACGATGATCCACCACCATGTGATTCAACATGCCCCTTCCTCTGCCCCCACGGCCCCGGCCTCGGCCTCTTCCCTGGGCTGGCGCTGTCTTCCCGCGACCAGCAGGCAGAATGCCTAACCGGGCGGCCTGCCCAGGGGAGCAAAGGACAGACACAGCCACCCTCAGTTTGAAAGGATTGCAAATCGTTAGATATCATAAATACATTAAAAGCATCAGCGCAGACAAACTCACCTCTACTTGTAACTGATTTAGCTTTTTTCGCAATTCAGTTGTGTCTTCTCCAGAAGAGAGTCTCTTGTGGAAGTCCAGTTCTGCATCCAAGAGTTCCTTTTGTGCCTTAGAGGAAGAGGTGCAGAAAGAGAAAACGGAAGGGAAATGCAGAACTGTAATATGTGCTTTTACTGTTTCATTCCACTTCTTCAGCAATACATTCATGATATCGACAGATCAGTACACAAAATCCATACTTCCTTCTAAATTCAGTTTATTTTAATTGCCTCCATGCCCCTCCCCAAACCCGTTTTTTGGAGGACCCAGAATTCCCTGCTTCAGAACCGGAACAAGCCCGAATGAGCTCCATGCAAACGAGGTCACCCGAGTTCCTCCGAACGACAGCTTGCCAGGCTGTGGTTCTTGCTCTCAAATTCAAAATACTGCTTGGAAGCGCTTTCATCTAATGCTGCTGCATTTTTAGGACAGTGTATTAGACATAGTTGCAAGAGAGAGGCAGGCAAGCGTCCTGCGCAATTAATACCTCTGTCTTGGACTTTAACTTCGATGGTGTAGAGGTTGCAGAGGAAGTTTTCAATTCATCCTTTAACTGAGATATTTTTCCTGCTAGTTCTTTTAAGGTCTTCATTATTTCTGCTCTTTCTTCTGGTTTCATGGCCTTATTTTTCTCCAGCTTGGATATCAACATCTATGTATTAATAAAAGAGCAGGAATATAAAATTCCAGGTAAAAACACCACTGAACAGACAGGTATCTACAGAATGCATTTCAGAAGACATTCCGTCCTTACCTTCTGGCATTCTATTTGTTTTTCTAACATCTCCTGCTTCTTTTTCCTCATGTCTTGTTGCAGTTTCATCGCTTCCTATACAAGAAGCAAATTCTTTCAATCAGTAAAAAGCAGTCTGGCATCATATGTACTCATCAACAGCATATTTTGTGCTTCAAGCTATAGAAGTGAAAACTAACGGTCTGCAAAATGCACAAGTGTAAAGAGTATCTGATCCAGAAAAAACCAATGAAGAGTTGCAAACTTACTGCTGTAAAGTACTATATTAGATTTATACTAAATTTTTGCGCCCTTTGGACACCTATTAAGAAAGATATCCTATGATGCCATGTAAGTAAGTGTTTCATACCTGCAGAGAATAAAACCAGAGAAACACCTCAAGAAAACCCAGGAAACCCCCATGACCAAATGTGTCACCAAAGACACCACAAAAGGAATACTTCTGTCCCCACCATTAACCTCAGGCTGCGTTTGCAAGACAGTCGGATAACACCACCCCCCGCCATGCAGAAAGCCATACAGCAATATTTGAGGCTGAAGGTGCCTATCAAACCTTCTTTATAAGGCACTTTGATCATACACTCTCAGTTGGCCAATGAACAGCAAAGTACCTGTTTTTTTTTAAGGGCTTCTTGAACATCATGTGGTTTAGACCCTGTACCAGGCTTCATCGACGTCTTTAGGTTTGAAGAACTGTAAACCATTTTTGAGTGGCTTGTAGGTGTAGAAAATGTCTGCAATAGCAAAACCACACACACACAAATATCTAATAGCTGAAAATGAATGCCATATACCACCACTGAGTGTTAGAGGAACGTATTCTCTGAAATACCAACACAAAATTCTGGATTTGTGCAACGAAACCAAAGACCAAGGCAATGAAACCACACACATAAAGGCACAGGTCTAACAGTCACCTTGCTTGGAAACAAATGCTCAGCTCAAACACTTGTTATAAGGATTTCTGCAAAAGACTCTTTCCTTCTTCATTCAGAATTCCCTGTATCCTTATATCCACTAGGAAGATTACTGAAGCTGATCTGTGCTACACTCTGCTTTGCAGCCATAGCCTAACATCACACTTTGTGATCAAACACGGCAGCACAAGTCCCCTGCAGACTTCCCGTCCCAAAAGAAGGACTTCTCCCTGGCCAAGAACACACGCTGCACAGTGGTATCGGTGTGCATTAAACTGCATCAGCTTGAGCCCTACGCAGAAGAATTCTACAAGCCTCTGGTGTTAAAGCACAACATCAGCTCAAAAATCACTGGGAAAACAATTAGATTCAAAAAGCTGCCATTACGTACAAGTCGACAAATTTGTTTGCTATGGAACACTGCCAAAAATGTTTTATGCTACTTGAAATCCTGTTCTTTTGTTTCTGAAGTCGCTGTCCCTGTTTTACATAAACAGCCAATGGAAGCAGGAAGTGACTGAGCAAGGCTGAATGGAACGTGAGGAGGAACAGAACCAACTGGGCCAAGGCTTTAACGGAATGTATGTTGATGAAGGCTGACCATCTTCATACCTGGGAATCCTCTACTGCAGCTCCAGACTGGCTCGGATCAGGCTGGTTTCCACCCGCTGCTCCGAGGCGGCGTTTCACTGGCACTTTATTAAGGACGTAGGTGCCAGAGGCTGGTGGTTTATTCATCACCTGGGCACACATCAGAAGATGTTAAAAACTGCAAGATTATACACTCCGCTTTTTCACAGGCGGTCACTCAGAAACACCGAGCACCTTCCCTGTACCTTTGCGAGGCCGCTGTGCATGGTGACGGTGGGGGCGGTGGCCAGGGCTTGCTGTTGGAGGTGCAGCTGGTGGTGCAGGGCCTGCGGGGAGGGCTGCGGCTGCTGCGGTGGGGGCTGCTGCTCGCCCTCCCGGTGCCACAGCACCCTGATGAACCGGTTGTTCAGAACTGCCTCCGTGCTGGAAATGGCCTTCCTCGCCTCGTCATTAGTCAAGTACTGGATTAGAGCAGCTTCAGGATCATTCTGGAAAGCAACCTAAACCAAAAGGTCATCAGAAAGTGTTATTTGTAAGGAAGAAAACCAATCTACAAATAACCTGCACTATCGAGTGGGATATGCCATGATATTAGCATCTCAAAATACAGGTAAAACATTCTATGTAATTAAGCACAAATACCTTTTGGCAAGTATCACACATACTTACAGCAAAGCCTATATATAGTAAAATAAAATAAAAGTTGAAAAGGAAAAAAAAAAACCCCAGACTCTTCCACCAAATAGCAGCCCTTGTTCAGAGCACTGTGAACTCCCTGAGGAGACCCCAGTTCTGACACCAAAGCCCTTTATTCCAGCCGCCTGAAAGGAGACTGCTGTCCAAGGACATGCAATGTAAAGGTTTGCCACACTCTCAAAGAAGCAATTTTAACATTCTTGAATAAGACTATTTTTCTCTAAAAACTAATCACAGGAATAAACCTATATCTTTAAATGCATTGTTTCATTATCAAGGTGCAGAAACCACCATGTATCCTTTGGGCTAAGATGTAAATTATCAACTCAAAAAATACAGCAGCTTCCCAGGAATCTGTCTTTTATTTAGACATCTAACCGAGGAGACTTAAGAGGCACCTCTTTCATCTGGAAAAATAAATGGAAATTTAATGCTATTTTAACTGTGTAACTACCTGTGTTCTGCTTATATAGTGCTTTTCCCCTTCTTACGGTGCAAGGAACACCACTGAACTGGTGCCAGTTCTAGGATGCAAAGTGGTAATAAACCGATGCATATACAGACTCTGCTGTAGCATCTTTATCAAAATCCTGGCTATGAAATACTGTAGGACTGTCGTATAAGATGTAAGGTGTTGGAAGATCTCTCAAAAATTATACTCAAGTTGCTCAAAAAACCTGAGCTGGTTTTGACACTGTTCAACCTGGAAGCCTTTCAAATTCAAGACCGCATGAAGGCAGAAGCCAAGGTATTTTTATCTTGATTCTGTAAAAGTACAATTGAGTGGGACAAGAAAAGGGTTCTTTGGACTTGATTACCTACTCTCCCCGTTAACCTCCAGTAAGATTTCTCAAGGAACATAGTTCAGCTGCAATATTCAAGAAGGCATCAGGGAAAATCAAATACCCACATACAGGCATAAACCTGAACTTTGTTTTTTACCTGAATGTTTACAATAGTTCCAAATTTGCTGAAATGTTCATTGAGTTGAGTAATATTGTTCAATTCTGAGGGAATTTTTCGAACTTCTAACTTTGTATTAGTATACTGATTCTTCTTCAAAAATCCTGGCTTAGTCTGGTTGTTATTTGCTGGCCTAGAGAAAATGAGAGCAAGGCAGTGATTTAGACAGGCACACAGAGGTGGCTGCAAACGTTAGCACACATTTGTGTTTCTCATAAAAAGCATAGACTCTAGACATTAACAAAAAAAACCTCCTCCCACCACCAAATATTTAGTCTCCATTAGGGGGACCAGCGAATAGCTACGTTCCCAGCACTGATAGCAATAAAGTGCGTTCCAATTCCTCAGCAGCAGTCAATTCTTACTTTCCCAGCCAGGGTTTCTTTAATGGTGGACATTCCATGCTACTGGGAGACCTTTTCCTGCTGTCTGGTTCCAGGACAACTCTGGTCACGTTGCTGTTATTTGTAATGGGAATTGGAGGCTCAGTCTGGATGATGATATTGGCAGCTGGAGGAAAAGAAAGAGGCCTGTGTTATTTACCACACATCAACTGAGATATCAGAAAAGCTTTCACTTAAACAGCAAAACAGAATGGAGTTTAAAAACATAAAAATTAGGAAGACTTATCAAGTTGGTCAGTCTTGTTTATGAAGTTACTTCAGAGGTCCCTTGCTCACCTAACTGAACAGTTTGAGGAAAACACTTAGTCCAGCCAGCAGGGATCAGACTCTGACCATTAAGATTAATATTAGCTTGAAGAAACAAAGCTAAAATTTCATCTTTCTGCAGGGAAAAACACCCACAAAAATGCTGAGGAGGAAAGGAAAGAAGGGTGGGCTCCCAGACTTGGGGCAGAGTTCTGTAGCGTGGCACAGGCTGAACAAATAACCACCTTTCCTGTATTAACCCTGGGCAGTGAAAATGCAACCAAGAACCTGTTCCTCCCCCTGCTGTCCCCTTGTCATCTCTCCAGCCAGTTGTCAGCAACAAACTGTTCATTAAGCACAACTACAGCATGAAATTATACTCAGAGACATTAGGTTTAAGGTTTGAAGCAACTTCTACAAACACAAAGCTGAAGCACTAGGTCACAATTCGCCAAGTATTTATTTACAACCTTTTCAAGATTATGCTATTGCTTTAGTCTCCTGTGTAGGGCAAACAGTCAACTCCTAAAAAGAAGTCTGAGTCACAAGTGAATTTTCCATGGCTTTTGTACAGGCCAGAGCTCTGCTGATTACACTGGTAAGAACGAAGACTGGGCGTTTTGGGGCACACAGCTTCAATGGTACTTTGGCAGATTGTTTAGAGCAATAAGCCTTTCACACTCCTGATGAAGACCGTGAAAGAGTGGTGTGAAGCACCACTGCCGAACACTCACCCACGCTTTACAGCAGAACGGGCTCTTAGAGAGAATCCCAGGGCCAGCCAAAAAAAGCCCCAACCCTGCCTTTACAACCTTCATTAAGATGAAAGCAGTAACAGCAATTTCTGCAATATTTAAACATATTCTTTATAGAATGAGTCACTGGAAAGAAATACTGAAAAAACCCAACTTTTTCTTATCTACTGAGTAAGAAACATTGAAGTGTAACAGTAAACAATGAAATTTAACAACTTTTAAGGATCAGGCTGTGAAAAGCAGGAGAGAAAAGGAAAGTTACGCTAACAGAACAAAAGTGTCTTAAAAGATCCCTTAGTTCTCTCTCCTAAAAGAGATCTTGTACGTGTCCCCACTGAGAGACTCCATCCACATCCGTCCAGTTACGGGTTCAGAGTTACTCAAATGCAGACTGGGATTTCATGGGCCATCATTCTGCACTATTGTCTTCCTAGAAGCACCCAGAAAGAGCCTTCACAGGCTAAAGAGGAATAAAAACTCAGCCAATCAACACAAAAACACTTGTAACATTCCAAAGCAAGTGATTATTTTTAATCAACAAGGCTTCTTCGACTTTAATATTGTCATATCAGTATTTTAAAAAAGGTAGAGATGTCGCAAAATTGCTCTGAAATACTAGATCAGTGAGAAAAACTACCGCTTTCAGCCTGAAAAAGCGGAAAATGAGTGTTGACGGTCTTGGACAAAAATAGCAACAGCAATGACTAGAAACCCTTCCTACCTCTTGGATTTGTATCCATCTCCCCAGATGTTAGGCCAATTAGATTTGGACGCTGCGTTTGTGCTCTTGTAAAGAACTGTCGATACTGAGATCTACCAGCACTGGTAATACTAGGAGCTTCGGGGTTATAGCCATCTGGCTCATATGTATCTATAAAAAAAGGAGAGAAATGAAAGAATTTTTCAAATGAGTTTAAGACTCAGGGTTAATTTTCCTTTAAGGAAACGCATGGATGTCCAAGAGTCAGAAGTTGTTTTGGATGAAGAGAATAGAGAAAAGAGGTTGTACAGCAAATGTGCGGAACCATTTAAAACCCTCAACTGAACTTTACGCACCTATTTAGGCATATTTTTTGTTTAATTTTTATTTTTACTTTGATTGTTACTGTTTGCGAAAAGCACAAAGGTCACAATAACTGAGTACTGCTGATGAGCTGCCTGAGAAAGCAAGGAGGTGTCTGTGCAACAACCTTCACAACATCTGACAGCGTTTCAAAGGGAGCGACAAAAGATTGAATTTGAGCATTTGTCCTGTAGGGACTAAGATGCAAAGAGGTTTTCAGTCTTTGCTGCCCAACTGTCTAAGTTTACTTCAGGAAAGGATTTTTGGGGAAGAATGTACTTAAATGATTCCAATCAAAGAAAGCTGAGAAATCAGGTAACCTGACCAATACTTACCTATTAAATTCTCTTTGATCTACGCAGGAGTGAGAACCGCTCCCTAGCTCCAGTAAGGTACTCAGGATTATTTTCATTAAAAGGGGTGACCATGAGATGACAGAATTGACTCACATTGTTCCTCCAGCCCAAGACCCAAATCAAGGACAATGCCTTTTTCCAGCCATAAAAAGGAAAAGCTACACAAGAACTAGAACGAACAAAGCCTATGAGAAGCCTGCGCAGAACCATGGTGCACCCTGGAACAGAAATGAACTCCTAGACAGGGGACTGGACAGACCTGAAGCCCTTTAAATGTCAGTTCCTTGTTCCACAGCAACAACGAAGACCCTACAATTTAATAAAGGTGCCCCAGAATTTCAATACCAATGGTTGAGTTTAGTTTCAGACTCTGCCGAGAACTTCCATTGACCGTGCGTCAGCTGAATCACCAGACCCTTCTCCAGGGTTTGGCACACGACTGCTGCAAGAGGGCAACCAGCCATTGTACCGGAACGTCCCGAGAGCGGGATGTGGGAACCTGCACAGATGTTGTGGGGAAGAGAAATGACACAGCGCGAGTGAAGGCAAGTGGTGCCCCACGAGCTCGGACAGACAGAACCGCCCGTGAGAAGGTCTGGTGCTGAAAGCAGCAGATGGGAACACCTACCGGCCTGACCGCGTTTGGAGACGATTGACCGATTATCTAACAAGGTATTTGAGTGACCGAAGCTCTGAAAAGCATGGCAGTCAAAGGAAGTGACATGGATCATGACCTAGAGCCCTCCTTTGAATAAAATTCAGAATATTTATGTAAAAAATCCCAGACAGGAATAGTATAAAACACAGATTCAATTATCTGATTTTGCTCACGTAAAACATGCGAATGCCATTACTTCTGTCATTGTCAAAGAAGTATAAGATTTGTTAGATTTAAATAAAGCAATCTAAGGCTCTCCAGGTATTTTGCTATTTCCCCTCATAAAAACCCACTTGTTAAAAAAAATCTGAGCTCTGTTAAGGAAGATGGACATGTCCACTGAAAGCCATCCTTTTTTTTTTTTTTTAAAGTTAGAAAGCTAGAACTAAGTTGATTCTGGAAAAAAAGATAAAAGTACTAAGGTATATGAAAACTGCAGAGATTATTGTGATATAGAGATTGAAAAAAAATAAAAAACTCTCTCATCTGTAGTAGCCAAAACCAGACAGGAATAAAGACTGAGTCAAATGCTAATTATAGGTTTACAGATCCATCTTTACCTACTGATGTTCTGCTAAACAGCCTGAAGATGAAAGGATCCCTTTCCTATGCAACAATCCTACTGCTGTGAGCACGGGAACCCCAAAGGAAGCTCTACTGCTCCGTCCTCAGCAGGGACAGAGCTGCGACTGCACCCAGCAAGAGCAGACCAGGCACTGACCATGGGAGAGCGTTCAGACTTCTTTTTAGATTTGTACGTACTGGAGGAAGACAGAGCTAACAATTTCTAATCACACATCAACAGAAGAATTTTAAAATTTATATCTCAAGCAGATTGTAAAAAAAAAGGAATGTGCTTACGTTCGGATACTGTGTACAGCAGGTTCTGGGGTAAGGGAGGAGGTAGCCTTGCTCCTACGGGTGCAAGACTGGGCACTGCACTTGTCCCAGGCTGGTCACGATTATTTATCAAACTCGACTGCGTTAATGGTGGTCCTACAACGACACCACAGAACAGATCACTAAGACTTATAACACCACAGATAAGACATGCAAACAATTCAATGCAATTTGTTTATGCCTTGCTTTGAGCGAGGTCGAGATTGCAAATATTTTCAATCCCCCTAGAGAAGCCCCACTCAGGTAAGTTACTCTCATTCCAGCACCTCTTCTCTTTCCCAGAAAGGACAAAGCTTTAAGAAAAAAAGAAAAGTGTCTTTTCTTCCCCAGAGATTTATTATTGTTAGAGCTTGCATTAACTAAAGCGGCTCCTCCTTCAGCTCTGCCATGGAGAATCAAGGCTTGCTCCGAGCAAGAGATCACATCAACATTTAGATTACAGTTCTAAACCAAGAACTACAGGGCAAAAGGCATCCACAGACACAAAATTTGTGTAGCTGTTTCTGCTCTGTTTGCACCGTATACGATACATATGTTCCTTCTTACTAGGTGGCCAGAAAAGGACCATGAGTTACACCACACAACCCACCAGGGCACAGCTACAAGCACCCTGTAGCCAGCCAACTCCACTCACTAAAAAGCTCATGCAAAGCTTAAGGATTAATCCTATATAAAGTGATTTCTTGTCATTTGATATAACCATCACAGCATGTCCTGCGCTACTGGAAGAGAGAGTACTGAACAGAGTAACCACATGGCTAATATTCTACTTCTTCACAGAATTTACATGATAAGATGCAGTAAGATAAAAAAAAGGCTAACTGGTCTCAGAAATCACTGTTCAGCTGAAACAGATCTTAGATGTATCATTTATCTGCTATTAAAAAGCAATACATAATATAACACAAATACAGCAATTTATAGAAGTTTTAGGAGATTAAATCTCAACACTATTGCATTAGGGAAAAAAAGAGGTAGCAATCCAATTGTCAGTGATCAATCCAAACACCAGCAGGGTTATGGGATAATCCGCTGCCCTGCCCAGTTCACCTCATTCACTTTGGAGTGCTGGCAACGGCCTATTTTACAAGTGGATTTTTCAGAATTATTTTGGTGATGTTTGGAATAGCACATGGCTAGTAAAGGAACCTGAACTCATTACTGTGAGCACACACAGATCTTCCAGAAGGAGCCATCATTTTAACTTGGTGCCATAAAGAACCAGAGCACAACATTCTGACTCACTTGGAACAGGAAGCACAACGGGAGGGGGTGCCTGTGGATGAGCTTGTGGAACTGGCAGCCTCAGGTTCCGAGCTGGACCTGGCAGAGGGGGCAGGAGCATGCCAGGAGGAGGAGGAATTCCTGGCGGTGGCGGAGGAAAAGGAATCATACTTGGCAAGGAAACTTCATCTACTACTAAGGGATCATTTCCATGATCGAACTGGCAAAGATCACCAAGTACACAAAATCCTCGCTCTGCAAAACAAGACAATTAACAACCTTTTTAGAAAAAAAAAAAAAAATAAAAATTTGTGGTCAGCAATACGTAGCATCTCAGTTTTTGCTGGAATTTCTTACTAAAGAAAACACACAATCACTGACCCAACATCACATTATCAGATGACATTTCAACATAATTCGAATTAGAATAATCTTCCATAAATGCACACAAAACCATACAGGCACCCATCGTAACAGCTGCGGAAAGAAAACTCAGAAGTACCACCTGTTTTCTATTAAACACATATACTGCATTCTTTATCACAACTGTCAGTGCTTCAAATATCTGCTGAGCGTATACAGAACTGTGAACAAACCCCCTATGTTCTTATCCAGTAACACTCAGATTATGAGGAAACTGCTTCCAGGAAGTCTAGTTAGTTCACCAGTAAAATACAGGTCATATTTTAAACCATTAAAATATAAACCATATACAGGTTTATATTTTTAATACCTTTTACATACAAGGTTTAATCCACAGAATGCTGCACTTTAACTTACTGCCTACATTTAGTGAATACCTAAAAAAAGTCACAGAATAATTGAAACAAGGTATGAAACTGAAAGCTAAGAAACAGACACTTTACCATCGTAATCCCGACATCTTCTTTTTGGAGGAGGGTTTCTGCCAAACGAACTGGGATTGCTGTGATTGTTGTAGAAATTTGACCAGCTCTCTGTTGTGTTCTCAAGATGGTGCGCAGGTGCTATTACAGTGACAGCAGTGGGAATAGACTGGGCAGAGGAATACTGTTCAGAGGATTTATTGGGAGACACGGAAACCGGGTTATACGAGCCTTCAACATCATTTCTTTCACTCTTGAATTTTGATCTCTCTCGGTGCTCTGTTTAAAAAAAAAAAAGTTAGATAAACTCTTCATGCTTTGTTCTGTATATCAGAACCTTGAAAAAAAGATACTACACAGCTATAAACGTTTCCCGAAATACTCAGTATTTTGCATGTTAAACTGTTCTTGAAGGAACTTAGTCTTACCAATGGAGTAAGAACTAAATACAATGCAAACAGGTAAATGTTTTCATTGCTCATTCCTCTATTCCTTATTCCATTCTGTATTACAGCTTTTTTTTTTTTTTAAAGCAGAAAAAGTGAGAGCAAAAGTCTGAAACAACAAACCTACACCCTGCCCTTTACTATCAGGGTCTCAACACGTGTTGAAATCCACTGCAATCTCTGTCTCCTATTTTTCCAACCGACCTCAATCAGCCCTAGAAGAACCACATAGTAACCACCTTCAATTACAAAGGAACCTTCTCTAAAAATACACAGTAACAAAGTGAAAAGGAGGGTAACACTATTTTGCAAAAAGACAGATCTTTTGGGGAAAAAAAAAAAAACCCAACAAATAAATCAAGAGCTTTTGTCAACACACCCAGCACAAAAATACTAGCGACCGATATCCACCGGTATTCACCTGTGGATAAATTAAGAGGTCAGTAAAGAAGAAAACAATCCCTTTAATTATTTTACTTTGAAGAACAGCATCTTAAAATTTCAGGAAGACAAAGTTCTCAAAATTTGCTGGAGCTCCTCAAGGACACCTCCAGCCTGGCAGAGGGTGCAGGAGCCCTTCTCCGGGAGCAGCAGCCGGGGCACTCACCAGCGCTCCTGGCTGCCTCGCGGTCTTTGCTTCTACCCCTGCTGCGGCTCCGGCTGCGGCTCAGCCCCCTGCTTTTACTGCGGCTTTTACTCCGGCCACGGCGCCAGCTGGATTTCTCTCTGTACAAGTCGCTCCTGTCGTAGTACCTGTCATAGTCCCTCCATTTCCCATCATCTCTCTTCTTCTCTCTGGTTCTAGAAAAAAAAATAAAAAAGTAGATCACGTTTATGAAAAGGGAAACCAAATTACAAAACAAGCTTGTAACAAGACACTGCTCATGCTTCCCATCCAATCTGGACAGCGAAACGTTCGACTCAGAATTTCCCAAATTACATAGAAAAGTGCAGAATCTCAAAGTTGAAGCACTAACTCGTAGAAACCAGCGAGGGGAGGACTAAGAAGAATTGGAAAAGTGACCAAGTTAGACAACCGAAACAGAACAAGTTTTAAAAATGTTGTTGACACTCTGTGAAAAACCCCATCAGCCCCTAAAGACCCCCCCTCAGTGTTTTTCATTCATATGGCCAGGGAAAGAATGGAACTGATGACATTCCTGGGTATTAACATTTGAAAAATGCTGTTATTTTTCGGAAGGGACCAACTTCTAGTGGAGGGCTCTCACATACACAACCAACACACAGGTAACACATTGCAAACACAGAAAAGTAAGGAGGAAATCACTGTTTTTATGAAAAAACTACCTAGGAGGTAAAAATCCACAGTTAAAGATTGCCAAAAATACACAAATACAAAATAATATATTGACATATTTTGGCTCAAAACTAACCTTTGTTCACTGGAATCTCCACGGCTTCTCTGCGGGCTGGAATACTTCTTCTTCCTGCTCTCCCGCTCTTCTTCAACTGACTCTTGAAAATTCTGCTTAAGAGGCAGCTACCAATCAAGGATGAATATCAATATTTACTTTTTTAAATGAAGAAAATAAGACCAAGATTTAGTTCAAGTTACTGTTTTTATATGGGATGCTGACTGTATTTAAGTATTACTTGCCCAGAACACTCAGTCACTACAAGTGCCAGAGGTTGTTTCAAATTTTTCAGGTTTTTCTGCAGAGATGCCCCAAAACAAAACTACTCTGATATTTTGTTTTTAAAGAGGATTCATAGAAGACAAGCTCGCTCTCTCGTTCCCTAGAGTAAGTGATTCTACCAATGAGGTATTTTCTGCATCTCGTAGCTGGAACACAGCTAAGGACAGTTACTTCTCCAAGTAGATACATCACTAGATCACACTTTGAAATAAATGTTTTAAAGCAAAAACTGTTCACATGGCTGAACTAGTCACATTTCTTGCTGGCCTCAACAAGAGCAGTTTTGGAAGTCTGTCAGCTCTAA
>JAOXNH010000049.1:41296062-41330140 GCA_028566575.1 Bartramia longicauda
GTCCGCGGCCGCTCCGCGCGGGCCCGGTGGCGGGGCCGGACCCCCCGCGCTCCCCTCAGCGCCAGCCTGGTTCTGCGGGGTGTGGAACCGCAGGAGAGCGGTCCCGGGGGCGGGCCGGTCTCCTGAGGTGTCCGGCCGCCGGTGCGGGCAGGCGGTGTTCCGGGAGCGCACACGGCTGGCGGAGCTTCGGGAGCCGGGCCCGTGGGGGGGTAACAGCCGGCAAAGGGGCAGAGTGGCGCCGCGGTCGTTAAGGTTTTTGGCGCGAGGTAGGACCTTTCCTGAAGTTGTCGCAGTGTTGTTGCTTTTCTTTTGGAGGTGTTTTGAGGTTTGCTGTAGGGCTTTCACCGTTAATCCGGTTTCCGTGGGTTTGTGTGAGCACGGGCGGCAGCTCCCGCCCCAGGTACCCCAGCCCCGCCGCCGTCCTGGGAAACACCCCAAGCCCTCGGCCTCGGGGTGCGCCGGGCGGTGCGGCCGCCTGGCTGCGGGCCCATCAACACCTGCCATATGTTGTGGGATGAAAGAATGAGGAGAAGGGATATTTAACACTTAACGGTGGCGTTGAAACACCGGTGGGTTTTAAAATCATTTAAAATACCTTAAGAGCTCTCTTTCTGAACTGCAGTCACAGGAGATTTGTGTGCCAGACCCTTCTCCTGGCATAGGAACTGCTGTTCCCACTTATAGGAAGATGGAGAAACATTACACGGAGCTTATGAAGAGTCTGGAACAAAAGCAGAATTCCATGGGTTTTTTATGATTTATTCCCACTGCTATCTCTCTGGTTCAGACACCTTTGGATTTGTTAGTTATTGGTAAGATGACGGGCTAGTTGGGCATTTTGTGTTATGTTGACTACTGTAGGGCCCTTTGCCTTGGAAAAGAGTCATTAACCCTTCCCTCACAGATTTTTGGGCTGGTTTTGGAAGGCTGAGTCTCGATGCTGCAGATTTACACGCCCCAGCCATGGATCACGTTAGTGCTGCTGTGTTGTGAGACTGTGCTGCGGTGGTACGGAGTCCAGAGAAACGCCGCCAGTGCCCACGGGAGCTCGGGGCTGCTCTGGAATATGTTACAGTTGTTTGTTAGCCCCTTCACTCAGGCTTCTCTTCCTCTTTCTGTTTAACAGGAACGTAAAGGGACAGCAAAAGTTGATTTCCTGAAGAAAATTGAAAAAGAGATCCAGCAGAAGTGGGATGATGAGCGAGTCTTTGAGATTAATGCTTCGGACAGGCAGAACCAAAAGAGGTAGCACTGCATTCATTTTTTGGGTTTTATCTTTCCCTTCAGACACTACCTCTGTTAAAAGCCGAGGCACGAAGTACAGTACAAAGGTGGAGGTAGTGTCCTAAAGCTCTGGAAATTATCCTCCTTGCTCTGAGAGGTCAGGAAGCAGCATTAGAACTTGTCACCCTTGGGCAGGCGTTAGATCTATTTCAAAGCTTCTCTGGGATGTCAGCCCTATGTGAGTTATTTGGGTTTTGCACTTTTTTAAAAGATGTAAGAGCTGTTAGTGTATCAGTTCTCTAAAATCAGAGACTCGTGTTACTGGCAAGGAAATAGTATTTTAATGTCAGTGTGGGCTGGTAATAGCTGAACATGTCAGTTAACTGTTTTACTTGTGCATCTTCTGGTCGTCATTTTAAAAGCTAATTACTTCTTTTAATTCTTTGAATTTCTTCTCAGCAAAGGAAAGTACTTTGTTACCTTTCCTTATCCCTACATGAACGGCCGCCTTCACCTGGGACACACCTTTTCTTTGTCTAAATGCGAGGTAAAAGTTTTCCTTTGCTAATACCTTTAAATACTACTCTAGAACAAGTGCTCATTTTGTAGTTAAATATTGAGCTAACAGAATGCCTGGATAATTGCCTTATAGAGTCAATAATGTCTTAGTTAAAATCTTCCTTTTTTTTCCCCATTTTTACCAGTGGAAGTATTGCTGGTTGAAGAGAAATGCCACTGATTGCTTTTTTTTTTTAATTCTAGGAGATTAGCCTACAGGTGTTTTCCCCTACTCAGTCTCCTAGATTTGCCGAGATTTTTAGGAGATGCTGTTTACCATTTTTCTGGCTGCTAAATGGCACAGACTTCACCAGAAATCCTATTCTCTTGGGTGGGAATCCTGGGCTCTGTTACCTCTACGTTAACAGGCTGTGGATACCAGTGCATGGGATTCCACAAAAGCCGTCTGTTTGCACCCGTTCTTCCCTGGTCAAAACCAGTGCTGGAGACTGAGGGGAGCTGGTACCTGGGCAGCTGGGCGGTGCCAGGCCCCATAACAACATGGAGTTTCGCTGCCTTTTCCTTTGCTTGGCTTCCCAGGTGCTGTTGGCTGCGTTCATCCATCTTTCAGCAGTTTCCTGTTAAAGAAGGAATTGCACTTGTTTTTCAGGAAGGGTAGGAAGGGTCCTAATTTAGCCTTATGCCACTCTCGTTTCATCTGTTTCGTTTTTCTACTTCCTCTAGTTCTCCATTGGGTACCAGAGGCTAAAGGGGAAGAGCTGCTTGTTTCCCTTCGGGCTGCACTGCACGGGGATGCCCATCAAGGTGAGGTGCTTTGGGGACTCGGGGGTCTTGCCAACGCTTGTTGTACTTCAGACTATTTAGGGCATTGCTTACTGTCCATCCATAACGTGATGTTAATTTAATCAAAAATTCATCAAGATAGTGTGATTTGGGGCCTGAATTTAAAGTAAAGAAGTATTGTACTTGAACTGTCTAGAAAATAAAATGCTTTAAAGTTAAGGTTAGCTATTTTGTTTTTTCATTTGCAAAAAAGCCCTCCCTGTAGAGCTCTTCCTGCCCCGGCAGGCGCTCTTGAAACTGCAAGATCTCCTAGAAGTTAATGGAATGTCCAGGAAAAGTGTAAAGCTTTGTAGTGGAATGCAAAGTGGTATCAGTAGAAAGCACTCCTTGGCTATGATTGAAGCAGTTGCTGCCGAAAAGTGCTGATAAACTACCAATAACTGTATTTAGGCTTGTGCGGATAAGCTGAAAAGAGAAATGGAGTTATATGGCTGCCCACCTGAATTTCCTGATGAGGAAGAAGAGGAGGAAGAAAATTCTGCTAAAAAAGAAGAAATTATCATCAAAGACAAAGCAAAAGGCAAAAAGGTAAACTTTAAATAAAAGCTTTCTGTTTTGGTAGCTGTGCTCTCAAAGCTTCAAAGTACGCAGTAGAGGTTTTCCTCCTTCACACTCCCCAGAGAAACCTGTTGTAGGGAGTAGCCCGGCTTTCTCAGTGGCAGGGGATATATGGATGCCCACTATTCTGATTATTCTCTTGGAAATTGGTACCTAGCCTATTCTGACTAGACAGGTTTAGTAAAATCATCCAAACTGTTTTGGCTGATCAGGTATTTAAATGAGATTTACTATTTTTGGGAGTATCACAAAGCCAGGAAAAGAATCAAGTCTAGGAGAAATGTGGAGGTGTCCTTAGGTGTATTGTTGGTGTGTGCTAAAGAGATTGGCACACAGGAAGCATTAGGTTTGGGATCCTCTGCTCTGCACCAGCAGCAGCTGTGACCTCTCCTGCTCCTGCAGGTGGTAAGTTGCTGTTGGGCAGAGACATGAGATCTCGTCTGAAGGACAAGAGCTGGAAGAAGTGATATGGGCAAAGGAACAGCAGAAAAGGTTTTTGATACAAGGACATAGCAGGACAGCTCCACCTTTTCATGGTAGAAGAATATTTGTCTTGTGTATCTGGAAATGGGAACTATAACACTAGTAGAGGAGAGTGCTCTGGAGCATATAATGCTGTCGAGTACAAGCACATCACTTTTCCTGATCTCACCTGTCCTTGCAGAGTAAGGCTGCTGCCAAGACTGGCTCCTCCAAGTACCAGTGGGGAATCATGAAGTCCTTGGGGCTGTCTGATGCAGAGGTGGTCAGTTTTTCTGAAGCGGAGCACTGGTTGGATTATTTCCCTCCCCTGGCTGTCCAGGACCTGAAGAGCATGGGGCTGAAGGTAACGGGGGGAAGCTGGAATTCAGTTCTGCAGGAGCCGTGCTTGTGCTGTCATTGTGTTTGTGATTGTGCTCTGCTCCTTGGAGAAGATTTTGTGCATAATAACAACATTATTCTAGAAATCTTTCTGGTATTTTTGGAATTGTTCCTTTAACCTTTTGATAGTCTTGGGTGATAATTAAGCGCTTTCTTATATAGCGCTTATACCCTGTGCAATGATCACAGCTGGAAACAAGAAATGAATGAAGGAATTCAGACTTTTGCTTCTGATTTCCGTATTAGATAACTGCTCTGTAATCAGTATTGGCAGTAGTTTTAGGAAGAGCAATGATATTAAATAAAGATATTTGTCCTGCTGGCAACAGATTTTTAAAAATAAAGACAGATTATGGGACACGGTAGTGCTGGAATGGAACTGGAGCAATGGTTAAGAGTGCTACAAAATCTCTACAGTTCTCAGTCAGCAGACAGGACCTTGAGTCTTCGGCATCTCAGCCCTGAAAGACCAGACTGGGGGTTCTGTGTTTAAGCATCACCCTTTGTGTGATACTTGCGTTAGCTCTTTGGAGAGAAACGTCTTTTTATTTTTAAAATTAGAGTTTTGCTATTGTGAAGTTCCTTGAATTTCTTTATTGTGTTTACTTACTGGGGGCTGTTACGTGTTTCCAGGTGGATTGGAGGCGTTCTTTCATTACTACAGATGTTAATCCTTATTATGACTCCTTTGTACGATGGCAATTCCTTACATTAAAGGAAAGAAATAAGATAAAGTTTGGGAAACGGTAAGTCTGCTGCTGAGCTCCAAGTTTATTGTTTTACCAAAAATGGAACCCTATGACGTGTCTCCTCTAGAACATGCTTATAACTCGCATTTTGAAACCAAAGGATTTCAGTTTATACTCTGCCAGCACGGCGCAGTGGTGTATTCACTGTGCTAGCGAGGTGTGGGAGATT
Organism: Bartramia longicauda; assembly: GCA_028566575.1. NCBI lineage: Eukaryota > Metazoa > Chordata > Aves > Charadriiformes > Scolopacidae > Bartramia > Bartramia longicauda. Next base: position 41,300,986 of record JAOXNH010000049.1, read on the forward strand.
GTGTTCCTGTTTCAGTTTTTCCATGGATACCAACTTCAAGCAAAACAGGGCCAGTACCAAAAGTTCTTGCAAAAACTGAACGTTAACATTGGTAGAAACAGATTGATACAAAATTTGAAAATATCACTAAGAGGCCCCTTCTTCATTGAGTGTTTTTTTTTCCTCTTTTTCTACACATTATTTTATTTGCTACTAATTGAAAATATACCTTTTTCTAGGTACACAATTTATTCTCCAAAAGATGGACAGCCTTGCATGGATCATGACAGGCAAACAGGAGAGGTAATATTTTTAATTGACATTTTTATGTATTGCTTATGATCTTAAAAGCTGAATGGGAAAAATATTGTATCTTGAAGCAAAATGGATTGTGCATATACAGAGTGGTGGGTTCTCAGTTGTCAGTACAGAGGAAAATTGAATGAACTCCTCTATTGAGACTATTTGCCTCAACCTATGGATAGTAGTTTCCATTGTACTGTTCTCTGTGATTCTTTGGCAGTTTGTGCCAACAGCATCGCTGTGTCGTACTGCTATCTGTCTATTGAAACAAAGCAAATAAGCTGTTATTAACCTACACATTACTGAGGCAGCGGTTATGTCCAAAAACATTCCTATGTCCAAAAATATTCCTATGCTTTTGGACATAGGAATAAAGTGTGACCTCTCTCTCCAGTCTGTGGTTCAGTAAACAGCCTTTGTGACGGTGGAAATATGAGTTACTTTGAAGAACTCATCGGTAGCTTAAATAGATTTTAGGTCAGAATAGGATTTATTTTCTTTACTGCTTGAGCCAATGCCTGTATTTATTGCTGCGTTATGTGAATTGCAGGGTGTTGGGCCTCAAGAATATACGCTGATAAAAATGAAGGTGTTAGATCCTTATCCTGCAAAATTAAGGTAGGTCTTGAATTTGTAATGGAAAATAGGTTCTGTCTCATGACCATTAAATTAGACAGTCTGTTTTGCTTAATGCGGAATATAATTTCACCCTGTTATTTCTGTCACTTCAAAGACTTGGTCTCTGTTTTGAGCTGCTTTGTTCACTAGTCTGTGTGAAACTCAAATTGGAGTTTAAAATAAAAAGGAAGGAAAATGAAAAACCCACAAAGAACTTAATGACCCACTTCCATGGCTTAGGAAATGTTACTTAAAAGTTCGTATTAGCTTAAAAGCATGTTCTATATTGTCCTGAATGTTTTTATTTTGGTGACTTATAAAGTACTTTTTTCCCCCCAGTGGTCTAAGAGGGAAAAATATCTTCTTGGTGGCTGCCACGCTCAGACCAGAGACCATGTTTGGACAGACGAACTGCTGGGTGCGCCCAGACATGAAGTACATCGGCTTTGAAACTGTCAATGGGGATATTTTTATCTGTACCCAGAGAGCTGCCAGGAACATGTCCTACCAGGGCTTTACCAAAGATAATGGAGTGGTGCCTGTGGTCAAGGAGCTGATGGGAGAAGTAAGCATCTTGCTGCTCGCTGGGCAGGCTGGGCTCTGCCCGTGGAGCTTGTGCTTACGAAGGTGACGGGAGAATTCTACTTGCTAAGAAAATACAGGAGCTATGACAAAAATTGTGCAGTGTTTAGTGACTAAAAAGCAAGCAGAAGACAGCTTTCTCAGCAGCCGAGCTCCAGCTACTGCTGGGAGATTAACCTGCTGCACTTGTCTGAGGCAAGTGCATCACCAGTGCCTCGGCGTTATGTGGTGAATGAGTGGTTTTCAGTGCCGGGTGTCTGCATGCGGGGGAGAGTGGTGACTCCTCTGTGAGGAATGGGAAGGGACGGGGGAAAGTAATAGCTGGACAGGGTTGTGAGAAAAAGGCTTTTTGTTGATGCTGAAATTTCCAGTACATCTTTGTGAACGAAGCTTTCTTAGCTCAGTGGTTGAATGTCAGTGGTTTTGCTATTTGCTGTCCTTAACTTCTGCTCTTTAGATAACTAGTTAGTGGTGTTTGTTCATCCTCATGCAAAGTACCTTCACGCTGTTTGCATCACTTGATCACTAAAGTTCACTAAAACTTGTCACCATCTTTCTTGATCCTGCTTTGAAGGATGAAGTAGAAAATACAGCTTTTATTTCTTTGTTAGTAGAGATGATGTGAATTCAAGCAAATTAGAAGGTAGAAGACAACATCGAGACTACCCCGTCAGTGCACAAAAGCTCTTGACAGTGTGCTTCTCCTGCCTTGTTTAATCCAGCTTTTGACACTGGCTTCCTAATTCGTTTCCTGCCTTGATGCTGATGTGCTTCAGATACTTGGAGGCAAACTGTTCCCTGCTTACTGTCTTTGTCCCACTCTACACTTCAGTAGTTTTGCTTTCTCTGCATTGCTTTGTCTATATTTACTGGTGGAAAACTCAAAATATCAGATAATAGTCTATATGCTTCTCAAATGGTACACGCGTACTTTTTCATATGCACTTCCTCTTGTCTAACTATAGATATGTTTTTAATTTATTGTTTGTAATACATAAGGAATGCCAGCAAATTCGAAGAGTATCAGCCAGGAGAGCTAATTCAGCTAGGCTGAAAAAGTGTGATTTATTGTAATGGTATCCCTTTGTCCTGCCCAGGAGATTCTTGGCGCTGCGCTTTCGGCACCTCTCACCACCTACAAAGTTATTTACGCTCTTCCCATGCTGACCATCAAGGAAGACAAAGGTAACCCTGCAGCAGCCTCCTGCCAAGGCCCATCTGACGGGCACCGTGCATTCCGTACACACTAACCTTTCCATCTGCTGTCTCTCTCTCTCAAGGAACCGGAGTGGTAACAAGTGTTCCCTCTGATTCTCCGGATGACATTGCAGCCCTGAGAGATTTGAAAAAAAAGCAGGTCAGTCTGTTAACTGAATTCCTTCTGTTTCTGTTTCCTTTTGGTAGTGTGGAGGGTCAAAAGTGGATATCCAGTTGGTAAAATGAATCCCCCTTTAATTGGAGTTTTGCCATCTCTGACTTGAATTCAAAGTACTTAAAAAAAAAAAAAAGGCTAAAACCAGCTGGGCTGTGACAGGTTTTTTATTCTCAAATTTCAAGAAGATTTTTGGACAAGAATCGCACAACTGCTGCTGCGTGTTAAGGTATAGAAGAGTTCCAGTGACACGGAAATAAATTCCTCTTGTGGAAGTGACTTCCAGAGATGAGACTGACCTCTGTACGGATTCCAAATGAGGCTTCAAGTAGCTTTGCTGTTACAGCTTCAAGAGAACATCAGTGTCTAAATAGCTGACCCTGGCTATTGAGTTTTTGTCCCGCTCATTTTCAGAGTAGAGCAATGGTGGGGTTTTCCCTCTTAAAAATGTGGACAGTTATCACAAAGAATCACCTGGAAATGGAATGGGGATTAAACTCTGGTGTGAGAACTGGTGAGAAGGCAGGGAAGTGGCTTTGTCTGCTTTATAACTAAGTACTATGTACAAGAAAGACCCTATGAATAGATAAAAAGCTTTAAATCTAGAAGATTTTTCTTCTAACCCTATTGCACTGTTTTTCTTCTGACTTCCAAAGGCTCTGAGGGTGAAGTATGGCATCAAAGATGAAATGGTGCTGCCGTTTGAACCGGTGAGTACACCCAGATGTGTCCCTCTGCAGCACACCTGAAGAAGTTTTCCTGTTTTGCTGGAGTTGTACTATTTGGTCTGTTAGGGGTGGCAATCAGGATTAGTGATTCAATGCTATACTTCAGAGATAAAGTATTAATTTTTGTGGGAATTAATGTTTTGGAGAGCGGATTGCATTGTTGTACTGATAACCTGGTTGTTGGTTAAAAGGTACGGCCTTAATGGTCGGATGATCGTTGCTCTATGCAAAGAGCTCAAGTCCCTTACTATAAATGCAGACTCATGAATCCATATCCATTAGAAAACACAGGTTACAGATACAGCTTTCCCAAGGTTCTGCATTCCCTGGGCTTCCACTCGCTCACCTCGGCACTGGTGTGGCTGGGATGCACTGGTGTTACTGCCTGTGGGAGGGCAGGTCGGCAGCCACACTGGGGACTGCCGGGAGTTGTGGATTTGGTGTGTGGAATTGCACTAGCACTTCGTGCAGACGTACACACAGAGTAGCCCAGTGCAGCACCAGTTTGAGATTAGCCCTAGCACCCACTTCTGCTGCCATGAGGGTTCTTTGTTTGATATTGCTTTTGGCCGTGATACCATGCAGTGCAGACACTTGGAGGTAACAGTAACTGCCTTTTTTCCTCTCCATAATCTGTGGCTCAGACTCCCACGTCAGCCCCGGGACTGCAAACTGAGCAAAATAACTTGTCTGTTTCCTTCAGTGCCTTGCTTCTAGTGAAGCGTGTGAAATCCGGGAAACAAATCTTTGTGAAGATGCTATTACATTGGGCTGATGTGAACTGAATTTCTGAGACCGATTTGTGACTTCCCAGGTGCCCATCATTGAAATCCCAGGCTATGGCAACCTTTGTGCTCCGGCGGTCTGTGATGAGCTCAAAATCCAGAGCCAGAACGACAGAGAGAAACTTGCTGAGGCCAAGGAGAAAATGTACCTGAAAGGATTTTATGAGGGAGTAAGTAAGAAAAGATTTTGGTAAGTGTTTTCTTGCTGAGTTTGATTAGGAGAAAAAAAAAAAAAGTATGTAAAGGTCAAGAGTTTTTAAAAAAGATTGCAAGGAAGAAGGAGTGGGTTTTTTGTTTTGTTTTGTTTTTTCCCAGACCATGTTTTGTTTTGGGTTCTCCGCTGTGTGTGCTGACATGTATCCAAATGCAGTTTGGGGTAAAGATGACCATCTGTTTAATGAAAAAAACCAACCAGTCTCTGTATTCCTATTTTTTCAGTATCAAACACTGCAGTAACTACTACTTCTTTATGTTGATCTAAAGAGCTATTGTGTCTATTTCTTGTTAATTAAAAAACAAATAAAAATCAACTCCATGACCCATCTTTTTTAGGTAATGTTGGTGGATGGATTCAAAGGTCAAAAAGTTCAAGATGTCAAGAAGGTTATTCAGAAGATGATGGTGGATAATGTACGTCATAGTCTGCACACAACTTCTTTTAAATTATCTTTTTGTTTTTGTCACAGCAGCCGAGCTGCTGAAGAAAGCTCTGGTGGGTTCTGTGGTCCTCGTGGTGGTGGTTGGACAGCTACAGACCCAGTACCGATTGAAGAGGGACCTTGTGTTCTTGGATTAAGGGGGGTGAATAGTTTAATTGGAGACCTCTTATTCCCTGCTTCATCCTGTCACCTTGTCTAGGAAATACTTTGGTGGTTCGGTTTAATCATTGATGTAGTTGGGGAGACAGTGGAGGTGGGAGATGCCAATGGTCAGTCTTTCCCAGCCCTGCTGATAGAGGCTGTTGGACACGGACACCCTGCTGCTGGGACTCCTGCAGAGAGGAAAGGGTAGTACATGGACAATGGTCTCAGCATCTCTCTAATTAGATCTTCCTGAATGGAAGTGAGTGAAGCTTCAGTTATTTAGTCACTATTCCCATGTGGTTGCAGCATTATGTTCAGATGATGACATAAGATTCATCCTGTTCCATCCTGCATCGGAATTCTTGGTTTGTGAAGGTAGAACCAAAGTTCACCGTTATGTTCTTCTTTACCCCACACTGGTTTTTTTAGTAGCTGTTGTGATCAGTAGGGACGTAGTCAGTGGGTACTGTTTTGTGCTTGTGTCCTCCCTTCTGCCATGCATGGAGACAATCTTTACAAAACTACGTGAAGAGAGCTCCAAGAAGTACATAGTCAAGTAGTGGTGCTGGGCGGTGGTGAAAGCTATACAGTGAATGCTGTAAGACAGGTTAGAATGGAGAGCATGCATTTTAGTAAGATGTAAGGATTTTCAAGACTTTCCTAAGTAAATAAATCTTAGCTTTTATTGCCCTTTCAACTCAGGATGAAGCCATGATTTATATGGAACCCGAGAAACAAGTCATGTCGAGGTCTGCTGATGAATGTGTTGTGGCCCTTTGTGACCAGTGGTAAGTGAAGTAAAGCTGTGGTTATAAAGTTACTGCCAAATTCTGTCCTCCTTGTGGATTGCTTTGTTACAATAAACTTTCCCTGACTAGGTATTTAGACTATGGTGAAGTGACCTGGAAGAAACAGGCGTCGGAGTGTTTGAAACACCTAGAGACGTAAGTTATAAATGTGAGTGTAAAGGGGAGTGGTCGTGCGCTGCTGCTGGCGGTGGTTGACGAGGGCTGAGAGCAGTCATTAGTAGTAGCTTATTTTTTACAGGTTTTGTGAAGAGACCAGGAGAAATTTTGAAGCTACTTTAGGTTGGCTACAAGAGCACGCGTGCTCCAGGACGTATGGCTTGGGTAGGCAGAACACTGCTTTCCTCTCCCAGTGCTTCAAGAAGACGGTACTCATCACTTCTTTGGGAAGGCTTAAGTTATCTAGAGTCCAAAATACATTTATTTATTTAAGTGTAGAACAGGTTTATGCAGCACTGCATCTTGATCCAGCATCCTGCAGAATGCAGACTTTCTTGAGAACACGTGTGGCCAGGGGCACTTTTATGTTTGCATTACTGCAGTGATTCTATGAGCGTCTCTGGCAGTAGCCCTTTGCCTGGGTCATTGGTTTGGAGGGGACCTCAGAAGAGGGAGCTAATACCATTTCCTGGGTGTTCTCCTTACACTCTGACTAGCCTGTGACATGGGACAGCTGTTCCAACTGCATTATAATACACAGCAAACCATCAGGAGCTGAAGTGTGTTTGACAGTTGTGTTAAGGAGCTGACTGCAAAAATAGCAAGTACTTTCTCAAATAAAATCTTCAAGTGCTTAAGTTGAGTTTTTAAAAGCATGAGTACTTGCATATATATATATATGTGTGTGTGTGTATCTGTATGTTCCACTGGAAGCACCAAGCTGCCTTTGTAGCCGTGAGGGCAACGCTGGTGCATGGGGACGCTGTGCCCGAGCCTGGCTCCTCTCTCCCCCAGGTACCCGCCTGCCCTGGGACGAGCAGTGGCTGATTGAGTCCCTCTCCGACTCCACCATCTACATGGCCTACTACACCGTGGCTCATCTCCTCCAGGGGGGCGACCTGCGGGGCCAAGGGGAGTCTCCTCTGGGCATCAGGTGAGCAGAGGGAATTGGTACCTTTGCTTGTGTAATTCTGTGTGCTTATCTCTGGGTTGGTTCTTGCCAAAGGCTTGCCAGGCAGGCTGCTTCTGTGCTGTTGTGTTTGAAAAGCGTTGTTGAAACTGCACCTGCTGTTAGCCAAGTTAGAGCAAATGTGCAGGAGGGAAATAAGGAAAGAGAAAGGAGTGTGGTGGCCAGAGAGGAGGAATGTCCCTGAAAGCAGAACTTTGTGCAGAGTTAATCACCTTTTTCACTGCTTGTTTGCCTTGCCCTGTGGTGGTCCCTGCCAGGTGTGTTTGAGTGATTGGTTTCAGTGGCTGCTGAGGTGTCTCTGCTTACTGGGACTGTTTTGTGGCTATGCAGCGTTGTGTGCTTCAGTGTACAAAGCAGGCAGGATTAGCACTTTGTTTTTGTCACTGTATTAGAAGTTGGTAACTCTTGGAAGCTTAGAACAGTCTTTTATCCTCAATTTGTATGTGGAAACCTTCAAAGTAAGAGGGAGAAGGCATTTGTACTCAAATACCTTCTGAGACTGCTCTGTGACCTCTCAGTTGGGGTGGTGGTGAACTTCCAGTGATGGAGGTCAGAGAGGTGAGATGGTACAACCCACTGAGAACTGAAAAAACCCAATGCTGGTCCTGTCTGAAATCTTACACTGTAATTTGCATGTTTGATGAGCTATTTTCTGGAGTAGTTTATACATTGGATCTGGAACTTACCTGGTTCAATGCTATAACTAATCTGAAAACCATTTCCAAAGTGAAGATTCGTACAAACAGAACTAGTTCTGAAGGTCTTGGCAAGGTTTTAATGTTGGCTCAAACGTCTCTAATTACAGAGAGGCTCCCTACATACCAGTCATGTCTGCAAACAAACTTTGAAGTGAGCATCCTGAGAACTGAATTATAGATTTGATGTAATGAAGTATATACAATTAGAGCACACTCTTACGTGAGGAGATAACATCTGTCTTACAGTGTTAGCAAACGCTTGTTACTAAGACTTAACTCCGGGGGGTAAAGGAAAAGGGGATTTTGTTTCTGAAGCTGGACTCACTCACCTGACCTCGGACAAAGTGCCCAAGCACTCTCTGTCCATGCTGGCTCTGCTTATCCAGAGTTGTGAGAACAAATGAGTGGCTCTAAGCTGTGGGCTGTAAGAGGGAACTTTTCCTGCCACCTCAGTATGGGACTGATTCTGTGCAGGGCACATCAAATGAGCAAAGAAGTTTGGGATTACATCTTCTTCAAGGCAGCGCCATTTCCTAAAACGGAGATTCCAAAAGAAAAGCTGGACAAGCTAAAGGAGGAGTTTGAATTTTGGTACCCTGTGGATCTCAGAGTTTCTGGCAAAGATCTTGTTCCAAATCATCTCTCGTACTACCTCTACAACCACGTGGCCATGTGGGCAGAGCAAAGGTATGGCTGGAGATAAGGCAAAGGAGACAAAGCTAGAGAGCTACTGGTTCTGATACATTTGCTAATGGATTTTTTTGGACTTTACAACATTCAAAATTAAGTTGAAAATGTATTCTTTCATATTGTAGCTTTGTTATAGTTGTCTATAGTGGAATTTATTGAAATGGAAGGCTTTTTACTATTATTTCCCCTGTTTTTTTCTAGAATCCTTTAAAGATTTTTAAGATGCAAGATTCTTAACGTACAGATTCTAAAATGTTGAAAGCAGAACTGAAACTACATGTTATGACTTTAGTTGATTTGCTGAAATCCTGTCTGCTCTCAGCACAGGAATTCCAGCATGTAGCATAATTGGCAGGGCAGTTTCCATCGGCTCTAGGGCACACCTGAGGGTTTACGTGTCCTTGGCTTGGTGCTTCTTCAGAGGGTATGTGTGAAAATGTATTGAAACCACATTGGTCTATCTTTAGGGTTTTCATTGTTGGGAAATGCCAGTCACTGACCTTTAAATTAAATGTGGCTGCATAGCAGGAGGTGGGATAAGTGAAGTGTAATTGTAGGTGCAACGCTCCCGGCTTTGCCTTTCAGCAGTGATAATTCCTAACCCTTTTATTGCAGTTCTTTCCATCTTCAGACACTCCTTGATTGTTTTTTTCTAAGACACCCCCTGGGTATTTTTTTGAAGATTCCACTTCAGGTGTTCATCTCAAACTGGGACATAAAATGTTTGTTCTTTCTTTTGGAAGAGAAAAATGTATTCCTTTACCAAATGCTATGTATCTTGTCTCCAAACAGGGAAAAATGGCCAGTAGCTGTGAGAGCAAATGGGCACCTCCTGCTCAATTCGGAAAAGGTACAGTGAGGTTTGGTGTGTGAGGTGGCTTTTGCAGTTGTCAAAATAGGCACTTGCCAGCCAGACTGGAAAAATCCTTCTTGGAATTTGAGAGGAGGAAGTAGTGAAACTCTAGTTTCTTCATTGGTGCCCTCCAGTTTTTCCTTCATCCGAAGCAGAGAACTGCCTTTCCTCCAATTCTATCTAACGCTTTTCTTAAGTTAGTTCTTGTATGGCTTCACCAGTTCAGTAAGGATTTCAGTGCATTTATGTTAGGTCTTAGGGTCATATAGAATGTGGTATGATTTTTTTTGACTAAATTTTAGCTTTGTTAGGCATTGGAGTAGGTGCAAGGAGGGGGAGAAGTTAGTGCCAATAACTTGCTAATGCATGGAAGTTCTGAAATGGAATATAACTGAATTTAATTAGGCCTTGGACACTTCATTATGAAGCAAAAAACCTCCCCCCCACCAGAGTCCTTGAAAAGTCGATGCAGGGTGATCTCAAAGCTCCAATTTCGAAGTAGTATTTAATTTAGGTAATTTCTGGAATTCAGTTTTGGTACCAGTTATCCCATTTTTTAAAGCCTGATGAAGTCTGGGGCGGAACCCACAGGATGCAAGAGGCAGCGACTGTTTCCCTGCAGCCATGGGGTGTGTGGGCCTTAATCCTAACAACTCATGGAAGTCTCAAGACAAGCTCAGTGTTCAGGAGTTAGAGGAATGCTTGCAGAGCTTAGTCACCTTTTTCTGTGGTTCAGCTCAGATTTACCAAATGGCTTTTGCTACAATTCATGAGAAAATGCTTCCTCTATGGGTTGCCCAAACCCTTGTTGCGTTGTTCTTGCTTATCCAACAGCAACGTGGATGTGGGAGAAAACAGACTCTTCTGTTTCTTTCAGATGTCTAAATCCACAGGCAACTTCCTTACCCTAACCCAAGCTGTCGACAAGTTTTCTGCAGATGGTAAGTGTGTTCTCACCTGCATCTGGTTTTCAATTATGCCAAAATGACTGAAATGAGTGTTTTGCTCTCAAAGGAGCAGTGGGTTTATTGGAGTAATGAATTGCAATAAATGTTGTGTTCAGCACCTGTCCTTGTTTGAAAAGCTGAGCTCTGTTTAGAAAGCTGGGATGGGAGTTGGCACAGCGTCTGTGTCAGCCAGGAACTGCTCCTGGTGGTGAGAGCCCCTAGAGGGTCCCTGTTCCATTCTTCCACGTTCGCTGAAGAGATCAGAACATGAGGCACTTGCTGGTGCTGCCCGCTGTGTGTTCCTGCAGGCCCTGCTCCCTTCTTGTACGCTCTTGTGGTTTGGACATCTCCTTGGTTGGACATCTGATTCAGGGGGTCTGTCTGCTTCCTTTCTCAGGAGGGCAGTGGAGCTCCCCTGGGTGAAGGGCATCCTTGGAGACATCTCTCTCCCGTTGGCCAGGCAGTTTGTAAATCCACTTTGCATGTTATTAACTCCTAATGAGAAGTTAGTTGTAATTCACTCTGAGTCCCATGGCTCCTGTGTCTCTATCCACTGGCTCGTTGTGTGCTGGCCACGTGAGCTCTCCGGTTTCTTCCAGGCATGCGTTTAGCCTTGGCTGATGCTGGGGACACTGTCGAAGACGCCAACTTTGTGGAAGCCATGGCAGATGCTGGTATTCTACGTCTGTACACCTGGGTGGAGTGGGTAAAGGAGATGATTGCCAACAGAGACAGTCTGAGAAGTGGCCCTGCCAACACCTTCAACGACAGAGTCTTTGCCAGGTACCCTACAGAGGCTGGTAATACAGTTTAGTCCATTTTCTTCTTGGAAGGAACATCTCTGATCTCCGTAGTTATCTTTTTCCTGCAAATGAATGAATTCCATAAACCAAACCACATGACAGAGTGGGTTATGGGATTGTGCTGTGCTGGTGACAGTGATGTTTTACCCAGTGCTGTCATTGTGTGGGGCAGACTGAGCAATGGTGGTGTTTTCCCTTCCTTCCCAGCGAGATGAATGCGGGCATACTGAAGACAGACCAAAATTATGAGAAGATGATGTTTAAGGAAGCTCTGAAAACTGGCTTCTTTGAATTTCAGGTAAGAGGTATCTTTTTAGCTATTTGTTACTTTGTGGATTTCTTTTGATCCTGCTGTCTCTGATCCCTAATTATACCACTGAATTGGATTCAGAATTGTGCCATGAAACGAGTACTTTAATAGAATAAATCTGAAATTACAAAGGTCTGCTTGGGTCATTTTTACAAAAGTCCAAAGGAAGACAACTGCAATGCTGGAAATAGTCCTGGTATCTAATAAGAGCAAAAAGCTGCTTATGAAAAGACTGTATTAAAAAGAGTCGTTCCTGTCCTTATCCCCTTTGTAATAAGGAACATAAAGTCAGATAATACATCAACAAAATTGTTTGGAAGCAGAGTGCTTTTTGATATATTCCATAAACCATGTCTCCAGAGTGTCTGCTGAACCATGCACTGCACTTAAGGAATTACAGAGACTCCTTCATATGGCTCCTTTATGATATTCAGCAGTATGATGAAGTAGGATGAATTGTATGTGTGATCCTATTAATTGTCTTTTTCTTGGTACTTATTAGTATCTTTACGGGAGCTGTTTGGGATGATAGTGCCCATACACAGCTGTGGATATTTGTGTCTTTTATGTCTGTGCCAATGAACACTTTTTTTAAAGTACCATATTATTGCAGAAATCAAATGGCCAACAGCCAGATTCACACTCAGGTGCTTCAGGAAAGTCCAGTTCTTGTAAGAATCCATTACTGACTTCTAGGCTGCGTATGCTCTACGGTGATTGGAGCAAAGAACTGTGTGTTTCTCCTGGGTGTTTCTGCTGGCAGCTGGATCATGCTAACGGTGGGTGCGTTGGCTGTTTCAGGCGGCGAAGGACAAGTACCGTGAGCTGGCAATCGAGGGAATGCACAGGGAGCTGGTGTTTCAGTTTATTGAGGTGCAGACCCTGCTGCTGGCTCCCATCTGTCCCCACTTGTGTGAGCACATCTGGTCACTGCTGGGAAAGGTACTTGAGTCTTGCTGTTTGGTTTGGATCTAAGCTTTTACTGGTTGTTAGTAAGGCTCCCACCAGGCTTATGGGTGTCTTTCATATGCAAGTGGAAGAAACATATGTGTTGTAATACGAAGAGCCACACTAGCTGGTTGTCCATGGGCTGGTGACCATAGAGAGCGAGCTTGTTACTGGGGTGATACAAGAAACTTTAATACAAGTCATTTTGGCTGTGGACTCACAAAGAGGTGATCTAAAATTAACCCAAATAATGCAATATTCCTACGCTTAGGCATGAAACCTAGTTGGTTTGTTTTAATGCCTCGTGCTTGTAGCTGGCAGCAGGAGTATGTGGCAGCACGTAGCTGTACGGCAGGAGTAACGGTGTGTATAGGCCCATAAGTGCCTGCTGGCCCTGTGCTTACTCCGTTACAGCTGGGCGCTCACTGGGGCTCAGACTGTCTCATCTCCAGTTTCTAGTCAGTCTGTAATGGGTTGAAAACCCACCAGATAGGGGTGTGTTTCCCTCTCAGTGTGTGTCCCTTCTCCCTTTCCTCACAGCCTGGCTCCATCATGAGCGCCTCGTGGCCAAGCGCGGGCCCCGTGGATGAGGTGTTGATCCGCTCCTCCCAGTACCTGATGGAGGCAGCCCACGACCTCCGCCTGCGCCTCAAGAGCTACATGGCACCTGTGAAAGGGAAGGTGGGGTGCGCAGGGTCACCTTCCAAAGTGTGTGTACTTAGTAATTCCCTGTTGCTTACGGCTCCTTTCTGACTTTGGTTCTTTGTGTCCACAGAAAAGCACTAAGGAACCTGCCCAGAAGCCTTCTCACTGCACCATCTACGTGGCCAAGAGCTACCCGCCGTGGCAGCACACCACCCTGTCCCTTCTGCGCCAGCACTACCAGGTGCTCAGCCTGTCCTGGTTCTTTGGGTGCCTTACCTGCTTTTTGTGAGCTCTTCTTTCTATCTGTAAAAAGCTTATAAGCAGTAATTTGTTACTAAATTATTTAAATGCAAAGCAAGATAGTTTTAATTTTCTTCATGTTTTTATAACTGTCTGGTAAATTTTGGTGCTTAATGAAAATGCCCCAAGGAATGTAACTGATTTGGCAGTATGATTTCATTTCAGGCTTAGTTGTAGATTTAAAATGCGTTCTGGTAGAAAATATAATATATTCATTAATATATAGGCATGGGAAAGAATATAGAAAATGCAGAATAATCCAGAGTAGCCTGAATGGCAGTAGTTATCTGGGGGGTTTTGTCAAAGTTCTAAAATATTACTTTTTAAATGTTTCAAAGGGATGGGAAAATTATTATATGTGGGGTCAATGAAGCTGAAAAACCTCACTGGTATTTATGGGAAGCACGAGGGGCATATGATATTAAAGGGCGGGTTTTTTCACTGATCCCTACACTCTGTGATGGATGTTTGTGGATGTTCAGGCCAGTGGAGGTCACCTGCCGGACAACAAAGTCATTGCCAGCGAGCTGAATGCCCTGCCTGAGCTGAAGAAGTACATGAAGAAGGTTATGCCCTTTGTTGCCATGGTTAAGGTGAGTGTCGGAGGGACAGTTCTTGGACAGAAAAAGCTTTGGTGAACGAAGCGTGTCAGCCAAAGGCAAGGACAATCTAAATTTGTGCACAGGAATTGGCGTTTCCTTCATTTCATTCCGTGATCTCCTCCTCACTTTTGACTTCAGTCTCTGTCCTACCTATAGCTTATTTGCCATCTTCATGGTTTTGTTTATAACCTTCTTTGACACCTCTGGGAGAAAGATATAACAGAAATCTGTCTCTGTGAGTTGCCCCAGTGAACTCGTGGTCTCGCTGGGGCTCGGTAGTTTGTGCGTTTTGGAGGTTATACAGTCTGTGCTTCAAATGCAAGGGGGTTCCTCCTCGCATCGCGTTTGGCTTCTCTGGTTTCTCGTGCTGAAATGGGAATAAGGTGTTGCTTTGGAGACATAAAAATGCTTAGAAAGTTAAGAACAAGGCTGGCTCGGTGCGTGAGAGCAAGAAAGGGACAGATTAGACGCCGAAGAGGAAGTTCTGTTTTAGTAAATAAATAAAAAATTCACATGGCTTTTTTATTGCCTGTAGTACTTTCTCTCTTGTGACTGTTGCTGTTGGCTTTCTGGACTAATTAAGTTACTTTTATGTTGACATATAAAGCAGTTGTTATTTCCCTGCAGAGAACTTGTTTTACAGCTGCTGTGAGCGTGCCCAGTTGGTGTGCACTCGGCCTTTATTTTAAACTAGGTCAGAAGACTGAAGTTCCTGCTGTGAAATACCACTGAAACGCTGACTTATTTTATGAATTCTCAACCTGCACATTAAGTGGGGATTATAAATAACTGTGAATGTCAAACACCTTTTCAATTCTATATTAAAAATGTGTTCTAATTGCTCTTACTCCTCCCATCAGTGTCAGTAATTCCCTGTAGAAGAAACCCTGTTACAAGAGAATGATTGCTGCTGCGTTAGCATGTTGTGCCAGCAGAGAGCTGTCATATTTAAAAGCCTATTCTTTTCATGACTAATGTAGATAGTTTGCCATTTTGAAGCATCGTTTTACTTGCAGCGTTTAGAGGGGTTTAATCCCTTTTTTTTTTTTTCTTTCTTTCCTTCCTTTGTCAGGAAAACCTGGAGAAGAATGGTTCACGGGTTCTTGATCTGGAGCTGGAATTCGATGAGCGTGCGGTGCTCATGGAGAATATTGTCTACCTGACAAATTCCCTGGAGGTTGGTATATTCCTGGTGTATCCACTGCTTGGTGCTCACTGGGATAGTGGGAGGAGCAGCCCTTCCTAAGGCTCTCACCCTGCTTACATTAACTGCTCATATAGTAGTGTTTTATCAGCTTTCTGTGTTCCGATCTTGCTGTTTAAATTTGTCACATACAGGTGTATAAATCTGTTCAATGCAGACGTAAGACACTGGTAGGTGTGTAGTTTACAGACATGTTCCCCCAAAACAGAGGTGGGGTTTGCTGCAGGGTGGGTTTTTTCTGTGACAGCAAAGTCCAGTGACGCTTTTGAAGAGAGATTTTTCTCTGAGCCAACCAGTATCTT
Source organism: Bartramia longicauda (assembly GCA_028566575.1). Classification (NCBI taxonomy): domain Eukaryota; kingdom Metazoa; phylum Chordata; class Aves; order Charadriiformes; family Scolopacidae; genus Bartramia; species Bartramia longicauda. The sequence continues at coordinate 41,316,393 of JAOXNH010000049.1, forward strand.
TACATTTTTTCAGCTGAAGGAATGAGAGGGAGATGTTTCAAGGTGTTACTAGAAGAATGATCAGAGTCCCAAGCCTTGTACCCTTGGACTCTTCCGATGGCACGTGCACCGTAGCAGATTTCCCACCGCCCCTCCAGGAGAGGTTCCGGGCAGAGCTTTTAAAGCCATGGTGTATAGTAGGATGGATGGCAGCGTGTGGCAGTGACGCTGCGGCGTGTGCTAACCAGAGTGTCATTGATAGGCAAAGTGGTAATGAGGGGACAGCTCAGGTGGGGTTGTGTAAAAAAAACAAAGCACCAAAACCAACGAAACAACTGCAAACAGAAAAAAAAACCAAACCAAAAATGAAGAACCCCCACCTGTTTCAATAGATACCTATTGCAAAACTTCATTTTGTAACCTGCCCCTCCTTTTTTTTTTATTTAACAGCTGGATCACATTGAAGTGAAGTTTGCGTCTGAAGGAGACGATAAAATAAGAGAAGACTGCTGTCCTGGAAAACCATTTTCCACATTCAGAACTGAGGTAAAATCAGAAATTCAGATACTGGAAGTCTAACAACTTATTTAAAAAAACCCAACAAACAAACAAAAGCAAATATGCCATTTAAAAACATGAATCAGACATAAACTTTGGATTTTTTTGCCTTTGATCCAACAGCCCTTCAAAACAGGAAACACCTCCTGAAGCAATTAGGACTTATTTTCTTCTTCTGTGTAGAGCCCTAAGCGTGACTGTGATTGCACCTGAGCTTTAGGGCTCCTCCAGCCTGTAGTGATTTGACCTGAAGACTGTTAAAAACACGTGGCCTGAGCACAAGCCTATTCTGTATTTGTTTCTTTCAACACGTGCCTCAGCTGCCCCTCCTTGGATCTGGCAGGTTGTATTCGAGTTTAAACACAGGCCACAGACAGAGAATGGAGAAGGGCTTGTGCAAGTGTGGCTGGATCTCACTTCCCTGCTGTTATTTACCAATTATTGTGTTTAAGTTTGTCTGTCCAGACTGTTGATAGATGATGTTTGTTTGTTTTAGTTTCATGTTTCCTCTGACCCTTGGATCACAAACCCAGATTCTCCTTTAATGTTTGTATTAACTTTCTCACAGCCCAGCGTGTCTGTGTTTTTGGTGAACCCCCAGCCATCAAATGGCCATTTCTCCACAAAAATTGAAATCCGGCAAGGAGACAGCAGGGAGACAGTGATCCGGCGCTTGATGAAGATGGACAGGGGAATCAAAGGTAAAGCACCAGCAGAGACTGTCCCACGCTGCTGAGATGGGTGTTCCCAGGAGAGAAGGGGAGACCCAGCTGCTGCAGTCAGTGCTGCTGGCACGGTGCTCAGCGAGGGGCCCGAAGTGTTGAGTGAACAAGGAAAGAGGGAATCTGCAAACCGGCAGGCGTTTTTATGGGCTTTTCTCATTAGTCGTATGTTCTGCCACTGGTGCTCTGAAACCCAGTTTCAGCCAGGGATTAATATGGATTTTATTTCCCCTTGGGTTTTGGATTTCCAAGAAAAAACAGTTAGTGCCAAACTGGTCATAGTCAGCTTCTGCCACTGCTATTTTGGAGCCCAGGACTGAAAAAAAAATTATCGTATTAATTTTTCTGTTTAGCCTAAAGTGAATTAATTTAACAGTTGCTACATAGGTTCCTAATGATTTCTGTCCCAGTTCTTAGTGGAAATACTGTCTGTTCACTTCAAGTTGGGCTTACCATTGTTCATGCCAAAGTTGAAGTAGCAGCCTCTGTGGGAACTAGTTTAATATTCCTGTGGAATCCTCCAAGCAATCCATTCCCTCTCTGCTCCCGCATTCTCTATGCACTAATGCGGTATCTCGGCTGTTGAAGGCTGAGCCCTGCGGAGGTGAGAGACAGCAAGTACTGGCAGAGTGTCTTGGTGAGCTCCCGGGCCCTGGCAGTGGTGGGTTCTGGTCTGAAAGCACTGAAGCCATTTCATCTCCTGTAATCCCAATTTTGCATTTACACTGTGGTGACACTGCCTGTTCCTCCCCCTGGTGTCGGCTGGTGCCAGCAGCGGGGACCCACGCAGGGACAGCCAGACCTCCCGTGGTGTCTGCCGGTGTCACCGCTCCTTACGGGGGCTGTGGCACCGGTGGAGGTCCCCAGGCAGGGCTGGGGCGTGTGTCCTTACAGCGTGGCGTGGGCTCTGCAGCACGACTGTGCTTTAGCAACCCGAATTCCATCGTGGGGAAAAATCCAGCTCTATGGAGGTTCCTTTTGTCTGGGGAAACAACCAGTCGATGTGTGTGTATCCGCTGCCCTTCTGCCAGGTGGATGTTCTGAAGTGACTGAAAACAAGTGAGATAGTCGCTGCTCAGTCTGTGCCGGGGGGTGTCCCTGTTCTGTGGATGTGCAGGGCCAGGAAGTTGGACTTGGAGGAAGCTTTGGCTGAAAGGTCCCAGGCTTCCTGAAGGCTTCTCTTGCTCTGCGTGGCAGTCTGCATTAGTGTGTGTTGGGAATTGTGTTTAAAACAACTCTGGCCTTCCCCTCTCTCCCAGTCTGAAATTCGTTCCTCAGGAAATGATCCCGTAACTGTTCTGTTACAGCTGTCCCCAAACCAGAGAAGGCAGGTTCAGGGCTTAGGGTGGTGTCGGGAGCTGGTATTTCTGTGGTTTGTCCCCATTTCACTGGTAACTTGCTGCGTAACCACTGAACATCGTTGTAGTGGGTGGAAATAGTCACATGAATGGTGTTCCCGAGAGAAGGTGTTTCCTCGGAGCAGGTAGTTTAGAGTACCAAGTGTTGTTGTGATGAGTTCAGTGGCTGCTGCAGCTGGTGTGCAGAGCCCTCACAGCCCCTCTCGCTGCTCCAGATCTCTCCAAGGTGAAGCTGATGAGGTTCGATGATCCCGTGCTCGGCCCACGCCGTGTCCCTGTCCTCGGCAAAGAGGAAGCGGAGAAAACGCCTATCCTGGAGCAAGCCATCTTCCACATCGACCTGGGCGAGAGGCACGTCCGTGTTTCTGAGAACGGCCTGACGAAGGACATTGGGGACACAATTGTTTATCTCGTTCACTAAACTGACTCGGTCCCTGGCGGTGGGAGAGGTTGTAGAGGGACTTTGGAGGTGTCGGTAGTGAACAAAGATGAGAATTTGTTCTAGGAAAAAGAAAAGCCCACCCAAACCAACCTGATTTTGCATGCAACTTCCTGCTCTTTTCAATGCGGATATAATAAAACTATTTTCCTCTGGCCCTTTGGCTGTTCTTGGAAAGAAGTGCTTATCCTGAGCGCTCACCCGGCGGCTCTTCCTTTCCAGCTGGGGGCAGTGATTGCAGGAGCAAACTGGGGGGTGCCACGCTGGGATTGCGCTCCCGCCTGCATGGGCTGGGCCCTGGGGCGAGGGGCTGGTTGTGAGTCTCCTGTCACAGGAGAAGCCTCTGCTCCCACCCTGCTGTATTCTGCTTTCCGGTGACTGGCTGCCATCGGGGCACCTCACACGGACTCGTGGTTCTGAGGAACTCGCAGGCAAGAGTTAAATATGAAGTTTCCATAATTCTCAGCTCTTCAAACAGGAGTGCCTGTGGCAAGCACTGTTAGAGACTGACTTTGCCTCTTATTCTTTCATAAAACTATTCATAAATCTATTTGAAGTGGAAAGGCTAAGTGTTCTTCTCATAGGTTTTAAATTGATGGGTTTTGGTAACCTCAGGCCTATCACAGGCTGCTTTTCCCCTTTTTTTTTGTCATGAATCACACTGATAAGGCAGTGACAGAGCTGCTGAGCCCTGGCTGCAGCGTGGCCAGGGGACACAGGGACGCGGGGAAGGGTTTGGGGTTCCCAGACAGGCTGAGGTGACACAAGGTTTGCTCGTTGTCTGAGGAGTCTCACCCTGCGCTGGGGAGAGCAGAGGCTCCTGTGGCTCTGGAGCCCTCCTGGTGTCCCTGTAACCGGGCAGCGGATGCTCTTCCCTGTCCCTCCATCCCCAGTGCTCCGCAGGGAGGCGCTGGGAAGCCAGCTGCCGGGAAAGCTTTCCTTAACTTCCTTCTCCAAAAGCACCTGTGTAAGTTCCAGGAAGCAGGGATTAGGGCGATAGAAACCCAATATATTGGCAAAGCAGCAGCTGGATAATCTGAGCAGATAAAAACAGGTTCAGAGTTTTAGAACAGTAAGTGTCGCTTCCTTGCGCTTTCAGCATCCATTGGGGGTGTTCTCCTCTCCAGCAGCTCCCCAGGGAGCAGAGACCCACGGATTTTTGGGAGAGCTGGTAAAGTGGAGGTGTGTGTTCCGTTTGGGTTGGGTTTTTTCCCGCTGTGAGGGGCAAGTTAAATAGCAGTGGTATTTCTTATACTCTCAGTGTTCGAGTGAATCAGCCAAAGTGGTTGTTAATGAGCAAGATCGAGCTAAAAAGCTGGAATTGTCTCCGGTGGTGTGTTGGCTTCCAGGAGATGTCACTGCGACGCTGGTTCTTGTGCTTTTTATCCCAATAAAAGCTGATGCCAGGATAAAGAAGCTTTCTTGGTATTACATTTCCCGTATCATTAACAAAATTCTGGCCCTCTCAGTACTCTTCCTGGTGTGATTTTGGTTGGATGTCACCCTTGGTGTTTGTGCTGTGCTCCCCATTCATGTCCACTGGGTCCGTGTGGTGGTGGCAGATCTCGGTGCTGTGGTGGAGCTGGCTCTTGGCTCCCTCTGGTTAATGTGATGGGGCTGGAGGGTCCTCAGCCTCCCCTTCCCCGAGCCGTCTGGGTGCTGCTGGGGCTCGGGAGCCCAGGGAGGGGGTGACACCACTAGCACCCGACTGAAACCTTCCACCCTGGAAAAATAGGACCTGGAAGCCCCTTCCAGTGACATGGTGACTGCTGCGACACGCTCCCAGGCGGGCCAGGGAGCTGATGGCAGATGGGCTGTCAGCATCGGAGGGGTGACCTGTGGTGACGGGGCTGCTGGATGCTGAGGCCCTGAGGGGTCACTTGCCCTGGGACGGGGGGGAGGTGGAGAGGAGCCGGAGCCCAGCGACACAGAGACACCGGAGCAAGAAAATCCTAGGAAGGAACCTGGTGTGAAGTAAAGCCAAATGGTGGCACTGATCCCGTGAGTCTCCTTTCCTCCTCCACAAGGTCACTCCAAATACTTAGAATGTGTGTAATTAAAAACAGACAGAATCTTTTAATTTTGGGTGTTCTTGTCCCTTCCTCAATGCACAGCGGAAGTGCCACGGGAGCCTGTGAGGAGCCAGCCAGTGAGACCACTGCTGTCACTGCTGCCATCGCCGCTGTCACCATCACCTGCGGGGGCTGGACCACTGGCCTCCTCGGTGTCGGCCACAACGAGGCGATTGGTGTGAGTTTGTGGGGCTTCTCCGTACCCCCCGAGCACCTCTAGTTCCCGCAGCAGAGAAACACCCAGGGAACAGCAGCTCGAACCCCTCACCATTGCCTGTCCCCGCTGGGGTGACCTGTCACCAGCAGCTGCACTGGCAGTGGCCTGGGGTGGCTCGTGGCCCCGGGTGTTTCAGGGAGCCCCGCTGCCCCCCAGCCCCAGGCAGGGCTCTGTGGGGGGGGCACGGCTCAAAGCTGCACGGGGTAAATCTGTGGCGTAAGGGGGACTGGGCTGTTGCTCCTCTGATCTTTAAGCAGCGGCTGTTTCAGTCATTTCTGTCCATTAAGCAGAGATGTGTGTCTAATAGTAAGAATTTTTATTCCTTTTGATGTTTTATTTCTTTAGTAGCAGATTAGGTTTTCATGTCCTTTTTTCTCTTTATTTGGGGGGGGGTCACGTTACTTCCCTCCAGGCTTCTCTTATGTCGTTCATAATGTGTGAGGAGGAGAAAATCATCGCCGCGAATTCGCATGAAGGATGTGAGTGTGAGATTCAAAGGCACGGGGCGCTTCGGTGGCGCCTTCTGGAAATAGTTCTCTGGGTTTTGTCCTGACGCCGCTGGAAGCCGGGATGCTGTTTGATGGAGGGAGGGGTGGGAGGCTCCTTGGCTGAACGTGGGGGACAGGGTCTGGGGGTGTCGGACGGAGCCTGAGCCACCGGGGGGCAGCGCCAGGCTTGGACCCTGCTCGGGGCAGTGGCTTCTTCCTCACTCCTTCCCCTGTGCCCGGAGAAGGCAAACCTGGGCTTTCCATTGGGTTTCCCCAGGTGATGCTTTTCTGGTTTCTGTCTGGATCGATTGGGTCGTGAGAACGTGGTGCTGGTGCTGATTCCTTAGAACTGGGGGCACAGCCCTGACCCCCAGCCCCCCACTCCCCACAGCCTCAGGAATCCCCTTGGGGATCTGACGCCCCTGCTGAGCCATCCGACCCTTCTCCCTCACCACCCGCCACGCAAAATGCCTTGGGTTTAAAAATAAAATACACAAGTATTTTCCAGCTCCTTCGGGGAGGGAGTTGTGGCACCAAGTGTGGGCGAGGGGCGAGATGAGGGTCTCCCTGTCCCTGTCCCCGGGACCCGCTTCTAACCACGTGGAATGGGGTGAAGCGCTGTGCTCTCCTCTCGGCCAGAGGTTTCAAAGCACTTTAAAAAGGAAGGAAAAAAAAAAAAGTCAAGCAATCTTAAATATTATCATTATATTTTCTTGTAGGTTCCTGCTGGGAGCAAAGAGCATCAGACACAGAAAGCAGGAGCTGGAGCTCAGATTGGCTGAAATGGAGCCGGAGCCCGGCTGGCGGGGGAGAGCGAAGCCCACGTTCCCAGCCCCAGGGAACCCTCCTCTTCCTCCCCTTTTTCCCCGACTGGCGAAACCGCAACCCCAAATCAGAGAGTGGAAACAGACGTTCCTGGTTTTTCATGCAAAAGGTTTTAATGGTAACACAGTAGTTTCCACGGGACGGGGGTGCCGCAGGGGAGGTGGGTAAATGGCCCGCATCAGGCGCTGAGAGCTTTCCCCAGACCCGTGTCCCCCCCGGGTGACCCCACCACCCCGGCTCTCTGGGGGGTGTACCTGGGCTGCCATCAGTTCTGCCTCTTACACCCCCGCTCTATAAGGTGCCATAATCCATTCGGCTCCAATTAATTTAGTTAATTACAGGCTACAGATCTAAACATTAGTGCTATAAACTTAAATGAATAAACTTCTGAAAACTTAAAATATTTTTAAACCATTGTTTTTCAGTTACAGAAATACAAAATAAATATTTTGAAGTTTAATACAAAACAGCAAGTTAATAGATTTTTGTTTATTGACTTCTCCCTAGTAGTATGTTAAATTGAAAAAACCTTTTAAAAAAAATGAACTTCACACCATGGAAAAAATATTAAGCATCACTGAATTTGTACAAGTGTCTGAACAATCAACTAAATGTATGTTTTATTTATTCCTCCTACCCATCACCAAATAAGAGTAGATTATATACCCTACTGTTTCTAAGCATACATATGTAAAAATAGTCATTTCTGTTTTCTTATTTATAGTAGCGTGGCTGTGACATTTCATTATGATGTTTCCTGGGCTCGGTGCAGGAAAAAAACAACAGAAATTCAGTGAAATTCAGTGAATTCCCTGGTCTTTTAGGCAGCGGATCCAGGTAAAGTACCTGTGCCTGATCCCTCCTGCCTTTATAACTTCTCTCGGATGGGACTTTGGTAGAAATAGATGTTTTCTCCACTTTTATCACCTGTAGAGTCCTCTCCTGCCAGTCCCTGGCTTGGTGTCCCGGGTGTCAGCCACAGCACGGGGGCGAAGGGATCGGCTCCCACCACCCTCCCTGGTAAGTGCCCGTCGCTTCACCTGGGGGGGTTTGGGCTCTAAACACTGATTTTATCAATGTTTTGAAATGTTACTCTTTAAATGGGGAGGTACTGAGACTTAAGGTGAAAAAAAACCCCAAAAACTTAAAGGGAGATTGGGGGCTCATCTAGTCCAACTAGGGGGTCGGAGGAGATCTCCAGAGGTCCCTTCCAACCCCATGCCATTCTGTGATTCCGTAAAGCCTATCGCTATTACTACACTTAAAAGATGTGGTTGCACAAATGAACTGCAATAACTCTTGGGTGATGAATAAACCTCCTAAAATAATGGTAAATGTACATAGGAATTTACACGTTCCTGGGCTGCTCCGGTGTTTCCCCCTTTGCTTTGGGACCAGTCTTGACGTTCCCCTTTCCTGGGGCCGAGGGGGGACTCGGAGCCTCTGTGGCGCAGAGTGGGGCTGGGGGAGCTGGGGGACACGGGGGCTCGTGTAGAAGGCTGCCTCTTCACTCAGATACTTCTTTTTTCTCACTCAAGTTTCTTGCGTTTTCTGAATCTAGAGGAGATCTGTAGTGGTTTAACAGTTCCTGTTTTGCTTTGGTGGCTTATGAAAAATGAAAGAGGATGAAGTCAGGAAAGAAAATGTTTGGAAATGTGTGTTCACTAAAAGACCTGGTGACCAAGAGCAGGGGGTGGGTTAGAAGCCTGGGCACGGCACAGCCGTACGGGTGTTCTTCTAATGTTGGCTTTAGAAAATGGGCCCTTGCCACGGGCAGAGCAGGGTTGTTGGGAGAGCAGAAAAAGCAAATATCTGGTGTCCCGCACGCTGTGGTCTTTCACCAGCTTATCAGCATTGGGATATTTTTTTTTCCCAAAGCCCCAGGTTCTTGGAATCATGTGGTCATGTTAAAAAAAAAAAAAAAAATCCTCTTGACTTCCATGTAGAAAGAGGAGCCCTCATGGCTGTAGGATGGCTGTCAGAGGCTTGGTGACTGCAAGAGGAGAAGGAATCGGAGCCGGGCAGGGTCTCTCAGGGGCTGAGCTGCCCCTGGCCCGGCTCCTCTCTGGAGGGGGGGTCTGGAGCTGCCCGTGCCCGGATCCAGCCTGGCCCTCCCTGCTGCGGTGATGCAGTTGCTGGTGGCACCTGGCCAGATGTGATGCTAAATGCTTTGTGTGACCTCTTGCGTCAGAGCAGCGCCTCTGAGTGCAGTATCCTCTTGTGAGACTCGTTCCTGCCCAGGGGGTCACTAGATCCTCGCTGTCAGAGAGCAGGGACTGATCTGGGGACCTTCTGTGGGCCCCAGCCCAGACATGGTCCTCAGGCTCCCCGGAGAGTGTCTGCCAGCGGTGCCAGAGGCCATCTGAGATCAGAATTCCCTCCTGACTGAACATCATCACTTTGTCCTTCCTTGTGGGGAGCAGTGGGGTCCCCTTTGTGCCCACTGCTGCAGCTCAGGGCAGGGGGGCATCCCCTGTGTGAAGGACGTGGAGAGAAGGAGTTAATGTTGTGTTTTCTTACTGCTGCTGCCTCTGCTCGTGATTTGTCAGGGAAGATGACTGCAGCTCAAGCTCGGGGGGGCAGGTTACTTGCTGAAGCGCTCCAAGGCGCCTGCCAGGCTGGGCAGGCAATTAAAGCTGAGCTGATGAATGATCTGATTTGGGCTCTAATTCATTAACTAATCATAAGAAATGAGCAGACAGAAAATAAGGCCAATTCAAGAACTTGCAAGAGGTTCATTAAGGGTCCCTCCGTCCCCATGGGGTGCTTTATTCACTCTTTATTGCTCCCCTCCTGTGCCGCTGGCAGAGGGGATGCTCTGGGTGGTGGGAGCCCGGATCAGCCCCCCCCCTTCCTTACCCGGGCAGGCAGGGGACAATGTGTTTTCATTAGAGATGGGCACTACGCTGCAGTGCACCTCCAATTGTGTTTTGCCTTTCCTAGTGTTGTTTTCTCTGCACTCTGTGCCTCACGTGCTGGTTTGTGGTAAAACCAGAAAACTGCAGACCTGGTGGGTCGGCAGCGCCAGGGCTCCGACCACTGAGAGTGCAGAAGGGAGACAGCCCTGGGGGGAAAGGGGTGGCCTCCCCCCGTGAGCCTTCTTGACCAACTCAGGCATGACAAAACAGGGTCCCAATACCGATACCTAACCTCTCTTCCCTGGGGAAGTGGGGCTGAAGAGAATCTGGAGGATGGGAAGGGAGGAGGGAAGTTAAATATGTTTATAAAAAGAACAGAAACCCTTGAAGAGCTCGCCCACCTCCATGTAGAGCTTCCGCCCTCCTACCAACATGTGATTCCTCCCTTTTCATTGGTACCAGTTAAAAATAAACGTTGGATGAGAGCAGCCAGGGATGGACAGGGCTTTGGAGCAGATTTCGTGGAAGGTGCAATGTCCCTCGGGTCAGCAGCCCAGAAAAAAGTGCCGTTGGCTCGTGCTCCAAGAACCTGGTGTGGTGGTTCTGCTTGTGGAGCTTGTAACTGCTCCAAAACAGACATTTTTAGTCTGGGACACTTAGAATTGCTCCCCGACAGACCCAGTCGATGCCTTCTCCATCATGATCGGCTCCTCCGTGCAGACGAGGGCCGTGCGTTGGGCACTGCCTCGCTCAGGGCTCCTGACAAAGCTCCACGTTGGCTCCTGCAGGAGCTTCTGCTCAAGCCTGGGCCTTTGGGAAGAGAAAGGTCTGAGTTCCAGTGAGTTCTGGTCCCTCTTCCTTGGGATGCTCCTTGGTGAAACAGCGCAGCCCAGGTGCCTCCTGCGAGGAGCTGCCAGGGAGGAGCGGAGGGGACGAGGAGCACGCCAGGACTTTGCTCGGTGGCTGCGGCAGGGAACCAGGGGGCAGGTATGGCCACGGGAACAAGGTGCTTATTAGAGCTGTGGCTTTAAAATATCTCCTGTTTTCAGTTCTCTCTCCCTACATATTTTGAATATATTTAGGGCACTTATCACCATAGCATCAAAACACTGAAATATCCCATGCAGGAAGCTCAGAGATCTGTCCCAAAATAGCTGCCTGCTCTTTTACCAAAGCGCTGCTGTCGCCGTTGCCGCTTCCTTTCCCCGTGACTGTGTGTGACTGCACGTGTGTGTGTGTGTCGGAGCCCGCTCCATCCCCGCCAGCCCCACGCTGTCGCGCACAGAGGGGTAAGGGCCAAATCCGGGAGAGATTTGTGGTGCTTTTTGGAGTGTTTGTCTGAAGCCTTCACTATCGTTTAACGGGCTGAACGGTTTTGCCGGCTTCTCTGGCTGCTGTGAAACCTTATTGCTGTTTGTCTCGATCTGAGAGGGTAAAAGGCTGGGTTTGTTCCATGAAAGGCAGTATTATTCCAAACTGATAACGAACGGTGTCTGGCTGTTGTGAGCCCAGATGTGCAGGAAACCTTTATGGCTTACTAAGTCTTAAGGCATCCTGAGCGCCTCCGGCTTTCCCTGAGGCTCCGGGTGTCCCCTGGTACGGCAGGGCAGGGGAGGTGCCCTCCTTCCTCCTGCCTGGGTGTTGGTGGCAGGACCGAGGGGTGAGAAGTGGAGCTGCTGTCACTTCTCTCTGCTGCGCTCTGAGCTTTTCATTTTGCAGCCCCAAACTGACCTTTAAATTCTTCCTTGCTGCCTGGCCTGGCAATCCTGCCTCTCCTGGGAAAGCTTCCCCGCTTGGAGATTAAAGGCACAAGGTGACTGACTTCGGTGTCCGTCTGTCTGACACCCCCAGTGAGTTGTGGTTTGGTGTTTTCTTTTTGCTACACATCTTCAAACACCTCTTTGCATGTGGATGGCACTGAGCTTCCCCCTGAGCATCGGCAGCCCCTGATGTGCTCCCTGGGCTGGGGGAGTGCTCCTGAGGAAACAGGCGCCGGGGTCTTGCAGGGCAGGGTTAATTGCTGATAATGAGGGAAGATCTTTGATGGGCGCCGCTGCAGAGTCCTGGGCCCATCGCCTCCTCCCCGCTCTCCAGGGACACTGTGCTGGAGCCAGGGGTAGAAGCTCAGCAAACGGTGTGACCACGTCAGTCCCGTTGGACCCTGGCTCTGTTGTACCAGCACGAGATGGGGACTCTGGTGTCTGGGGGCAGCAAACCACAGAAGTTCATCTTCCTTCCTTCCCTCCCTACACACCCCGACCCTGACAAGTATTCCACTGGGCTTCATGTTTCCTACTGCTCCTTCTTCGCCAGCATTTCCATTCCATAATTAACTCCTGAGTAGCTCCAGCCTCCCCATGGCCCCCGCTCTGTGTGTCCTGCAGGAGGTCAGCTGTTGGAGCCCGTTGGATGCTTCCTCAGCGGGCTGCAGGTGAGGCCACCCCGAGCCGTGGGTCCTGTCATTATCCTGCAGAGAGCCATCGTGTGGGGCCAGGCGGGAGCAGGCAGCCCCTCCTTCCCCCCCAAACCAGCACTACAACCCACCGAGCGCGTCCCGCACAGCCCTCGTGCAATTCCGTGTAGTTCTGGGTGGGCTTGGGAGAAGCGGAGGGTGCCTGGGTTATAGAGGCAGCTTCTGAAGTTTCCTGGTTTAGCTCTGAAGGGATAAGAGGAGTCTCCAGCACAGCACCAGCATGTCCTCTCCGAGACGTTCAGCTGCCTCTGAGGTGGTGTTGCTGGGTTGTGCTCACCCTCTCACTTACAGCACGCGCCACCTCTCGTACCCGGGCAATCCGCACCTTTTCAGTTTGTTGGGATTTTTCTGCAGGAGCTTAACTAGTGACAGCGAGCAGGAGGTGAAGCACTTCTCTGTGACACTGGCGGTGTCTGCGCTGCTGGAAACCCTGCAGGCAAAGGCCAGCGTCCTGCTCCACAGGCAGAAACAGGCTGGAAGACCTCAGGAACAGGGGCTGCAGACCAGTAAATGATTTTATACATTCCATTTTCTTAGTTCCAGAAGAAAACGTCCTCTGAGGCTGTGCCAGTGCCTCGGAGAGTTCCTGTTGATCAGTGGGGGTAATTTCATGGCTTTTGTGTGCGATTCACCAAGGATGTGATTTTACAGCAGTTCTGGAAGAAGCACGGCTGCCGCTGCTGGGAGGTCTGGCGGCCAGTGGTTGTGGCTGGGATGGGAACTGCTGGTCTATAAACCAGCAATAAAACCAAGGTATGAAACCCAAAAGCTGTTGTGTGGGGGTTTGCTGGCGAGTCATCCCAGCCGGTGAGTGGGCACCTCCCAGACCCTGCCGGTCCCCGGGGTCACAGGAGGAAACGGGTTCTGCTGGAGAGGAGCTGGTGCTGCGGCAGAGCAGGGGGGGTCTGGGGCATGGGGAGTGCTGGATTCTGCTGTCTGTTCCTTAGACAATGTTTCATGCATCTTAATGTAGACTCAAACCCAGGAATTCCACTGAGGATATTTACAAAAGCAATGTCTGAGTGGGTGGGCGGTGGGAAGGAGCTGGAGTGAGCTCCTGGGCTGCTGGGAGGTACCTGACAGGTAATTAGAGGAAACCAAGCAATGAGGAGAAGCAGGATGCAATCCCCCTGTCTGCAGAGTCTAAGTGACAGCGGGAATGGCACGTCCCTTTCCATTGTCCCTTTCCTCTCAAATCACCTTTTAAACTATATTCTGTATTAAAACTCAGGGACTAAAACTAAATAGAAAAGCAAGCAAGCAACCAGCCTAACAAAAAATCTGAGCAAGCCCCCCTCGAAAGGCAACACGAACCGTCAGTTAGGAACTGACTGAGTTTGATTTATGGTTTCTTTATCCTGCAGAAGCAGGGAAGTAATGAACCAGTGTTTTGATCTCTGTGGGCTTTCCTGCAGCAGTGAGGAGATCAAAACAAGCCTAACTCTTTCTGATACCCGCACGCTCCCTGCCCCCTCCCGCTCCTTCTCCGGTTCCGCACAGCAGCCCCGCACGGCACCAGAGAGCATCAGTTTTGTGGATGCCACAAACACCGTTCTGGTCTCGCAGCCGTCCCGGGGGCAGGGGGGCTCCTCCCGCCGGGGCTGGGACAGGGTGATCCCTGCAGGGATCGGTGCCAGACTCTCCCCTCCTGCTCCCCCAGCAGCTCCCCTGGTTCTCTGGAGCCGCAGGTCCCGCGGGTGCCGGTGGCGCAGGGACATGGGGAGTACCTGCCCCTTGCTGCGGGAGGGGTTGGGGGGGG
>JAOXNH010000049.1:41330240-41350881 GCA_028566575.1 Bartramia longicauda
TGGTCCTATTAGTAGTTTAATCAACGGTCAGTAAAATTAACATCTCCTCTTTCTCATGTCTCCAGATGCTTGCAGTTTTAGTATACTATGAATGCATGTGGTAATACAGCGTGCTAATTATCTAATAGCATTATAGCTTTTCATTATTACATTTGTAATTTGCAGTAGCCCTTAGTAACGGAAGAAACATTGAGCTTCTGAAGCTTTCATGGCATCATGATCGTGCTTATTTTAGTTCTGTGGATGAGAAACATGAGTTTTCTCATTTGATTCATAATCAAACTTCATGAAATGAGTGAGAGGAAAGAAGCCTACTTTCAAAGTAGGTTGGTAATTCTGTTTTCAATGAGCTATATAAAGATAATAGTTATGCAGAGTTTCAAGATATATTGCAATACTAGAGCATAATAAGTATTAAGGTGTAAATTGATTCTGTATACAGGCATGTTACAAAATCCTCATTCTAAAGCTGACCCAGAGGAAGAATTTTCTTTGCTCCTGTCCTTCCCAAATCTGCCTTGAACTTCATCGGCTGGTGTCAAAGCTGAACTGGGTCCTTGGCTTTACTTCACGAGCTTTTGGCCTGTGAGCTGGCCAGATGGAGCCCCTTGGGAGGGAGGTACTCAGAGGCACTCCCCGCTGCTGGCCTAATTGGCTGGAAAGCTGAACTAGGGGGTGGATCTGAGAGCATTGTTCAGCAGGCCTGGATTCCCTTTCCCCCCAGCTCTCCACCCCTACCTTCCCCAAAGCAAAAAAACCTCAGACACCCCAAAACCAGTAAGGGAATGCTCAATGTCATCCTACTCTGACCTGAATATGAGAAGTGAAGGGTGGGCACTGTCTCAGTTCGTGTTCTTCAGAAAAGTACGTATGTGGCAGCAGGTTTATGCTTCACCAGTATGACAAACTCTGGTGTCTTTAATATGCATTTGTAGGGGAAGAAGAAAGAATTGGCCCTTCTGGAATCTCATTAGGCAGTTTTTGGAGGGATTGTGGGTGCAGTAGAAGTGAAATGTCTTGTCTGTTCCACCAAGTGCTTTGACTAGAGTGACCACCGTCTTCACTTGCTGCAACGAGAAGGGGACTGGGGTCACGGTGGGGAAAACGGCCACCCCCCTCCTTGCTGGGAGAGTTTGCCCAGAGCCATCACCGGAGGGAGCAGGGGGAAGGAGGGTGGCCCGTCCTGCCGTGCCCTCCGTGCCCCTCGTGGAGAGCCCGTGGTCTCTCTCCACCTGGTGATGTTCCTCCCGGGAGCTCTGGGGTCACCTGGGCTGTCGGGGGGCTATGGAGCCAGTTACTCTTTGAGTGCCACAGGAAGGGAAAGTCCTCGCTGGGGCAGTTTGCAGAATGATTTTGTCTTTATGAAATTTGCCTCTGGCTGCCAGAGGGGAAGGAGATTTCTGCTCCAAATGGCTCAGCCAAAGGGATGGGAGGGAGACGGGGGGGGCTCTGTAGAGACCAGCCTGACGTACAGTCTAACAGCCGGGTCTGACATTTGCTCATTCCCTCCCAAACTCTTGGGAATTCTTGCCTGATTTAAGACCTCTGAAAAGTCTCAAGATTTGATTGTGACTGAACATTGGTTTATACCAGAAGAGCCCCTGCAGCATCTTGCCTTTCTAACGGGCTTAGTCTGAGCAGCAGAGTCTGCAACACAAATACCCGATTTCTTAAGGCAGGTACCAATCCCAGTGGCTTCTACCAGAAGAAAACCTGGTGAGAATGGAGCGAAGCCCTCACGGGCTTTGGCCCCAGGCAGTATTGTGCCGAGGCTGAGTGCCAGCCCCAGGAGGATGGGGGGGACCCTCTGCAGCCGCCGTACCCCTGGCCGTACCTTCTCGGCGCTGTTGCGGGATGTGTCTGGTTTCACCAGGATGGACGGCGGGGCAGATGCCGGCGGCTTTGGAGCTGCCTCGCTCTTTGCCGGAGGGTCTTTGGCATCCAGGATGACGGAGCTGCACACAGAGGGAGTTCTGCTCTCCCCTCCTCGGACCACAAGTGCTGGTGAAGCGTCGTGAGAGAAGCTTGGCCTCGTGGCTGCCTCGGCCATGCCGGTGCCGGGGGGGACGCTGTGCGGCTGGGGGCTGGCGTGCTGGTAAAGCTGAAACTGCTGGGGTCGTCCCGCGGCCGTGGGAGGACGCCTGAGGGAGCCGGCAGCCTGCACGGGGCTCCCCGCCTGCCCCGGCCTCTGCAGGGACCCGTCTGGGGAGCGAGAACAGTCGGGAGAAGGTAAGTCAGCAGGGATCCAACATGGTACGGCCAAAGCACGAGGCCCAAGTGAGCCGTGGCTACGGCCCCGTTCAGGGATGCTGGGGGGATCGGAGCTGCCGGGAATCACCGCCCACCCGCCCCAGGCACCGGGACCAGTGGCAGTAGCCGTTGGCCTCCACAGCCTGTCTCGGCCCCGCTGGACACCGAAGGCCAACAAACCAGAGCCCTCGGTCCCCCCGTGTTTGCACAACAGCTCGTGCCACAGAAACTCGCTCTCGGGAAGGAGCGCTCTGGTTCCTGAGAGCTTGCCCTGCCTTCTCCCGTGCCGCAGCCACGTCGTGCAAACAGGGAGCGCGTTAACCCCGAGCACCAGGTTCTGAGCCACCACAGGGAAACAGGTCCTTTACAGCAAGGCAACTCTTAAGGTAAATCCCATTTTGAGTCTAAAAACGCTGGCCGTGGCCCTTGCAGCCGCGCCAGCCCCCTGCCAGGGGCACTGCCTGCCCCCCAGCAGCTCTGCCTGCAGGACATGCCGCTTGTGCCCAAACACGCTGGGAAATGTGTTCCAACGCAGCAGGTATGGGCTGAAGAGGGACCTTGCCAGCCTCCTTGGAAAGAATATAACCAGCTGAGCTCTGCGCAAGCCCTCGCAGAGAGGTTTTTCTGTGCCGAGTCAAAAAAACCTGAAATGGCCAAAACAAGGCCAGTGGGGCAGCCAGTGGTGTGGGACCCCGGCCCCTGCCCCCAGCGGGGGGGTCCCGAGGCTCCCTCTCCCTCCCCTCCATCCTCGGGAGGGTGTTTCCTACGCCTTGGGCACGTGCGAGTGAGAAGCACGAACTGGATCTGTGTGGAGGAGGAGAAGAAAAACAGAGCTGATGGGGAGGATTTTCCCCTCTGCTGCAGCAAGGGTCTGAGGGCACAGCTTCGCTGGGTGACTCCTGCTGCTGGGGTCTCCTGAGGTATCCTTTCTCACCTTCCAGCTATTCCTCATTTTATGCTTCTTGGGTATTTCCAAGCTGAATTTTTTTTACTCCTGAAATAGAAGTTATTCTATTCTCTTGATCATCCTCCTGCATGCTTTTCCTGATTTTGCTGTAGGCTTTTTGAGTTACCAGAAATACATGAAGCGTTCAGGATGTGAGTTCCCCAGAACTCCCCCGATGGCACAGCTGAGTTTTACTCTCTTGTTCTGAGTTCCTTTCTCAATAATCCCTAATAATAAAGTAACCTTTTTTTAAAATGGCTTCTGAGCATGGAGTTGGAGCTCTCGGAGCCATCAGTGACAATTCCAGAACCTCTCTCCAGGCTGACAAAAGCTACCTTCGGGGCCCAGGTTGTGTGTGTATGATTGGGGATCTGTGTGTTGGCATTTCTGGTACTGTTCCAGTGCCCTGTTCTGGTGGTGGTGGATTTCAAGGGTTGGATTTGCTGATTTTTCCAAGAACACCGCAGAAGTCCCTTTTAG
Source organism: Bartramia longicauda (assembly GCA_028566575.1). NCBI lineage: Eukaryota > Metazoa > Chordata > Aves > Charadriiformes > Scolopacidae > Bartramia > Bartramia longicauda. Next base: position 41,333,917 of record JAOXNH010000049.1, read on the forward strand.
AGGCTGATGATATTGTCTTGGTACAGTTCACATTTACCTTACTGGAGTTTGTATTTAGTTTTCTTTGTCTGCTGCATATACTTCTGCATACGTATGTTTATGTCTGATGCCCCCCCTTAGCTGTTTAGCTGTTTTTGGTTACCCACGGCGCATTGAGCCCCATTTGAGTGGTTGGTTCGGGTGACCCAGCTGCCATCACCCCAATTCCCACCTTTGCAGGGGATTAACCCCTCGGGGTTCTTCACCCCCCTCTCCACCAGCCTGGAGGGTGAACCTGCAGCGCTTGGGGCAGCCTTTCCTGCACTGAACCTGGAAAATGGCATTTTCCTTCACGTGCAGCCCCTTGCCAGCAGCAGGATGCTGCTGCCTGTCCCTGGCATCCCCGGCACTGCAGCCCAGCTGTTAGGAGACCCCTTGGAAGGACCCTTCCCAAGAGCTGTTTTCACAAGGAGGGTGCAGCTGGGTGACAGAACGGTCACTCTGTGTCTTTTATGGCTCCGGCACTAATTGCAGGCAGCCAGCGTGGTCTGGGGAGGATGTGTCTGGCTTCTCCCTCCCAGAGACCCCCCTGAAGCACTTACTCTTCCTTGTGCTGCCCCGTCCGCGCCGCAGCGACGCCTGTCCCGAGGCCAGCGCGCTCCTCCCGGGCGAGGGGACGGGCACGGGCAGCAGCGCCGGCTTCAGGGGTCGGCTTTGTCTGGGGCCATTCTCTGAGATGCTCCCCTGGGAGGAGAGCGAGGAGGTCGATAGTGTCCAGGAGGTGTACAGGGAAGGCATCTTCGAGTCGGAGAGATTAGGTTTCCTGTTTGAAATGGGAAAGTAAATGAGATGGGACTGGGCTTATGGTTTTGTAAGGAAAGGAGGATTTTGCCCAAAAGGGAACTCTGTGGTTTTAAGGCACCTGCGCTGGTCCCAGGTCAGGGCTTTGGTGGGAAACGCTGTGGACCCAGAGTTAGTTCGGGTTTCTGATTCCGTTATAACGAGGGCTTTCATCTTTCTGCACCTGATTTATAAGAAATCATTCCCAAATGGTGTTAGGATTTGTTACAGTGATCCCATGGCATTACAGAAGGGACCTCCACACACCAGCCCTCCCTCTGTGATTTGCCCAAATGCTCTCCCTCCCACCCCAATCCTGCCCCTTCCCCGTGTGCTGGGGGGCACCCTCAGCCAGGGCTCCCAGGGCAGGTCCCCACAGACGGGGCAGAGCCAGGGTCTGTGCTCCTGCCCCTCTGCCTGCCGGGAGTTATCCTCCCTGGCCTTCCCTGGAGAGGCGAGGTCAGGCTTTCACCTGAGGCCACTGAATTGCCAAGCTCCAAATTCCTCGATGAAGTCCTTTTGTTAACTCCTTAAAGGAAGGATAAACCTTTCCTCTGATTCTTTTTTTGGGGGGTGGAGGAATGAGTTATGGTTTAGTAACTGTGCAGTGATTCATCAAATAACTCGGGCATCAGTTTACGGTGAAGCAGTTTCCTGAGGACAGAGCGGCAGCTCCAAACCCTGCGCTTACGTTTGAGGCGCTCCATGAGGCTGTTCCGGGCGATGGGGCTGTGCTCTCCATGATGTGTTTGCTGTTTATCGGTGAGGTGGGACCCGAGGGTTGTGGGAGGCTTTATGGGGAGGAGAGGAGCTGGAGGGATGGAGAGTAATCACCAGTGCTCCTGGGTGTGGGGGGGTGCAGGGGGACGATGCTGGCATTAAACAGCACCGGGACCCCTGGCCTGACCCCAGCCATCTGGCAGAACAACATACCAGCCCTGGGAGAGGCGCCCTGACTTATCCCCACTTCCTATTTGCAGAAACAGAGCTCTACATTTCTGATCTTCTTTCTGTCTCTGCCCAACCTGAGCCTGTCTCAGGGGAACTAAGGGCATGGGCAATTTTTTTTTCCTCTCCTAAACTGTATATTTTAATTATTGCTCTTTCTAATCCGTGTTTGTTTAGCTAGATCAATAGCGTCCAGTGATTAAATGCCTGCTCTAAAGACAGTATTTTGACTCTAGAAGAGCCTTCAGCTTGTGGTTTCCCTTCTGGCAGGAAAAAAAAGAAAGACCGGAGTCATCTGAAAGGAATAAAGGCGAGTCCGAGCACAGACGCTGCCGTCCATCCTGGCTCCCAGACTAACTCATCAAAGTGTGCCGCTTGTCTCACCTTTGATCTTTGCCAAAGCTCCTGGACTGAATTAAGCAGTCACGGGAGAAGCTGCTGATGCCTCTGCCCACATCCCAGGTGTAAAACAAGTGGATGAAGGCTGATGATGTGCTGTTTGCTCATCTGGACCGTGTGTCCCCTCCGAGGGGAGCACTGCCGGCCCCCTCTGCTCCCCACCCTCTCCCTGCTGTTGGAAGAGATGCGATTCCCACATGGAGCATGCAGCTGGGTCGGTGCATGGAGAAATACAGGGAGTGAGAGCTGCCTGGGGTCATCCTGCCCGGGTGAGGGATCCCTGCCCTTGGAAGTGCCTCAGGAACCCCTCACGGTGATTTCTCTGCAGGAATGAGACAACCCCAAATCCTACATGTTACCCACTGCCCTCTCCCCGTGATTTTGTTTCACATAAGAAGAACCAGACCTGAAGAGGGGAGCAACGTAGTTGCTGGGGAAGATGCCCACTCTCCCTGTGACGAGGGACATGCCCCGCAGCCAGCCATCCTGGTCCTTCCCAAAGACGCGGACCCCTTCTCCCTTCTGCAGCTCCAGCTCCTCAGGTCCATGAGCTGCGTAGGAATGGAGAGCCACACACCTGGGGAGACAGGGGGGGTCAGAGGGGCAGTGACTGTCCCGTGGAGCACATCCTGAACCTCCTGGGTTTGACTCAGCTGCAGAGCGGATACTGCTGCCCTTGGGTGAGCGGTGGCTGATGGCCTGAAGCCCCGTCAGCCGGCGCTCTCATCGAGTATTTGGGAGCTGCAGTTACTGTAGAGAGAGCCGTGCAGGGGAGAAACTGCCTTAACTTCAGGCCAAAGGGGATATGAATAAAAGAAGAGCCAAGAGGAGTGGAGAACAAAGCAGATTCCATCAGTGGTTTCTGTCCCAGAAGCACAAGCCAAGGGCGACAAGCGCTGGGGAGGAGAAAGCTGCTCTTCTCCTCCTGGCAGAGCTTTCAGTTGCCAACGTCTGCCTGTCCTGAGGCACGGCAGCGAGAACGCGGGCAGGAACGGGGCTCTGGCCCAGCGAGACCATCAGGGGCACGTTCTGCCTTTGAAGTAGGTGTGAGCCAGAGGCCTTGAGCTGCTCGCCTTCAGCATTGGCTGGAGGGGAGAGGAGCACGGCTCCTACGGCACCATCTTCCTCCCTCCCCTCCTCCTCCTCTGGCCTGAGCCCTGCAGAGACCAACACGGGGACTTCAGTCGCTGCCACTGGGCTCTTTGAGAATGAAGTGGGCAAAGGGGGAGGGACAGGGCTCTGCTCTGGGCTGGCGATTATCTTGGGATCCCCTCTATAACCCTCTGCCGTGGTTGTGGGACCACGTGGTGACACAGCTTTGCTCTCCGCAGTGTGGCTGCACAGCAAAACAGGAGCAAGAAAATGATGTACTTTTGAAAATTTTCCCCTGTTTGTTCTTTAAAGAACTTTAATTTGTCTCCAGAGTAACGCTTTTAATTGCGTTGTTGTTTTTTTTTAAGGGGAGTGTGATCTGCTCCCAAATATTAATGAGTAACAGGCCAATACAGCAATTATCAGATATTATTTAAAAAATAGAAAGAGCAGACTAGTTGTCTGGATAGTCAGGGACTATCCCATAAGCTTTATAAACATTTCTCTCTCCCCGTTGTTCAGAGCAATCACTTGGAAGTTTGACTCGAAACGCCTGTCGTCTTTATAGAGTGACTTCTGCTGCCGCCCCGTGCACGGGCCGGGCGCAGGGGGTGTCAGGGGCTCTGACTCTGTTTGTCACTTGGTACAGGATTCATCCTGGAGGGCAGGATGTGCAGATCCTGGTTTGATATCGTAGGGATGAAAAAGGAGCTGTGCACAACAGGCAGCGGATTGAGCACTTTAATACCATCCTCGTTCTGCAAATTATTTTGAGGTCTCAGGGTTTTTGTTGTGCTCAGGATTGTGTGCAGGAGCCCTGGGTGACCTGTGCTAATGCACGAAAGCAGCATCGTGGCCGTAGCACAGATTTACAGGTGCTGCTGGTGTGTGAGTGTTCCACAGCTCTCTCCATACTGGGGAGGTGCTAATTACCATGTAGGCAGGTTGTTGCTGTTTGGTTGTTACTGGGTACCTCACTACAGTGCCAGGCTGATGAAGCTTATCTGGAGGAAAACAAATCATTACAGTGTATTATCTGCAAATTTTAACTCTGGGAAAGTTCTAAAAGCTTGGATCATTCAAAACACCACTAACCTTCACTGTTTTAGAATAAATAACTTGAGGCACTTAAGGAGTAACTATTTTCTTTATATTTAAAAAAAATTAAAATGCGGGGTTGACAAATAGGCAGAGCTCTGTGTCTGTGAATGCTGCAGCAAGGGAGTAAGGTGCAGGGAGGGTGCTCCTGCTGGGAACAGGATAATTGAGCTGTGATGCTGGGTCTCTGTGACCCCTGTTCAGCCCGGGCAAGCCATCACCTCGTGGATTGGAGCCCATGGGGGCTGTGCCCTGCTCTGCCGTTACCTCCTGCCTCGCCGGGGCCTCGGGTGGGATGGGGCTGAGCTGAAGGTACAGAAAATTACCCGCCCCCCCCAACGTGTTGCAGTTTCCTTACGTACATATAAGCTGATACGTGGTGCTGCAGGTGGGGCAGGGTGACAATGGCTGCCGGGTGCCCCAGTGATCCTGGCGCAGCGTAGTAAGATGCACTGACCTATGGGGAGGAAGAAAGCAAAGAAAACAATATATTAATCTGGATATAGGCTTATTTTAGCCTATACGGAAGAGCAGCTAAAAGCATTTGACGGGATTCACCCACCCTTTAAAAAAAAAAGAACAAAAAAATCCCAAACCAAAGACGTTTCAGGAGAAAGAATTTTGGAACATTTGACAAAAAAAGGACCAGGCAGTAAGAAGAAACCCCTCTTCACCACCGAGACGCTTTCCAGGGCATGGCTCGGTTGTTCGGATGGTGTGTATCCCATCCTGTGAATGAGGAGTGGGTTAGGAGCTGACCTGCTCTCCCAACACGGATGGAACAGGATAACTTCCCCTCACAGCCATGGCTCCCAAGAGCCCTAAACCTGTAATTGTTGTTAATCTCCTGGATCTGACACCCAGCGGAGCAGGGGAACATCGCTCCTCGTGTTCTGTGTTCTCTCAGCCCTTTCGCTTGGCTCTGACCAAGGTGAGTCCCCTTTGACTCATTCACTGTCCCCAGTGCCTGCTTCAGGAATGACCAGCACTTTGGGAAAGCAGCCTTTCCAGCCCAGACTTTGCTAACCAGGAGGAGACCGTCGTGCCCGCCAGGTGAGCACTGCTGTAATCACTGCTCTTTCCCTTGTTATTTACTTAGCCCCAGCTGGGAGTATTGGCATTGTCTGAACCCTAAATAATGCAGTCCTTGCCCCAGTGATCTTTTAATAACTATTATTAAAGCAATTTGCCATGTCTGTGGTGTCCTGAGGAGCTCCGCAGCCCCGTGCGTACACTGGGTGCTGCACCGGGAGCGGGGGCAGAGGCATCTCGCTGGGGCTTGCATTTTTTGGTTTGGGGTGGCTCTTTCCCCAGCGTCACTTTGCATCTACAGAGAGATACCAGCCACTGCGATGCCCTCTCTGCTCTCTTGTAGGTGTCTTGCATGTTCCAGAGAGGAGCCAAGGTGAGGAGATAATTCCTTGGACCTCCTTCTTGTCCCGGTGAGGATATGGGCAGTGTGCTGGGCCCATTCCTCTGTCCCTCCACATCTCGCAGGTTGAGTGACATCCACCCACTTTGAGGGGTTTCTGAGGTGGGGTCCTCTGCTCAACATCCCGCTGAGTGTCTGGCCATTACCCCCTGACCCCAGAACCTGCCTGAGAGTGTTTCTGTTCTCCTGAGTTTGGTTTTGGTTATGTGTCCTTTGTGCTTGCTGGGATCTGATGTGGTCCCACCCCAGGCAGCTGTGCCCACCTCGTGTGATCTCTGCAGAGGCTTCACTTCCACGAGGGGGCTGCGAGGAGGTGGGGCTTTTGTTCAAAGGGTGAAGGCCATCCAGTAGAAAGAACAGAAGAAGGATGATCTCTGCGAGGCTGATAAACTCTGCTCCTCTGTCTCCAGCATGCTCTGTGGGCTTGAGGCAGCTTCCAGATGACTGATGTTCCAGCCAGGAACAAGGCCTGGAGATGTTTCAGTTGGTTGTTGGTGTGAAGCAGGTTGCCCCGAGCCCCGGGGTGATGGGGAGCACACGCAGGCATTGTTCCAGCAAGCAGCGTTTGATCCGGTGTCCCTGGGACGCTCTCTCAGGCTGATTGATCCCTGCGAAAGCACCCGAGTGTGTCCCAGGGTGAGCTGCTGTGGGCAAGCGGGTCATCCCCGTCTGCCCTGGGCGCTGCACACACCGAGTGTGAGCCGTGTGGAGCGGCGGCTGCCGGGAGGTGGGAACGGAGCTCCCAGCCAGGCAGGACGGCAGCAGCGTCCCCGGGAACCTCGGCCAGCGGGAAGTCACCGGGCTGGGATGTGGCTGGCAGTCACGCTCTCCAGCAAAGACCACAGGATCGTTAATGATGCGCGTTGTCAGGGCTTTAATCTCTTACTCATTTCAAATCTAATTTCTAGTGGCCATGTCTGTAACAGGGTGCTGGGGGAGCGGCTGAGCAAGGACCTCGGGGGAAGAAAAGGAGTGACTCACCAGCTCTGCTGCTCTCCAGTAAATCAACTTAATTAAAAACCCAGCAACTGCAGCTTCTGCCTCTGGACCTGGAGTGGCAGGTAAAGCTTCACACCATCCTTGCTTTCCTCGTTTTCTAGTCCAGGTAGGGTCAGCCTAGGCTCTCATATAAAGTTGATTTGGAATTATAATTCTCTTTAATAATTTTGGTAATCAAAATATTTGAAATTTGGGGATTTGGAGTCTCTTTTTCCCACATTGGAGCAAAATGACAATCTTTTGCTGGTTTTTCTGATGGACCTGCATTGAAATGTCCACTTCTGGATGGAAAGCTCGATGTTTTTCATCTCTCTGTTCCCCCTGTGCATGGATCCTTTCAGAGCCGGCATCAAAGCTGGGTTTGTGTTTTCAACAGAGAGGAAAAAGGATTGAATGAAATATTTTCCAGCTGTGTATGATTGATTTCAGCATTCACTTTTGCTAATCTCCTGCGGGTACCTTGCAAGCCCTTATAAGTACAAAGAGTTTCATCTCCTGCCTCTCCTTAAATCCCTCTCTTACTCCATCTCCCATCCAGCTCGTTCCCAGTGCGGTTTCTGCAGCGCCTGCTGACACGGGCACTTCCCTGTGGAGAGTTCATGGGACACCTCATGGGGAGGGAGATTTTCCCCGATCCATTGGGGGTGGTTGGTGCTGCTGGGAGTTGGGTGCTGCAAGTTTCACATCACCCCATAGAAAAGCCACGTGCACTTGGTGGCTGATGTCAGGTTTATCAGCTCACTTGAAGGAGTGGCGAAGGGCAGCAGCGGCTCCCGGCCGGGTGTTTCCTGACCCATCTGCCCCCAGAGGAGGGGAATAAGCTCAGTGGTGACTGGGGTGACTGGGCAGAGGTTCCCTCCGCTGCTGGGGCGGGGAGGGTGGGCGCAGCTCGGCATCGCTGCAGCCGCTTGCCCAACCGGCACATGCACAGACACGGTGCCCACAAGCCCTGCAAACTGGTTCTGGCTCCCAGCTTGGCACCGCCAAGGGAAGGAAAAGCAGGAGGAGGGCGAGTGCCAGCCACGGCCGGTTATTCCCTTTTATGGCCCGAAATGAGCCCGACCTGATCCTCGGTGATGGAAAGGCCAGGCAGGGCGTGCTGTGGAAAGCCCTGCAAACACCCAGCACGGCCCCTTCGCCGTCACTTCTGAACCCACGCTTTGTTCTGCCTGTCCCCAAGGTGCCACCAGGCATTGCTGGAGACGTGACTCTGCTGGGGACAGGCTGCTTCAGGGGGATGCTAGCGCTTCTCTTTGTCCCCCTCAAACGTATGTAGTCTGGAAGCTTAGGGCAAGTGCCATGGAACTACAAGCTATGGGAAAACTTCCACTTTTTTTGACACCCGCCCCAAGGAGGGCAGTGAACACCTCCATTCAAAAGGCATGGATTATTTTTTTTAGAATTACTAGGTCCAAATGTATACTCAATATCTCTCTGGATGCTGTCCTTGCAGAGGAGAGGGGTTTAAGGGCTTGGGTAGTAGCAGAGTCACTTGTTTCCAGTTTTATCACTAAGGTGACCCTGCTGCCCCATCCCCGAGTGACAGCTGGTGCCAGGAGCCCCCTCCTGTGACCCTGACCCTTGCTGGTGTCAAAGCTGGTTGCAGCACCGCTCCTTCCCTTCAGCTGGTCTCAGGGGACCTTACGTCCTTATCTCGGGCAGGGAATGAAACTGGGTTGTTGTCTGGAGGAGAAAAGCAGCTCAGAGTGCTCGGGGGAGGCGAGCGGGGGGCTGCTGGTGGGGCAGGTCAGAGAAAAGCTCTGGTGTTTGGATGTGGATCCTGGGGGCCATGGCTGCTCTTGAACATCTTTGGGCTCCTCGTGGAGCCCCGGATGGGGACTTTCCCTGGCTCGCAGGGAGGGTGGATGCTGCAGCATGCGTTCCTCCTGCCAGTGATTCACCCTGCGCAGCCTCCGCTCCCGTCTCAGGCAGGCGCCCGCTCCCTCCCCACACCAGCCCTCGGCTTGGTGGAGGGGGCCATCGGCGCTGGCCTGGGCAGGGGCCACCTTCCGTCCCCCTCCCCTTGCCCAGCCTGCCCCATGTGCCTCACCCCTGCCTGCCAGCTGAGGTTATCCAGCCCTGGGCTTTGTCTCCTGGGTCAATTCTCACTTAACCTGTTAAATCCTCGCCTGCTTCATTCTCCAAAACTCTTTGCTCTTGCCCACCAGGTCCCAGAACTCTTCTGGAGAGGCCGGACTCATTGGGGCTGGCTCCGGGGCTGTTGGAGCACTGCCCTTGCTGCTCCTCACCCAGCCCGGCCGGGTGCAAGTGCGGGCTCCTGGCACCCGGGGGGTCCCCGGGCAGGGTTTTCAGCCCCCCATTGGCATGGCTGAGCTGAGCTGTGGGCTCCACTCCATCTGCTGCACCATATTTGTGACCACCCACAAAGATCTGGGCTACCCAACCTCTGCAGGCTTACGAGGGAGCACGGGAACGCAGGGAAGCAATGAAGGATGTGATTCAGCCCACTCTTTTCTTTACTATATTGCTAATAACGGAAGACCCCTGCTTGGGACTTGTGCTCCATTGAGTTTTCGGGGCTGGCAGTAGGCACACAACTGTTCGTTACTGCCCGACTTCTGTTTCATCTGGAGTAGCGTAAACCCAAGAAACACAGATCTTTCCCTTCCAAGTAACGCTGTGGATAGAAAACTAATTGCCACAGAACAGCCACACTTTTGGACATGAGCTGCTGTTTTTCCAAAGCCTCAGCACTTACTGTCAAAGCTGAACTTCCACCAGAAGCTGCTGATCGGCATCAGCTCTTGTCTCTCCCACTACTCCTCAATCCTGCAGCTTTGCTCTGATCCTGAGAGCTGCCTTATCAAACCCCTGCAGCTTTCCCATCCATTAACACCGGGAAAAAGGCCGAGTGACCTCAGTGGGGTACGGCCAGCGTGGTCTCGCCTGGCAGCGCCTATCTGGGCTTGCACAAGAATCTCAGGTTTGCAGGTCGGTCACCACAGCCCAGACCCAGAGACGGGAAAAGGAGAAGCTGTGACCTGTGCAGCCCTGTGAACAGCACAGATCCTCCGGCAAACCTCCGGGAGCACAACTGTTGTTTAGAAGAAAGGAGATTCCAGCCCTTCCGAGGCAGCGCGTTAACACATCCGCTCGATCGCTTCTGCTGCTGACAGTTGTTCACCCTGAGACATTTTTGGTAAAATTATATTGGGTTTGTGAGACATGACACCACTGCAATTGAATTACAGTTCTATTGTGAGGCTTCATTTCCTCTCACACGCTGCAGGAGCTAACATCCAAGGCTCTTTGCGGGCGATTGCTACGGACAAAGTACCTGTGGGGTTTTATTGCACAGACGCCGCACGACCAGGGGCTGGCTTATTGCTTTATAAAACATTAGAGCAGCCCTGAATATGAAAGATGTCATACAAATCTAAACAAAACCTTTTCTTTCTTCTATTTCAGATGATTTGTGAAGATTCTATACTGAGATCTTTAATCAGAGTGTGGAGAAGGAGTGAGACTCTCTTCCTCCCAGAATGAGGAGCGGATGTAGTCCAAAAGGTCAGTCTACGTTTATTATCTCAGCCCTAAATTCCACTTCTCTCAGCAGAGTCCTGGGTTCAGGATGCAGACAAAGGCTGTGTAATTGCCCTCCTGCAGACACCTCCCTCTGGCCGTGGGTAGGAGCGGGCAGGGGGCAGATTCAGGGCAGGGTAAGGACCCCGATGGCTTTTCAGGAGGGCTGGCAGCCCCACTTAGCAGAAAAGGAGGCTTCAGTGTTTCTGTGGGTGCTACAACTGCTGAACGGGCGTTTTGTGAGGAAGTCTGTCCTGTCGGCAGTTTGCCTCTGGAGAAAACTATGGGGATTAGGGCACGGTAACGGAGCTCCGGCTTCCCTGGTACCTGTGCATGCCCCGACGGGCAGAGCAAAGGTGGGGGTTAGAGGTACCCAAATCAGGGAGCTCCTGTGCTGAGATTTGGGCTTAATCAAGTTTTTCAATTAAAGCCGGTGCTTATCATTGAGGATAAGCACTGGGGATGTTGGGAACTCCTTGTGTGCTTGAGACTTACCAGAAAAATGTAAACTACCAATTAATAAAAATAATAGGTTTCTACTTTCCTTTCAAGCATGGGGTTAGATGAAAAGGCCGTTGAAGCAATCGCAGGCAGGACAGACCTGCTCAGTACGATGCAGCCTCCTCTCTGAGCTCACCAGGCTTTTATGTGCTCAGAATTCAGGGACTGACTCTGCAGGTCCTACTCTGCCGGTGCAACTTAATTCTGTGAGAGGAGCTTGGAAAGGCTCATCCTCAAAGTGACACGGGTGAGCGTGGCCAGTGGCTGGCTTTAGCTTTAATTTTGCAAGTGCTGAGAACTGCCTATTTTTGATCTACATAGTTATACAGCAAACCAGATGTTTGCAGTGTGAATTCAGGTGCACACACACACACACACACACACACACACACACATGGCTGTGAATGAGCTCCCATGGGAATTCACATTCCTTACTACTTTCTAAAATGAAAAAAAAAATTGTTTTGCAAGTTAAGGTCTGTTTTCTCCCACTGTCCACCTGGAGCTCACTGCAGTAGGGCAGAAATCAGGATGGGAATGTGCTTTATCCATTAATTTCTCTTTTCATGAATTCCCTTGGGCCCCTGAACTCTGAAGACTGACCTTTCCAATTCAGACAGAGGGGAAAAAGTCCCAGAAACCCGATGTGGATGACACCCGACAGATGCTATTACTATGGGTGCTCTTTAGCTTCTGGATTTGCTGTCTGTGCTTTGAGTGTTTCTAGGATTTGAGTTTTGGACTCATTCTGCTCCCACAGCATCCACGATGCCGCTTGCCTACCTGGAGAGGGGGGCTGCAGGGAAACTCCGCTTTCTCGCTGCTCTGGGTGGCCACGGTGGGGTTGCTGGAGCTGATGAGGACAGGGGAGCTGATCTCCAGCGCCTGCCGCTCGGTGGGTGCATGGACCATCCTGTTGAGGGTGTTGAGGGCGGTGGTGATGGAGAACTGCCGCAGGCTCTTGCGCCGGGAGTCGGGCACCTTGGAGAACGCTGGCGAGTCTGCGCCCTTTGCTTTGGGAGACGCTGTCCGTAGGGACGTGCACTTAAACTGAGGGGACCAGTGGCTTTTGCTGGTCTGGAGGAGCTGCCTCGCGGTAGTGTTTGGCTGGAAGAGAGAGAGATGTGATGGCACAGTTCAGAAGTCACGCTTGGCACAGCCCAGGTTTCCCTTTCCCTCTCTTTTCTGACCTGTCAGCAGGTTTCAGATGATGTACAGGTGATCTTTAAAATCTTTAAAAGCTCAGTCATTCCCCTGATGCATTTTCAGTGACAAATCCTGGGTGCAAAGCTACTGACACAAAGCTGACAGCAAAATTAAAACTGGTTTGCAAAACTTATTGCTTAGAGAACTTGTTACTGGAGCTGAGTGCTCCCCCCAGCACTTTACCAAAAGCTGTGTTTCTTGTGAAAGCCCTTGCCTGGCAGAGGTTCTGTGCAGGGGAGAGCTGGCCAACTCCAGCAGCGTTATAATAAATTTAACTCTAAATTAGAAGGGACGTTTGGGCACATCTCCCTTTTCCGCTTCGTGCTGCCATGCTTGGGAGCGTCCTGCAGGAGGTCGGAGCTCTGCAGCTGGCTTTAAGGCGTGAGCTCGGAGAAGCCCTCGCTGGTGGTGGCTTTCCCAGCAGAAAAGATCCGGCCGGAATGTTCACGGCTTGGTCCTGCTCCCGCTCCCAATGAAAAGGCCTGGCTCGTACCCATTGGCTTTAACGAGGGAAGAGTCAGGCCCTGAGTTTGCATGCGGGCGATGTTCAAACAGTATTTCTTGGAAACTGCTGATCACACCATATTAATAGCAAAGGGCATGTGGTGACAATGTTTTTTACCACGATGACTGCCAGAGGAATTAATCATGATTTACTGCTGACATTAACGAATTGCAAAACTTGGAGATTCTCACCCACTCATGTGAGGCAATGTGCCTGGCTGCGGGGCTGAGCAGGGATGGCTCTGACGCGGGAGAGGTGTCTCTCCGGCATTATCATTTTAAAGCAGGGATTGTTTTCACATTTCCCTCCCCCTCAGCCCTTAAAGCAAGGTTTAAAAACAATAGCGTGTGCGTATGTACACATATAAGATGGCAATATTGTCATTTCTGTATGTAATTAAAATTAGCCTAAACAGGAAACATTTTTCTTCCCTCTCTAAACACCGGGGGACACGATGAAATGGGGCACAAACCTAAGCATCAAAGCCAAGAAAAGCCTTGCATCTCCCAAAACAGACCTATCTTTGCCTTCTCCATAATTAATTTCTAGTTCCTTGGTGGCTTTACGTGGCCCTAACTTATTTCTGTTAATGCCAGACTTAAATAAGTAATTACTGAAGCTAAAATGATTTCATTAAATGAAAATACATTCTACAAACTATATTCGAGCTTCAAATAAGATGTCTTACTAGTGTCCTTTTATAAAATAGCCACAAAGAGGTGCTTGCGGTAATTATGATCATTACAAGTATTAATTTTATTTCTAGGAATTCTTGTTGGTGCCATTTACACCCAACATCTCAAGCTAAACTGCAGGAATACAATTAATGTCTAGACCAGCGCTAACAAAGCACCGTCAGGGAGCGGGCAGCAGGAAAGGCTGGGAGCCAGGGCGCCAGGAACGCTGCCGTGCTGCTGCGGGGGGACAACTGGGGACACTGTGACCGGCCACCTCCCCACAGATCAGTCCAGCAAACAGAGCCCCGCGGGAGCCACTTACAACAGAACCCCTTGAAAATGCAAGTTTGGTAATTTGGCTGAATTTGGCATTTTTGCCACCATTTTTTCCCCCATTGCAGAGGATCATTGCAGTAAGGGAGAGGGAGAGGATTGCTGTCTGCAGGGCCCAGAGGCAGCGTGAGCCGTGTGGGGCTGGGAGGGGGGCTCTGCCCCCAGGTGCCAGCTGTGCCACTGCCTGGTGTGGGTCTGGGTGGGCACGGCCGAGGACGGGTCCCCAGAGCACACACACGGTGGGGACAGGAGGATGCTCTGGCCTCTCTGCGGGAGCGTTTGTGTTCCCTCTGCGCTAACTCCCCAGGTGTTGTCAGCTTTGCTGCGGGAGCGGGGACAAGCACAGGCTCCTCACGCAAATACACAGCGTGAGTAAGCCCTGAAACAAAGAAAATTAGAGTGAAAGAGAAAAAACAAACGCTGACGGCAGAGGTGCCTCCTGCTGCTGAGTGGATCCTGCTGCCAAAGGGGGGGCTGCTGGCTGCCCAGCCTCGCTGCATCGGCGCTGCCGAGCTGAAAGCCCACGTTCCATAGAGCTGCTGGTGATGTCTGACGCTGCTCTGAGCTGAATTTTCTCTTTTAATTCTTCCCATTATTCAGAAACCACAGCTGGCTCTCGGACGTTTGATTTCTCCTGCCCCCTGCCAGCCACCCCACATTCAGCTCCTGCTCCTGGGGACACCTGGCCTGGAGACACCCCACAGCCTCCTCCTGCCTCCTCTTCCCAGCCATGAGAGTGAGGAGACCACCACGTCTGTGCTGCTGGCTGGATGGAGAAAGAGGTGATGTCTCTGTGAGGACACCGGTGCCTGCGGGCAGCGCTTTCTCTTCCACTCTGCCATGTCATGCCTCACCTCCGTTTGCCAGGACAGGGACAGGACTTCGCTGGGAGGTGCGCTTACTCAGAGCAGCGTGTCCTCCAACAGAGCAAACACAAGCTCTGTAGCCTTTGGGGGAATAAAGGGGAACACGGTGACAGTTCAGGTGTTGCTCTGCAAGTGCTTCTCTCCTGTAGGCTGGGTACATTCAGCTGGCACCAGTGATGTACCCCAGACCTGGAAGCAATTTCCATTACTATGTCAGTAGGTGTTGTTTAGAGACCTCCCTGGGGTGTCTGAGAGCAGGTGCCACCAACAGTCACTCCTCACCCACGACAGCAGCCTGGGTGAGGAGCTGAGCCCAGGGACTGCATCGCTGCTCATGGTGGGCACTTCCATCCCTCCCTGGACGCCCCTCATCTTGCATGGACCCCTGGGTGCTGTGGGACAGTTGGGGGGGGTTAGCCCCTGGCAGCAGTGTCTGAGGGGGCTTGGGAGCCTTACTGCTTTCCAGAAGGGAGCTCCGGTGGAGCTGGGGAGCAGCAGAATGCTGAAAGAAGAGGACGGGCCAGCCCCTGGCCGTCGCAGGGGGAGTTACCTTGTGAAACGTCAGGCAGTCCTTGTTCTCCACCTTGTCCCTGCTCCTCAGGTCGAGGCCGTAGAGAGCTCTGCCCAGGGGTGGTGGCAGGGGCAGCTGCTTGATGACCTGCACGGAGCTGGCGGGGAAGACGCCGCTCACCCCGTTGACCTCCCCCAGGTACCAGTTCTCGTCCAGCTGCCGGAGCAGCACGATGATGTCCCCCTTGTTGAAGCGCAGCTCCCCGGGGTTGTGCCCTCGGTAGGTGTACAGGGCCTTGGCTCGTGGGACCTGCGGGACAAGAGGCAGCCCTTGCAGTTTGTCCGTGACAGCGATGCTTAACATAGAATTCCCCAAAAGCATTTGTAATTACTGGGAAAAATTTAGAGGTCTAAGGTTTAAGCATGTGTTTTTTGGGATTAACTGCCCACATCCTTTCTTGATGTCTTTTTCTAATGAAGACAAGCTCCAAAATACTTATGCTAAATTTGTATCAAGATGAAAAGCAGGTTGAACTTGTTTAAGAATATTAAGAAACAATTAATGCCTTAAACTAGTCTTCCCATGGGATCTTATTGCCTGCTCTAAGGTAATATAATGTCTAATGCAGTGTCTATTTTAATGAACCCAGGTATTTCTATGTCAGAATGACCAGATGTCACAGCCACCGTCCAGCTGACCCAGGGCTGTCACCTGCAGTGGCCAAGTGTGAGTCTACAACCCAACAGGAGCAAGGTGAGTGCGGGTTCTGCTCTCCTGTGGTTATCAACACCCTGTGGCCGTGACTTTATTGCAGTCTTTAATCTGTGTTACAGGAAGAGAGGCTTCTTAATGTTATTGTTGTTGCAGTATAATATGAGAAAGGAGAGATATAGCAAAACCAGAAGAGATGAGGGATCTTTGCCATCTTGATTCTCATCAAAATGAAGCTACAAAGTTAACTTAAAATAACTGCTTTACTGACCCTTATCTATAGTAGAAAGCTCAGTTTAACACACAATGCAACAGCTCATTTAGACGGCAGAATAAACCCAAGCTGTGCCTGGCCTCGGTGCTGTGATCCCATGCGGTACGGCTGCAGATCAGCCTGGGGGGCATTTTTCTTGGGAGAAACGATGTTGTCTGCGCTCTCTGTAGCTGTTCTCGGTGTGCATCTGGGGGGGCCTGGACGCTGGAAACCAGCCATGCTGAAGGGCTCGATGGTTACATACTTGTGTTAAAGACAGGATGGAGCACATCTGTTGTATGGGACCCACACAAGTGCACCCTAGAGCCAATGAGCAACCTGTGTTTGTTTATGTTTATTGCCATATGCAACATCACAAACCTATTTAAATGCAAAACACTGGAGTTAAGCTCTGCCCTTCTGCTGGCCCTTTGGCTGGAAGCGAGTGCAGCTCCCTTAACTCCTGGTCAGCCCTGCAGTGCTCAGGCCGTGTAACTGGAGGTTCATTGTATGTCCCTGAGGATCACTGCATGTCCCTTCCGACTGAAATATTCTATTCTGTGTTATTCTGTGCTATTCTGTGTGCTTGAGTGCTGTGAGAAGGTGTGCTGCCCTCACAGGACAGCTGCCAGCACAACCCTTGTCCCATCATCTCTGCAGACAAGTTAGAAATAAAGGTTGTAAGGGAAAATATCCTCGTGTGCGTTTGTGAAGCCTTGGTCACTGAACGATGCGGTTTCAGCCCAGGTTCTCATCCATACACAGGGGTTCCATCCCGCCCCTGGTGAGCGGTCCGTCCAGTCTCACATCCAACTGAAACAGTGATCCAGGCGAAGTGCTCGGCTCTGCCTCTGGGAGAGACTTCTCCTGGGCTTGAGGCCAGCAGTGATTGCTTTGGGCATGAAGTGAGGCAGCTGTATCTATTCTGAACTATTGTCTGAGCCGTCAGAGCTGCAGATATTGCACCTCCTTTGAATCATACCAGATTCTCAGCTTCGATAACATCTTGCGTTGTGGTTCGGTTTCTTTAATCCCTTTTGATGAACTCTTTGGCTGTTTCTGGGTGCAGGAG
>JAOXNH010000049.1:41358801-41375460 GCA_028566575.1 Bartramia longicauda
TCTTCTCCAGGCTGAACCCCCCCAACTCTCTCAGCCTGTCCTCCCAGCAGAGGGGCTCCAGCCCTCCCAGCATCTCCCTGGCCTCCTCTGGCCCTACTCCAACAGCTCCATGTCCTTCTTGTGCTGAGTTGGGCCTGAGCATGGCACTGCTCCGTAGCCGCCCGCTCCTCAGTGCCAGCCCCGTGTCATGGCAGAGGCAGTGCAGGGCCTGTTGGTGTTCCTGTGTGAGGAGAGGGGCAGGCAGGGGCTGGCGTGGGGCACAGCAGGGTGATGCCAGGGACTGACGCGTTGGAGCTGCAGCGTCGGCACGAAACCTTTTCATGCCTCTTCTGCTTGTGGCTGCTACTATCAGACGTTTTGGTCTCTGCTGCAGTCAGCAATCTCGGGCAGTGGTTAAGTTGTGTGTCATAGTTTTAAGCCGCACAGAAAACAAACTGTGTCAGCCCTCGGCGTGCCCGGTCATGATGCTCTGCCTCAGCACCGCTCTTCTCAGAAGTGGCTGTTTACCAGGCGGGGAGGGAACCTGCGTCCTGCGCCCCACTCCTGCTGCTCCCGGGCCCTCTCCCTGTGCTGGCAACAGGACCAGCGCCGACGCCGCCCACTCCCGTGCTGCCCGGCATGGGCCGATGGCCGCTCCACAAGCCAGCTCGGTGCTGGTGGCCATAAAGGGATGAGGGATGGCGCTGGCAGCTGTGAGGGGATGAGGGACGGCACTGATGGCCATGAGCTGGTGAGGGATGACAATGGTGGCCATGATGGAATAAGGGATGGTGCTGGTGGCCATGAGGGGGTGAGAGGCGGCACTGATGGCTGTGAGGGGATGAAGGATGGAGCTCACAGCTGTGAGGGGACGAGGGATGACACTGGTCACTGTGAGGGGATGAGGGATGGCGCTGGTGGCCATGAGGGGATGAGGAATGGCACCCCCCAACCCCATGGGCAGCAGGCCTGCAGAAGGTGAGTGTCAGTGCTGTGTCCCCACCACCATTCAAAGCTGCCAGGGCTCCTCTGCACCTTCTGATTGCCCAACAACCCAGGATTTAGTTTCCACATTATTTCAGGGAAGTCCCTAATTAGTGACGGTACCTCTCTCCATTAGCCTGCCACCTCCGCTTAGCAGCCATTTTGATGGTAAATTAATGACTGCCATGAAGTGATGGCCACCAGCTGGGCCTTGCCTCAGCCGTTGGCCGAGACTGGGGAGGTCACTGTCTGCCCGGCCTTGGGTGTCCTCGTCTTCCCTTGGGGCCGGCAAAAGAAGCTGCTCTCGCCTTTCTGTATTTCCATTTCCTAGGGCAGACCGACCAACTGCAGCCCAGTTACACAAGACACAGGCCCATGCAGTTCCCCAACTCCTCCTCCAAGGCGAGGCTTGCTCCTTCCTCCCTGCAAAGCCAGGGAGAAATTCTGGGCCCATCAGTTGCTCAGGGCCCAAAGAGAACCCTTTTAAAGGGGACACATTGCCAAAGGACCCATGTTTGTCTCTTAAATTCTGTCTCCTTAGTTGTGTCTCCTGTCCTGGCATCAAAATGAAATGGAGGTTCCCCACATCAGGGTAAACTCAAATATCTGCTTACAAACTCATAAGCAAAAGCTTTTATAAAAAAAGGTCATGGTTTGTTATTCATTTGCACAGTGCCTCGCACAGTGGCGTCCTGATGCTACATGGAGTTTGAATGCCTGAAAAGTAATAAGCAGAACGAAGTCCAGCATTGTTGGAAGCAGATGATCTTCAAGGTCCCTTCCAGCCCAAACCATTCTATGATTTAGGAGCAAGCACCCCAGTTTTCCTTGTGAGAAGGGCAGAGGCGAAGTAAAGGACAGCAAGACAAGGTTTAGTTGGCAGTGGTGAATGGGTCTTCTCCCTGCCAAGACCCAGCCTCGCCTCTCTCAGGATGTTTTTCACCTCCAGCCCTGGCACATTGGCAGAGCTTCACCTCAATGGGCCTCCTTCTGCTCCTCTCCCTTCCCTCTGGAGGGGAAAGTTGCAAACTCAGGCCAGTGACCATCTCTGTGGACCCAGGGATGGTGGCCAACCACCAGCAGGGAAACTCTGCAAGAGGAGGAGGGCTCTCAGACTTTCAGCCTCCTTGCTGACCACGATACTCGGCAGGTGAACGCGCACGCTGAGAAACCCTGCTGTTCTATTCCTGACTCGCCATCTGAGCCTGACTCATTGCCTTGGTAACAAATTAAAACACTTTTATGTGTTTGCAGCTTGGTACCTTATTTTGTAAAACCAGGGAAACTGGCTCCTGATGTTGGCCGTGGAGGTCCTTTGGCTTTCCCCCGCCCCAAGGAATCATTGGGAATTGCTGTGCCAGTTGCCAGTTGCACCAGTGAGGAGCCTTGCACCCACCAAAAATGCAGAGAGGGGTTTGCTGGTAACTGAAAAGGACTTCAACAGTTGTGGGGTGATCATGCACCCACCCTGGCCCTCTGCAAAGCCACCCGTCACGCCATCCAGCCTGGCTTCAGTATGACAGCGCCGCCTCCCATCTACAGCACAACCGGGTGTTTCATCCTCCTTCCCATCAAAAAGGTATTTTCTTTTTAAGCTTTCTGTAGGGAATCTGACATACCCTTCATCCCCTGGCTCCAGGCTGTACTTCTGTCTTAGGCCACTCTCCAAGAGAAAGGAAGGAACAGCTCAGTCTCCTGCTGTGTGTAACACCAGCCCTTCCTCACGGCTGCAGCTACTGCAAAGCCTCTCTTCTTCTTGCACACACAGCTTTTGGGGTGTGTGTTGTCAGGCAATCTGTAGCACGGTGACCTCACTCTCTCTTTGCAGTAGATAAAAGTGCGAAAACTACATGCAAAGGAGAAAAGTGGCATCCGATGGTATCCTGTCCGAGGTGCCAGCCAGCACTGCGGAACCAGTTCCTTGGGTCACACTCAGCATTTTCCAGAATGAGACAAACCCTGACGGTGTGTGGCTGTGAAGGCAACAGGGGCAAGCCCTTTCTCCCAGGTCAGGAGACCACACAGAACTTTCAGCCAAACAAAGCGGCTCCGTTGCCAGCTGAGGGACCCTGTGGCACGAGCAGCCACCACCCACAGCAGCAGCACCTCCTAAGGCAGAGCCGATGTGCCAGAGTCCCAGGTTTGCAACGCTTGGATAGTGCTTGTCCAGCCCAAGGTGACATGCCACATGCTATGAGGTCATTACTGTGACTGCACGGGAACCGTTGGGGTTTTTTTTGGGGTGGAAAGGGTAGTTTGCACAGTGTGTGGGTCAGGAAACGTTTGCCTCCACTGGGCGCAAACATGAAGGTTGCTTTGAATAAGGTTTCAAAAAGATCCAGCAATCCAAGTCCTGTCTGTCAAATCCAGAGAGGAGTTGGAGATGTTTCTGGAGGAGAAGAAAATACCAAGACACAAGCTCTAAATATAGACGTCCGTGTGAAGGTGGCGACGTTGGAGTGCGGTGTATTTTTATCCCATTAGAGGTGTTATCTGTCTATCTCCCATGAAATGCTGGAGGGGGGTGTTACAGCACTCACTTCATGCAAAGAGAAAATAGCCGGAGTCACAGTTAAATCTGTGTGGTCTGTGTTTTCCAGAGGAGAGCTGTCATACTTGGGATTTTTCTCCTCTGGCTCACTGCCCCGTGTTTGTTGCATGACAAAGTTCATCGTCCAAGTAGCTGTTTAGTGGCCAGGGTGGATTTTTGCTGTGTGCAGGGTACGCTTTAGGTCTGCTGCTCATCAGAGACCTACGGGAGCTCTGTGTGTGCCTTGGCACACACCACCTCGCTGTTCCCTCCCCGGCGGCAAGGCCGTGCTTGGCGTGCGTTGGGGCTGAAGCCAGATAAGAAGGATGCTTCAGCACAAGACGTAACCACATCTGGCACATGCCAGGGGCGGTTCCTAAGAGTTCAAAGGCTTCAGCATAGATTATTTACGCATTCACCTCCTAGCGAATCCTTTTGTTCTTAAATTCCAGACAGTTTATTACGTGGAGATCCTGAAAATCCAAAGACTTGTTCTCTCTGCATAGATGTTGAAGATCTTAAAACCTGGCCTGACGCCCCGGGAGCAGGTATGAGACAGTGGTCCCTGCCTGGTACCCACATGCACAAACCCAGACCGTGCCCACCCTGTGTGAGCATGTCGGACAAGGATTCAAACATGATTTAAGTGCTAGCAAATAAGAAATAGTTTGGTATGGGCTGTAACTAGATTATTCCCTGGTTTTTAAGGACTGGCTCTGTGGAATTCCTGACTGAAAACTGAGTATTGTGTTACTGCTAATTCAGCAGCTCTGCCGGGGCCTGCTGGCACGTCCCCCTCGGAATGGTACGGGTTCTTGGCTTGCTTGGTGACAAGGGGATTTATTCTACTTTTTTGTCTTCATGGATGTTCATGAGGATGAAGAGCAAAAAGCTGGCAAGGAAACATTTCTGCTGAGAAGAGAAACTTTGATCAAACTTGTGATTTTCTCAGCTCCATGGAGTAAAGGAAGTTTATTTATAGAATGGCGTCTTTGGTAAACACAAAACATGTCCTGTATCCTGCTTTTGATGGCGTATCTGGCTGCAGCGCAGCACGGGGCACCTGAATTTGATTTGCTTTGTAGCACGAAGTAGTGTATGGTATTAGTGGTAATTAGCAGACTATGCAGATTGGGGCAGTCTTTCTCTGGAGAGCACACAACCTTCCACTGCAGTTGCAAATGAATTCTGCATTGTCGAGTACCTGGGAAGCAGCTGTGGTGGGATTAACTGTGGTGGAGCAGGATCGCGCGATGGCTGTTCTCACTCTGACTCTTGACAACAAGCATCTTCTCTAGGGTTCAGGTCATCGGGAAGCCTCTGCTCTCCCAGGTTACTTCAGAGGAATCCCCTGAAACTCAAGTGCTTCACAGTGTGGGGAGAAGTCACCCATATGACTGTTTCTTAGCACGGCATCCCCACTGCTGCCCGGTGAAGCCACTGCAGGGGAGGGTCTGCGGGCATCAGCATCCCCCTGCAGCACCCGCAGTAACGCCTGGGCCTGGCCGCAAGTATTTAAAACCACCAAAACCAAACTGTGACTAATACGTCGCATTCTTCACCTTGCAGCCGGGGATTCCAAAGTGTTTTAGAATTAATTGACTAATTAAGTCTAAGAGCATTTCAGTGTAACGCATTTTTATATCCCTCCATCAAGAGGCATGGGAAGTCAGAGGCTGTCCTGGCGCTGCAGGAGCCAGCCCCCAGCCCTCTCGCTCACTACTTCTGCCCATTCCCAACCACTTGGTTTTAACGCGCTGTTGGGAGCTGCAGACTGAGGGATGTTCCCTTTATATAACACCAGCAACAAGTTCGTACCTGTCCTGAGAACTCGTAAAAGAAACATGAAATGGGTGAGAGAGAAGAAAAACAGTTGAGCATATTTGTGTTTTTTTATCTGGGGCTGGGGGAGTCCAGATGGAGAAACTACAAACGATCTCATTTTCAGCTGAAATGCGGCCCGTGATGGCAGTGGCTGGAAACTGCCTCTCACTGACGGTTTGTACCTCACACGAACGGCACCAGGACCCCCCCGCAGCCCTCCTGGAGAGATGGTTCC
The DNA here is from genome assembly GCA_028566575.1 of Bartramia longicauda. NCBI lineage: Eukaryota > Metazoa > Chordata > Aves > Charadriiformes > Scolopacidae > Bartramia > Bartramia longicauda. Next base: position 41,364,354 of record JAOXNH010000049.1, read on the forward strand.
CAGCGAGGGCTCTCGCTGGCCGCAGCTCTGCTGCCTGAGGAGCTGCTGGCCCTGCTGCTGGCCCAGGGCTGCCGCAGCGCAGGCTGCCGAGCCGCACCGGTCGCTGCGGAGGGGCCCGAGGACTGTGCTCGCCCTCGCCCCGCTCACCCAGGGGGTCCCCTCCAGCCCCACAGCGATACCCCCAGGCAGGTACCCCCAGCACAGAGGGGAGAGGACCTGTCCCGTGCCTGCCTGCAGTTCAGAGCTCGGCAATTCTGAAAAAACGCTCTGAGATTTACCAGCCATTTGAATATTGAATCCCAGGCTTTTGAGTATTACCAAGAGGCTTGTGGAGACATCGTGCAGAAGAATAGTTGAGGTGGGAGAAATGGAAACCCGGGAATATGATGCAGGAAAGGTGAGGCCACAAGTCAGTCTCTCCCCCAAATTCAACCTGAGCCAAGCTCCTTTAACAGGTCTAATATCATGTCCTCGTTATTTAAGAAAAGCTTTTGTACTGTTAATGAAAATGACAGAAACAACGCAGAATTTTAAAATGAGCCTAGTAAATAATCCCTAGGTAAAGTCAGTAAATTGAGTTTAATATTTTTCATTAGTGAATCTCAAAGACTTTTGCCAGGGCCATAGGCATCATTAGATGCTCTCCTTCCTCTCCAAAGGCTGGGGAAACTGAGGCGCAGCGGTGGGAAATACCTTTCTCCACCTATGACAGTTACAGCTTTGCAATTACTGATTTAATTGATATCAGTGAAAAAACAGTAGATTGCCCAAAAGGCGAAGTGCCTGAAATGTGCCCCAAAAGCCAGGGAGCACCTGAAAACTCCTGAGGAAAACAGCTGCTGTGGAGTTTTTCTAAGGAGAAGGGCAAGCTGGTTCTGTCTCAGCCCGAGAGCCGATGCAATCGCTGTTGTGCTGAACTCCAAATAGTCAAATATCACAAGGAAACAGCAGCCAGATTTGCAAACAAAACGATCTCTCATACTTCAAACATTTCTGCAACACTGCTAACAGCAAAGTTTCATAGCTCTCGGCACATGAGCAGAAAGCTCTCTGTGCTCACGGACAGAGTAAAGGACGAGGACGCTCCTTACCCCTTCCATGTGGATCCTGGGACTGGTGGCCAGCCGGTGCTGGTGCAGCTGCAGCGCCCTGGGGACCCTCCTGAGGGAGGCGGGGGAGGACAGGACCCCCGACCTCTGGATGGAGCCAAACCTGGTGATGTTTTGTCCACATCTGACTCCATCCAGGAGGCGGACGAGGAGCAGATTGGAGGGCAGCTGCTCGATGCTGCAGAGCACGAGGGTCCTGCACTCGGGGCACCTCAGCTCCTTCTGGGACTTCAGGATCCTCTGCAGACAGGGCTTGCAGAAGGTGTGCTGGCACGGTAGCACCTTTGCGGTGGCGTCAAGCTTTTCAAAGCACACAGGGCACTCCAACAGGTCAAGAAGAGCTAAATCATCCATCTTCAGAGGAGGGCTCCGTCAGGAGCAGAGCCGGGGCCATCCACACGCCACATCCACCGGAGCGGGCTGAGCCGCCTTCCTGCGCTGGCGAGAGCGGCACGGCGATGCCGGGCTCAGCCAGCCATCCTGCACGGAGGGAGAGGGAGGAGGCAAAAAGAGCAGAACTCGGCTGCTGGAGTATGTAATACATCCCACCTACATTGCAAAGCAGTGCCTCACCAGCCAATTTGCAAATGTATACTTTGCGCTCGCATCCAAGTTTGCAGTGAGTCACGGTGAGTCAGTTCGTGCCCGGGGACGGTGCTGGGGCTGACGCCAGAGGCAGGAGCCCTAGGTCCCCGCCGGGTCCCGCAGCTGGGCCGGGCAGCGCTGGCCGCAGCAGGGCAGGCGTGCGCAGCCTCCCTCACCCTGCAAGGTTGGCTTTAGTGCCCCCCCGTCTGCGGATCATAACTGACAGGGCAGGAAAAAATGCACCAGCTCAGGAGATGAGAGGCCCCGATAAACATCAGACTGGACCTGTTTACGCTGGGCTCCGGCTGAGAGCAGCCGCCCGGGGCACACATCCCTCCGCGCACACCTACACGCCGCCTCCCTTCTCCGGTGGGTCCCAGTGAAGCTCGCTCTCTGCCCGTTTTGACAGCAGTTCTATAAAAAGTCCTCCAAACACAAACACTCCGGAGGTACCTGGCAGAGCGGCGAGGCGCTCCGCAGTGCCATCCTCGCCCGCTTTGGCTGCCTCAGCTCTCTGAAGCAACCCAAGACGATTATTCCTCCCACAGCCTGAAGTCACTCAACCTGTTCAGCTCCCCCAGTGCCGCACGCTGCCTGCGACTCCAGCGCACACCACGCCGGGATTCAAGCCCGGACTTGCGTCCCCGCAGCGCAGATGGGAGGCCCCGCACCCGCCGCGTGCCAGGGGGACCGATGGCAGCCCTCGGTGGCTGCTGGGACGGGCAGCCTGTGCCAGATCTGACCCGGCCTTGGCTGTCTGTGCCCGGTGCTTGATACAGGGAGCGACTGCTCCAGCCGCTCACTCCTACGGATGCTCGACTCAACAGTGACCGCTCCGTGGGACAAGAGTGAAAAACCAAACAGCGAGTGTTTGGGCCGGGGCTGACTCCCCATGTGACTTCCAGTGCCATCCCCACGGCTCCAGCAGCCCCCGGCTGTTCCTGCTCCTGTGCCACTGGGGTGATGGGTTCTGTGCTGGGCTGAGACCCCACAACTGGATGCCGAGTGCGTCCAGCTCCCGGCAGCACTCCCCACGGGAAGTGTGCCCATGGGCTGCAGCGAGACCTAAGCCCGACTACAGCAGGGAGTCTGACACGGGCACCTTCTCACCCCAGCGAGCACCGGCCCTGGCAGGGGAAGCCAGGGCACATTTCACAGTATCTGCAATTTGCATTCACTTTATCAGCTGAATTCCTATCTGAGGTCTGCCCTGCTGACATGTACTGATGTGTTGCCTAAGGAGAGAGCAGAACATGTAGTGAACAGCCAAGAGAGTTTCCCTTACAACCCCTGCCGTAGCTCAGTCCTGTGTTTACATCCTACAAGCACTACAGCTGTTAGAGGAGCAGGCTGCAACTCCACAGGAACGGTTTCAGCTCCATCCTCTCACAGATTCTGCCATCAGACTGCACACACGGCCCTGCTCTGTCTCAGCAGGACTCCTTCAGAAGTACGGACTGGAAATGGTTAATGTGGTTTTTTTTTCCAACACCCCCCCGCCCCAATTTTGTCAAATAAAAGTTTTTTCTTTTTCTTTTCTTTTTTTCTTTTCTGAAATGGTGGCCATTTGCCTAAATTAAACTGTTGACAAACATCTTCCGGATCATGCAAGAAACCAGTGACCTCACCCCGTTTCATCTCAGGTTTCCCTTTACTTTGGTATTTCTTTGTAGTCTGTGGGATGCTGGTTGGTGCTGGGCTGACTGAGTGCGTGCTTTCTAATGAATGATATTGCAAATAACATCTCATCTACCAGCGTTTTTAAATGCAATGTGTGCCATAAACTACATTGAAAACAAGGGTTTGAAGGTTGGTTTTCTTTTTTACATATTCTTCCCTATTTGTGCCCTGTGATTAACACTCATGTATTTTCATCTGGTTGGAAAGGAAACAGCGTTGTGGAACAGCTCGCGGTGGGCAGGTGGTGGAAATGGAGCTGACCGGCTGGTTCAGTGCATGCCAGGGAATCCTAATCTCCGGCCAAATCTGGGTGTGAGTACTCACTTTTTCCTAAACTTTCAGGGTTGGTCTGCTCTCCCTGCACTGTCCAACCGAGGGGGCAGACTGAACCCCAGCAGCTGCTGCCCCTGCACCCGGCCGCCCCGGGGGCACCTCGGAAGGACCCTGGCCAGGGGACCCAACAGTGCTGAGCACACTTGGGGGGGGTCCAGGGGTTCCAGAGAGTTTCAAGGCAGTGGTTACTCTCTGGGCTCCCCAGGGGCCTGGGTCTTGCCCCTCTCCGGTGATGAGTGGCTGTGGAAGCACCATGCTGTGATATGCCATGCCATACGTCTCCTGGGAATGCCAATATGCCAAAGCTCTGGGCAACCTTTTCCCATGAGGCTGGGAGCAGCTCCAGCCCACCCTCTGCCCACCCAGGGCTCACAAGGATGGGGCTTTTTCCAACCAGGAGTTTCTAAATTCCTGGCAGAGCGAGGCTCTGATCTCGGTTGCAGTCCCTGGGTTCTGCTGCAATATAGAAGCCGATGATGCTGACACTTAGCATTTACATAACACTTTAAATCTTCAAAGCACTTTCCAAATGCTAATTCATCTGTGGAACGCCCCTCAGGCTAAGCATCACCCTCACTTTACATGGAGAAAACCAGGAGAGGAGGCCACACGGCATATCGATGTCCAATTTGGGATGGGGATGTGAGGCTTTCCTGGTTCTCCACACTCAGACCCTCCCACTGAACTTTATTATCTGCCACCGCCTCTCCCTTGCAGCGCGTCTCCTAATCGGGGTTAAAAAAGAAAGGCAGAGCTAGAAAGGTGCTAGTCCTTCCCTTTCATTTGAAAAGTCTCTGTTTGATGCCAATGCTGTAATTAACTCCAGGCAGGATGCAGCGGGGAGCCCGGTCGGAGGAGGCTGCTCTGCGGGCAGCGCTGGGCACGGCCAGCGTCACCTGCTGCCGCCCTGGCCCCGCTGGGCACAGGGGCCCGCTCCGCCTCGCCCAGGCAGGGACGCCTTGTGCCCAAGGGATGAAACCACTGAAATAGGTCTTGTGAGAGTCTTTTAAATCAGAGCGCTTTATCACGAAGCTGGAAATTAGGAAACAGCGTTGAGCGCAGAAGGAGCCGTTCTGCTCGGATGTGCCCGTCCTCTCCTGGGGCTGCGCAGAGGTGGCTCCCCAGGGAGCTGCGTCCCTCGGCTGCCCCCACCTCCAAAGGCGACTCGAATGGATCCCAAACCAAACAGCAAATACACTTTGTCCCCATGGTCCTGCAGGAGCCCTGCTGGTTTTTCCTGATGGGGCAGATGTCAGTGTGTACCTGTGTGTCCATGGCTCGGGGGAGCCTGTGCCTGGAGCGGGCAGGGGGCTCGGCAGCGCTTCCCGGGGGGCTGTGAACCGTCCCTGCTGCTCGGCACCTCGCAGGGGAAGCCACACGCCTCCTCTGCCGGGGAAGAGGGACCTTTTAGGCTGTTTTTAGCTGGTTTAGGGCAGGGAGAGGGGGTGCCTCGTACAAGCTGCTATGAATTATAGATCTGAAGCCAACAGCTTGTCCTCCCACCCACCCACAGACACAGCGCCCCGTGTTGGTGCTGAAGGGGGACGAACGGCAGGTCCTGCCTGTGTCCCTGGACCCCAAGGGCTGGGACAGGGAATGAGTGATGTGTGTATGTGTGTCCTCAGCTCAGGGTCACTCTGCTGCTCAGATCCCCTGCAGCCAGCATGGCATTGGCCAGCGTGGCATCGGCCAGTGTGGCATTGGCCACGCACGGCTGCAGCGTTGGGTTTTGCCCACATGGTCTAATGCTAATCCAGAGAAGCTCCACACTGAGTAAATGCATTGCGTTTGCTTGAAGACATAATCAGGGCAGCGTGAATGTGCAGGGATGAGCAGAGCACGGGGGCCCGCAGCCAGCAGAGCAAAAGCCTCCCTGAAACCTTCCATCGCTCAAACCCACCCCTGGACCTCTCCGCCATGTCCCGGCTGGGCAGCCCTGCTCCCACCACTCCACTGCCCACCTCCAGGGGGGCACAAAGCAGAGGTGAACCCACCAGCAGCTGGATACTACGGCTTTCCTTTACCTTTTTCCCTTTCACAAGGCATGCATCAGCTGGCGGGTAAAGGCCAAACAGTGAGAAGCCGTCCACACGTCTGTAAGAGGAGGGGTTTGGAGAGCTCTTTATTAATCGTAGGGACAGCTGAATGCTGTGTTTTGCCCACAACAGCCTGGTGCAGCCTTGCTGTTGGGTAACACGAGGGCTTCAGCCGATTCTGAAGGAGCTGGAGCAGAGTGGTGCCTATCCAGAAATAGAGAAGTATTTTTAAATGTAATTTATTCACTGATTTTCCTTAAGACAGATTGTTATGTGTTTGTTGATGTGTCATTAGAAGTAGCTGGTGGTGGAGCTGGGCTGAGCAGCAGTGAGCGGATGGGCATCATCCTCCCTGCACCCGAGGAGGTCACCTGGGCCACCTCCTCCTCTTTCTCCTCCTCCTTCTCTTTCTCCTTCTCCTTTCCTCTTCCTCCTCCTCCTGCTGCCTGGTCTCTGCACAGGGCTGCGGCTGCAGCCCAAGAGGGGAATGGATGTGATTAAGGCTGACTCCAGGCTCATGAGATTTTGGGCCAGACCCAGAACAGGCTTTGGCAGCCACAGTGTGGACCTTAAGCTGCCTGTGGGACCTCCAGGCAGACGATGGCCCCTCCAGCAGACTCTGCCCCGGGTGCCTCAGCACCAAAGCTGGGCCGGGCTGAAGGAGGAGCTGCTGCCAGCCCCCCCTCCACGCTCCTGCCACTGCTCTGTCTCTCCCTGCTGTCGGGTACCTTCCTCCCTTTTCCCCTGCAGTGCAGTGAAGAACCACAGAACACCAAGCACTAAATCCTTCTCCGCTGGCGTTTGCCCAATAAGGGCTGAATCTGCAGGGATGCAATTTCCATTTTTTAAGACAAGAAGAAATAAGGGTTTCCAAGAAGCGATAGACCTGAGCACCACCTGACAGGCCCCTGAAAGCTGTTTGAGCACTTCTCAGCTGCTCTTCACACAGGTCTGGCCATAGGAAATGTCAGGCTTCAGTTACCTAATTAAACACAGATGCAAATAACAATGCTGCTTGCGAGGATACATCACCCTTTAGTGCTCCCAGGTGCTTCCAGCCCAGAGCCATCGCCGCATCCCAGAGCAGGACAAAGCCAGCCGGGTCATAAATCCTGCTGCTCGGAGAGCTCCAGCTCCAGGCGTGGGGGGGACAGTTGTGGTGCAGGAGGGGGAGCGTGGCGGGGTAAGTGTTTAACAGGCTGCCCAAATGTACCTCTGCTTCACGGAATCAAGGAATGATTGGCTCAGGTGTTTGCTGCTGCTTTGTGGGATCCCACTGTGATTTGGGGACTGGCAGCTGGGGTTTGCTTCTCCCTCAGCTCCTGCTGGCAGAGCGATGCTCCTCCTGGGAGGAGGTCTGGAGTGCAGGACCCTTGAGAGCCCAGGGGAGAAGAGCATGGTGGGGAGACACGGTGGGGTTGCAGTTATGGTGGCAGAGTTTCTCCATGGTGGCAGGCCCTGTTTTCCATGTTTGCAGGCACCTGGGAACTGTCTCAGCCAGGGTAGAGACCAGTGTCCCTTACGTGGTCCCCTCTGAGGCAAAGCAGTGTTTGTCCCAGACCTGATCCTTGCCCTTCTCCAGCCACGATGTGTTCCTGGAGACTCTTCCTGGGCAATGCCACCTCCCTGCCCTGGCTGCTGGGGCTACTCTGGTCTCTTCCCAGTGCACACGGGCTCTCCTGAACGTCACTCTTGGGCTGCTGCTGCTCTCGGGAGGAGCCGGGGGAGGTTTGTCTCTGCAGGTGAAACCCAACCCCTGGGAATTTCCCTCTTTGAAGTGCTTTTTCCTGGTTTTTGTTTCTTTGTGACTTGAAGATTTTTATGCTTACTTGGGACTCTTGCCTGCCCCTGTAAGAGTCTCCAGGGCTGAGGTGGGTGTGCAGGAACCTGCCTTTCATCAGGGAGGCTCCACGAGATCCTGGAGGTGCTGGGTGTCCTCGGCTCCCACTGAGCTCAGTCCCCAGGAATGCACAGCGGGCCCTGCCTCCCAGAGCTTGGATCCTAGAGAAACAGAGTCGTAGGACCTCCGTGTGTGTGTGGCTCTGTCTGTGCACCCTCATAACTTGTGAATCCAGTTCACCCAAGAGTAAAAGCATCCAGATATTTAAATATCCTGTGACTTTGAAAGCAGGAGGCAAACGAAGGAAACCCCACTAGCCCCTGCACGAAGGGAGATAATGCAATGTGACTCCAGACCTTATTCCCAATCTAATTAAATGCTCACAACTTCCCACAGGAGAGAGATGTTAAATGTGCTCCAAACAAGAGAGGATGTTTGCATCTTAACAGACATCAGAGAATCCAACCATGAGCTAAACCCACATGAGATGGGGCTTTCTTTACCTGCTAAATGCACAGATCTACTAGCTTTTACCATGCTATCAATGGCTTCGTTTCTGCTGTGTCCCGGTCCCTGAGCCTGTACCGGGTGCATTGACAATGGATTCCAGCCCTCTCTGTAATCCTTTTTGGATGCAGATGAGAGATGTGCTCTTTAGCGGGGGCACAGACGCCTTTGGGGTCACAGACCAGGCCCAGAGGAGGGCAGGAGCGCCGGGGCTGCACCCACCAACCCTCCGCAGGAGCTGAGGATGTGCCCTGCCTTGGGGGGGGACACCCCTGCTTTGGCTCCTTTGATTTCCAGCAGGATCTGTGCTTATCCCTGTATTTCCCAGCAGGAATGAAGCTGCCTGCCCAGTGCTCGAGGATTTTCAGGCCAGTCTCTGGCAGAGGATGAAGATGGCTGTGGATTTCAGTGATGCTGGGTGCGGGTCAGGCTGCGTGCCATCGCCCAGCGGAGACAAAGGTTAGTGCCTCCCACCCTGAACATTAGAGCTCATGCTTGTGTCCAAGGCTGAGCAAATCTTGCAATGTTTTCCATGATTTTGAAGTTGAGTTGTTAGGGGAATTGGTTTCTGTGCTGCTTGCACTGGTGCCATCCATTTCAGCTCGTGTGTGTTGCTTTCTTGTGCCTATTTTCTGCTAATGATATTAAACAGATTCCCTGCTATGAATATCACCAGGGACAGAGCATACTGAGCAGACTGCTTGGAGCAGGAGGCTGGATTAGGTACTTCTTCAGGTCACTCCCACCCTGGATTATGTGCTGACCCTAAATCAAATAACCAACATTACACAGCTAGTGCTGAGCACGCCACTGGTGTCCTCAGCCAGATCTGACTCTAACTCATATTTAGAAAATTCTTCAGACTTTTAAAATTGTGCATTTAAAAAATTGTGATGTTTAATGTCAGATAAAAGATTACAGATGATCTTCTTGACTTGCTGATTCGAACCTTTCTGCTGCTGCTCCCACACTGGAGTGAGTTTAATTCTCGTGCCCTCACTTTCGAGTGTCTACCTTGCTCCTGTGCTTCCTTCATCGCTGACCTGCCCTCTCACCTCTGGCCTCTGGCCCTTCTTTGTGGCCACTAATGCTGGAGCAGGTCCCTTTTCTCTCTCTCCTGCAGCACTGGCCCACACACTTCACTGTGGGTTGCAGCGTGTGCTCAGCGTAATGCGGGCAGTGGGGCAGGACAGAGGCATTTGGGCATCGCTTCAGCTGGAACCGTGATGGGAAGAGCATCACGGAGCATCGCTGCTGGCCCTGGGCGTTCATGGGGAGGGCTCCGGTGCTTGCTCTAAGGGAGCAAAACACAACAAAACATTTTTCAGCAAAACTTGCAGGCGGAAACATGCCTTCAAAGTGTTACAGTCTGGTTCTTTCTGCCCTACTTTGTACGTCCCCTGCTTTGTTGCAGTAGATCTGAACCAGCGTGTTGTGCTCCCCAGGGCAAGGGCTGTCTCTCTCTGTTCTGCAGAGCCTCCAGCACATTCCAACTGTCACTGCAGGCGTGGGGAGGGGGTGAAGAGGCCTCTACAGCTCGAGAGACAGATGTCATTAAAATACAATGGAAAAGAGTCTGAAGTAAAACATATTGCAGTGATGGATCTAGATGGTGAAACTCACCAATTTCAGAGGTGTTTGCACGATGCTGGTTGCTGTGTTCTCAGTGCTGGCTGTGGGGATGTGGTCCAGGCTGACGTGGAGCAGCGGGGATGCTGCAGGGGCTGGAGCAGGGATGCTGCAGGGGCTGGGGGCTGGAGCGGCGACACAGCCTGTCCATCGTGGGAGCGGCGGCTGCAGGACCCTGAGCCTCTGCAGGAGGCCAAGTTCCACCCTCAGCCACAGGCTGTTGGCAGAAACAGCAAATCCAGCAGATAGTGCTGCGGAGGATGGGATTGTTCCAGGGTGGAAATTAGAGGGCTGGGGTGGATTTGTGGTGCGATGACAGCACCTGTAAGTAACTGTACGGATGGCAGCTGCTGTGCTGGTCTCACACCCGCAGATGGTGGTGGTGGAGATGGCACCCTCTTCTCTCATTGCTGCTTTGAACTGCGCTTCCTGGGCAATTGTTCCCTTAATCAAAAGCAAATGAACTCCAATTAAGGTATCTCACGAAGTATCATTTGTGTCAAATTAAGACTGCTGGTGTAGCGTTGGAAAAGCAGCGATACCGCGGCCTGATTCACACAGGACTCACAGGAGAAAGGGGTGGATCAAGCTTCTTGAGTAAAGGCAGTGAGAGCCGAGTTGGATTCATGCAAATCAGTTCTCATATAATGCGAGATGCTGCTGTTTGAGATAGGACGGGAGACTGACATGAGCATTGTAATAGTGTTTGGGAAATGAGAAGGGTGTATCTGTGGCTGGGTGCTTCCCCGGCGTGTTCCTGCATGTTCTCGTGGTGGAACAGGCATCTTTTATACGATGAGGCTTCCAGCAGCCCGAGGAACCTGCAGGAGCAATGTCTGTCAGGAGAGAGACCACTGGCAGCACAGGAGGCTGTTTGGCTGGTTGGAAGGTCTGTGCTGTGTGTTACTCACATACAGCCGTCTAAACCGTTGGCCTAGTGTTTTACCAACAAACTCTTATATACATAATAAATCAATCTATTGAGAATATTCAGCTTTCAAAGTGCTGGTTTCGAACTGAAAGGAGATGGACGTGGCAGGACGTAGGCAACACGCTTTGTTTAAGTCCCACTCACTGAAACTGCATTTAATAGTGGAAATTTACTGAAATCTTGCAACTTGAAAGAAGATTATTTTTTTTTTTTTACTCCTGTTGTGTGTACTTGATACAAGTAGGTGTCAGGAGATGTTTAAAACCCAGACAGCAGTTACCCAATGATGCATTTTGTACTAAACACATTCTTCTTTTTGCCATCACCAGGAAGGCCAAGCCCCGGGTGCAGCAGGGTGAGGGGGCACATTCTGGCCATCCGGGGAGACCCCCCCAGTGCTGCCTCCAGCTCTGGGGCCACCAACAGCAGAAGGACATGGAGCTGTTGGAGCGGGGCC
>JAOXNH010000049.1:41384212-41395177 GCA_028566575.1 Bartramia longicauda
CCCGCCGCCGGCAGCTCGGGTTTCCTCCTTATCGGAGCTTTTCTCATGCTTAGATGAAAACTTGCGTTTCCGAGCCCGAGGTGGCGGTTGTGTGGGTGTCTCGGAGCAGAGCGGTCTCCCGGGGGCTGGTGGCCTCCAGCGGGGACGGTGCCCGGGCCATGGCGGAGAGCGGGTGGCCGAGCTCCGGGGCCAGCGCCAGCCCAGCTGCTGCGTGTGGAGCCCAGCCGTGCCAGAGGGAATTCAGTGCGGTAAACAGCCACCAAATCCCACCTGATGGCCTCGGCGGGGGCACGGCACGGCTGCCCCGTGGCACCGGGGATGGCACGGCCGGGACGGTGGCTCCGGCCCTTCCCGGGGCTCCCCGCGGCGGCCGGGTCTGTGCGAAGGAGAGGCCGGATCCGCCGGAATGAATTCAGGTTTTCTGTCCCCGCAGAGCGCTGACCCCTGCCCCGCTGCTTGGCGCTGTACGGCCCAGCCGTGCCACAATCGTTAGACTTTAAAGCAGGCTTTCAAATGAAGCCGTTCTGCGGCGGCAGAAGGCTGTGTTAATGGCGGGTAAACAGCATTCCCGTGTTACACCTGCTCCTAGCAAAACAGCATCCTGAATTTTCCTTCTGAGCACTGTTGTCTCTCGGACCCGAGCTCCAAGCTGGGCTTCAAAACTGTCCTTTATGTTGGTGTTTTCCTTTGAACGGCAGCACAGAAGTAGGGAAGAATTGTGATGTTTATGACAAGCTGATGCCGGGCTTTTGCCCTCTAGCTGGGGCTGGTTTCTGCGAGCCCCGGGGTGGGGAACAGAGCGGCTCCGTGGTGTTTGTTTTGGCCACCGGTGTTTAAACATCAGCGACAGGGCGAGCAGCTGTGCAGTGCTGGGCATTTCCTTGGCACGAAACCCGTGGGTTTGTGAGTGTTCTCAGCAGGACAAGATGTTTAAACAAATGTTGGCTGTGGGCTAAATTCATCCTTCATGCAACCAACTTAAAACACAAGGATTTTTTTGTCTCAGCCCGATACATGAATCTCTAAAAGATGCTCTGGTGTGCCTTTGTTTTAATTGACTGCCTATATTTTTTCTGGTGTTCGATGGCTCAGTACAAAATGGAATTGGATCCCTGTAGTGGTGTCACAGCCTGTGCTGAAAACCGAACCGTCACATATGGGGAAATTCTTTCACAAAGGGAAAACCCAGAGTATCCTCAGAAGCCAAAGTGGCAGAACTTTGAACAGTAAATACAGGCAAAGATGCTTAGTCTGGAGCCTGTCTATTTCTCTTCTGTTTCTGTTGACTATCTACAGCTGTTCTTTTTTTCTGCCCTAGAACAGGACCCTGCAAAGACGCATTTAAGGTTTTATTCAAAAAAAAAAAAAAGAAAGGCAAAAAAGCAAATCCTTTTTTCCCTCGCCCTGCTGCAGGAATCCTGAGCTGTGCCGTGGGCAGCCCTGGGCAGTGCCGTTCGCCAGGCGTGTGGTGCAGACTGCCGCTCCATGGCTGGACAAGGGATGTGCTCCCGAACGCGCCTCGGAAAAACGAGCAAACCTGCAAGAGAGAAGGCAGGGCCACCTTTTGCTGATTTTCTTGAGTGTTTGGCTATTAGCAGTGAGAGGAGAAGCAGAGTTGCTCGTGCTTTTTCATTGTGAAAGATTTAGAGCAGAGCAGAAATGCAATGGACACTGTGTTTTCCATAGGACGTGCGAAGGGCAGCTGGAGGTGAATAGTGAGGCTAATGATGGCAGCCAGAAGGGCAGAGCAGAAAGGTTAAAATAATCCTCGTTTGTATGTGGCAGCAAAGTGCAGCACATGCTTTTAACCCGGAGTTTGATAGGATTGAAAAAATAATTGCCATAGTTACTCCTAAATGCCATAGTTGAAGTTGACTTTGGGGCTCCTGCTCGTGTTCTTTCTGCTGCCCCCCTGCGAGTTGAGCCTTGGGATGTTGTTACGTGGCCGCACGGGGTGCAAGGGGCAGCCCCCCGAGCTCTGGGAGGAGACGGCCCCGAAGCAGCCAGGGCTCTTCAGGGGCAGGTTTGTGCCGAGGCACCTCCTGCCTGACAGAACTCCCGTGTGTTACCCCGGCCGGGGCCGTTCCCCCATCAGCTGCAGTTTATGGCCTCGCGGGACGGAGCGCAGGAGTCATCCGGGCGGTGGAAGGCGTCGGTGGGGGCTGGTATTTTGCCGCCCCTGGCCCTGATGCTGCGGAAGGGATGGGGGGTTCCCTGGGGTGCTCGAGGTTAGCGCAGGTGTCTGCCCAGCGAGCCCGAGAACTCTAAATCAACCATTTAGCTCAAGTGTGACAAATTGATTTGTATTTGAAATAAGTGTATCTGCGTGTGAAAGGCTTTTGTACCTATTGATCTTTATAACAGCAAGTCATCTCTGCTGTGGCTTTGCTAGACTTTTTTATTTTTATTTTTTAAATTTACGTTTATCCACAACCATCACCTTTCCAAACCAATAACAAAGTGGTGGAACCAGGAAAGGTTTAGCTGCTGTTGCAGTGTCACTGCTTCGTTTCCTTGCCGTTAAAAAAGAAAGAATCAGAATATTTATGAATTTAAATATTATTATTTTTTGCAAGTCTTTGAAGCTGTCATTTTGATTTATGTGGGCTCCATTTGATCTTGCGTGTAAAACCAGCCCTTCATTGCTTTGAAATATTTCATTTTTATACAAATCATTATGTGTAACCTGCAGTGATTTCTCTCTGCTGCTAAACACGGTGCCGCTTTGAGAGGCCTGCTATTTCCCTCAAATAACTTCTAAGAAACATCGCTGTGGTTAGAAACTGCTGCTTTTGATAAATGATCTTACACATTCCAGTTAGGAAAGGAACGTGGGGGTCTTAATTCCCTGGATTCAGAGTAATGACTAATGCTATCAATTCTGCTGGTTGTTATTTGTAGAAAACAATCGATACGTTTGCAGGAAGACAGAGTGGGAGCACAGGAGTTCTGCACCTAATCTTAAATCTCGGGTTTTTGCAAGGGGAGAGCGGAGTGCTGGGTTCTGGTGAGTGTGAGATGCGAGGTGACCCCGTCACCGCCCGGGTACCCCCTGCTGGGGTGTGGGGGTCTGCCTGATTCGGCTCTGACGTCTGCAGGAAACACTCATGACAGGCAGCCAGGGTAGAAAAAACTTATTTTCAGAGCTGTGGGTAGCTTAAAGGCAAAGTCAGCTTCATGGCTTCTGCTGTCGCCAGTTGGCTTGGGGTCCTCTGAGTGTGATGGAGGAGGAGTGCCTTTGAAATAAGGAAAATCCGTCTGGAAAGTAATTTACTAGAGGAACTCACTGGAACTATTTAATTTTTTGAAGAAAAGTATGCACACTTTGTCTGGATAACCCTTTCTTTTTCATAGAAGTACAGCATTTTGGGTTACAGCGCTTGGAGTTGTACGTGACCAGGTGCAGAGGTGTGGGAAGAGAGGGATGGGATTTGCTCCCGTGTCAAGCACCTGGACAGGCAGGGGGGAGGAGGGGGTCCAGGGGGTCCAGTTCTGCACTGCCTCACATGGGGGACAGGCAGAGCACCCCCGGCTGTGCCCGTCCGGCTGTGCCCGTCCCGGTTGTGCCTACCCCAGTTCTGGCTATCTGACTGTTCCCGTCCGGCTGTGCCCACCCCGCTGCCCGCCCCATGGCCAGCGCTGCACATTCGCCGGCTGGGCCACAAGGTGGCATCCCCTGCTCGCCAGGAGCCACCGGTGGGGCGGGAACAGCCTCGGCTGCTTTGGGGGTGCCGGTTCTGCCCCACAGCCCTGGGCTGAGACCCCTGTCCTGCTGCCCCTCGGCTCCCCGCCGGGTCCTGCCCGGCCGCTCCCGGCTTTGGCTTGTAGGCTGCGGGGACAGTAGCCGTGACTCCCCATGGCCGGAGCAGGCCGCAGCCCGGCCCTGTCTCGGCACCCTGACTGACCCCTTCTGTGCGTGCGGGGGTGCCCTTGGCCGCGGGGCCAGCCCTCGTGGTCTCGGTGAGTGGCGCCTGGTGGGAGCCTCAGCGTTTGGCCATGGCCACGGGTGAGCAGGCAGCAGTAGCCACCTCTCTTCAGGCAGTTCCAGGTTTTGGGAGTCCTTGCTCGGTCCGGCGGCCCTACAGGAGGAGCTGGGGGTGAGGATGCTGGAGCCGATGTCGCGTGTGGTTCTGGGGGGTGGGAGCGCTGAGCAGGAGGGGTGACACAGGGCGGTTTGTGCTGGCACCTTGGGCAGGGCTGAAGCCCTGGGGCTAGCGGGAGCCCTTTGGGCAGGGCTGGGACCGCTGTGGCCTGTCGGGGCTGAGACACCCAGAGCCCTTTGTTCTCTCTGCCCGAGCCTCGGCCTCCCCAGGGAGCGCAGCCCTGGCAGCGAGGCTGTGCCTGGCTGGAAACCCTCTTTCTGTGCCTGTTCCGCTCTCCTCGCCGTCGCTGCTGCTGCAGGCCTGTAACGTTATTTCTTTTACTGCGCTGTGTAGGAAATTGAGTCTATTTCTGTTTAAATACTGGGGTAATAGAGCCTGCTATTTAGTGGAAGATTTATGTAAATGGCTCTTTGTTTCACACGATTGGGCCTTACGGAGTGTAAGTTACATCGATAATGTAATTATGCCACTGCTGCCATTGCAGACAGCGTGTTGTGGAGAAGCCTCCGATTTCTGTATAGAATAGGACTTGAAAACCTTGCACTTTTAAAATCAACTTTTATTCTGCAGTAAGAAAAAATAGTGGAGCTGGATTATAGAGCAGCCTGCTCTGGAGCTGTCGACCTCTTTAGCTTAGAACCCAAGATTTCTGTCAGAATTGAGGAGCACCTATTGCTGCACATCATAATTGCATTACCTACGTGCAATTAGCCTTAAAATGCAACGTGCCCACCTTTCCTAAAGCTTTGCCTTTTGTTTAATGTCAGTCTGGTGGTCAGTATTGCTTCAGTCTGGCATTTGTATTAGCGTGGAGGTTACAGTAACTCTTGAGTATCACCTGAGTTCAATAAACTATCTTGTGCTTTTACAATCTGGAGTTCATTATTCAGGTGGATGTTAGTTGCTTTTTGCAATGGAGAACAAGGTCCTTGTAGCCTTCTGTGTCTCATTCCTAGCCAGGGGAGTCCAAAGTGGACTGTTCATCCTAGAAGTGCTGTTCTTGTGCGTACAGTTCTACTATAGGATGTTGCCCTCCAGGCAACCTGTGCAATTTGGGCAGAATTCCTTTTCAGTGGGGGTCTTGATGTGAGAATCTCTTTCTTCCAGCCTTGAAATGACTCATCTGTTCTTTGGGAAACAAGGTTCCCCTGAGCAGGGACAGGCGGTGACAGTCCCTTACCCCTGCTGCCGGCCAGCCCTGAGCGGCTCCCTTTCTAGCAATTCTTCTTGTAGCAGGATAGTGGGGTTTCTCTTTGCTTTCTGACCTTACTAAGCTCATCTTACTAAACTCTTCCTTTCCACTCGCTTCCTTTCCGAGACTGCAGATTGCTGATAGCGAGCAGCTCGTACCTGTTGGAGAAGCCATGAAACTGCTGCTGGCTTGACCCATGACAGCTAGCGGTTTCCTTTTACCCGGGTGAGAAGTGGTAACTTGACCCTATGCGTTTTTATCCCAGTATCCCAGTCCCATGGAGAAACACGTCACAGCCGTAGAAACAGTGGAAGAGAAAACAGGTAAGCTGCCTGGCTTTTCTTACACAGCTAATGAAAGTTTTTCACCTTTCTCCCTAATACGGGAACTGTTATCAAATACTCATTTGGGATGAAATAAGAATTTACAGACTTTAAATTCTTAGTCTCAAATACTTTAATCCCTAAAGTTTCAGTCCTTAAATTCTATATCATACATTTAGAGTTGTCCTCTGTCTTGCAGCTCAGGTTTAATGGTGGCTCTTAATTGCAGGCTTGTGTTCTCTCTCTGCGCCCCTCGTTAGCGAGGCTGTCCTGAGATTCCAGGAGGCAGAGCGTTAGTGCTGCCGTGGCTGTTTCCTTCTGAGGCAGTAAAGCACTCTTTCCAGAGAATGCTTTTCTGCTCTGTATTGCTTGGAGATGCTTCATGTTATTGATGTGGTGTGTTTGTTAGAGTCCTGAAACCTGAACCCCGTGGAGTTTTCATTTCACAGTCCCCACCAAATGCAACTGTTCGAGAAGGTGCTCCTTTGTCTTGGAGAAGTCTTTAACCCAGGCTGCCTGCCAGTTGGCTTCTCCTGCGGTAGCGTTCTGTTCTCGAGCTGGGTCATTAAATATTAAAAGGCAAAGTGATTCTAAAAGCCAACCCTTTTTTGAGATCCTAAATAACTGTAATTTGTTTCCTAATAGATAGTTTTGTCCTTGTCACTGGGTCCAACTCAATACAAAAGTAATCGTGTGATGAGACAGGACTGTTCTGTAAATCTCGTACACAGGGTGTTTGCCCAGAGAACGAGCTGGAGACTGTAAATTGGGCTGGGGACAGAAATAATCTGTGTGCTGGTCTGGTGGCTCTTTGCCCCAGCTTTTCCCTCGCCCCAGTCTTCATCCACCCAGAAAATGCCAGTGAAACGTTTGTACCAGATGCTGGATGAGGGGGTCTGGCTGGCAGTGGTGGATGCAGACGCCCTCCTGAGCCAGAGGGCAGAGTGCCCGGGGCAGGCTGAGGTACAGCCCTCTCTCAGGCAAAGCAGCAGAAGTACTTACTGGCTTATACTTAAAAAAACCCTAAATGAAACCCATGCCCCTCAGCGTTCTGGCAATTTCTGTTTGCACCTTTGCTGTGAAGTCATCCAACTACTTCATTTTTATTAAAAAAAATGGTAATATTTGCTGCTCTAACTCTTCCCTTCTCATTTTCTTTCGTCATCAGATTTGTCTACGGGAATTATTTACCGGAGGAGAATTGCAACGTGCCAGAATGTAATTCCTGAGATTTTAAGAAAGGTAACTATGTTTTGAGAAATTTAGTCGACTTGTAAAACCTTAGTCCTCCACTGTGGCTTATCTTGTGTAAAAGGATCACATTTCATAATGATTTTTTTTTTTAAATTATAGAAGTTACTTCTAAAGAGAAGTTAGGAGAAAAAAATTCTCTGGGAATTCATTTTATATTTAACTTGAATGGACAAATTGTAACCTTGAGCACACTGAGCCATAACTGGTGCTGGTGGTTGTTTTACCCACAGTGATGGGCTTTCAACTTTTGTACCCGGAAAAAGTAAAGCTAGTTTAAAATGTTATCTGGGCCACACAGAAAGAATAGCCGTTCCCCCACCCCAATAGACAGTCTTATTGCTGTCAGTGCTCCTGATTTTTGTGTGGTAGATGGTATTTTTATAAAAGGCCGGTCTTGTGGAACTTGGCAGGAAGACAGCAGCTAGTAATAAACACTGGGGAATTCTCTCTAGCTGAGCTCCTGTGATTTGGGTGTCTGATCCATTGGTCCTGAACACACTGGGCTGTAATCTCCCACAAAACCATGCTGTAAGTGAATTCAGAGGGAATTAAAATGATACTTAATGGGCTGTAGCATGTTGCAAGTTAAATACGACATTGTAGGGTCCCTATAAAGAAGGTAAAACATGATTCCTTAAAAGCTGTAGAAACATGAGGAGCGGGGTTGTGCAGTCCCTTTGTCTCTTGTCTCTCTTAGTGACAGTCCTTTCTTCACAGTTTGTTATGGGAGAAGAATTAGCTTGAATTTATTATTTGTTTTTTGCAGTGTCTTGCAGCAGATAGTCTGTACGCAGAACAGCACATTTCCATTCATGCCTGGTTAAATATTTCACAGCCTGTGTGCTGAAAAGTACGTGTGTGCTCTTCTCCTGGGGCTGAGCACTCTCTGTGGGTTAGCCTCTAAAAACACGTGTTTGTCTTTTCCAAGCCTCCCCTCTGAGGACAACACCCATTGCCCTGTGCAGGCAGAACATAAATAAACTGCTGCTGAGATGTCCATCCCTTCCCTGGCCCACGCTTGCTAGATGAAGATCACTCAGGGTGACCAGTGGGCTCTGGGAGGAGGTGGCCTCCCGGGAGAGAGAAACAGGAGCAGGAGCAGGGCATCAGCCGCCATGGCAGGCATCTGGGGCCGTGGAGGTGCCAGCCTTTCTCCTGCCCTGGTGGCTTGGCTGGCAGGTTTGGCTACCTTGCATGTCACTGATGGCTTCTGTTACCCTTCACTGTTATAAATCAGCCATCAGCAGCAGGAGAGCATGAAGCAGTGCAGGTAGGTTGGCTGTGGTGGTCTCGGCAGCACGGCTGGACACCGAGCATCTCCCTCAGCCCTGGAGCGTTTGCACAGCCTTGAGGAGCTGTGGAGGGAGCTGTGTTCTCCTCAGGACTAACCATGGCTGGTGTGCCCCCTTCCTGGGTCCTCGGCTTGTCCTCTGAGGCTGGCAATGCTTTCAGAATAACAAGAAGGGATTCTACCCTTTCTGTTTTGTTTTTTCTTTTTCTTTTTTTAAAAAAAAGCTATAATTCTTCTCTTTCCCAGGTCAGTGTCTTAAAAGTGCCTGACATCTACTTGGAAGAGGAATCTTGGCTTAATATGGAGAAAAGAAGCATGGCCATGAGAAGTCATTGTCTTACCTGGACACAGTATGCATCCCTGAGCGAGGAGTCTGTCTTCAGAGAGAGCCTGGAGAACCCAAACTGGTGAGTGCTGGCCCCTGGGTGCCATGGTGGCCTGTGCCAGGTCAGGGAGGCCTCTGCAGACCACAGCCCTGAAAATGGCCTTTCTGTTGCCTTTTGAGTTCTTGGAATGAGAGGGGTCTGAATAATAATTCCTTTGGTGTGTCTTGAGCGCATGTGAGGAGCAGCTGTAAATGTCCTGCCGCTTTCCCCTGGCTTGTTCAGACACGAGGTTGGGTTCTCTGGCCAGAGCACAAATGATTGCTGGAAATTAATTTTCTGTGTGCTGCTCTGCAGCTGGAGAAGGCTGCCCCGCCGTTCCCGCACAGCAGGCACAGCCAGAGTGGTCGTTTCGCTCTCGCCTCTACCAACAGATGCTTGGGCAGCAGCTTAAAAATTACCATCTCCCTCCTGCTTGCCAGCCATTGGCATGGAGCATACGTATTCCCAAAGAATTTGCTGTCTCTAGTGTGTGCCCGCTGTGCCCCAGAGATGGGAACTGCTTTGGGACTTTGCTTGGGAGAACACACACTTGAGTTGGTGCACAGTGGAGCCAGAAATGTCTTTATGCACATTTACAGCACAATCAGAGGGGAATTTCTAATTCCCATAGCATTGAAATGAGCAGGTATGGAATACATGTGACTGTCTTTAAAAAAAGAGATATTTCCAGCTGATGTCGACCCCATTAATTCTGACTTTGTTCTGGTGTCTCTTGTAATTTGTTGTTACTTTTGCCTT
Source organism: Bartramia longicauda (assembly GCA_028566575.1). Classification (NCBI taxonomy): domain Eukaryota; kingdom Metazoa; phylum Chordata; class Aves; order Charadriiformes; family Scolopacidae; genus Bartramia; species Bartramia longicauda. The sequence goes on from JAOXNH010000049.1 coordinate 41,393,500, forward strand.
GTGCTTTCCCTGGGAAGCATGGCAGGGTTGAGCACCAAGGTCCATGTGACTTCAGAAAGCTCTAAGGATGTTTTAAGAAAAAACCCACCAGCTCCAGATGAAATTAAATTCCTTGTGGCTCAGGAGCTTTTGGAAGCCCCGCACTGGGTCGTTGCTGTTTGAGAACACGTTCCTCTGGATTTTTAAACTGTTTTGTTTCTAAAGTTTACTGGGACCCTCTGTCCTTACTGAAGGCTGGTGGCCCGGCAGGTGTGGGGCCCATGGGGTGTGGATTAGTGTGAGAAACTGGACGTGAGAACCAACAATTAGTTTCCCCAGTTTGAGATTGGCTGTTACATCCAATATTTTTTTAACTGGAGAACTGCAAGTCAGGGAGGGGAGACTGCAACTTTCCTGCTGTCCCTAATGGAACTGGGGCAATGGAAGTGACGCTTCCCTAGTCCCAACGAGTCCATTTAACCACAGCGTTGTTCTTAACGTCAGGTGGTTATTTTGTCCTAAATAAATGTGAGTGCAACAATGCCAACTGCTGCATATTCTTGCAAAGTGAATTATTGTGGGTGCTTCCAAGCAGAGCATATAAATGTCTGAAAAGATCTAGTAGCAACCAAACATTACCATAAATAAATTATAAACCATTGAAAGAGGCATGATGAGGCACATCTGTATGTTCAGAGGCCAGAAAGTGCCTGTGTTATCCTCTTGACTGAACTCCTTCATGACACTTTTTGCTTGCTTTCCGTGATTAATTGCTGTTCCACACCAGCATATCTTGTCTTGATGTCTGAAGCCCACAGAAAGGCAGTTTGTCCCCATGGGCAAGGCCTGGCTCCAGGCTGGGTGGGTCTGGACCCGAGCGGCCTTTGTGTCCCTCAGTTGCCATCAGATTCCCGTTATTGCCTGGCACTTCCCCTCCATTCCTGCAGCCCGAGGGAGCCGACGTCTCTGCAGCGGTGGGTGAGGTGTCTCCCTGACCTGGGGAGATGTGGGTGATGGATGAGCATCGTCAGCTGGAGAAGGGTATTAAGAAGGTCTCCTGTAAAAAAGCTCCCTTTTTTGCAGAGCTTTGCACTGGATGTAACTTTTAATTTTGTTTGGAAAGCCATGCAGGCTTTGGAAACTGTCCCTGACACTGTCTGAGCAAGAATATTGCTAGACTTTTTATACTAAAGACACTTTAATTAAGCTCCCATCATGAAAACAATTAGACCAAATTTGCCGTACTTAACTAGTCAATAATTTAGTAGTTGGATCTCATTAATAGACTTCTCCCTGTGACTGTTGTAATGATGCGGCATTGCTGGCTCTGTGCTACGGAAATCAATCAGGGATCAATATTTTCCTTGAGCCTCCCTTTCTTGTCTCCTGCAGCGGTGAAACTGTAACAGGAATCAATAAATCCCAGCCGAAGCAGCCGAATTTCATGGTGGGTCTTTGCTGCTGACCCCCATCCTGTGCTCAGGGGGAGCTTCTCCTGTTTTACAGCTCCTTCTCTGGAGCTCCAGGTGTTTGTCACCTTCCCAAATGGCACAGACAGAAAGGATCGGTGGCCATGGCCTGCCGGGGGCAGGGGTGGTGCCAGGCTGGCAGGGGGGCTGCAGGGTCCTCGCTGCATCCACTGCCTCTGTCCCTCCGGCGTGGGGTGATGTCCTGAGGGCTATATAAACCATCCAAACTT
>JAOXNH010000049.1:41406796-41418886 GCA_028566575.1 Bartramia longicauda
GTTGAGTTCTGGTACTTTCCTTTTTCCTGCAAAGATCAGCTTCCTTCTGTCTGAACTAAAATGGACATTTTAAACCCCATACAGGCTGAAAAGATGTGGTCTTGGTAACTGCCATGTGATAATCCTCAAGGATCCCTCTGTCCCACCAGCCTCTGTCTGTGTGTGTGTCTGTGTGTACCTGGCATGTGCTCGCTGATGGGTGTGATAAAGGAAAGTGTCACTCGGGAGATGAGGGAAAACCTGAAAGCCTAATTCTTATTTAAAATGTTAAAAGTTGATGTAAGGCAGCTTTCTGTACGAGGTCTATGAGCAAGCTTTACTCTCCTTCCCTTTATTTAGTTTTTGTTGTCTTAATGCTTTTGAAAAGAGATTTTAAATATTTAAAACTGGTCAGATAAAAGCTGTTGCATAAAGGCTGTGAAGGCTCTGAGTCAGTGCACTATAAATAAAACAAAATACTAAGAAAAGTCTCATTAACAAGTAAACATAATATATTTTAATCTGAAAAACTCATAAAATCCTCTTCACCTGTCAAGAGCGAGGTTACAAGTGCTGTTCTCTGCAGGCAGCGCAGAGACCCACAAGTTGCCCTTCGCTGTGAGGAAATGTAAAGCAAACCAGGGTCGTAATTAATAACAGCCCAGCAGGACTCAGGCTCTTGTGTCAGGCAGAGAAGGGTGTATAATACAGGTAAATTCTGCCTGCTACAGCAGCTGGGTTCAGACCACTGGGAGGGAGTGCCACAACTGTATTCAAAGCACAGCAGCAAATTACTAATAATTGCTATTTTAAAAAAACTTGGAGATTTTAATTAAATTTTTCTTTAGTCTTTGACCTAATGTAGTGGTTTTGTCTTTGTTATGTTACAAAACCACCCTGCCGGCAGTTTCCCATATATTAAAAAATAAAGGAAGCAGAGTCATAAATACAGACGTTGAGAGCTTTATGAGAAGGGATTTGGGGATGTTTTGGGGACAATTTGGGGCTGTAACCCCCAGCCATCGCCGTGCCTGTGCTGTGCCGGGTCCCCAGGGCAGCGCTCGGCCGCCAGCCCCCTCCTCTGCTGCCCAGAGACCTCTCCGTGTCCCTGCCCCAGGGTTTGCCTGGGGTGACCCCTGTGCCCCCCGGCCCCATGGGACGACACGGGGACATTTCCCCATCCCAGTGGTCAGCAAGTGCCATCCCTTGTTAACGGAAACTTTCAGTACAGCCCTGAGCCCATTTTTCACCCGCGGCACAAATTCTTCCCCTCCTGTGTTTAGCTTTCTCCTAAAAGCTGCAAACACCCGGGAAGTTCCCTGTTGTACCCTCACCTACTGTACAGGTTTCTTTTTTTTTAAAGTTCTGGGAAAACTGCCAAAAAGTGAAGTCTTAATTTTTCTGGGTCTGGCCCGTCAGCTGCTGTCTGTCCTCCCAAGCGAGGAGGCGGGTGGTGATTCCGCAGCCGAGGCTTTGCTTCCCCCGGGAGCCCCGGCCGAGGTGCTGCTGGAGGATGTTCTGGTCGAGGAGCTGGGGTTTTAACGCCCATTCCTCCTTCCTGACCTGCTCCAGCCTGGGCTGACCGGGAGCTGGAGACAAGAACATTGGTCAGCTTCTCTGAGAGGAGGTGGATTTGCAGGAACACCCTTGTAATATGTAAAGAATCCTGGGTTTGAAATTGGCTAAAAATCCCACCCGGGAGCATACGTGACACGACGCTGCTTTCCTCTGTAGACCAGCTCCGTGTATACACTCATCCCCGTCGTGGCCCACGGCCGCGGCTCCGCACCCTGCGGCTGTCACACTCACCTCTGGCAGAGAGCTCTGGGGAAAAGGCAGCGCGGGTCCCCCGGCTCCTCTCCAGCAAAATTTATTGAGGAAAAGCTCAAACCTGTTTTACCTGCAGTGGCCTCGGTTGTTTATGGTGAGCGTGTGAGCCCGAATGGGGACGGACTTCCCTGTGATCTCAGATGGGGACTCTTGAAACGCGGGAGCTCCTTCAGTGAGGATGAGGTTTCCCTTACGTATCCCTCTCCATGATGTGTTTCATTCTCCCCCGCTCTCTGCCCGCCTGTCGCTGCTTGGAACTTTGGAACTTTCTCACACTGGGATGCTGAGCTTTTCTGTGGAAAATCATATCCCAGCTTCTGCTGGAGGACTCGGGATCTTCCCATCAGTTTTGGTGGGAAGGGCCAGAAGTGATGCTTCAGTGTTTCACAGCATGGAAAGGCTGATACAATTATTTTTAATTTTTTTCCCAATTTCCAATTCTGGCTGACACCATCCACCCCCTGCACCCCCGAGCACTTGGCTTTGCTGAGCCTTACCAGGTGTTTTACCTGTCAGGTTTAAACCAACTTCTGGTAACAAAGGTTCAAACTCGTAACTAAGGACTCATTAGAATCACCTTGGTGCCAGTGACCTTCTGTGTGGGCAGGATGGTGCTGGGGGAGGGCGGGAGCTGGTGCTGGGCTCCGGGCTGGTTTCCCCCCGTTGTTTGCTGAAGTCCCTCTGACCGTTTTAAAGTAGAAATAAGTTGGGCTCATCAGTCAAATTAATTTTTCCGAGGTGCACTTTGTTATTTGGCTTTAAAAGGAAGGAAAAAGAATTGTACTGAACATCGCAATTAATCCGAGTTGTTTTCTGTAGCCGTCTCTGCATCCTGCTGGAAACATAAATGAGCAGTAGGTAAGAGGTTGCAGTGCTGTAGCTCCAATTAAAGTGCCTTCTGTTCAAGTTCAGAGACTGCAGGTAATTTATACAAAGTGCTCGTGGTGCTTTGGATGCTTCAGCTTGATGGGGAAGAAAAGGAGGTCAGTGTTCACCTGAAATATGCCTGTTATTAGCAGCACTTCTCTGTGTTTCTGCAAGGCATAATTTAAAAACAATTTTTCTGAATTGCACCATCTGGAGGAAGGAAAAAAAAATCAATAGTGTATTTACATGAGGTGCAGTAGCTCTGCCCACCCTGATAGCATCGGTGGGTGCAGCTCTATTGCTTGGCTGTATGCAGGTGATGGAGGCAGATGATGGGCTGGTTGGAGGGGGGGCACAGGGCTATGGAGCTCCCCCCGGGGATGGGATGGTGCTCACTGCTGGGGTGATGCCCTGGCCTGGGGCGATGCTCTCTGCTGCGTTGCTGCTGCTCGGTGTCCCTGTGCTGGCTGCGGTGCCGGGCTGGGCTGGCCGAGCGTTGGGCAGTGGAGTGGGACCTGAACGCTCCCGCGCCCCCACGCTGGCGGGAGAAACCCTTTCTGCCGGTGCAGCGGCTGCTGCCTCCTGTGCACCGCTCGGCCCTGGAGTCTGAGCCGGACGTGGAGCCATCCCTTGTACCCGACTGAAGCTTCAGCTGCATGTGGCTGGTGGGCATTTGGGAAAATATGATGGAATCTGGGGCTGTATCCCCCCCTCAGCTAAGATTGTGAGAAGTAAAGAGCAGACCCCTGAGTCCTGCCTGCGGGATCACTGTTATATACGTTCTACATTGGTAAAGAAGCGTGGGTCAGAGAAAGACTTTGCCAGGCAGGCGAACCCAAGACTGTTGCGTCTCCAGTTTCTCATCAGTGTTTCATTCATAATCCGAGGTTCATTAACTCCCTAATTTAAAAAGCATAAACAAAATACCACATTAATTAAAGCAGCAATATTTCCCATGTCCTGGGTGCCTGCTCCGACCCTGCGGGAAGGTACGGTCGCGTCCCTTGTGCCGGTGTCAGCGCCGTCGTGGTGCTCTCATGTCCCGAAGGATCAAAAGAGGGTTCACCGTTTTTATAGCATTACTGCAGTGAGATTCTCTGCTTGGAGTTTAAAATGCCACAAACGGGGAAAAAAACCAGTGTAGTTTCCTGGTACTGAAAGCTGCAGAAAGCAGGGCGAGGTTCCTCCAGCAGAGGAGGGCATGGGGCAGTTCAAACTGGAAGGTGGATTTTCCAGGGAGGATGTAAATCTCCAAGGTGGGAGTAACGCAGCAGCGTGTAGGCTCGTGCTCCCTACTGACCCGTACGGGAGGGGATGTGGAGTAGTGCGGTGGGTATTTTTAATATATATTAAATATCAATATGATGGTGATCCACGTTTGCTTTGATGAAAATCAATATTAAGGCAGTCTCGGCGTAGTCTGGTGCTGCTGACACTGAGACGTGTGGGTTTTGTGGGTGGTTTTTAACGGGAGAAGATCCAGAAGCTCTTGGTGCAGCAAGAGTTGGTAACTGCTGGTGGCTGGGGTGGGTGCTGAGCCGGGAGCGCTGGGGGATCCCTCCCACCCAGTGCAGAGCAAAGCAAGTCACCGGAGACATCGGGAAAAGACGAGGAGGAAAAAAGTGTGTGTGTGGGGAAGTTTGCCTGAACCCCCAGTGCTGGATTGAGCTTGGGAAGCGGGATCTGTCCCGGGTGGAGGACTCGGCGATGGGGGGTGGTGTAGTCTCATAAAAGGAGCAGAGTAAGGGCTGTGAGTCCGGGCGAGGTGGTGCTGGGCTTGGTTGTACCAACTGCTCTGTGCTTTGGTGCTCAGCGAGTCCCTCAGCATCACTGTTTCTTCCAGTCATACAACAGATAATTATTTATCCTCTTCTCAGCTTGCGGTGAGAAATAATTAGTTAATGCTGTGACAGTGCTCTGAAAGCAGCAGTTGCTCTTTAGTGCTTTTTTTTTTCCAGAGAAAAGAGGTTTGAGAACTTCCCCTTCCGATCACATCGACGGGAGGAAGGAGCACTTCTGGCTTAATGAAATGAGGCTGAGCCCACTGGCACGAGCTGCTCGGAGATGGGGCTGAGCCTTGATTTGAGGGTGATGGAGAGCCCTTGTGCCTCATCTTTTTCACTTGAGAAATCAGGAGCAGGGGCCGACGGACGGCAGCTCCTGCTGCCTGGGGACCATCACCTTCCTCAGCAAAGCCCACCGCCTTCCCCAGCCGGCTGGTCTCAAACACCCCTTTCAGATGTCACCAAAATATGGCTTTTGCCGTCTTGTTTGGGATTTCAGTTCTGCCGGAGCTGCAGATAAACAAAAGGCAAACAAAGGAAGGATTTGAAAAAGGCCAAACCCAGCCTTGCCTTTTGCTGCCTCCCAGCACGGTGCCGGGCGCCCAGCTGGCAAACTGGGAAACGTGAAACCTGCAGCCGTCATTACCTTCCGAGAGCAGGTCTCTAAGCTGTTAGGCTGGTGGTGAATTGCACCTTAAAAGCAAGCCGGCATAAAATGGCTTATTTCTGTCGTGTCCCCTCCCTCCTGCAGCGGGAGCAAATTCATTCCGTTTGTGTGTGAGGCTCACACAAACGCGTTAGAAATTGTTGGTGCTTTGTGAGGAGGAGGGAGATGCAGCTGCTTCCTTAACAAGTGGGTGCCTTCTTTTGGTTAAAAAATTAAAATACACAAATTTCTTGACGAGCTCTTTGCTGCTCTGCTTTTGAGGGTTTTGGGGTGGGGTTTTTCTTTCTTTTTTTTTTTTTTTTAATATAAAATTCCAAAGGGCCCCCCAAGAAGACCCGTGTGTCTCCAGAGCAGGAGTTTGGCCATTTTGAGTAGGACTCTTTTTTTTTTTTGCTATTTCATCCTACGGTTCCTCTGCACTCCTTGCTGCCGCAGACTGCAATGAACTCCATGAACTCTTTATTTTGTTCTATTGGGAAGAATTCCTGTCACTTTGAAATTATTACTTTTTCTTTTTTCTTTATTGTGAGATTATTCTGCTTTTTAATATCACTGGAACTGAGGGCTCAGAAGATCATGAATTAAATAGCAATTCTTCCGTCTTCACTTTTCCATTTTCCTTCCACAAAGTCCCCTGCTAATGATGGGTGATCACAGCTTTCCCCCTACGAACAGCCTCTCTGAAGCAAGGTGTGAGCTGGGGGTTATTTCCAGCGGCAGCGGGTGATCATTCAAAATCCCATTAAACGTGGGATTTCAGAGACGGCTCCAGGTGCCTGAGCAAGGGATGGACACGGGGTAAAAGCTCCTTTGTTTCACTTGCGGGAAAACATCCCCAGGACAGACGGCCCGGCCCTCCCGGGGACCGTCAGCGATTGAATTCCATTGACCAGGTTAATATCGAGCCCTCGTGCAATTACCGGGAAAGAACAGAATATCATTGCTTTTTGCCTTGCTTTTGTGATGTGGAAGAAAGGTTTATATTTCAAATGATAGTTTAATTCATCCAAGTAGTCTCTTGAAAAAAACCCTTTAATTTAGGGCAGGCTGGAAGAGCACAGTTCTTGAGGTCATTCTCAAAGGAAGACTGGCTTTTTTTCTTTTTTCCCCAAATGCAGAGCTGTAACTGAAGAAGCCATTAATCTCATTAATCTTCATTACGGAATAAACTGGAATTAAATCCGCATGGGCTCTCTGACCAGAGCTGTCCACCTGCACAGCTCAGGGAGCAGGACCGGGAGAGCTGGTGGCAGTGCAGTTTGGGGGGTGGATGTTTTTCTTTTTATTCTTGGTTTTATGGCTGTTGAAAGTCTAATGGACCTCTTGCACATCCAAGTTTGTTTTAGAAATAGGAATAATCCCTGTCTTGACATCTCAGCTGCTATGAAATGGTCTATGGGCATCCTGGACCCTACACAAGGCACAAGGATGCGCTGCGTGGGGCAGGTCGTGGCTGGGGCAGATGGTGCTGAGGGGGAAGGTGTCATTAAAGGTTCTGGTTTTGGTCACTTGTAGCTCACGTGAACTTCCAAAAAGGGTCTCAAGCAGGGTCAGATGTCTGGTATTTTGGCATTAAATTGAAATGCTGTAATTAAGTGCAATGTTGAAAATCTTAGATCAATCACAGTGTTTTCATTCTGCACTGAATCTGTGTCCTGTATTAAAAATAATAACAAACATGGAAATTGAAAACTAATACTCAAATGCCTTGTTTTGACACTTTTGACAGTGTTTAATGAAATGTTGTCAATTGCTTATTTAGAAGCAGTTTTAATACAGTAACATTTCCCAGTGGAAAACAGGTTTGGTGTGAACTCCCTGGAAGTGTTTTCCCGCGGCCGGGAGCAGTGTCTCCTGCGTGGGCACAGGGGTGCTGGGGGTGCCTCCTGCTTGTCACTTCACTTCATGCCCCCTTATTCCTGTGTTATAAGAAACAGCAATCAATGAATTCCCTATTTATTTCCCCTGGCACTGGTTTGATGTAGCTGCCTCCTGTCTGTCCTGCAGTTCCCCGTCAGCCGGGGGATCCCGGCCTTCGTTCAGCCCTGGCTGGAGCCGTGCTGCTGCTGTGCTGGGGCTCCTCAGATCCCCCGTGAACTTTATTCAGAAACAGCAACCACCAAGCCCAGCTCTTAACAGTATGATTTTTTTTTATAATTTTTTTTTTTAATTATTTTTATTTTTTGATTTTGAGTTTCTCATGCACAGACTGGGGCACGCACAGGCTTCGGCTGAGTTCGGGATCTCCTGGTGGGCTGTGGTAGAGAGGAGGTGTCTCTGCAGACTGTGGGGGAGCTGCGGGTGGCTGAGATGCTGCTTCTGGCCTCCTGCCTTCTGGGATATGTTTTTGATGGAGCTTCCTTCTAGTGCAGATTTAGAAAGAAAACTCTTTGCAGGGTGAGACTTTTGTCCTCAGAGCCCGCACTCTGCTCTCTCGGCAGCGAATTTCAGCCTTGTGTGTGTCCTCTGAAAGGAACAGCAGGTGGTAGTGGGGTTTCTCCTGATTTGGTCCCTGTGAGAGAATGAGGAGCTGGTGAGGAGGCAGTGGAGCCTCCTGGAGCAGGCGGCTGCTGAGACGGACTGAGGACCGGCTCCCACCGTCCTGCGCTCGGCTTTGTTCTTGCTCCCGTTTGCCAAACGATGGGAACTGGTGTAGAGAGGTAAAATACTGAAATATATTTCAGTATAGGCTGAAGGTGAAGGCTCTGTCGGTGCCTTTGGTGTGTTGCTTCCAGAAAAGCCCCATCTCTGGATGCCATTCTACGCTCCATAACTCAATGTGACTCTAAGAGCACGTCAGCAGCTTTCCAGAGGATGCGCTTTTGAGGCAAAATGCCACTTGTTTAGATGGAGAAAATCAGGAGGGTATTTTTTCATTTCAATTAAGCATCCTGCACATTAATGTTTTTTCCCAGTAGAAATAGGGCTCATTTCCTCCTTGGAAGCCAATCTGGGTTCCTTTTGTCCTTGTTTGCTGTTTTAGATGTGCATTTCTTCATGTCTGCACAGCCTGGTACAGAGACGATGGGTTCCCTCAGGTCTCCTGGGCACAAAACCTGGGACTCCTGGGGACTGTATTCATTGAGTAAAGATTGGGTTTTGAGTATGAACCAGTTGTTGCTAAACACAGAGCAGTGCAGTTCTGCTACAACGGTACTCACAATATTTGAAGAAGCATGGAAAGATTATCTTAGCCTTTAGGATAGACCCTAAAAACTGTTACTTATCTGAGTTTCTTTAAATTGCTTCTGCTACATATGTACTCTTTTTCTGTTATGTGTAAAGCTGGTTATGCTTGGTGGCTCTCGGTTGATTATTCTCTTGTGGACTGACCTCTTTTAACGTGGCAGAGCCCTGACGCTGCTCTTGAGCTCCTGGTGCCCGCTTTGGGGCTCTGCTCCAGAAAGGGCTGCTGGGTTTGGTGGAGTGACCCGAGGTGTTTCTGAGCTGGTTTCCCTGCTCTGGGTGACTGCTGGCCTCTTGCAGCTGAGCCTGAGGGATGGGTCGCAGCTGAAGCCAGAACTGCACACACCAAATACAGCTGAAACGCGTGGCGCTGCTCTGCCTGGCTGCTCCCCTGCAAGCGTCCAGGGACACTTCTGGGGGTTTTTCCCCGAGTGAAAGAAAGCAAAGGACTGAAGAGAGTGGATTCTTTCTAAAAATTATTTTTCAAGTAGCTGCACTTATAAAATCTCTCTAATTTTTGAGTAGCTGGTGGGTCACGAGCTCCTGTTAGCATTTTTCTTGGAAGCATTTCTCTTCCTTGGGAATTTGAACACTAATACCACTAAGGTAGCTCCCGGTATAAGGCTTTACCTGCCATCCGGTTGCCTGGCTTCAAGTAAATGATGCGTCTGAGTAGGTGTAAAATAATGCTTCCCTGTGGATGGCCTTTCTTGTTGGAGAGAAGCTGGATACCTAGTAATGGACTTGAAGGATTTCAGGTCTTTTTTATGTTCTGAAATGCAATATCCAATTTAGGTGATTTTCAAATGAATGTGGCAGCATGGAAATTTCAAGAGTATCTTTCAGAGCTTTACTAATTTTAGCAGCATTAGGCCTGACAGCCTTAATGTGGAGCAATGATGATGAAGATAAAAATCTGTAATGCTTCTTGCTGCTGCATCTTCGGCGGGCAGCGGTGTCCTGTCCCAGCGTGATCAGCAGCAGCGGAGTTGCTCTGATGTAGGTGCAGTAAAACACACCTTTAATTACCGACACAATTAGTTCTGCTGCTCCTCATGGTACATTGTACAGTTCATTGAATGTTCATGAATATTTATGCCATTGTCCACAAACCAGAGGTATAAAACAACTTCTGTTGGGGGCTGGTATTTCAGCTACCGTGAATGTGTGCCATTCTTCAGAGCACTCCAAAAAATACCCCTTTTGACTTGAGGAGCTGCAGCCTCTGTTCTTTCACTCTGGATGGATTTGTCTGGGCTTGTGAATACGTCTGGACATTTTTTGAGTCATTTTGAAATACCAGGGTAACGTTCTGCCTTCAAACAAAGCAGCTGAATGAAGTTACGCTCTTAGACTGAGACACCGATCCCGTCCTCCGCTTTTCGGCGTGACGGCCCGTCAGCGCCAGCTTTTCCCCGGCACGGGATGGTGGCCACTTGCTGCTCTCAGTGCGAGAACAGATGCAAAAAGCAGCCTGGAAACTCTGGGAGTAAATAGCATGGTATTAATGAGAATCAGATGGGCTGTTGTGAGTGCAGGTTGAAGCCCTCAGGTGGTAGGGCAGGCAGATTGATTCCCATTGAGCTGTGTCCACGAAGCAGGTCAGAGCTGGAGGGGGTGACGGCGTCGTGGCTGGGATGTCGGCAGTGGGAGGCCACACAATGTCACTGGGAGAGAAAAGAGCCGCTCCAGAGACAGCGGTGCAAAGGCTGAAAGAAAGAACTGCCCAAAGTTTCCCTGAGGGCACTGTAACTTTCCCAGGCAGAGCTTTGTGCCGTGCCTGTTCAGCGATGGGCAATGCAGTGACTTCCAGAGAAAAAACCCGGGGTGTGGACCTCAGGCTCTGCAGACTCTGGAATAAGGCTGCTATTCTTATACAGTTCCTTAGAGCTTTTGGATTTGGTTGGGGTTTTTTGGGGAAGGTTGCAATGTAGACCCAGTCACACAGGTAAGGTACGAGTATGAGGTGCACATGGTGAAATCCAGGTACTCCACCCCCTGATGTGCCACCCTGTCCAGGACCCAGCCTTTGGCTGTGACTGCTCCATCCCCTGCTCCTGGAGATGGTAAGCATCCATTCAGTGCCCAATATGCTCAGCACAGGCTGGAAGTGGACTGTCAGGCTGTGGGGAGAAGCTGGAAGGTTTCTTCCCTTGGACACGTGGAATTGTAAACTGGAAACCACTGAAGACTAAGATTTTGAAGTGAATTAAACTGTGTGCTCAGAAGGCTGAGAGCTCCTAAATGCATTAATGAATAGTGCTGGAGCCCCCAAACCAGTGATTTGGAAGTGAAGACAAAATCAGTCCTGAGGTACCACAGCTCCTTATTGCGTGATGGGTTTGGAGGATGCGGAGCCGGCAGCCTGTAATGTTGGGAAGGGACCTGCTCACCCAGGGACTGCAGGGGTGGTACCAGCCTGGTAAAACCCAAACGTCTCCCCCCCCTGTGCTGCTTGGGGTGTATTTCCATTGGAGCAATGGGATAAGCCACGCGGTCTGTGTGCTGCCGTGGCTTTGCAGGGTCCTGCAGTGCCCTCCCACACTTCTGCATGGGAACAAACAGCTGAATCCGGCCTTTCTGCTGCAGCAACAGGCTCTTCATTTTGTACTTCAGAGTATGATGATCTCTCTTTATACACAGCCTGCTGGGAGAAGGAAAGCCTGGTACAGCTATTACAGTGGAAGCCCTTCCTTGGGACTGTCCATACTTAACAGAGATGGGTGTGCGAAGGTGGAAAACACGTTCGTGTGATGTATGTATCCCTCTTCCAGGTTTAAAGGAGAGAAAAGGAAGCCCGTTCAGCTGCATGGCTATTTCCCCGAATGGTGGGTGGAGCTTTCCCTGGGTACAGTTTCTCTTTTTGGTGTAATTGGTTCCTTATGGCTGGCTGTTCCCTGTCTGTCTCTGTGCTGCCTCCCCTGCAAGGTCTGAAACAGCGAATTAACCAAGTTAAACAAGAATCTCAATGCACTTTGTCATATATAATCACACTTCAGAGACCCAGCAAAAGCTGTGTGAATATCAAATGTTGGTTATTAGAGGGAAGGTAAAGCTCAGACAAATTTGAGACCTTGTAACAGAAAGCTGGCCGCTTGGGCTGTAATGTTCGGTGTTTGGCACCTTACTTTTAAGTGTGTAAGTGTCTGTGTGTCTTCCTCTTCTGGGTGAAGGGGCTGGTTTGCAGGCGTTGGTCAGGGGAGTTACAAGCTTAAAGACAAATAGTTGACTGAAGATTTTGTGCATCTTTTATTTGTAGGACTGCAGTTCTTCAGATGGTTGCTATCACAGCTGAGAGTTTTAGAGATGGACTGAGGCAGGAGGGGTTTCTTCATCTGGGGTCCTGGCCCCAGGGAGGTGGCATCGATGCTGGAGGAGTGTGGGCTGGAGAGTGATCCAGTTGCCTAGCCCATGGTTCCCAGTCCCTCTTAGATGCACAACTCCATCACAGCCCCAGTCGTGGTCTGGAGATCTCATGGCTGCTTCCTGCCTGGGAACAAATTGCTGGTCACTCCGAGTGGCTTTTTCTACTGCCTTGTAAATGCTTTCTTGGGAGATGAGTCCCAGGATATGATTTGTGGGTCAATTAAGCCCTCATGGAGTTTCATTTTCAGGGCATAATGTAGGTGTGTGCAGGTGTGTGAACTGCTTTGCAGCTCTGGCCTGAGGTGTTTGGGTGTGAGTGGATCATGGAAGCACTGAATGGTTTGGGTGGGAAGGGACCTTAAAGCCCCCCCAGTGCCACCCCCTGCCCTGGGCAGGGACACCTCCCACCAC
>JAOXNH010000049.1:41425683-41436761 GCA_028566575.1 Bartramia longicauda
TTATTTGGTTCTTACAGCTACTCTAATATGTGTAAATAACACACAGTGCAACTGCTTCTTGATACTGAATCCCAAGGCTCAAGTCTGGTCCTCTGTTTTCAGTCAATGAAAACCAGATAACAAAAGAGACACGATAGATGCTATTTTGTAAATAAACTATATTTTGAAATTTCCATGAGAGGTGTCTTGCAGCTGTCTGGAAGAGAATGACCATATTTCAAATTGCAATTCAAGACCTGTGAAGTCTTTAACGTTGGTATTTTTAACATGTGATATCCACCTGTTTGCCACTGAGGACATCACAGTGAACGTGCCTGTTGTTGGCAGTGAGAGGGTTAAGTCTGAGCTCACTGAAACCTTTTTTAAGCCTGTGCTTGTAAAGCAAAGGAGGATTTCTTAGTAATATGCTACTTGAGCTCATTTTAGCCCTGAGCCTTTCTTAAGGCAAAACCCATCAACTGCATTAGGAAGTGTACATACTGGTCATTATCGAAAGATTTTAGACTTCCCCAAGGAGATGTTTAACTAATAAGAAGGTTAACTGTGCATATAGACTTGTCAGTCAAGCGAACACTAGTCTACAAAATCCTCCCATAAAGGAGAACAAATAAAGGGAAAAAAAAATAGCTGGAGCATGCAGTTTCCCACGTTCGTAGGGCACAATTTCTTCTCTCGCTGGATGGTGGTTTCGTGTCAGTATTCCGTGGCTCCGAGGAAGGAAACTGCTGTCATTAGTATGGCCTTAACTGCCTAATGCAGCGTGATATCATCTGCATTACTCCTGTGCTGTAATAAAGTAATAATAATTTTGAGTTTAATTTAAGCATATTCCTGTTTACATGTTATAAATAACTGCAAGATATCGATAGGCAACCGGTCACTGTGTGTGTTAGCCTGTCATCATCACGATAGCTTTTAATGATTTTTTTAAACCAAACATTTTTCAGCTCTTTTAAGGACTGTAGTGTACAGAAAATTAAGTCATTTGCAGTGAATATTATGATGGAAATCTCTGAACTTATATATAATAAAGCTTAAAACCAGTCCAAATAAGGATTTTGGGAGCACCCACTTGTTTAACAGAAAACACTGCAAGTGACTTTACAAAGTGGCATTAAATCTGTCTTAATTTTCTATGTATGGGCATTTAATCAGGTTCCAAAACTCTTAATATGGGCCAACAGTTTGGATGTAGAACATACAGCCGACAGCCTGGTTTTCCTGTAGTTATTAACATTATGCACGAGCTGCTGGCACCAGCGAGGCTCGTCCTTAATGGACCCTCGACAGCACCAGCGCGTGGTTTGTGCTGCAGAACTTGCCTCCATGAAGTGCGTTTTCTCTTCCTCTCTGTGTCTTTGGGAGAGAATGAGACGTGGAACCACAGCGCCAGGAGAACATTTTGGCTTCTAAAATTATCTCTGAATAATTTTAGTTAAACATCAGTGTGCTGAAATTGCAGAATTCCTGCCCATACTCGTACTTCTGCTGCCCCCGATTTTGAGCCATTTTCAATATTGTTTTGAATTCTTCAGATCTGACATCTCCCAGTCTTTAGCGATCTTGTCTGGAAAGGGAATGAGTGAGTCACAGAAAAAAGCCCTTTAGGCAGATCTCCTCACAGCCCAATTCTTCTTCATCTTTTAAATTGGAAATGTGCTGTTGCAGAAAGCCCAGGGTAAGTGGCACCAGTTGACGAGTGGAGCGGCTCCCGTTGGTCCCTGCTGACATTCCACAGGCAACGGGGCTTTCCCGGGTGCTGGCTTTTGTCCCCCTGTGCCTGGGCAGGGAGTCCCCGGGTCACTGCGGTCAGGGTGGGCGCCCTGGGAAAGTCCTGCATGAGCAGCTCAAACCCATCATGGATCCATAATAACATTTTCCTTCTTGGGCTGAAGGCCAGTCCTGTTCCATCGCTGGCTGCGGACGAGGCTGGTGCTTGGCTCCATGACCCTGGCTGAGGAGTGTGCCCAAGGCAAGGGCCGTCTCTGAGGAGTAACTGACCCTCTCTGCCCACGTGTGAGAAATCCTTCTGCACGTGTGCTCTGTCCTCATCGTGCTGCACAAGCAGGAAAAACTTTGAAGAGGAAGGAGAAACATGCTAGTGCCCACCCCTGGTGCAGGAGAGCTTTTACTGGTGGCAGAGTTCAGAGATGCTGGGGGTGCCTTTTTCACGGAGACTCGATGGCATTTCTTTCCTTGCTGACTGTTCCATACTGGAATGGTATCACCCACCCTGCTGGTTTTACTGGAGTAACGAAACCTGTGTGGTTCAAACAAACAGGTCCCCATCACTGGGGCATTAAAAGGCATCTCCTACCCCAGGTTGTCATCTTGATGTGACTTTGTCCATGGATATTGCTGAAAGTGGTGGCATTGCTGGCAAACAATTCTTGTGTGACAGAAGGCACAAAACGGGGACGCAAAGCACTACAGCTGATCCTCACCCAAAACAGAACTGAAAACCCCAAGCCCTCTCCTTTCAGCCAGGTGTGCAATTGAATGGACACAAAATGTAGCCCGAAATGGGATGGATGCAATGACACACCAGTGAAATCTTACACTCTGTTACGCAGCGCTGTGTCGGTAGGAATGGGTACACAACCTTTCAGTGAAGCCATCAGGCTGGTGGATGTGCTTTTGGGTTCTTTTTGCTGCCTTCACGTTAGTACAAACGCCATGTGGCATCCTCCTGCCCCGGCAGTCCCAGGCTGTGCCTTGTGGTTCTGTCGTGGAGTCGCCGCTGCTCCGGATCGTGCGCCTCTGCAGAGCCCAGGGGCGAACCTGCCGCGGAGCGCTCCCCGTCCGGGCTGCTTGGATGTATTGGTGGTGTAAAATCATCAATTACACAGCACGGCTTCGATCCCTGTAACATCGTGTTGCCAAACTGCTTAATAATGGCATTAGCAAACTGGAATTGAATTTCTCATAGATGGTCTGAGCCAAGTTTGTGACAGCTGATTCACTGCGTCGCTGATTCACTGCTCTTCCCCACTTCCTAGACCCTTGATAAATCAAACTCTACACACATTTAGTTATTTTTAATTTGCATCTGTGTTATGAAAAGTAGGAGGAATTCAGTTCCTCAAGGGATGGCAGCACTTCCCAAGAAATTGTTTTGTCTGTTTTGCAGAATTTGGTCTCCCATCCTTAGCACTAACCCTTTCCTTTTTGTCCCCAGATGTCACCCCACGAGAAGCCCTGCTGCCACCTGAGTTGTGCCAGGGAGTTGTTACACCGCTGCCTTTTGGAAAGTGTTTTTTCTTGTAACTCCTTAACTGTTCTGGTAGTTATTCTTTAAATGTTTCCCTCTTCCCAGCCAGAAACCAGGCTCTGGTTCCTTTCCTTTGACCTCATGGCCCGGAGTAACCGTTTCAGTGGGACATTTGGCACTGGCTCCTTCGCGTGTTGCCTGGATTATCCGGGCAGTTTTGGGGTAGCTGAAAGCCACGGGGTTGTTTCTGCTGTTATTTCCTCAGCTTTTTGCTTCCAAAAGAAGCAACTCCTGACTGACATGAATCTCAGCCTTCATCTGTAGCATCAGGTGCGGGTCAAATCTCAGCTGTGTTTTGCATCAAAAAAGCCCAAAATCCCATTCTCCAAGTATGTAACTGCTCTTTGGGATGCTGCCGCTTCTCTTGCCCTGTGTCACCTCCACCCTCTCATTGTCACCTTCACAACCAAGGGTTTCTCTTACCCCAGGTCACCGGGCACAGCTGGTGTTGTGCCCACGGAGGTTATGTCCCCAGGGGACCCCCCGTGGCCGGGGTGTGGGAAGGAAAGCAGGAGGGCCCTGAGCACTCTCAGGGTGCCATCCCTGCGGGTGGCAGAGGGATGGGGCTGGAGCAGGACAGAGGTGCTGGTCCCACCCCTGGGACACTTTCAGCCTGATGCCAGGCTTTGAATGGCTGCTGGGACCCTGTTTGGGCAAAGGGAGCGCTGGAATCCTCTGGAAAAGGTGGATACTTTCCTTGCATGAGACTTTGGTTATAATTACTGAGAAGTGTTTAAAAGTGCTCAAGTGACAGAAAAACATTGCACACCTTGGTATCTAAGCAGAGAGGGAGGCTCCTGCTGGTTGGCAAATGTGTCGGCTCCAGGAGCAGGAAACAGCAGGACTTGCTCTTGTGGATCTTGTAACTTTTGATACGGCTTTTTCTTCCCTGCTCTGCTGAGGTTTGCTTTACTGCACAATGATTCCAAATTCAGCAATTTACATCTCTCTTAGCTTGAACAGCTCTTTCCGCCGCTCGTTACTTTGCAGACACCGTGAAGGATCCCTACTCCCAGGCAGCGTTCCCCGAGGCAGCCCGTTGTGTTGGAATTTCCCCCATTGCAGGATCCTCCGAACCCTCTCGTGCTGCCTGTTAAAACAGAAAGCCCTTCCCGTGCCACATGCAGCCAGATCGGCCTCTTGCCTTCGGTATGGAAAGTGCACTTAATGCTTGGAAGGGGAAGCAGCAGCAAAAAGGTGCTGCTGGAGAGAAAAGAACAGGGTTGGTTTTTTTTCTTTTTTCCCAAAGCTTGATGGCCTTGAGACAACCTGTCCGTGTTTTCAGGGGAAGCAAATTGCTTAAGTGTTTCCAGAGGGATATCTTTTAATTTCAGCTTTTTGGCCTGGAATGAAGGCACAGTAATGGTCTGTCTAAACAACATATGGTGATGCTGTACAGAGATGTATGAGCTCATTCAAATGCTGAAAAGTTGATAGCTTAATTAGCTGCTGAGGTACCTCTGAGGGGATACAGCTGGAAGATGTCCAAGGTCCCCCACTTCTCAGGGGCTGTGTCCCAGCTGCCGAAGTCCCTGCTGTGCACTCTGGTGCCTGCCCATGGTGGAGCTGCCTCCGCACAGCATGGGGACCTGTTGATATCAGAGAAAGCCCTCCTGGAGAGATTTCTCTGGATGAAAATGTCTAGGAAAGTAACTGTCCTTGGCCACATGAGCTGTGCTTCATCAGGCGAGGGCTGGGTAAGGCTGGGTCCTTTGAAACCAGGATTTAAGAGCACGTCCTAAAACAGGCTGGTCAGTCCTCAGTGATGTACTCCACAAGCAGCACGAAGGAACCTGCTCTTACAGCGGGTTTTGTTCTTCCTTTTGGCTGCTTTCAATGTGATGGGCATGTCCTTTGATCTTGTTTTATGGTTTATCAGCATTTGCCATAACAATATTTCTACAGCTTTTAACTTCAGAGAACCTAATTGCTGTATTACATCTCTTTCAGCAGGTACCCGCCTCTTGATTCCTTTTTTTCTCAGCTCCCTTTTCCAGGCGACGGTGCAGCAGCGCCTGTGCCTGGACTGAAATGCCCCGGCTCCACTCCAGCCGAGTGGCCCAGGACAATGCTCAGTGATCTTCTGGCACAACCTGAATTGTGTCTTGGGTTCCCTAAGTGGTGCAGAGCCATCTTGAGGAAGAAATGGCCTTTATGAAATGCTTTCTTTATCAAAAGCTTCAAAGAAGCTTTTTAGATGAGGTTGCAAGTCAGACGTTCAAATTTATTATTCTGAGAGGTTAAAAAATAGATGAATTGTAATATTCTTTCTTCTCAGGTCATTATGCAGTACCCTCTCTACTTGGTAAGGAGAGAGTTGCTTTTTTATC
The DNA here is from genome assembly GCA_028566575.1 of Bartramia longicauda. Lineage (NCBI taxonomy): Eukaryota > Metazoa > Chordata > Aves > Charadriiformes > Scolopacidae > Bartramia > Bartramia longicauda. The sequence continues at coordinate 41,431,285 of JAOXNH010000049.1, forward strand.
TTTTCTGAGCCTAAAACCAAAGGCTTTTTTGTAGTAGAAAAATAGTCAGAATAGCATTGCGGTGAATTTTATTAAAAGCCCATACAAATGTATCTACATATGGTAAATATATTCAACCTGCTCTGTGTACTGCAGCTTGTGCTGAGCTCTTATTAAAAATGGGCAGAAACGTGTAAGGTCTAATATGTCAGATCGCTTAAAGCACAGCAAAAGGCAGCTTAAGGTCAGTTTAAAGGGTGGTGGTTTTTTTTCAACTCTAGTTGGTGAAAAATGTTTACTGAGTTTTGTGTGAAAACTTTTAACCTGTGAATTCCAATTTCATGGTTCACTCGTACGTGGGAACCTCATTTGAGGTGTGAGCAGTTCTGATCTGATTAGTGTCAGGCGTTCTCCCGTTCCCGGCTGGAGGGGCCGAGATCTCCGTGCTGGGATCCACCCGTGGGGATGCTCGGGCAGGCGCCGGGCGCTGGTTTCCGTGGGTACCCTCATCCCTCAGTCATTCCCCCGAGGAGCTGTGCTGTTTATCCGCAGTGAGAAGGGTACAAATGGTTTTCACCCCCACCAGGTGGGATGTACTGCCCCTCGACTGCCTCCCTCCTCTTGTATCCAAAGCAGGGAAACCACAGCTTGAATTTAGGTTTTCTGCCAGGAGCCCTCACTTGGAGTTCCTCTGCACCTCATACAAAATGGAGAGTGCCTTTTTTTACATTTATTACCCGGAGCATCGCCCGAGCGCTCCCCAGGTTTTATCCAATGTGACTTTTTCTAACCTTGTGGAAATTGCAGTGATGGAAGGTGTATCAGCAATTTTCAATCTTATTTCTTTTCCAGTCGTGCCTCTCAGCTTGCTTAACAGCGTAATGAATGAGTTCACAGGTGTTTTTCTCTCACTATCTTTGGGTGGTTTGAAAGGAGCTATATTTTGGTCAATGAGACAGATGGTAGAGAGGCAAGGTGAACTAAAGTTTACCTTCTTTCCTACATGTCTAACAGAATATGATTAAACATTAAAGCCATGCAGTTAATTCTGCTGTATTTACCAAAAGAAAATTTTCTGAGTGGTTGTTATGGAAACAGTAGCCCTCTGTCCTTCCAATTGGAAAAGATTTATTTTAAGGGAGCTAAAAACCTTTAAATATTCAGCAAGTGTAAAAAGGTGAGATCATAATATTCATCTTACATATCCCCTACAAAGCTTCAAAAACTTTCCTGGCGATGAGAAGACGGTGCAGCGTGGCAGGGGAGAAAGGCCTGAGAGCCCATTTCTAACGTGGAACAGTGAAGGGACTCATAAATATGGGAAACGGGAGATTCAGAGGGAAATGAGAGTGCTCGAGTGGGGACGCGTCACCACGTCCCAGCCCTGCCTGGGAGAAGAAATCCCCCCGGACAGGAGCTGCCTTGCCCAGGGGCATCACCCTTTGCCCGGGGGGTCTGATTCCCCTGTCCCCTTGTGCCCCCCCAGCGGGGCTGGGGTGTCGGGGCCTCTGTTGTGACTTCCTGCCTGAGCAGGGTCTATTTCTGGGGGTTTTGGGGTCTCTGTGCTCTATGAAAGGAACAGCCCCCCGGGAGTCAGCACCCCGGCACCTTCGGATGACAACTTACAGCGCTGTAATGTGCTGAACAGTCACATGCATTAAAAAAAAACAAACCAAACAAAGAAAAAACAAAGGAAAAGAGACATTCCCGAACTGATAACAAAACAACCCGCCCAAAGCTGCAGCAGATACTGGGGAAAATTGCTCCCTGAAGTACTGTCAAACTGAAAATCAAGCTGCAGCTTCACTACATTCCTGGTTTTTTTGTGCTCACTCTCAAAAAAAATATTTAGGGCTCAAATATAGATTGAAGAATTATTATTTGTTTTACACTGTAAATTAATTATAAATATATCCTGAATTGGAATTTTCTATTTTCTAACGTTTCTTTAGCTACAGCCACATTTAGGTATGTGTTGTGTTCCTGGCAGGGATTTCTTTCTACATTAGTTGCTTTCAGGTTACAACCTGGATACGGATGAATCTGAGCACTATAATGAGGCACAAACCTTGAATTCTTTTCTATTTTGGTACGAATCCATAATGATTAATTGCACTGATTGACTGGTGATGGGGAGAGCGGGAGGAGGAAGTGGAGGAGGCTGCAGCCAGGGAGCGTGGGACCTGGTGCCACGTCCTCTCAGAGGTGCCATGGTTGGCCCTTCACGGAAAAGGTGAAAAACGGGGAATCTCAGACAAAAGGAGATGCCCTGTCTGGGAAGGCAGCTGGTTAAATGCAGAACATCAGCTTTTTAGACTCCGTGTAGAGCCGGCATTTCCCGCTGGTGCAGAAAGGCTGGTGGGCGGGTGGGTGGCCACACCTGCAGTCCAGGTATCCTCTCTTCCTCTCATTTCCAAGGACTCTCCCCTAATGCTGACATCACGTGCTGACTCCAGTGTTTTCCCATGTAAGCATTTTGACTATAATTGAGAAAGACGCTGCTTGCAAACTCTCATCTGAATTTAACTCACAATATTTCATTGTATGCCAGAAATAGTTTATTAAGCTTCCAGATCAAACAGGAGCTAACATAGGGAATGGAAAACCAATGCTGCTTTAATTAATCCTTTGGTTTTGAGAAGGGGAGGAGGAGAATGCGACTTTCAGTGGGGAAAAAAGTGAAATTAACCCACTTCCAAACTCCGACAAAAGCACAGCTTTTGGTAAAAGTCCAGGTGTTGCAGGTGCAACGGGAGAAGGAGGAATCGGGGCACTCCAATATCCAGACTTTCCATGTCGTGGAGGCGTTTGGAACCATTAACCCTGCTCCGTGCCACGTGCCCTCCGTTTCGCCGGTCCCTGGCAGGGTGTGAGTGTCACCTCCTGTGACAGACCCTGCCAGCCCTCTGGGGAAGGAAGCGATTTCAGTCCCACCTGAGGTGCATCGTGTTCTGTTCCTCGGGAGGTTTTACAATGACATGGTATTTTCCTGTTAGATTTTACACTGGAGAAAATGACATTTGTGTAACTTTGAGGATCTTTGTCCTGTCAAATCCGTTCTCTACTTTACAGCTGTTAAACCATTTCTAAACACTGTCTGTTACTTTTCGGGCTGTGTTTCCAGAGAGGAGGGATAGGAAGCATTAGCAGCTGCCGAGTCCCAGGTTCTTCCATCTCAATTTCCACACTGGGGTAGGGAGGATTTCCCTGTCCCACAGCGTTTCCCACCCTGCTGCTGGTGCCGGGCTGTGACCCCCGTGGGCCAGGGCTGAGGGTCTCCAGATGGTGGTGGCTTCTCCAGGGTGGAGGAGACACCGGTGCCCCCCCGGGGGTGGCACTGGCTGCCCCGTCCTCACCAGAGCTGTCTGTTTCCTTTTGTGTGAGCGTAAGCAAAAGGCTTTAGGTGACAATCGAAGTCTCTCCATGCTCGGGGAGCAGCGTGGTCTCGTTCATACACCTCCTTACCATATGTTCCAGATGGATATGGACCTTCAGCTGAGACCCATCGCTGTTGTTTCTCTTGGCACAATTTTGGCAGCCCCTGGTTACCCTTGCCCGTGGCGTGCAGATCCTCGGCGCAGCTCATCCAGCAACTCTCCTTTCATTCCGCAGATGAGAGGCAGAGCCAGGAGAGGAGGTGGGCAGGGGGCAAGGCTGGGGGGGGCTGCTGGTGGGGTTTGCTGGGACGTTGCCCTTTTCCTGCACACCTTTTGAAGCAGGGGGCTGTAAAGCATCATCTCTCTTGTGTGAGCCCTGCCGTGGGGGCCAGGGCAGCAGCTCAGACCTGGAGTGATCATCACCCCCGGTGTGTGGCTGGGGTCTGTGGGAGGAGGGGGCAAAGGAGGGAAAGCTGCTGCTGGGGACTCTGGTTCACGTATGGATCCCTCCTCGGTAGCAGCCTCACTGCTGGCCACGTGCAATAGCCCTCAGTCGTCATTGTCACCTTGGCTCAGAGGTTTCCTTGTGTTCATTCTCTCTCTGACATCTGCAAAAAGCACAGCAGAAAAGTGCATCTACTCCCAAAATGTGGCCGTTTCCAAGTGAGGAAGCATCCTGGGACAGGGGTGTAGGCAGGAAGGGTGAGACCAGCAGGGAACTGGAATTTTGGTAAATGGCAAAAATAAGCATTCCAATGAAGGGGAAAAAGGGGGGGGAAAAAACACCCCCCTCCCCCCCAAATAGCCGTATTGTGGGATCTGTGAAGGCAGTGGGCAGGATCCGAGGCAGGCTCAGGCCAGAGAGAGCTGCTGTTCTGCCCATTGAGAAGGAAGAATTGCACCCGAATAGGTTATTTTAGCACCAGGGTCTATCGTGGGGGGGGGTCTCACCCAAGCAGCCCATCCAGCCCTGTTTGCTTTATGAGACCTGACAGGAACCCTGCATAAAATCTGATGGCTTCAGGCAGGTGATTAGTGTAAGCACAGTGTATAATTAGTGAAGATGTTTATTGTGCAAATTAATGGAAATGAAAGCTTTACTTGTGCACATTAAATTGAAGCGTTTGTGTGGGTTTATGTGTGCAATGAATTCCGGAATTTTTTGGTGCCTTCCTTTCAGGGCAAACACACCCCTTCCCCTTCCCAAACTGGTGAGGGGTTGGATCTGGTTGGTGCTGTGATGAAATGGTGTTTGAATTTCCAGAATCTGTTTTCTGGTGTTATTATTATTATTATTATTATTATTATTATTATGATGATGATGATGATGATGCATCCCATGAGGCTTGTTCCCATCTCCCCCTGCTCCTTGCAGGTTTTGCTGTCTCCCTGCCCCATCCCGCCGTGGGAAAGGGAACCTTTTCTGTGCCTCCCTTTTTCCCTGGTTTTGGCATCTGGCAGGATGAGGCAGATGCTGATGATGTGGAGGTGTCTCCCCATGTTCAGAGAACCGAGGGCTCATCTTGCTCCCACTGGTGCACAGTGAATTAGTGGGGCTGAGGCACTGCGGGAAAAGAGATTCAAGCCTGAGTGTTTGGAAGTGGAAAGGTTTTTAGTGAGGCACTTCTAAAAAAGTGTGTTCACTGAAAACCTGCCTGAGAAGCCAAAGAACCACCCGGTGTGAAAGCTTTTGCCTCAAAGTCCCCTTTAAATGCCGGGAGAGCGCTCAGACGGGCTCTGCCAGCTGGGAAGAGTCCTTCCAAAAGCCCGTTGAAGTTCATAGCTCTGGTATTTCACAGGGTGCCTTGTCCTTCCCTCTTTAGCTTGTCCCTGGCTCCTGGCATCAGAGACAGGCCCCACTAATGTGTTACTCCAAAGGCAGTGTTTCAGTTCCTACACAGACATTTAAAATGCTTTATATATTTTCTGTTTCCTGAGGACTGTCATAATAAAGTGTTATCACCAGAGTTCATAAATGGCTTGGGTAGACCATGGGCAGTATATGGGAAATAAGCCATCTTTTCTTTTACCCTGTGTTTTTAATAGCTTCTTAGTTTTTCTTACTTGGTTTTGTTTTGTTCATTTTTTTTTTTTTAATTCCCCTTCCTCCCCTTCCCCCCC
>JAOXNH010000049.1:41436921-41454668 GCA_028566575.1 Bartramia longicauda
GAATAAACAAACATGTCAGGCTTTGCACCTTCAATAAAAATCTGCCCATAAACAGATTTTAAAAAGTAAACAGTACATAATAATGAACACACACGCCTAGATTTGCAACCCAACATCCACCAGCTTTTTATCTCCTCCTCCTGATACCAAATGGATCCGTTGGTGCCTTTCTTGTCAATAACATTGAGATCACCTTCAGTTTCCTGGTGAAATGTCCTCAGGTGTTCCCAAATATTGGCGGGGACGGTGGGTTGGCTTTTACTGGATTCACCACCTCTCATGGAGCCCAGGCCAGGGGGATTCAGCCGATGGGGCTGTGAAAGTCACTGGATTAATTTTTCACTTCCCAGCAGAGGTGTGGAGGGGCTGCGGGAGAGACCTCTTCATGGGGCGAGGTGGAGGCGCTGCACGGGTATTTCCACTCTGACCACTTTTGCTTATAATTTTATTGAAGTAAAGAGGAATAAGAAAGTGGGTTTGTTTTTCTCTTTCTGTATTTTGAAGGGAGAAATGAGACCATGCGGTATTTTGATAATTTTTCTGGTGTGTCATAGGGACCATGGGGTTCCTGCTCCACTGGGTCCTGTTGCTCCTGCTGTCTTTATCACCGGGAAAGAGTCCAGTTGAAAGCACCCATGGGACTGGGAATCCCTTGATTTTTTGGGCCTTTGTGCCCATATTTAATGTACAATGCCCACCACTGGGCATGGTCTCCTACACTAAGTACTGCCCCGACCACACACCAGCACAGAGCTGTGCCGAGCCCCAGGTGTCTCTGGCCATCAGGGAGCTCCAGCAACATCTCCATGCCCCTGGGACCTGCGTCTGCAGGAAGGAGGTGCTCTGTATGGTGAGTCACAGGTGAAGCTGGCAGGAATTTAGGTGCCCAGGTCGCCAGTGCTGGGGTTGGCCGCTCCAATGGCTTGTGGCCATATGGGAACATGCGCTGTGTGTGACCGTGCTGGCTGGGGATCTCTGAATGTGGGTCTGCAGCTCCCGTGAGAGGGTGGCCAACAGCTCCCCATGCAGGAGGTGGCCCTGGGGAGCTGGTCCTGGCCCCACCAGAGTCCCCCAGCTCCTGAGGGCTCTGGAGAGGTTTGTTTTCCACCCGACTGTGCTGCTCTTGCTCCATTACATGGTCTCTTGCCTCTGAGCTTGAGTTATTGCCTACATGCATGGGTAGAGCCTTTGGAAAAAACCCTAAGCATGTAATTAAGAGAGTCAGTATATTTTACGGGGATAGTGACTAAAGGAAACAGCTTTTCACTGTAGTAATTGTGAGCGGCTGTCAAAAGAGATTTGTGGCAAAGGGAGGTCAGTTGGGAAGGGAGCTGCTGCTGGAAGAAAACTGACTTCCTTCGTGAAGGGGCATAATTGCCTTCATCAGAACGATGACTTTCTACAGATGCTGTGCATATGGATGGGCTTGGATCTCTCCGGGCACACACTGCCTGCGCTGCAATCTGAGACCAAAAAACCCCTAAAACCAACCCCGCAGCCCTTCCTGAAGAGAGGGGGGTGGCAGCAGGTCCTGCAGAGCCAGGAGGTTCCATACCAGCTCTTACACTTTGTGTGGAAGTGCTGAAGAGAAGAGGGATTTATGGGAGCGTGAAGGGGCTGAGCCAGGGCGGTGGGGTCTGCCCAGGAGCCCGGCAAGGGGAGAGGATGGAGATGGGAAAGTCAGAGAGCCTTTGGTGTGGCCGCAGTGAAGTTCACCTGCAGGAAGCCCAACTCCATTCACTGCTCGTCTCCTAGAAAGGGCTCCATTGTTAGACAGCCTTGCTTCAGTGCCTGCACTTCTGTTTCTGCTGCTTTTTCCCCCCTAAAACGCCCCGAGGTGTGTTTCGTGAGGCTGAGTTTGATGCTGTTTTCTGGGGCGCGTTGCAGCCAGGGCTGGCTGGGGAGCAGAGCCCCTGGGAGCTGCTCTCGGGAGCCTGCTGTGGTGTCACATCTGCGGGGACAACCCCGGGGTCTGAAGTTGGATTTTCAGAGCCTTGCAGCACTTTTCTCTCCTTCCGTGTATTTTAACAAGAAGTGTGTTAGTGTGTTATAGTAACAAGGCTTTGTCTTCAAACTGAAACAATGGTAGCTAATTTAGCAATGAAAGAGGTGAAAATGCTCTTAGATCTTCCTGTGGAAGCCAGGAGTAAACACGAGCAGTGATTAGTTTAAACCAGAAAAGTGTTTATTTTTGAGTTGATTTGCTGACACCTGTATGCAATGGCAATGTAGATACACAGATAAAGACAGAGTAAAATGAGGCTTTAACTGAAGTATTTGGGTTGCTACGCTCTGCAAATACTTGAAGAAGTGACATATTAATGTATCTTACTTGTTTTCCAGTAAGTCATTAGTCGCTTAAGTGAAGTTGCTCATGCCAGTTTTCCCTTTCATTAAATATTCATGTTTACTAATGGAAATTGTCTTGACAAATCGGTCAAACTGAGCAACTTACGAATTTATGCCATAGACTAAAAAAAGTTGTTTTGGAACTCCCAGTGAGCTGAAGTGATGCTTAAAATCATTAACACTTCATTGATTTTATAATTAAAAAAATCCCTAGAATAAATAGAGCATCCTTTTAGACGTAGCAGAGCTGTTTATCTCAGTGCTTAGTATTAATTTTCATAATTTTTTCCCTGAAAATACCCATGAACATCTAAAGATGCTTTTTGTTGCCAAGCCTTAGTATTCACTCTGAGCCAATCTGCGCGGGAGGGGGGTGCAATGGGGCTGTGTGGAAAATGAAGGATCCTGCCCTAAAAAGGTCCAAACTGGCCATTAATGACCATTAGTAAGAGCAGAGAATCTGCCTGGGGACTCGGGTGTCTCCCCCTCCCCTGGTCATGGATGTACAACGTTCCACAGGGAACAATTACACTGGAAAACCAACTGCCTGAGCTCTGGCAAAAATTAACACTGCTGGAGGCAACAATAACAAGTATTAATTAATAGATCTTTATCTCCTCTAAGCGTGCGTATGTGGCCAAAGGCTTATGATAAAGCCAAACGGGGCTAATTTTTCATGGAGACTAAATTAGCCCATTAACCAATAACTAATAGCCCATAACTAGTTTCATGGAGACTAATATTTCAATTCTTTGCCCCAAAGCATGGCTGCTAGAGTGTCTCAAGGAAAGAGAAGATCTTTTAAATATAGACATGGCTTTTTTTTTTTTTCTTCTTAGCCTAAACTCATTTTGGTGATAACCAGGCTCTTACTTAAAATGAAACAACTAAAATCTTTAAATATAAGCACCTTAAAAATCACATGCAGGCTCTTAGAGCTGTGCCCCATGTCCCTTCCCTGTGCAGAGAGGGAGGATGTCCCGCTCCTGAGGCCCCTCCGGAGAAGGGGATGAGAGCGATGCAGGAGGTTCCTGCCGGGGGGCTGAGGAGGGGATGGGGGCTGCCCCCTCAGCTTTGGCAGCCACCAACTGCTGCTGCTCCCCTTGTATTGAGCCCTGAATGAGAAATTATTGATTTTGCAGTCATCTGGGGCCAACGCTGCACTCGTTGCCTCGCTCTGTGCCCCCCCCAGCTCAGACCCGGGAGTGCGTTAAAAGTAGATGGTGAAGCACAAGCTGTGGGAGGACAGAATGTGTTTCACTCACCAACTTCATATTTCTTGGGATAATGAGAGCCTTCTGTTGCCTCAATATCAATCTATTTTCCCTTCTAATTAGTTTTCATCTGCCTGTAGAATATATTCTAGCAGCGAACTCTGAGCAGCAGCAGAGCCCCGCTTGCAGAAGGTGCTTAGAAACCACCATGGGGACCGGTGGCTTTCAGCAGCCCAGGACCTGTTGGCCAATGTCACACACAAGGAACCTGGCTGCTCCCGCTGCCGTGGGGTGAGGTTTAGCTCCAGCAGAGTTTGTCTGGTAGAAAAGTGCTATTTTTAGCATCCTTAACTACCACAGAAGGAAGCAGAAGTGTCTGGTGTAACAGCTGAATGGCACAGAGCGTTATCCCCTTCCCTGGGACGACAGACGTCAGAGCCCGCCCGCCCGCGATTAATATTTCAAATGAGCAAGGAACTGTTTGTGAAATAATTTACTTTGATTCTACATCACATAGGATTACAGGACAGAGCGTTTAGCAGTGGAGATGGATGAATGGTGTTTAAAATGTATTCACAGTTATCTGACCAAACTGAAAAATGAATTGGTTTTACTGGCGCATGAGCTTTTCTGGTGGGTTTGTTCCCATGTCAATTATGTTTTATTTCAAACGCTTTGAAGCACAGCTCTCATGCTCTTGTAACGTCGCTGTTTTACTCCTTTCACTTGTCAGAGCCCCACTCCTGGATCAGAACTACTCCGAGGTGACACTGTGAGTGGCCACGTGCCACAGACCATCTCCAGTTCAGGTGAACTGGCTGGGAACAACCGGCCTGAGCACAGATCTCATGGAATGTTCACTGAAAAGAATTAGCCACGTGCACCCATAGCAGTGAAATTTCATTAGTGGGTAATTAAAAAAGGAAAAGGGATTAAAATTAGCTGAATAAATGGTTCACTGAGTAATTTGCATAAGAGCTAATTGCCTCAGTAATCTCCTGTAATATACTGTACAAAATTCACTGGATAATACATTAGAAATAAAAAGATGGTAGGATAGCGATTAAAATCTCCATTTATTGCTTCCACTGTGGTTTGTGGCTGCAGGTTGGGAGCCCGGGATGGGATGGGATGGGAAGGGCAGCAGAGCCAGGACTGGGGCTGGACCTGGGCTCTGTCCCTGGGAAGCCTCCCTCAACAAGGAGATAATGAATAACCTGTCGTGTATCTGCAGAGAGAAAGAGGGGAATTAGCTGTCCGGCTGCAGAGAGGTACTTAAAATACCCATCAAGATTTTTTCTTTCATTTCCTCTAATGATTTGAGAGACTTCTCCATCTAGATTTGTTGACAAAGGTCTAATGGAGATTCACAACTTTCCTGAGGCTGTTGGCTCTGGCAGTGCAACGTACATGGGATGATTTGCAAGATAAAAATGTCAAAGTTAAGCAGAGCATTAAGCTTTCTGTTCTGGTATCTTATAACTGGGTTCATCAGGATTTAGTCTTTTTGATCAAGTCAGGAGGTTCGAGATCCCACAAGATTCAATATGATCTTAAGAACTGAATAACTTCCAGTGTCCGATTTCTCCACATCATGCGTAATCCCATGATTGTCTTCTGACTTTCTACCACTTTTGTTGGTTTTTAGAGAAAACAAAAGCTAAAAAACCCCTTTATTTTGCTAAGCTTAGCAAAATAAATTTGTTCTGGATAGGAATGTGTCCCGGCTCAAAATCCAGGATTTTAATCCAGATTTTCTCCTCTTTGTTGACTTTTACCTTTCAAAAGAAGGAAAATTTCCCTGGGCAGAGACTGGATAATCAGAGCAGAGGTTCCACGCCTGGGGGAGTCCGTGGTGGGAAGCTGCTGAGGTTAAAGCCGGTGGCTACTGGGATCGAGGGGATGGGACCGAGCTCGGATGCTAATTGTCTGGGCTCTCCTGGTGAGGTTCTGTAACTCAGGGTGATTTAGATTCTCTAAATTAGGAACCTGCTCCCTCTCTATGACCTTGTAGAGACCTTAGTGATATCAACCTCCTACTTTAAGCAATTAAGGGTAAAATCCTGACCCTAATGATGCTGAGTTTTGCCATTTGTATTATTTAAAGCAAGGAGCTGGAGAGGTGCAGGACTGGTAGAGAATAAATTAAGGAGGTTCAGGGATGATTACGGTGGGGTTTTTACCAACTAAAAATCACCATACTGAGGGCTGTATTAACGTGAAATCCCAGTGGACTGGTGGCCAGGCAGGGGCTGGTGGCCAGGCTCTGCCAGCACCACTACAGGCCAGCAACAAGGCTTCCGTGGGTGTTGCTCCAGTCTCATACCCTGACCCACAGTAGGTTTGTATTTTGCATGAAATGACACAAATTGCACAGTCAGCTGCTTAGTCTGGTTACGGTTCCTGGACTAAGCCCCAGGAGCTGCCGTTTGGCTCTGTGGAGCCGTTGCTCGAGCTGCCCCTCAAGGCTCAGCCTCCCGTCGGTGGGTGATTTAGGAAGGCACTGACGCAGGGGGCGGGTAAACGCAAGGCTGAGGAGCCTGTGAAAGTCAAAACTGAGCAAGCAGCACCCATGATCAATCCCAACGCAGGAAAAAGCCTGCAGAGAGTAGGCAGCTTGTCCAGAGCCCAGGTTTCCTAGGAGATGAGAGGCGTTTCAGAGGTGGCTAATGACGGGGTTTGTAACGCTTGGCTAAAATAACTTTCCCTGCCAGTCCCTGGCAGCTCCAGGCTTGTCCTTGGCTCCGTGACCACCAACACACGTTCAACCAGCACAGGAGATGGAGCTTCTCGCTGCCGCCTCCCCTCCCAGGGTGCTCGGCTTCTCTGGAGCCGGCTCCCAGCTGAACTGTGATTATCAGAGAGCTCACACCGAGCTCCATTGATTACTGTTCCCTCACGACTGAAAGAGTTAATCTATTTCAACAGTGACATGATCAACATTTAACTTTAAATCTTAAAAAAGAAAAAAAAAAGAGTGAGAGAGATACAGGACGAGGAATGGGAAATTTCTCCCCAGCCTAAGCCAGTAAATGTCAGAGTTATGTAAGAACTTTATCTGGAGTAAATCAAGACAAAAATGATATGAAATTTCTCAAATGCCACCTGCTTTAAATTCAGTCAGTGCTTACTGTCATCCACAGCTAATAATTCTGGGCAGCCCAGGTACTCAAAATATGTTGGTTTGTTATTAAATAGAGCTGGATGTCAGTCTGGAGAGGGGGGGCTGGAGTTTAATGCCCCCCGTAGCCACTGGGCATGTACCAGTCAGCATAATGTTGTGTGCTGCGGGATCTAGAAATTCCTGTCACAGACTTGAGTACTGGTATGGGATAGAAATTACCTATTTAGCCTTAAAATTTTGGAAATTGTAGTTGAGGCATCATCCCTGGAGGTATTTAAAAGACAGGTTGACGTAGTGCTCAGTAACACGGTTTAGTGATGGGTTGTTGTTGTTTTTTCAATCAGAGTTAGGTTGATGGTTGGACTGGATGATATTAAAGGTCCCTTCTAACCCAGACGATTCTACGATTCTATGAAATCTAGCTTCACTTTAGTGGTTTTAGTGTCAAAAGCGGGACAAGATGCTGTGTGCAATTTCTGCTGAATCTCCCCATAGTAACGTGCCTGTCTCTGCCTGGGCACAGATCTGCGTGTGCTGACACCCACATCCACCCTTCCTCAGTGCCTTTAGATTCTCCTCTCCTCGAAACCGCAGAATGCAGATAAAGGTGACACACAGCAGCACGTCCGACCGCAGCTCCGAGTGGCTGCAGCGGCTGCGTTGGGACTCATGCAGTTGCCAGAAACCCTTTGGCAGTGGCTTGAATCTGAGCTCCGTGTGTAGAACCGCTCACTACACACTACTCTTAAAAAGGCAGGTTACAGCCCAGCCCTTGCGTGCCCCAGAAAGCAGAAAGATGCTGTTGAAAAGCGGGAGCCCTATTGCCCTAATGCTCCGCTGGCCTCGGCAGGAGCGGCCGGAGAGAAAAGCACCTGGAAGGAATCCACAGTGTTACCTCAGGCATCGACTCACCCCAATAATGGGCTAAAATCTCACTTTTGCTATCACCCTTGTTCGTGGTGTCAGTGTGGACCCTTGACTCTCACGCTCACTGCTAGCCTCGGAGCCGACAGCACCTTCCTCCTCCTCCTCCTCCTGGCCCCCGGGGGATGCAGGGGGGTAACTCAAATAACCACGTACAGCCGGCAGCGCGGTGACTAGTGATTTACATACTTCCAGCCTTTGCAAAATAAGTATCGCCGTTCATCACAGGGCACTATCTAAATTTGTAGCAGAAAGGCTCCTGGCCGCAGGGAACGGGCTTTCTGGCTGGGGCAGGGGGGCGCGCGTCCCAGCGCCCCTGCTCAGGGCTGTCTGCGCCTCTGCTTAGAGATCATTACCCAGTGCTTTCATTCAGCAGAACTTTCATGTCTCGCAAATTAAATTCCTGGGCGAAATAATTACATGTAAATGCTGCTGGGCTATTATTCACAAGGGGCTAATTTTGTAGCCATTTGTTGGCATTTGAAATGTCAAATATATTGCACTGTACCATATGCACCATACAGTTCAAAAACAGAACATGAAAGGCTCCAATCAAGTCTGCAGTTGTAAATTTTGGAGATAGCTGGACATCAGAGGGGAAAAATAAATTGTCCAAGTAAAGCCAAACGAGTATCATATTTCAGATGTGCTTTGTGCCCCCAGATGTTGCTGGGTTCCTGGGGGCATCTGCTGTGGATCCAGAGCCCCAGGCTCCACCCTGGGCAAGGGTTTTCCTGGATGCATTTTCGGCTGGAACCCTGTGCATCCAGTTACAGGAGCTGGTGTTCCCTGTGCCCGCCCACGCTGGGGGTGCGGCAGGGACCTGGATATCGCAGCCTCAGGTCTAACCCCTTATTGCTATTAATGGCCTAATGAGTGATTTTATACACAATTTTGCATTCCTCACCTAGCGTAAGGAACACAGTTTGAAATAATGCTGTATTAAGAGCAGTAGTAGTGTTGTCTGGAGGACCTCGGTTATATGGCTCTTACAGTTTGGGGTTTCATGGGTACCTACTCAGTTTCCAGGTGTCTGGGTCAATATTTTGAGCACCCGCTTCAGGAAAAACCTGAAGTCAGTATCTTTCACCTGGGTGAAAACTGTTCAGCCTCTGCTGTTCTTGTCATTGTGCGTATGCCCAGAAAAGGCTAATTGCTGCCTAATTTGGGTTTTATTTAAACTATCCCTCCCTGCTCTACGGAAAGCAAAGCTTGAGAGATGCCCAGGAGATACCTGCCTTTGGTGCCAGTGTGGAGGCATCTCCCCAGCCACGGGCTGGTCATCCATCCACCCCTGCTGCCGAGGGAGGGTTTGCCTTGTGTAAATTAAGATCATATTTAGGTGTGTATATCCTTGCACATCAAGCATCTCACTGGATGCCATCTCCCCGTGAAGCTGTTGTTGACTGGGACACCCACGCACTCCTGCCTTCTCTCATGGTGCTCCTGGAAAAGCAATCAATATAAACCCCTGTCGTCTCCTCGTGCGACAGATGACTAATGAGTTGTAATTGCTCCCCAACCCTACAGGAAACTAACTTCATGAGGAGTTAAGGATTATCTGGCTGTATGTCCCTGGAAGGTTATTATTCTGGGAAATTAATTTAATTAGTTTAGACCTATTAGAAATATAGAGGGAGAGCAGAAGATTGGCAGGGCAGAGACAGAGCAATATGCTTTTAAACAAATTGTAAAGACTGAGCGAAAGGGGCAATTTTATGTTAACAAAATTGCTCCTTTTTCTCCTTTGGGGCCTTATTCTTCTGAAAATAAAATTCTGTGTTGAAGTTTTTTAAGGCAAACAGCTTTATTCTCCTCTCCTGCTGTCCGTGGAGGTGCAGTGTACACGGGTGCTCTCCCGGGGCAGTCCCGGAGCAGACGGGGAGCAGGACCACGGCTGGTCCCTGATGTCCCCCCAAACACTCCCTGCCTCCCACCGGCTTCAGCTCTTGAACCTTTCAGAGCGAGACAAATCTTTGGCATTTAGTGTCTCTTACTGGATTTCCCCGCCGTTGTATTTGTTCGGTCTCCTTTACTTTTTATTAATACAAAATCTCACTGTGCTTTTGGATGGCCGTATTGGAATAAAGCAGTTTGTTGCGATGTTAGATAACGAGCTTAGTGTCTAAATGAGCGTGGCTTCTCATCCAGGCAGGAGCAGCCTTATGCCTCCGGGGTGTGCTCAGCCAGCAAGTCTTGTTGATGAGAGAGGAATTTTACTAATATTTGTTAAATTTGCTTCAGCCCCGGAGACAGCAGGGCTGGTGGCCACTAGCCCTCTTGGCTGGTGCAGCCCCGGGATCGGGGGGAGGCTGCTCTCCTCAGCGGCTGCTGGAAGTGACCCAGCCTGGGGAAGTGGCATCAGAAATGGCATTTCAGAAGCCCGGGGGCTGGGGCTCAGGTGGGAGCGGGCTGAAACAACTCGGACATTTCCTGCTGCCCAGGGGAGCCAGCTCACACCCACCCAAGATCTGTGGCAACCAAGCAGTGACGTCTGCATGGTGGCCATGGGACAGTGGGTGATAGTCCTGGATGTGTCTACACCCCAGAAATCCCACCCTGGCACCGCTGCAGACCTCCCTGGAGCTAAGTGGTGCCTTGGGGTGGTGGCACAGTCACCATGGCATGGTGGTGGTGTGGTCACCATGGCATGGTAGCAGAGGTGGTGGCGTGGTCACCATGGTGCGGTAGCAGGGGTGGCAGTGTAGTCACCATGGTGTGGTGGCATCATGGTCACCCCACTGTCCAGGTGCCCTTTGCAGTGGCCTCGTGAGCCCTGTCCCCGTGTAGCTGAGTATCAGTTCAAAAGAAATGGCAGAAGAAAAGTAAACTTTGTTCTGCAAAGGCAGAGGTGTCTCAGGGCACAGCAGGGTGACGGGAGGCAGCTGTGTGATGGGGCCACCACCTCAGCTTCTCCTTTCCCTTCTGCAGCCTTTGCACAGAAGCTGTTTCTCCACATGAAAGTTCTGCAAACATCCCCGTGGGAAATGTGTTTTCCAGTCACCTGGTGTCTGTCAGAGCAAAATCACTTTGTCCTTGGAGAGGAACAGGTAGGACATCAGGTGATTAATTAACAGATGAAAAAGCTTAGTGAGGAGGCTGGTTCAGACTGTGGCTGCAGGAGAAAGGTGTTGGTGGGCGTTTGGGGGGAGGAGGAGGAGGAAAAGGAGAGGGAGGAAAAGGAGGAGAGAAGCAGCCCCACAACGCAGTGGCTGGAAGCAAAGAGTTGATCTCAGGTGTTACTGCTGGTGCTTCCCAACCTGTGGATAATGCCAAGGTTGGGAAAAAGCCTTGGAAAAACCTAGCCGAGATGGCAATGGGAGAAGAACATGTCTCCCCAGGGTCATGGAAGATGCAATTTGGAGTAGGTTTAGACTCACAAAAGAATTTTTTGCCTCACTAATGAAGGAATGTGCTGCTTTTTCTCATCCGTGAATTGTGTTGGGAAAATAGTGAAAAATATTACTCGTAATTATTTTTAAAGCATATGTATCTGTGACATAGCGTATGTTCCCCAGGGAAAATGCTCAACAAAATTTTAAAAAACGCTGCTGCTGGTGAATTTCCCATCAACATCCATCAGGGAAAAATCTGCTCCCTGGTGGAAGTGGTGCTGATGGGCTTCCACTTTCCCTGGGGGAGATGTCCTGCCCCAGAGAAAAAACCCACCCCCAGAGAAATGGTATGGCTTTGCCAAAATATTTCTACTTGTGACACAGCATTTTTGTTTTGGCTGAAACTCAGGCCAGCATCATGGCATCACGTGCTCGGGCTGAGCAGTAAGCTGGGTTCGCCATCCAGCCCCAGCCCTGAGCACCCCCCGGAGCTGAGGGGTCCCCAGCCTGGACCCCCAGCCCAGCCCATGCCGGAGATGATGCACCTTCAAGGGGGTGCAAGGGAAGAGGGTGGGAGTGAGTTCCCTTCACAGCATCCCACTGGGAAAGGCTGGTCGGTGAAACCAGCTCTGTTTTATCCTTCGTGGCAGCAAGGACCCATTTTCATCCTCTTTCAGTGATGAGGAGAGGAACTGGTGCAAGTGCAGACTGTGGATGGCCGGGGTGCTCAGGTGCCAGGCGCCGGGTGCTAATTGTGCCAAGAAAATAACAAGTTTTGGGGTTGTTTACGTTTCCGGTAGGAGATTTGTGCAGCAGGCTCAGGAGGGGTTTATCTGGGCGAGGGGGGAGATGGGCCCTGAAATGGATTTTCATGCTCAGAGCTCCCAGACACCAGCACCGAGCGGCTTTCTGTTTGTTTTGCAAATCCTTATCATCCCCCAGTTATTGCTGGTGAAGTGGAGCAAGAAATGAAGCCCCGTGGGGGGGGGGTGGCAGGGCTCCCGCTCCCCTCCCGGCTCAGCCCCGGTGCCTTCTGGAAGGACACACAGACAGGTGGAACAAACGCCTCCAACGCGGGCACCTGCACGGAGTAATTAGCTAACGAGTTCAGGCTCCCGGGGGCTGAGCGCGTTGCCGTGCTGCCCCTGCCAGCTGGTACAGACCCCTTCTTTCCTGGAGCTCCTCAAAATTACACTGTGTCTCAATATTTTATTTATTTGGCAATAGAATTATGACTTGCTTTCTTGTATTTAAGACAGAAGAGTAAGAACCCAGCAGTCTTTAGGTTTTTAAATGTCATAACAAAGCTCACCTGTAAAAATTGCATCGGGGTGGGAGGGGGGGTGGGGTTGGTGGGTGAGTGAATTTAACTCCCCATGGAAGGCACCTTATCCAGTTGCTGTCAAAGAGCTCCAGCTGCTGTAGGCAGGTTCGAGTTCAGGCATAAATGGGGGGTCCTGGTTTATATGGAGAAGTGGGCAGGGAGCTGGGGGGGCTGCTGCTTTCTGCCAGTGCCCACCTCTGGTGCTGCCGTGTCCTCTCCCATCCTGTGGTACCTCTGGATTCTCCGCTGCCCCTGGGACACCCGAAAGAGAGAGGTACGAGCTGTTGTGGTCCCTTTCCTCTCCCTTGGCAGGAGCACAGGCAGTGGGGTGGGTTTTCAGAGCCTGGGCAAGGTCTTGAAACTGAACACTAAAATTGTAAAAATAATGTAAAAGCAGAAGTGGGAAAGCAGGCATTCAAAGTGAATATTTGATCTGGAAGGTTTTTGTTGTGTTTTTTTTTTCTCCTCCCAGAATGTACATTTCCTTCGGTTTGTTTCTCAGATGTGTTGGGTAGGATTTTTTTTTGTGGGTAATTGAATCAAAACAGTACAATTTTGCAAGCAATTTAAGTTCCATCACGCTGTCTTTCTTATCTGGAAATCTGCTCAAACCTTTCCTCCCAGCTCTGTTCTGTGCCTCCTGCCCTGTTCTGTGGCTGCTGCCTGCTCCGGGGGGCCGTGTCCTTCCTTCACCCCGTGGGTGCCCTTCTCCACGGCCATGAGGAAACACGGCTTTGCCTGGTAAAATTGTTCAAGTAATGTGCATCAGACTTGCAAAATTGGGAGATTCATTTATTCAAACTTCATGGAGATTTTGAGAAGAGTGCGTGTAGGAGGGGAGAGAAGAGGGTTGGCTGCTCCTTCAGCCAACAAGGCTCCATCCTTCGCTGAGGCTCAGGTGCAATCCCAAAGCTCCAGCGTTCAGGCTGTAAAGAAAACACTAAATATTACCAGAAAAGCGCTCTCAGCTCTGGTGATTTGGAGTAGGAAGCTGGTTAGGCACATGGTTTTTGGAGGCTGTGACTGGCAGGGGGGTGGGAAGGCGGAGGAGCCTTTGGGCTGGGACCCCTCATGCCCGTGGCACCAAGCAGAGATGGTCTGGGCTGTGTCCCCCACTGGCCACCACTCAGGGCAAGAAGGTTCCCGTTGGTGACCACCACGGCGACTGCCTCTGCCATGCTCAGAGCCTGCCCGCTGGGCTCTGCTGCTGCAACGCCATGTGCGTGGTAATAGCAAGGCAGGAAGGTTATGTGGGAATGCAAGATAATTTCTTGTAAGTAAACCCAATCAAAGTTTCTCGATAGAAGGGGTCTCTTGCAGGACAAGAGGCATTTCTGGTTTCACCAATAATGGTTACGTTTGTCTGACAAAGACAAAAGAGATGCTCTGTTTCTAAAGTGACTTAAAGCATCCATGGAGTACATATAAATTGGCTTGAAAGTAGGTCAGCGTGGCTTTTCACATCGCGTAATTGTGATGCATTTGTATGTGAATTCAATTACAGAACTGTAAAAGCTTATAGGGAAAGCTGTGTGGAAAGCCAGCTCTTTGGCGCGATCTCTCTTGCTTTAATCTCTCCAAGCTGGTGAGTCTGGGGAGAGCTTAATTAAAGTCAATGAAAGTAATTCTGGAAAACGCAAGCGCATGGAGTGCTGGGATCTGCTCCTCGTATCCTGGCCTGCCCCCTCCTCGCCGTGTGCTTCCCTCTGCTTCCCCAGATTCTTGGAGAGGGCAACAGAATCAAAAAATTAATTAACTCTTGGGCACGTCTCTGTGTGCAGATGAAGGGGAGCCTGGGCTCTCTGGGCTGGGTCCTGGGCACACTGGCCATAGGGAGCTCATGGGGCACCCCTGGGGAGGGGCTCCAGGGGCTGAGTGACCCCCTCGCAGGGAGACAGACCCCTTGGGGGTAGGCACCGGTGTCCGATGTGGCCACCCTGAGGATACGGGAGGCAGCCCTGTGACCACAGGGGTGCACACACAGAGCTGGTGGCTGAGGGCTCTGCCCACCCAAAGCTGCCCCGTGACACCCGCCTGCAGCCAGTCCTGTCCCCGTTAAAGTCCTTTTCGGGTGCCAAGGCAATTACTGTTCCCTAATGGGTTATCGTGGTTATGGGCAGGGAGGCTGAGTGAAAGCCCCCCCAGCCCTGCGCTCTGGCTTTGCCCAGTGCCCACCTTGGTGCCACTCAGACCGGAGATGGGGGACACGACTGTGCCCTCCCCGGGAGCTCTGGGTGTCCCCAGTCCCTCGGGTGTCTCACCCTGGTGTTCCCAAAGCCTGCAGAGGGGTGGGTGGGTGTCCGTGTTCCTGTGGGAGAGCATCCCACTCAAAGGATGCAGCCACCAAAGCAGGGTGGGCAGGAGCTGAGGCTGCCGGCTCTGACAGCCAGTGCTGGTTCCTGGTCCCCAAAGTTTTCCGTGTCTGGATTCTGCTGGAAGAGCCTGAGCAGGAGCAGCGCTGGGAGACGGGGCTGAACCAGGAGAGGCTGTTTGAGGAGGGAGCGGGGAAGAGGAGGGGAAGGCAGACATGGAGGCAGGAGCTGGGAAGGGCAGTGCGGTGGAAAGCAGGAGCTAGTGTTCCGAAGGGTTTCCTTTCTCTCGGAAACGGCAGAGATTGGAGGCGCAGGGTGATAAAAGACTGGGAAGAAGTGAGGCTGCTCCGGTGCCGTTCTCACAGCGTGGCTCAGGCACAGGAGCATCCTTCCTCCCCCCAGCCCTTCTCCCCTTCCCTCTGCCCACACCAGCCAGTAAATTATCCCGCTCCTTCCTATTACTGGTTATTGAGTGTTTGGATAAGATGGAGTCAAATTATTTGCATGTTCAAAGAGAGAAGATAAAACCAGACTGCAGCATATTTTATAGCTTTTATAAAATTTTGATGTATGTTGTTGGAATAGATGGGAAGCCACCACCAGAGCTTGAGGGCAGAGCTCTTCTCTGAGAACCTTGCTGCTGAATTAATGCAGGCAAATAGTAAAAAGCAAGGATGTGCCGTTAAAGTTGGAAAAATAACAGCTTTGTTTTTATATTTGGACTGCCAAGGAAGAGAGGCACCTGATTAAAGCCTTCTGATTTTGGTGAAGCCCAGAGGTTGTTTATTTAGCACTTGTAACTCAAATTTGGACAGTTTCTCATTAGAAACTGGGAGGGCAGAGCATCAGGAGAGAGGAAAGAGCAGGAAAGGGAAGCAAAACCAACGTGATTCAAACAGTGTGGGGTTTTGAATGCTCGTGTGGATTTTTAGGCTTAAATTTTGTGTGTGCTTCTTAAAGCACGAGATTTTTCTGTGGGACTGACACCTTCTTAGCCTCGTTGTCAGCTGTAAGGATTTTATCTGTCCCTCTGCTCCAGAGGCTTCTTTGTGCACAGGGGGAGGATGGAGGTTCCTTCGCAGGAACACGTCTGCACTTTGAGCCCAGGAACGTGTGACCTAGGGTTTATTTAAGGCAAGAAACCCAGGCATTGATAAAACAAGCAAATATCCTAATTCCCTTTGTATTATGAACCCAAAATCAACTCCAGGCAAGGATTAAGGTTTCTTCTTGCTGTCTCTGTCACAGAGCGGTGCTGCTGCTGCTGGCCCTGTGTTTGTGCTGGTCTCCAGCTCAGGTGTTTGCTGTGGGTACCGGTGACTTATTTAGGGCCGGGTCACAGCCCACCCGGGTCGAGGTGTCCTGCCAGGGCTCGCTGTCGTCCATCGGTGCCCGGCTGGGGCCAAGGGTGAGGCACCACGAGTTTATCTGCAGCTGCGCCTTAAAAGCTTCTGACTGACTGACTCTGAGCTCTTTTCTAGAATTCAGCGTTAATCTGTCAGTATTATTTACATATCTGTGTGATGTGACATGGCTTTGAGTCTAGCGTGACTTCTTTCATTAAAAGCCTACAATTACCTCAAGATAACCTTCTTTTTTTTTTTTTTTTTTTTCCCCTCCTCATTTTATTCATGACTTTGACATTTCTGGTTGATGTGCTTCAAGCTTCACTTGGGTGTTAGGAAGCAAATTTTTGTGCCTCTGTAAAATGATGGCATCCTGTCAGTACTCAGTGTGCCGGCAGCGGGTCGCAGTGACGTCCCGTAAGAGCTGTTTGACACGTCCTCAGCCTCGCGGGCGTCCTGCGCTCCAGAGCTCAGCTCCTGCCTTTGAAAGCTCCACTTCAGGAACAGTTTTTTCAAGGATGTGGTCTGCAATATTTATTTGTGTTTTGGCGGGCAGGTCCCAGCCAGGTTCTTGGTTCTGGGGGAGCTCACAGAGTCCCAGGTTCTCTGGACCCATGAACTTCTGTTGCCTGGGGGGTCCCTCATCTCCCTCGCATCGCGCCTCTTCCTCCAGCTCACCACAGAGCAAGATTCTTGCACCCAATAAGAGATCGATGTTCAATATTCAGTATATCTGAATATCATCATACCTAACACGTGGTAGGCAGCATGAAGAATACAATCATATTATTTTGCAGTTTTACTGCAGATTGTTCAGAACATCACAGCTGTTAGAAATAAACAGGTGTTAATATAACTAACGGGAGGTGCTGTCATTATGCGCTTACTCGTACGCATTCAGTTGCCTGGTTGTGTGTACAAATTGACGGTGATTATGTGTGCGTACAGATTTGTGACAGCTACGACATGCCTGTTTCAGGAGAGAACTGGAAATTAAATACTTGGGGAAGTATGCAAATGCCTGCAAAACAGTAAGAGCTCAAAACGCTTTGGAGTCTGAGAGGCGCCGAGGAGCCCGGGGGTGCTCTCCCTTCCCCAGGCGCAGACGGAGCCCCCCAGCAGCTCTGCAGGGGCTGCTCACACAAACACCTCCGGCTGCCTTTCCAGCACTAAACCAACAGTCTCACCATTGGCATCATCCGAATCCTCCGTTGCCTTAGTAGGAACGTGGCTGCTGCCATGCGAGGTTCGTGTGAATTGCTGAGGATCTGCCACATTGCATTACGCGTTGCTTTTTTGTTGTTTTAATGAATAAATTCCGGAGAAGGCTATTATTAATTAAGCTGCAATATGGCACAGTCGGGCAGCAGCGGGGAGATGCTAACTTGATCTGAAGGACCCAGCTGTAGGACTTTCTCTTTCCGAGCCACAGCCCAGTCGTCACCACACACTGGAGGGAATTATTGGCAGCGTTTCAGCCCATTACTGTGCCAGAAAGGTGCCTTTGGAAGATAGCAATAAATTGGAAGCATGGGGATTGGCTGTGATATGCCTGCCACAGGTAGGGAGCGTGGGGACCAGAAGCAGCTCTATATATTAGAGTCTTGGGTTTGAATAGATGAAAAAAATTCCAAGCATATGCTAAACTATTCTCCACATGAATAACAGCTTCTAATTTGCTCGACACATCTCTAATAATCCTGGCAGCCTCTCTCTTCATAATTAACATCTTCATTTTGTTGCTTTCTGAAGGTGTGATGTGTATTTGGGCTGGGAGGAACTCAGCCTCCTGGTTTCAGTGGTGGGAGGCGGAGGCTGC
>JAOXNH010000049.1:41470746-41495197 GCA_028566575.1 Bartramia longicauda
CCTGGGCCAGGCTCTCACCACCCTCACAGCAAAGAAGTTCTTCCCCACATCTCAGCTCCATCTCCCCTCTTTCAGTGTCAAATCATTACCCCTTGTCCCATCACTACCCTCCCTGATAGAGTTGCTCCCAGCTTTCCTGTAGGCCCCCTTAACAATGTCAGCTTTTGTTGCTGTTGGCTTTTCCAGTGTGTACCTTTTGTTGCATCTTTCAGTTCTCGTTTGTTCAAAACACTTTTCCTGTTCTGAGGTTGCATTTCTAATGGTTTCTTATCAGAAACAATCTAACCCTGCTGATATCCCTGGTGTGGGAATTCTGGGCTGGGAGG
Source organism: Bartramia longicauda (assembly GCA_028566575.1). NCBI lineage: Eukaryota > Metazoa > Chordata > Aves > Charadriiformes > Scolopacidae > Bartramia > Bartramia longicauda. Next base: position 41,471,073 of record JAOXNH010000049.1, read on the forward strand.
AGCTCCCTGGCCTCCTGCAGGGATTTGGGTTGGTGTTGGTTTGCTCTTACAGGAGGCTCTTAATTCTCCTTTGCTGTTTCAAACATTAACTGAGAATACAACTCTCTGCCTTCCCTTGAAACGACACCACCATAAAGAAAAATTAAAATAAGTGTCTTTTCCTGACGTGCCTGAAGCCATAAAATGATTTGTATACAAAATCAAACTAAATAAATCAGAATCTTTTTCTCCATCTTTGGGAAGGTTAAACCTCCAGCAGCAACGGCAGCAACACGTTGCACTCAGAGTTTTGCAGGCATAATGTCACTCTTTTATTTTATTATACAATGCAGTTCACCCTAAATTACATTTTCTTCTTTTAATTTATTTGCATGAAAAAGATGGCATGGCATAAATCATCTTGTGTAGGTTGCTGGGTTATTTGCATTTCAGAGGCTGTTTTTAACTTTGTATTAGAAAGGAATTTGCGATTGTCAAGCTTTGGGAGTCATTAACTTTTAGTGATTGGTGTTTCTCCAAAGGTGATGAATGACGTTCATTTTGCTTAGGACAAACTTCCCAAAGTTTGTGTCTTTCTAAAAAACTTCTCTGAGGCAAAGACTGAAGGCCAGTGAGCGATGCTTTCATGTCAGGCCGCAATTCTTCTTGGAAAAGCAGGAGAGATGGGCTGAGTTTGGTCTTGGAAGCCAGTGCTCAGTGCTGTCCCTGCCACGCATCCTCTGTCCCCTTTGGGTCGAGTCTCTCGCTCTCTGCCTTGCTGGAAAGGAGGCGATGGGAGAAGTCCATCCCGTGGAGGGGATCTGAAGAACTGCCTCTGCTCCGGACACAGGGCATCCTCACACGGGTCCCGCCAGTGTTTTCTGCCTGTGCTTGTTGCTGCTCTTTGGTGTGGAGCTTGGTTAATGGCACCTGACACAGGGCAACTGGCAGTCCGGAAGGCTTTAATGAATCTTCAGATGACTTCTTCCCACTAAAAAAATGTGATGAGAAGCTGTACCTTAAATTCAATACAGCACGTAGCACACAGGGAACAAACCAGCAGAGTAAAATGTATTTTATTAGCGATGAACTGAGGCTGCACATGAAAGAAGCCTTTAAATATCTGACACGTTAAATGCATTATATTCCCCTTCAGGAAAGAAGCAGTCAAAGGGACAGGGCTGATGAACTGCGCTTATTAACTTGACTTGGCGGCGATGAGAACGGTATTGACGAGAAGGCTGTGGAAGGCTTCAAAGGCATTTACTGCTGTCATGAAGCTAGAGCCACGGCTCTGGCAACAAGTTGGAGTGACTTTACACAGTGATGTGAGGTCTCCAGCGAGAGGCTCTTCATCTGAAGGTGGGCACAGCTCAGGGGTGGAAAGCAAAGTGGTGAAACCCATCCACAGCCTCCGGCTGCTGGGAGCTGGAGAGCATCAACGCCTGCCCCACTGCAATGGACCTGGTGAACCAAGGGATGAAAGGGACCTGCTGGAGGAAGAAGTCCATCTGCTTGCTAATGGGGGGTATTCACAGCTCTCTGAAAACACGGGGAAATTGCTTATCGCTTCATTATGCTCCCTGTTGATTCATCTTGCCGTAAGCTTTTGAACAGGTTGCTTGTTGCTTCATCTAACTTTCTCTCTAATAGGATGGATCTACAGTCAAATGGTCCTTAAAGATGCACAGGCATCCTAATAACTTTTGTAAATTGAATCCTGGAGTTGGCCCCCCTCCCCCTTAGTGTGAGGGACTATACATTTCAGGTTTCCCTAAGCAAGACTTTGAGACCTCTTTCTGTATTTTTTGCACCACCTGCCTTCACGGCCTGTTTGCAGGTCCCTCTCTGTATCTCAGCTGTGCATTAGGACCACAAAAGCTCGTCTTCACCAAGGAATCCATTTCATCACATCTCCTTATTGCTGGCTCCCCAAAGACAGAATTACAGGGGAAATTGGCAGATCTAATTGGTCTTTGTTTTGTTAAATGGATACTTAAAGGAGTGAAGATTTGTCCATTCTCTGCCTGTTATTAAGTTCCTTCAAGTTAAAAGGGTTTTTTTTCCCCTTGGTAAATGAAGGGGAAAGAACTAAGTGAGATGTCATTTATATTCAGCAGCTGGAATCGGGGAAGTGAGCTAACCAGGTTAGCAGCATTAGCAGGAGTTATATTATAGAGTGGATTTAAAAGCCAACAGACAAAGTGAGGTCCTCTAAGCCATCAGTTTGGTAAGTTGTGCTGATGTAAATACTGTCCAGTAAAAGCACCGAATCCTGGTCTTTGGAGGAACAGCCCTTTTTGTGTCTATTTACCACCCTGGGACCTTGTGTTTCCCAATTGGGAGCCAAATAACTGCTGCTCTTGGCCAAGTTTTCTGTGCACTGGGACAACAGAAAGATTCAGAACCCAGTTGTCAACTCATTATTATCAGTGGAGTATCTAATCTGTTAGAGAACTTTAAATGCTGAGTGTTGTTTGCAACAGGTCTCCTAATAGGCAAGGGATTCATGATGGAACCAAGTGCCTGTTTGTCTCCTGGCTCCCAGGCTGTCCCAGGGGCTCAGCCCCCATGGTTCGTGTGGTGTCCCCTGGGCTGTCACACAGAGAGGGAGACAGCTCATCCAGGCACAAGCCTCTTGGCATCATTTGTGGATGAAGAACTGACCCATGGCTTTACTCAACAGCTCTTAAAACCTGGTGGTGATTGAAAAGCAGCTCAGTCCCGATGCCTTCCCTCTATTCCTGGGCTACTCCAGTTACCCCTCCATATTATTCCAGTTATCTTTCCCTGTTATTCCTGCTGGAAAATATCAAGGCACTGTCTAAAGGAATTGTTATATTGTTTAACATTACAATTGCTCTCGTGTAAAGAAAAGGTGCAAATGTTTAAATCAGCGGTTCAAAGCATGGGAATCAGAGGGAATGCTGTATCCCAGTCTGTGCAAGAGCGATACATTATTCAGAGCTACAGGAACTCATTCAGCAACATCTGAATACACCAGCCATTTTTTAGACAGAAGCTTAATATTCTACATATAAATAGTTGCCAGGAGGATGGGATCTTATACTGAGATTCTTGGCGACATCCGCTTACCCTCAGTGAAGTCTCCATATCTATTCATGCGGATGTCACAAAGGAGAGGATTCAGAAATTTCTGGGAGACAAACCTGTACGTGTTGCTGTGGAGAACACCGGCAGCGAGTACTAATGTCAAAAATATCTGTTTATGCACTCAGCGATGGAGAACAATATAGCACACCCTGTAAGTTAATGCCCACATGTATTCTGGCACAGCCGTATAATTTATGGGTTGCCTTAGAGTATGCAGGTGTTTTTTTCCTATTTTTCTAACTTTTTTTTGGAGATAGAATTAGTATTCACCAAACTGACGTATATAAATTTTTGTACTTTCTGTTGCCCAGGGCTATTGCACTTCAGTCTTTGATCTTGTCAGATCTTGCAAACTAAGCTGGTTGGAGGTTGGCCAGCACTTGGATGAGAGATTTCATAGGAACTTCGTGATGCCGTGAGGAATTGTTTGTGACTGAAGATGGCACTTTCTGCGATGAGTCAATGCTGAACAAATACCCCAGAAGGGAGTTGAGGAGCTGGAACGCCATGGGCTCCATCTGCAGAGGATGTGTCAGACGTGGCCGTGCAGTCTGACATCCTGCTCAAAGTCAAGGGTATGTAACTCATCCTGCATTCAGGACTAATTCCCCTCCCCATCCCCTCACATTTAAGGGGCAATGTGACGCACCTTGTCCCAGTGGTGCTCGGGGATGGGTCCACGAGGTGCCGGAGGGGGACCTGGGGGAGCACGTCCAAGGGCTGGGGATGCTGCAGGGACCCGGGAGGCATCCCTGCGTTTTGTGAGGAACTACTGTGGAAACTTGGCCATCGTTTTAAAGCGCTGTGGGACATTTATAGCAATGCTCTGCAAAGGGAGTCTCATTTGCCATTAGCAAGTGACCTCTTAATCACACCGACAAGTAATCACTATTGACATCAGCTGGACTAGAGCTACATCATTATAATTTAGCAAATAACTATTCAGTTGTTTAGAATATAAATGCTTCTAATTTATCTAGAAATGGAAGGCATATCTATCTCATTCACTGAAGAAAACCTGATGTGAATTATCACTTAACACAGGCAGAAAAAGGCAGATTTTAAGCAGATAATGCAATAAAAAAGAATGAATCTTTTCCCACCAGGGGCAATGTGAGATTCTCAGTTAATGTTTCCTGTGTCTTTCTCTTACCCAAATGGTGAACTCGGGCCGAGTCTAACACTGGCTTCTTTCCAGATAGGATGTCATCAGTCAGGAGTGCCAATTGTCTAGCATTTGGTTAATTCTTTAGTTAGTGGTGGAGGACTCCAGAGTGGCCTTGTGGAGCTGCCTGGCTTTATGGAACTGAGAGCAGCAAAGAGAAAAAAATCTTTTTGATAGAGATTTGCTGATGGAATTCAGGGGTCACACACAGAGTGAGGACCGGCTGAAATAACTCCTCGTATTTTGTGCTGATGGGGATATGGCTCTGCTTTCTCAGAAGCCATTAAAGTCCACAGTCCTGCCAAATTTCTGCTTGGAAATTGGATCCCCCCTCCTTAAACTTCCCTGCAGTTCCACCCTCATCCAACACTGACTTTAGCGTGTTTTTCCAGGCAGGGATGCAGCATTTGGCTGCTGCCATGCTCTGCCCCAGGGGACAGCGAGGATTGTCCCTGTTTTGTGTGTCCTTAGGGGCTGAGCCCTGAACTAGCCACGCCAGCTGACAATCTTTGCACAAACACACTAATTTTTCTTATTTTCAGCTTAATGAAATGCCAGGGGTTTAAAATTTCTACTAGGCTTGAAAGTGGTACAGGCAGCCTGAAGAAAAGGAGGTTTCTTAATAGCTTTTAAAACAATTTTATAATGCTTTCTGCCGATTTGGCTGTCTCAAATTTCAGCTGGTGTAGAGCAGAGGTGACCATGAAAGCGCTTCCCTCGGTGTCTCTGGGGTCGTGTGTGTGCGGGAGCCCGCGGTCGGGGACAGTGGCCTGGGCTGAGACTCTCCTTTGGTGGCTGGTGGCCTTGGAGCTGAGGCGAGCGGGGGAAGAGCCGAGAGGCTGATTTGGGTTTCTCATTCCCAGCCTGAGAAGAGCCCGTCCTGGTACCGGCTGAATGACAAAGTGTTGTGTGGGTTCAGGAAACAAAAAAGGTCTTCTAAGATAAAGAGGAAAGAAGCAGGGAAGCACTCAAAGAACAACAAAACCCAGCCCAAAGTGTTTATAAATAGATATGGCACAGCTTTTTGGAAGCCACACTTTTATTTGTTTCGATAGCAGTGCTGGAATGCTTTTTTTGGCTGTTTTCCTCCTTTATTCCTACTGCTAAATGCATAGTAAGAGTTTTACTAATTAAAGAAATAGAAGTTTCAGAGGACAAAGTTTCCTTGTCAAGGCATTCTCCCACACTTTGGAGATGGATGCCTTTTTGGTAAATCCCCAATTTTTTAGGAAAAAAATGTGTTCCAGCTGCAATTCATGCATAATCTCCTGAGTAGCAAGGGTAGATAGTTTAAAAAGAAATCTCTGTAGTAACACAGGAAGGAAAACAAACTGATAACTCTTGAAAGATTGATGGCTTCTTCCTTCATCTAAATCTTTATAGATTAGCATGTCTCTTTTCTTTTCATGGCTATGTTTGTTAGCAGTATATCATCTAACCTAATCTATATGGGAAGTATATTTATCCTGGAGCTGTGGGGCATTTATACTGTTCATTTGTCATCAAGAATAATGGAGAGGACAGGTAAGATAATTTCAATCATATCAAGGGTTGGGAGATGACTATACGTGTTTTGATAATGGGACACTCAGAGCGAATGATCTGAAATGATTTTGTTACACGTTGGCTAAAAATACACCTTTTTAATGGTCTTTATTTCCTGCTTTCCCTCTGTTCCTCTGTTCAATGAGAGTACCTGGGGTTGCTCTAGGACAAGGAGACATCGGTGGCCACTTTGGGCTCACCCAAGGGACTACTGGGGGAAAGATGTGAGGGTGCATGAGAGCCCCTGGCTCACAGGGAGTGGTTTGGTTCAAGCAATCCCAAATTGCTGGTCCCCCTGTTTCTCCCTCTCTTGTAAATAGAAAACAGTGTTGAGCGTGGGGAGGCGTCTTCGGGCACAGTCAGCAGCAGGGGCTGATGCAACATTCCCAGTCGCAAAGGTGCCTCTCCTGGGTGACAGCCAGCCGGGGATTTATTCCAGACCTATTGAAGCAGCCAGTCTCCAAAAGCCCTCTCCTGATCTTTATCCTGTGGCCAGCCCGTCTGCAGGCGAGACGGTGATAGTTCACTGCTGGTTTGGAATCAGGCATCAGCTGAGCCTCTCTTGCTCTCCTGCTGCTTTGCCAGATGCTCTCCTTTTTCTGTCTGTGTAGCTGATTCCTCCTTTCTAATCATAATTCTCTGTAGCTGCCTTCACTACATTTCATCTTACTGATTTCATAGCACTTCCTCCATCGCCCAGAGCACTTGGAATTGTGGTCCTGTCCTCCAGAGCACTTGCAACCCCTCCCAGCTCGCTGCCATCCACCAGTTACACCAGTGTCTCCTCTGCTCCAGCCCCTGCACCTGAGCAGGAGCCTGCTGTGGGTCTCCATCCCTTCTCACATACTCATGGGTGACGCTGACAACCCCTTTTTTGACTGGTGGCTTTCAACAAACTTTGTACTTGCGTTATGTTAATTTTATTTAGACTATGCTTTTCCAGTTTTACTTGTGAGACTGTTTTATGGACTTCTGCATAAAGCCTTGCTCACAGGGACACTGTGTCTTGGTGACAAGAGCGTTTGCCCCTCCTGTGCCTCCCCCCCATGCCCTCCTCTTCTCTTCCCTGACCAAATCTGCCCTAAGTTTGATTTTATTTTTATTACTTGAGAAATTTAGAAACTTATATTGGCTATGTCTCTTGGGCCACCATCTAATATTCTAGGTGATGACAACTTGATTGATGAATAATAGATTCTAGTATCTTTCCAGCTGCCAAAGGGAGCTATAATTTCCAAATGCATCCCTTAAGATAGAAGCAGCGTTTGTCCTTCCCCAGGAGTTAGCCTTTAATCAGCCCAGTTGTCTTTACATTATTGACAACTTCTGTTTGTTGTGAATACAAAATAAATATTTGGAAATAAGCCACTTACATTGTATCAGTGTGTAGATTAGGGCCCCAATGTTTTGGGTGCTGCAGAAATCCCATAAGTGATATTTTCTCCTCTGGAAAACTTTAATATTAAGTAGGCAAAGTAGAAAACTGACAGGAATGAAAACAAACACACAAGGAAATTAATGGAATTGCTGAGGTATAGATCAGTGGTGCAATGGAGATTAAAATCGGTCCCTTTGAAATCCAGAACAAAACTTTGCCATTGCTCTGATGGCATTTTCTTGATGGACTATGGAAAGCACAGAAAAATGAAACTGGTCCCTTGAAAACATTCCAAATTGAAGAATAACATGAAGTGTGATTTTATCATTTCAAAGACGCGGATTTTAAAAATTCACTGAAATCCCAGTAAGAACTCTGAAAACAGATTTTTTTTCAGTTATTCTGTATATACTTTCAGTGTAGAAAGTGGCTATCAATATAGTTGACTCATAATGTTAGCAAAAAATAAATACTTGGAGAAAGATGAATTTCATCTTCTTCCATTACTGTGGATAGAAACAAAAAGTGGTTATGAATCACTTTTCATTGATAGAAGGAATTTATTTGTCCATTCATTTTACTGGAGCGTCTGCTGAAATTGAAGTCCTTGATTAATGATCTACAGAAGGTAATGCAGAAGAAATCTGCTTTTGCAAGCGCAAGGAAGCTCCGCAAGGACGTGGCGGGTTGTGTGTAATCGCGACCCTGGCCAGGACTGGGAATATAAACCCTACAAACACGCTGGGGCAGGTCGTTGTGTGGAGACAGGGGTCGCACACTGCCGAGCAAAAATGTTGCTCCTGCCACCGATTGGTATGGAAATGTGTCGGGTGAAGTTGTTCAGCAACCCAGTTGTCAGAAATAACCATTAAAGTAATTCTACTAGAAATGTAAACAGATCCAGGTTAGGTGTAGGACATTACTGTCATTATTTCCCAGAAAATAATTCTCTCCAGCAAAATAATGGAGCTGGTACAGTGCAAAAATTTAACTAAAGACGGTGTGGAGGCAGGAGGGTCTGGCGGCCCACATTCCCTGGGGCTTTCGGTGGGACCTCACCCAGGGCGGCCGCTGCCCCTGCTCAGGCGCTTCTCTGCTGCCTTCCCATTTTACTTCCTTCCTAGTTCTTCTTCTTCTCCTTGTGCAGCTCATCCTTTACCATAAGGGCTATAAATTCTCCCTTCTGCTCTTTTCTGGCCTGCACTGCTCTTATTCTCATTAGCCCCTTATACTTGCAGTTACAAAACACGAATGTGCCCGACAGGCCCCTTGGCCCCGGCTGAGAGCTCTTCGGCCTGAAGGCCCGTTGTGCCCCTCACACAGCACAGTTCTTCCTCTGGAGCGGGTTTTTGGAAATTAAAAGCCCTTTCAAGAGTGCTTTATAAATCGTCCATCATAGGGGCTGTTTATTGCACGCAGATTTTAACAAACTCATTTTTCAGCTTGCCCCGCAGCCCACGCCTGGCGTGGCCCTAACGAGGCCGTGGGGCCCCGGGGGCTTCCTGCTCAATTACTGCCTCCCTCTTTCTCTTTCCCTGCTTTATCAGTTTCAGGATTACCGTGTTATAAGGTGGTAACAAATTAGGTCTGATCTGTGTGGAAGGTTTTACTGAAACTGGTGAACATACTTTTCTGCAGAAAAGGAAAAGGGATGCAAATAAATGCAATGTATGTACTCCTCGTGCAGAGGCACGGCATGGAACGAACAGCATCCTTATTAACACACAATTTTATCTGAAAACGGATTGCTACTTGCACAGGTACTTGCTAAATGTGCCCTGATCAAGCCCAGTTTGATCTTAACAATTTGACCTTAAAAGTTTAATTAATCCTGTTACGAAGCTTGCTGCAAATTTTTCTCTAGGTCCTGGGCCAGCTGAGTCCTTTGGGGTCCTTCATTTGACCTGAGCAGGAGTTCAAGCAAATCTTCTATCACAAAAATAGCCCAAATCAATACTTAGACTTCATTCTAGAGAACGGGAAGTGTGATAACTTGTTAACTGCAATTTTGGCTTCTGATTTACTTTTTACATCGTCAGAACTGATGAAGCATTTTATGGGAGAAAAGAGAAAAAACAACAAATCAGGGAGTATTCCCTTAGGCTGGCGAGTACATGTGGTGTGATGAAATACTATTATTAATCTCAGCTGGGGGCAAATAATGGATTCAGAATAGAAAAAAAAAAGGTCCACGCAGACAAACCCCAACCACTTGGAAAAATGTCTTGAACATAAAAGCAAAAAGCAGCTCTTACAGGAGGCTTTGTGCCTAATGGTCCAAAATACTGCCAAGTATTGAGCAAAGTTCCCTATGCGATTACTCCTCTATATTAAAAACAACACAACACAGGGCAGCGTTACAGTGAAGGTGTTTACAGTATTTAAGGTGTATTTAACTCCCTGGCTGGCTGTGGTGGCTCCTGGGGAGCGGGCAGCTGCCGGGACACTGGCTGGGAGAGGCGCTTAGGGCATGCCGCTATAGTTTTTTGGCTGAGCGTGTATAATTAATTTAATCTTAAATCAATTCACAATATCAATAATGAAGCACCTCTTAATGGACTTTCGACTGGTCAAGTGTCAAGGCAGATTGCACAGCCTGAGAGAAAGGAGGGGAACAACTCCCCTCCTTGCATAAGCTCCTCGCAGAGCATGAATAAATCATTCCCTCTTGCTGGCGAGGGTTTCGTACTGCTCTAACATTTCTGAAGTTAACTTCCTTCTAATTTAACATATGCCTGCAGTTTAAAAGCAGCCTCATCCTCACAAGAAAAAGCACCCAATTTATGCGTGGCTTTTAACTTTTAATAAAAGAGCACACTTCTGAACTCTGAAAAAGAGAAATAGATGAGAATGGAAGTTAGAGTTTCTGCCAAGTGTGAGATGAGCAGCTACCGGGGGGAGCTGCCGGGAGGTAACTGCGTCTCCAGGACACCGAGAGCCCGGCGGTGCTGCTTTGAGGTTTTTATTTAACTGTATGAACTCTTTCCTGTTATAAAGGTGCTGGGTAAGGTCTTCCTTCACTACCAGTCAAATATTACCTCATATTTTTGATCTGAATTTCACATGCTGTCTTCTGGAAATTTCCATACGTTTCTGCTCTGCAATGGTGCTACCACTAACGCTGCTGTGCTTTTACTGCCGCCCCCCTGCCCTGGATGCTGGTTTCCTAATTTCTGAGTCAATGTGGAGAGCTTTAGCACAATTGCATCCATGAAAATCAACCGCAGCTGTACTGGTAAAGCTCTTCATAACACTTCAAATCTGTAATTTTCTCACCAGTCCTGATAGCAAGTTTTCTGTGGCTGTAGAATATGATGACACCAAGACCGAGCTCTCAAAGGGTTGTGCTAATTGCCTGTAACTCCACAGCAAAATGTGGCTCCTTTGGTGGGAATGGGGCTGGAGAGAGGAGCTGGGGCTTCCCCACGGCAACTTTGGGGTCCCTCCGGGCGGGCGGTCCTCGGGGTCTGATCAATACTGATGCATCCCAGCTGAGGAGCTCAAAGCTAAATGTTTATTTGCCCCGTTCCCACTGGGAAATTCCCTCCTCTCTGCACTGCACTCAGCACCTTGCCCATATTGAAGGCAACAGCCACCTTTGAAAATTAGATTTCCCTAAATCTATGAAGAAAAAGATTGGTTTTCATTCCTCCTCAGAAAGCAGCTGCTTGTGTTATGTTATTAAAAAAAAAAGAAAAAGGCTAATCTCCCCTTCCCCCTTGAAAATTCCCATGTTATTTCACAACAGGGAATACTGTGTTCTGAATACTCAAAAACCCAATTCAGTGTATTTTTAAGCAACTACAGAGCTTTCTCATGTTCAGATCTACCAGACTGATCAAGGCTGCCGGGAAAGTGTGTGTCGACAGCTCAGTTAGTGCTGCCTGGCTACTGACTTTTTCTTTTTTGTTTCTTTCTCTTGTTTTTCCCAAATGTAGGCAGCCTTCCTTGTAATGAATGTCTCTGTGCCCAGTCATCTCTTCGTTGCGGCATCAGGAAAAAAGCAGACAGATGTTACCATTTGCCTAGGTAAGATAAATAATGATTAGGCGGTGGGTTTCTCATCTGAAGATGGATTGGGCAATAGAAGCCATTCTCTCTGAAATTTCTCTTTTCAGGTGGCTGAGAAGCAATTTCCAGCAAGAGGGAAGTTCTGGCCTGGTAGCGTTCATCACTTCGTTTCTAGTAGAGAAATTAGTCATGATGTAAGTAAATAATGGAGAGAGTGTAAAAGGCAGGGTGATGCAGCATTTTTCTTCATCTTTTGATTGCTGCATTGCAAACCCCATTGCCATGGAGAAGTGCAATCTGCAGCAGGCAGCTTCTCTGCACAGAGATGGCAGCGTGATTAGGCAGGAGATCGCCCTCTGTGAATGCCTGCCTGGTTTTATAACCAGAATACCCTCCTGATTTTATAAACAAATCTTTTAGCAGCTTCTAAAAGGTTTTCCCCTCCAATCACCCCTGCTCCCACACCCCTGCTGATGGAGGCTTTCTTTTCTACTCCCTTCTGGTTTCCTACAGACTGGGAAGTCCGAAGGTGCAAAACAACTGTGAAATTGGTAGCAGGCAGCACATCTCCAGGACTGAGCGTGGGGAAGGTGTAACTTCATTTCTAATGCAGTTTTGCAGGTTGACGTGATGGATGTGCATCACTTCCGTTTTCAAGGTTCAGGGGCCTCTCTGAATCAAGGTGATTGTAAATTCAAAATTATCAAATCAGTGCATTGCTCCCATTGAGGGGATCCCCCCCCATCCCAGCCGTATACCCAAAATTTCCCATGCTCTTTTGAGGTACCAATAAATTACTCTTACTGTTTATTGAGTTGTTCTTCCATATATGCTGTTTGTTGCTTCTGTTAACGGAAAGCGTGGTCTCTGCTTACCGTAACTGCCACCAGTGCAGATGTCATAGGAGGAGAGAGCAAAACAGCACAAAAGTCTTGGGGATTTCAGCTTGAGGAAACGGAATTTTTTATATATATATATAGGGAATTTTTTGGTGTAGATTACACCTGTCATTTCATAAAAGATGTATTTAAAACCCTTCTTTTGCTCTGTGTGCAGACCTGGATGTGGGATGTGGCGGTGTCTGAATCTGTTTAACTTCCACTGCCTGTCAAGGCCATGGGAAAATGAGTTTTACTGCTCCTTCCATTTCATATTCATTCATCATTTTCCTGTGGTAACTACACAGAGCTGTGTCATGTGTTATTCAGCTCAGCCACACAGAAAGCTGCCAAAGTTAAAAATCCACGTTTTTTTTCTCAGAACCAGAAACGAGGAGCTGTTTCTTGTCACGCTTCAAGAAATTAAAAAGTAGCACTGGCTCAAAACCTGGGGGTTGTAGTTTTCCCATTCCTCGTGTGTCCTGGAGATCTGTCAAAGTTTTCTTGCTCATATTGGAATGAAAACACGAGCTTTTGAAGATTTTTCTTGGAAAAACAAACCAAAAATGGTGTTTGATGAGCCAATGGCACTTAATGTGAGGTCATGAAAACATGCTTCTGTAAATGGCTTCTGTTCTGGTTTAGCAGTGGCCAGCCTGGCTACGAGGAGCTGTGTCACCCTGGGGACCAAGCGGGGACAGTCTGGCCTGGATTTGGCATTCCCATTTCCCTGCTGTGTCTGGGAGCCGAGCACAGTTGGGTGCTGGAGCCAGCTCAGGTGAGGGCGGGATGCTCTGGGTCACCGCGGTCTCTGCTGGTGGCCAAAGGGTGATGCCAATGGGCTCCATCCCAAGTTAACAGAGCCCCAGACGTTTATTGATTTCCCTCTGCTGTCCTTGCCGATGAGCAGCTCTCTCTTTGAGTCCTGTGCACTCCTCCTGCTTAGATGGACAGTGATTGAAAGCACTTGTGACCCCTAAACATGACAGTTTGGGACATACTTTTTCCAGTTAATGTGTTTGTTTTTTTCCCAGCTGTCTGTCTGTCTGCCAGGTCAGCCTGACCCTGAGTCTCTCTCTGCTCTCTTGCTTGAGTTGCAGGATGGCACCTCCTCCAGAGAGCCAAAAGAAGGAGCCATTGCTTGGAGCAGAGTTTGGGTAAGAGTAGAGCAGCATTGTCACCCCTGCGTGTGGCACCTCCAGCTCCCCATTGTGCTGGTCTGGGGACATGCATGACGTTCTCCTCATTTCCAGAGGATCTGGAGGAACAAGTCTCCATCCAGCCTTCTGCTTAATCAGGCAAGTTTAGATAAACAGGTCAATAGCAATAATTTAAACTGTCTTTTCAGAGCTGACACTAAATCTATGAAAACGAGTCACTTCAGAAAGCCCATTTGTTTCTTAATTGCAGGACACACGAGTGCCCAGCTGCAGGACAGTCCCCCGTGGGTCACGGGATTGTGCAGCTGGAGGAAGGTTTTTCCTTTGAGCTGCAGCAGCGGCAGAGCCACTGGCAAAGCAGGGCTGGGGCCAAAGCCAAAGCCCAGCTCCGGCCACCAGCCCGTGTGGTGAATGGCCACTGCTCAGCTGGTGCTGGTGTCACCATGAGCCCCACTCCCTCAGTGCTGGGCAGGTTTCCAGGAAGGGTCTGGTCCAAGAAAGAGTTGGGGATAAGCCCAGGAGTGGCTGTAGAGAGGATGAGCTGTGGTGGTGCTTTTTCCCAGCTCAATAAAGCTCGTAGGCTGACTGGGAGTTCTAAGGGAAAGGCTCTTTCCTTCCTCAGAAGAGGCAAAGGGAAGGAAGGGAGGGAGCAGTGATGACAAACAAAGGGTGGTTAGTATTTTTCATGAGTTTCCAACAAGCCCAGCTTCTCCCTGCATCGCCCTGCTCTGGGGTTCCAGTTCTGCGTTTCCAGCTGGGATTGGTTCCGAGGAGGAGGGGGACTGACCTGCACCCTGAGCTGCTGGCACTTGGACACCCACTTCCCGAAACAGACGGTGTCTGACTCTGCCACGTGGGAAGTCAGTCCCTCCGGAGCCCTCACTGACAGCTGTTTCTGCCCCGGGTGTTTGAGGCTGGCACCCGTGAGGAGCGGGGCTGGGTTATACCCACAGGCTGCTGCTGCTGCTGCGGTGCCACGGCTCGGTGGCAAGATGTGCTGCCAAAGACAGAAGATGTAAGGGGGAAAAAAAAAAAAGACATTTACATTTTTTACTTGGAGGAGTAAAACAAACATGGGAACATTTCCCAGGAGAAGAGCCTGTGATGGTGTATCTGTGAAACTGCAGAGGGTTCCGTGCGGGGTATTTGCAGAAACACCGTCACTCAGTGCGGAGCTGGGCTGTGACGCTGCCTCTCTGCGCAGGCTGCAGGGAGCACACCAGCCGATCTGTCCCAAATTGGCAAAGAACTTAACCTTTTTCTAACATTTTATAGTCAAGAAAGATCAAAGCAGGGGGAAACAGTTTTCAGTTGCCTGATTGTTTTTTTTTTTGCTGATATTTTAACTGCAAATATATAAAACATCTTTGAGTTTACTGAAAAAAAAACATTTATGATGTTTCTCCTGAAAAATTTAAGCCGGCTTTACTGCGCAGGAGTGCGAAATGGTTTCTTTAAGGTGTCTGCGTTGCCAAGGCAACACAATGTGGATGGGATGGAGATCTGGTCCATACATTCCAGGGTAAACTCCTGCGCTGTGGGACTCTGCGCTCAGATCTGCCTTACTGTATCCTTCATTTTATTCTGTGTCCTTAAACACTTATTCTGTGTACTGTGTAAGCTACAGTGCTTAAGTACAGTTATTTAATAAAGATAATTATGAGAATAATAAATTGGGAAAGGTTAAGCTTGAGGAACTGTGGGACTTTTGCTGCTTTTGGTATTGAACTGATGAGCGAGTTGCAGATACCTGTTGGTAAGAAACTTGAAGATTCAGTGCATTTTAATACAAAGCACATTTCTGTCTCTTCCCAGCAGTTATTTGATTAGCATTGTTTATCTTGGATCCAGAACTTGACTGCAAATCATCCTTCAAACACGGAGTTCAGAGAGTTGGTGGGGATGAGTGTGAATAAGGCCTAAGAGCAGAGGCAAGCAGGGAGCAGGAGGAGGAGAAGGGGGGCTCAGCACCTGGCTGGGGGAATTCAGGGCCAGACAGTATTATCTGTTTCTCACCTCATTTCCCAGGTAATGAATAAGATTCCATAAAGTGGAGATCTTTATGCAGATGGCCAGCAAGAAAGACAACAAAGCCATTAGGAGGAATTTAACACATTACTGCTGCCTCCTTGCTGCGGACTGAATTGTGAGGATGGAAAATAAATCTGGAAGCGGTATTTTATTTTTACTGACTTTGGTTGGATACCCAGCAAAGGTCCTTATGCTTTCTGTTGCTAATTTGTCTGGGTGCCCAGGCTCTACTAAAGGTATTTAAAACAAGTATTTGTAACTTCAAATCAAGGAAAAAAAGCCCCCGCTTGTTACTAGAACCATCTCAGCATTTATACTGATAAATGCCCACTTCTAAGCTGGTGATTACATATTGTGTTTCACACTGTGATCTCACACAGCAGATTTTATTCACATAAAAATGTGGCTTGTGTTGTACTGATTACACTTCCATAAACATCCCCTTGGAGCTGATTATTGAGCAACTGGGCTTTTCTTTTTACATATGATTAAAAAATGAGGACATAAATTTGGGGAAAAAAAAAAAAATCCCATTAATGACCTGATTTCAACCCCTTTGAAACTTTCAGGAATGCTCCAGGGGCGAGTGCTGGCGTCTGTGAGATCATCATTGGCATTGACCAACGGTGTGTCCCCTGCTCCGTACGTCCCTCCTGTCCTCTCTGCAGCTCCAAGCAGCTGAAGTCTCACAGGCTGATGAAGGTGGTGATGTATTTGCTCCGTTCCTTGAGGCACAAACATAACGAAGTCATTGGCTTTGGCATCCTTTGGTACGTACCTGTGTTATGTCGTTAAATTGCTGGGACCAGCTCTTGGGAAACAGGGTTCTGTTGGCCAGGGTCAGGGCTGGAGGAGCAGCGATGGCCCCAGTGAGAGGACCTGTCCTCAAAACCATTAAAGTGTGCTTGTTGCTGGGAGGGGAGAGAAACGTGACAACCCTGTTATGGTCTGGTTATCTCCAAAGGCAGTAAAATAAGTTGCTAAAATGCCAAAAGGGTAATGCTCCCTCGTATGTATCCCCGATGTGTTTAATCAGGCAGACATCGTAAAGGCAAGAGTTATGGGGAATCATACCCTTAGGCATATGGTGCCATCGTAGAAATTTACCCTGCGCCGTATATTGTTCATAGTTCCGCTTTTTCACTCTGTGAAGTGGAGCTCTTCTATACAGGAAAGATGATTTTATGCTAAGAAGAAATGTCATCGGTCCCTAGTCTTTTCTTGACCATGCCTAGACCGGCTGTGGAGTTCAGATTGGTTCTTTAAACTCTTATTTTAAAAGGTGGGATAATAATTCTGACTTGAGTGGGATGTTGAAAATTGTAATTAATTTCTGTTTCCAAAGCATTTTTGCATCTTCAGCGGGTTTTTTTTGGTAAAATTGTGTATCCTTACTCATTTTTATTGCATAAGCAACACAGAGAATAGGACCAAATGTTATTTATGAATGCTTTTTCATATAAAAAATGTAAATTCACTTTCACACTCGCAATATTTTTCTTTGCCTCAAACCTTCAGACAGATGTTTTTGTTTATAAAAGCTAAAGGCCTACCTTTTCCTAGCGTCCCTGGCATTATTAAATTTCCCTGTCCAGTAGTGCCAAATAATGCGCAGTGGCAGAGGCATGAATTCAGAGAGCACGTCTCTGGCCCTTCTGAGCCCCAGGTCGCTGTGAGATGCTGGGAGGGAGGTGGGAAACCACCAGCAACGCCCCTCCATGTCCCATCAGCACGTCGTCTCCCCAACCCTGGTGTATTCAAACTGTCAAGCAGCCAGTGAAATGTTTCGGTGGCCATTAGGCAGGCAGCAATGTAAAACTGAACATCCAGCTCTGGATAATTAAAGAGCATAAAAGATCAAGTGTTCTTAATGTGTTTACTTCAAGTGCCTCTTTCATGTCCACTGAAGGATGCCTCATATTCAAACTGTACCCTAAACTGCTCAGAAATAAAGAGGAGCAAGGTGAAAGAAAGTCAAGAAGTTGAGCCACAATAAAAAGCTGTGTTTAACACTTCAGAGAGGGAAGAGCTGATGAAGAAGGGAGAACTGCAGATGGTGGGAGGAAGTACATCAAAGCAATTCTTTTTTTTTTTTCTTTTTCCTGGTTTGGTTTGCTTTTATATCTTGAAACAAACCTGATTTGTCAGTCTTGCCTTTTTGGTGCTGTTTCATGGCACCAAAGCTGAGCCAGAAGGAAACTTTTGAACTAGTATGGAGTGAAAATCCAACAAAGTTGAAGCTTCCAGCCGTGCTTGGTTCATACTCTCCCACTTGTACCTCAGCTCTGCTTCTTGTCTGAACCAGCTCTGTTCTGTTTTTCATTAGAGCAGCAGAAGGTCCCCCAGCAGCGATGTCCGGAGGACAAGTGTAGGTCTTCTGAAGGGTTATTTCTCTTTGCAGGTCACACTTTGGACCATTGGAGAAGGCTCACCATAATGATACCAACGCAATGCGGACCGCAAACACACCTTTGGGTAAGTAATGGCCTTTTGATCAATGTATTTAACTCATTTAGCAGAAAAGCTGACAGCTGGACAGATTAGGGCTTTTTTGGAGTGCAGTGCTGCCTTTTTGAGTCTCCTTAATGAAATTGGATCTGTTGTTCTGTTCTAAGCACTACTGACAAAGCCGATATAACCAAGCGTACTTTGACAGGGAACATTGTCTCATCTCATATATTAACCATAGAGTGGAAGATGACAGAATACAGCATTCTCCAAACACTGCGATCAATAAGAGTTCAGGTGGCACAGGGGTTTCAGTACCCAGCGAGAACAGGATGCCTTCATCAGGCAGGATTTCTGAAGGACATAAACGGAGGTGTAAGACAGTCCAGCCCTCTCAAGAGCCACGCCTATCGCTTCATCGCGAGAGAAGTCAAAGGTATTAAACACAAAATGTGATCGAGGAGCGACAAAAGACTCAACCCCGATTTCTTTATGTATCTTCTTACTCTGAGCGAGTGCCAGCGCTGCAATCTCAGCAGCGAGGGGATGCAACATTATTATGCTCACCTTGAAGAACAGAGGTGATCCCATCCCTGGGTGGAAGAAACTATTATATTGAGAAAGCGGCGTTTGTGTGACATTTCCAGGAGAGGAGAAGAATAGTAATTGGGAGATTTTTATGGGGCAGCACTCCTCATCTGCACATCTCCCTGTGCCTTACCAAGGTGCGGAAGGTGTGTCATCACCTTCTGATGGAGAAAGGGCTGGCAGAGCTGGGAAGGGCACTGAATGCCTTCACCCGTGTTTTTCTGCTGGCTGTGGATGGGCCGTGCAGCAGCCGAGCAGCAAACTGGGGGGGTCTCTCCTGCCCAGGCTGCTGCAGCCTCTGGTCTCCCAGGCACCAGGGAGGGTGCCCACAGGACAGGAACTCCTGCCCACAGGAGACCTCGGACTCTATGCCCTGGGACACTATAAAGCCCTGAGACTTTTGGGTGCCGAACAGCAGAAGAGCTGTATAAGGTCTGCAGGTCTGTGTCTCGCAGTGCCCTGACCTGGAGAATGGTCTGTGGGAACATCAGAGGGAGAGGGTGAGAATTCACTGCTTCTTACTCAACTTCCCATCTCATACCTGCACCTTTGCCTTTGGCATCCCTTGGCACACCTCTTCCAGGAGTTTGCCTACGTGTTTTCTGAACACATTCACACTTTATGTTTTTTTTTCAAAGCATTCTGTGGCAATGAGTTCCAAGATATAATGACATTTACTTCCTTTTGTTTGTTTTAGAACTGCTGCCAGATAATTTAATTTTATGTTCCTTATTCTTGTATTACATGAATGATAAGTTTTTTCCTATTCACCCTTAATCTACCATTCAAAATTTTACAAACTTTATCATAACCTCTCCCACTCTATGTATAAAGTGATTATATACATCTCACATTTCTTTAGCATTTGGTAAGCCATCAAATGTTAAAATAAGGAAAACATCTCCATAAGCTCTAGCATCGAAAAAACCCACAGCTGAAAGATGGCTGGAGATTTGCACTGACTGGCTCTTCTGGCCGAATAGAGCTCAGCCCCTGGGCAGATTTACACCTGCAGTTACCGAAATGGATCTCTCTGTGTGCAGGCTCTTTGGAAAACTAGAAAGTAGCTCTTCATGTTCCCAGCAGTCGGGCTGCTGGCACTGCCAAGGGCAGGAGCTGGTAAAGCTTGGATTTTATTTCCTTTGACACAGAGACAGGGCTGTGGAAAGATGCTATAGGAAGAAATGAGCAGCACAAAGCACGATTAATATGAAATAACTAATTGGACCAGATCTCTGGAGAGAGAAGTAAGGATTACAGATAAAAGAAGCACAAATCCTTCTGTTTGTTCTCTTTAAATGAAGGAGTCCAATTGTTTAAATTTCTTCCTATTGGTATGCGAGGTAGAGAGAAGCAAGATTTTCTTCTTGCATTTTGTTCTCAAATGTTTAAAAGGGTGACCTTTCAAGTTGCTTAATGAATATGCCAAATACCTAATATCAATCAAATGCCTAAATATCAATCATTTCTTTTAATAAAACACTGGTAATGGTCCGTCCTGCCTCACGCACACAGCTATTTGCTAGGCAGCTGCTGGAGGGGGTCAGTGGGTTGTGGGAGTGTCGGTGACCGGCCCAGCTGGGCCCGTGCTCGGGACCTGCCACGTTACTGGCGAAAAGCGATCAACATGGAAATGTTTTCCTTGAGAATTAGGATTCTGGAAACCTGAGTGTGTGTTTGTCTGTTCAGATTATAATTTGGATAGGTGGGAAACTGCTCAGCTGCCTGCTGAAGACTTTGAGCTTTGATTTTTTTCCCCTCCTCTACAGTGCAAAACCAAAGACTTTCCAATTATTTGGGGAGAGGGGAGGAGAAGAAGCAACCTCAAAAAGGGTTTATTGCCTGGTCGGGAGGATGCTCAGGTGCATGGTGGGAAGCCTGTGCTCTCATCCCTGGTGCAAGCACAGACCATATTGTTCAGTTTCCCTGAAAGTCTCTGTGGTTTTGATCAATACTTTCATCTAGTGCTGAGAAAAGATTTCCAGTTGAAAATGTAGTTGAAACAGCTTTGTTCTCATAAGTGTTTTCCACGATAATAAATCAGCCTTTTGAGGGAGGAATAAATTCTATTGCTGTTTCTTTGGTGGCACTACAGTAGGTTCCTCGGAGCAGAGACTTGTGTTGCTGCAGCCCAGACACAGCTCTGCCCCCGCAGCCACTGCAGCTGCGGCCGCCTGCGACTGCTGCGGGGCAACCACTACACCCACAAGTGACTTAAATGTCATGTGTCCGTATCTTCCCTACTTTTTTAAGATCCATGATATTGTAAGCTGCGTTCAGCTACGTGCAGTGGGAAAGACAGGTGACAAAGGCATTCCCCTTGGAAGTTAGTGGTGTATAAGTGCAATGGAAATGAAAAATATTGCCCAAGTTCAGGCATTTTGGCCCATCTCCCAGGCAAGGGGAGCTGCTTGCCCCTTTGTTACAGACGGGGAGAGAAACAGATTTTTCCAGCCCACTGGAAATTTGCAAGAACCAGTGCTCAAATGGAGAAACAGTTTTAGAGAAGTGTCACTCAGCAGGTCCTGGCTCTTGAGGTCCCGCGACGGCTGCTGGGACAACGGGATGGATGGCCAGCATGAGATTGTGTTTGCTTGCATGGATCTGGAGCTGGCAGTGAAACTGGAAATGTGGTCAATGTTTAAAATAGGAAAACCCAAGGGAAAAGGATACCTGTTATCACTGTGCTTTTCCAGTGGTCGCTACAGGTCTCTGGCACCTCGGAGCCAGAAGAGTTGGAGCTGCTGAGGAGCATCCTGCCTGTTCTGGGAACTCTTCTGCTTTCTGGAGCCAGGGGGGTCCTACTCACAATCTTTTGAACAATATTTCTGCTAATCAACCACAGTATTTTGAAACAGTGACAATTTGCCCTGGAAAATTGGGAGTTCTCCATTCAGGGGATCTTTTGTTCCATTGCACCTTTGAGTGTGTGTTTGGAGACAGCAGAAGGATGAGCGGAGTGTGTCGGAGCTTGGCTTGTTTACAGCACAGCTTTACATAAAGTGTAGCTCCATATGTGAGCTGCAGCTATGGATTTACACAGCAAACCACGTATCCTCACAGCCCCTTGGGAGGCCACACGCTGCATTAATAAAATGTATTCGGCTCAGGATGCAGAACTTGGATCAACCCTTTTTTGCTCACACAGCGCTGGTCTCAGCATTGTCGTGTTACGGGGGTGTTAGATGCACATAAAGACACCCCAAACCCCTTGTAAATGCAGTATTCTATATCCTGGAGTAAATGTGGTTTGACAGAAACAGAGAGAGATTTGTTGTAGGGTCTAAACAATCTTACCCTGAATTACAGCTTTGTATAAAATGTGAAATGCAGAAGTGCACTAATCCACATCGGAGGCCTGGTTACCCTCCCGGCTAAAACCGGGAAGAATATTAATAGATTGCTGAAATATTTCAACTTCAGAGGATAAAACAGCTGAACCCCGCTGTTCACATGGAGTGTATCTTGAGTTACCAACTAGAGAAGCACTTCAAACAGAAACGTATGTTTCTTCTGAAGGGAAGAAAGCCTGGGTGGTAGATGAGTGAAAGCTATTCTTTACTTTTTTTCTGAAAAATAACATAGCCTATTTGTACATTGATTTATCAAGATTATCCCAACCATCTTCCAGCCAGAATTCACAGTCTCTCTCTTTGTTCCTCTCCATGCTACAGCACACAGATTGGGCCTGCACAGTGGAAATCAATGCAGCTGCAGGATGCCTCCGGTGCCAGCACACTCCGCGGCTGCTTTCATTAAACTCTACTAACGCATAATTATCTGGGATGCCGTGCTACTTCCTTGGTGATGCTCACGCAGCTTTCCAACCGGAAAACATTTTATCAGGGCATCAAAGCCCCACACAACACGTGCTGGAGAGAGAAAATCACCATCCTCGGGGTGAGAAAACCTCTGTATAACGTCCGGCTTTAGTAGCCGATAGAGTAGCCCCATAGGTACTTCTGCCCCTGGATTTGAGGGCAAACCTCGGCTTCATCTGGGTTTGGGTGTTCTACCAGGGATCGAGTTCACGGCTTTTGCTGGTGATTTGGGCAGCCCCATGGGGTGGTACCAAGGGGTGACTTGAACCAAAATCCCCATTTCTCCTAAGGCTGATGCTGCTGGTGGTGGCAGGGGCTGGCTGTGCCCCGGCTCTCTCGAAGATGCTGTGGTCCTGCCCCAGTGCTGAGCATCCCCCCCAGCCCTGTCTGAGCCCCCGCTTCCTCGCTCCTGTTCATGCAATATGGTCAGAGTAACAAAACAATCTCTAACGTGACATTATCCTCTGGCAATCCCCGCTCCGGCGTTCTCCAGGCAGGGAACAGAAGGAGAACTGTCATGTTAACATTTTAGCTGACTCCAACCTCCTCCTTTCTTTCTCTTTTTTTCCAAGGCTGTGTGTAAAATCCGCCTCTTCTTCCCTGCGCTGCCAGATGAAACTGCTGTACAGCACTTCTCCTAGCGTGTGAAAACCCCTGCTTTTCTCAGGCAGGGTTTGAGGCACCGAATGTCTGTGCAAAGCCCGAGACAAGGGGTGAGTCAGGATGATTGCTGCGGGCTTCAGAAGAGGTGCTTTCATCCTGCTGAATCAAAACTGTTATTCTGAAAGAGTTTTATCTCTGCAAACTGGGCCTATGCTGGCCAGGTGCCAGCATCAGTATTTCAACCCCTTTTCTCCTTTTTTGATGATTGGTACAATCAAGATCAAGATGCGACTTTTTCTGTGTTGAAGGGGCAAAGCTTTATTGGTGGATACAGGAGGGAAAGATTCCATCCAGGCAAATTCCTGCAGTTACAAAGAGGAGCGAGCAGGACTTTCTGTTACACTGTTTTGTACTGTTTCCATCCAGGATGTGTAATGCCTACGGCCTCTGCTTTCACTGGTTTCTCAGACCGGCCCTGGAGGGGTCCCCTCTGTGTCTCCTCTCCTGCCAGCGGTGCCAGAGGCTTGGCTGGGTGGTCACCCAGAGCCTGGCTGTGGCTGGTGCTTCTCTGGAGGTGGCACAAGCACCCACGTTCCAGCAAGAGATTCGCCAGGGATCAGCCTTTTTCTCTCCCACAAAGCTCACTTGTTGTTTTTCTTTTTTTTTCCGAGATGAACTTCCCAGCCCTTGATGGCCTCCTGATGAACGCCTGCATGTTGTGGTGTCTCTAATCACTTGGGGTCACTTGGGAGAAAGAGAAGAGACCTCTCCAATGGCCAGGGGTGCCTCATTGAAAGCTGAGATGGGAGGATATGATAGACAAGCTCCAAGCCACTCTGTTTCCAAGCAATGGAGACATCCTTAGGTTCACTCATCGCCAATTATAGAAAGCAAAATGTAAGAGCTGTCCTTTGGGCCAGCACCCAGCCAGCACAGTTCTGCTAAAAATAATTTGATGTCTTCAGCAGGGCAGGTTCTCAACAAGGGGAGGGAGCAAAGGAATTCAGTTTGTGCCAGTTTGTTGAATACATGTGGTCCCCTGTCTGTGACCGCCCCGGGGGCACACGCAGGAGCGTCACATCAGCCCCAGCCCACCTCCATCTGCTTTTCTTCATCATTTTCCAGCATCAGAGAAACCCTCTGCTTCGCTGCAGGGCCGATGGCAGACACTGATGGAATATGGGGCTTTATTTTTCAACTTCTGCTGTTGCCCGCAGTGTTCCTCCAGAGTTTTGGGAAAAAATATTGCTTTGGTTTTATTCTGTGAAGCTTTGCAGCAATTCAGTGCTATACTCCAGTACCTACACCACAGCTTCTGGAGTCTGGTTCCCCCCAAACATGATTAATGAGAAATCTCAATGATGAGCCATGCAGCCTGCTTGTTTTTAAAACTTTAGTGAAGAA
>JAOXNH010000049.1:41525270-41545204 GCA_028566575.1 Bartramia longicauda
AAATAATGTCAAAGGATTTTTTTACTCGGGTACGCGTGCCAACAATAATCACTGCTAAGTCTTAAACAATTGTAATAAAATAAGTGTCTTGCTGCTAATGATACCTCATTTGTATTAAAGATGCTTTGGTAGAAGCAGTTTCTACAATTATTTCAACTAATGCTTATCTGCTGTGTCAGGTCTGAAATCAAAGCACAGCCATGGAAAATGAGAAGCTGTTCTGCCTTCCCGGGGGTGGTGCAGTGGTTGCAGGAGCTCTGGGTGATATGGGGATGGGCTCAGGGATTAGAGCTGCCCGGAGTGGAAATGAGCAGTGGGAATTACACAGGTCCAAGATCCAAATCCTCTGACTGTGGGTAATAACCATAACAGCAGCCTGACCCCCGGGGCGGGGGGGGCAGTGAGAAAAGCCTCCAGAGCTCAGCACCAACCCCACCAGTGCTCTGTCACCTGTGTTCCCATCCCGACACAGCCCGGCACCAGCTGCTGGTGAGAAAGTCCACCCCCATCCCAGCTGAAACTTCTGGTGAAAACCACTTCACATTTCACCTGGATAATTTTTGCTGCGACAGCTGTTGGGTATCAGTAGCAAGATGTTCTAACCCATAACTTTTTGGATCCATACTGAATAAAATAATTGGGATGGAAACCCTTACGCAACAGCATTTAGCTGCGTAAATCAATATAACCTATATTTTTGGTACCCGTTTCCTCGGGATGGTTGAGGGTATCAGATAGTTCCTGAAGGACCAAGAGCTGTGCTGTGCTTGCCAAAGCATAAGGACCAGGTCGGTGCAGGTCCCCAGCTCAGCAGATGCTGACCAGAGGTGGCTTTGGGGTGTCCTTCACAGTACCCTCTCCATCAGCTCCCCACTCTCAATGGGGCACTTCTGGAGCTCAGACATCACAGGCAGCAAATGAGCCCCCCCGACCTGGAGACCCCTCGTGACCACCGTGTGGGCTTCTCTGAAGAAACAAATTGCTGGTAGCTTGGTGCTGATTTCTGTAAAAAAGGCAATTGCAATGTTACTCGTCTCAATTTGGGGGAATTTTGAGTGGTAATTTCAAATATTGCTTGTCAATCCCTTTCCATGTGAAATCAAAGGTTTCTGCAGGGTTACAACTCCAAACAGGATTTAGCTCACAATTTTGAAATGTTTTTGTAAATGCTTCTGAATTATTCAACCTAACCCCACCCCTAATTAGCTTAATTGACTAACGAACCAGTTCATTGAAGCCACCTGGGAGTGACCCAAGGAGGGCAGGAGAGCAGGTGGCTCCTGGGAGGGCTATAAAGGGGCCACATGGGACCATGGGGGGGTTTCTGAAGCTCCTGGTGTGGGTCTGTGGATGCAGGGGATTTTTTAAAGCTGTGGGACCGAGGAAAGCTTTTGTTGCTTGAGGTTTGTTTCTTTTAAACATTTATATTTCTATTTCAAAGAGTTGTTTGGATACCAGAACAAATTTATTTTTGGATCCATTTAGGAGCATGTTTTTGTAAGGCTTTTGTTTCCCAGATCCATTAAAGAGCTTTCTGGGGAAGCCGTTGCATCTCAGCGCTCCCTGAAGATGTTCCTGAGAGCCCCTGGTAGCGCATAAAGCTCTGGAAATGAGCAGATGAGACTGTGATTCATGACTGCTATCTTAAATGCATTGAAAAGTAATTAGTGGTGATGGGTAATTGGGATATATTTTAGAGAAGAGCCTCAGGAACTTTTCTTGAACTTGGGACTGAGTGATCTGTGCAATTCCAGGTACTAGGGATCCTACTAATTCATTCAACCTGGTGATTAATATTTTAGGTTGCTGATTGTGAGTAACTGGCAGAAGAAAAAATTGCTTTGAGAAATATGTAGATAATATTTTGAACATGAAACATGTCCCAATAAAGTTTTTAGTTTAAGAAGAAAAAAAAAGATGGCCTTTGAAACCTGATGAATGAAGCCATATTAAGCATAATATTTCAACCTTTTCAAACTAAATAAGCTTAGAATTTTGTTATTTTCCCTCAAGGAAACAAAATTAGATTCAAACAAATCCAAAAACTTTGTTTTCCCGTAGCCCTTACACGTGGCCTGTGACCCCTCGGTGTATTGTTTAGGAGCAGCTATTGATGAGTGGAAAACGTGTTGGCCGTGTTGCACTAGAGCCTTGTGATAACGAGCGCTGATGGAGGCTGAAAATTGCACAGAGTATTTCTTGGTGTGGGATGAGCCATTTGCAAGCTGGGGTTTGGCTGCTCTGTGAGGTTCCCCATAGGGCAGGGTCAAACCCTGTGCCCCCACCCCCAAGAAAGCTCAGTGGTGGCTGCTTTTTGAGTCTATGCATTGGGCTGTGGTTTCCCCATCAAGCCCAAGCCTTGCCCTGAGCCTGAGACCTGATGGGGAGGTGCTGGAGGGCAAGGGCTCTGTGTGGGGTGGCCGTGGCCAGTGTGTGCCCAGCAGGAGCACAGGGGACCGAGCACCAATGGCTCCAGGATCTGCCAACGGCTTGGCCACTGGGGATGGAAATAGAAAGGATTTTCTTCAGGTCCTTTGTTATAAAACCCACTTAGTGTTGCCTTTGCAGGAGAACATGGTTACACTGGAATATTTGGAGTCTCCCTTGTATTGCCAGTGGTGTTATCCCAAAGAATTACTGGGAAAAACCCATAATTTCCTATGGTGCTACCAAAATGGGATACAGACAGAGTAAAAGAAGGAACAGCACAGGATTCATGTGGTTTTAATCCTTTTCTTAAATCAAAAGAGACAGCACTGCCTGAAATGCATTTATTCATTTGCGCCTCAGACTTTATCGCTGAAGTGTGGAGAAGGAGAAGCCACTAACAAGTAAACTTCAGGGAATAAATTAAAATATATGCAAACACAGATGTTGCTTCAGGAGAAATTTTTGAAAGTTACTTTTTAAAAAACAAGTGTGAAAATATGTAAACCATTTGCAACATGGCAAAACTCAGCAAGCTGTGAAGGTTATCAGCTGGACCATGAGAAAAACTGACTTTCTTCAACAGTAATTAAAAAGTCAAATGTGAGCAGCGAAAGCAATGGGGATTTGGGAACATGATGAATGTGGAAACAAATGTGGGTTTGGATATGTTTTCCTTTTTTCTGTTTAAAAAGCACATCAGTACTGGGACCTGCTGGTTCTTAGCTTGTATTTAATACTAAGTCCCTAATATCAGAGAAGAATGGCAGGGGCTGAATATGCCCCCAGAAAGACGAGTGATTACGAAAGTGTGTTGGGAGGGAGTTCAGCTTTCGGTTGCTTTGAGTGTGGTATTAAGATGGTTCTTGCATTTGCTGGGCTTTTTGTTGCAAGTGCCTTTTGTTTTTTGTTTTTTCTGTTATTTTTTTTTTAAGCACTAATTAGAAAATTAAGAACATTCAGCTCCCACACATCAATTTGTCATGTTCTGCTTTGCTACAGTAATTTAAATGAAGGATTTCATAATTTCCCTGTGATGCACAGTCAGTTTAAAACACAGACGTCTACCTAAAGTAGAAATGCATTATTTAATTAAGATACACAACTGTAAATCAGAAAAACACAGCAGTGTACAGTAACTTGTTTACAAATAGAAATATACCTTGCTACAGCTGTAATGAAAGGAGGTGATTTTCTTATAAAGAACGATGGAGTGAATTTTCCTACCTTCATATTTATGTGAGTGTGGGATTGAGAGGGGCTCTGAGGGTGCATTCTGGCGGCTGTAACCTGCTTTCTTTTTTTTAAATCTGTGTCCATTAACTTTTAAAGTAATTTCAACAGCTCAATGTAAAGAGAACTCCATTGGCATTTCTTGAATAAATTATAGATGTAGATAACAATATGCAATACAGGCTCTGGGCGAAGGGAATAATGGTGATGTGCAGCCAAATGCAGGTCTCTGCTTTCTTACTCTTCATAGTTTATGTCAGAGCCTGTAGTATAATTTAATTTTGCCATTAGTTTCTAAAATCTCCCAGATTTGAAATCCCACGTATTCAGAAGGCTTTTTTAAGGATGAGACATCAAATTTTCTCTTTATTTATGATATTAATTCTCAAAAATGAAAATCAAAAAGGAGCCATTAATGTTATTTCAGTAAATTTACTGGAAGCAATTAAACTACAAACACATTTTTTTATGATAGCAGAGAGTAGCCAGTATTAAGAAACACCTTTTTTTTTTTCCCTCCACTGACTATATTTTTCCCTTCAAGAAAAAGTTTAAATTATCAAGAGAAATGATGGTCTTTTTCAGAGATTTTTCCTCATCTAATTGAGCGTTGCTTTTGTACTTGTATCTTGCACAAAGTGTTAAATCTCATCCTCTGAGCCTGCAAATCTTCTGTAGGCGTGAAGGTCATTAATTTTAATTAAATGGAACTTCTTTTTTTACACTTGCTAGAAAATGAGGATTAGTCTCAATGAGTTTCATTAAATAAACAGAGCAAATTAAAATTTATAATACATCTCTGAACCCATCAGAAGTCTCTCTATCAAACGCTGGTTTAGCTGCTGTGCTGGGAGAGGACTCGGTGGGATGGAGCAGAAAATGTGCCGGAACTTTCCAGCGAGGGAGCAGCGTGTGCTGCGGGTCCCCCGGGGTGATGGAGGGGGGCTGGGAGCAGAGATGCTTCCCCATGGCCCTTGCTGGGGTTAAGCTGCTCCTGGCTCCTGCCTTTCCATGTGCATGGTGGTGGCTTGGACCGATCCCATGGAGGAGAGGAGGGAGAGAGGTCACAGTGTGAAATCCTGGGAATCTTGCATGCCATCAATTATTTTTTTTTTTGCAATGTTGGCACAGATTGGAGGACAAGTCTTGCTGTACTTGAGCTCTTCTTTCTTTTTGAAGCATTGAACCCCCTTTTCATTCCGGTTGAATGAAACTCTGTCCCTCTCGTGCACTTCCTCTCCAGCCCCGGCTGAAGCGTGGTCCTGGGCACGTCCTCACCGCCCTGCACTTGGTTGTAGCTGTGTTCTGCAGTGACTCTGAAATGAGATGGATTGTATGATAAAATTAATGGACTTATGGGTTTGTTAGCTTTGGTGATGTTGTTTCCATGTGAGGAGTACCCAGCCGGACCCTGGAGCAGACAGTGTGATGGGCTCCTGCTCTGCTCTCAGGGGGTTTCAGGACTCAGTGACTCTCAAACCTCACTGCGCTGGGTTTCTGACCTGGTTTCTGATACAAGACAGCTTTTGTCCCTGCTGTGAGTATTCAGCACAGCCTTCCTTCCCTCCACAAGCAAGTGTGTCTTCTCCTCCCAGATCTGCCCAGGTCCTGAGACAGAGCTGAGGGAGAAGTGAGCTCCTGGTCCTCAGTGAAGGAGGGGACTCTGTGCTTCTCCTGCCTCTCGTGACTTTCCATGTGTGTGTAAAGCACACAGACTCAGGTGCCTAAAAAACACACTTGGAACTGCTGCGTCATTGTCCTGAAGTTAGTAAAGTTTATAACTATTTTTTTTAAAGAAAACACCCCCCCCAAGGCCTCTCCTCCCTGTACAGACGTGCCCACTCTGGGGGAGCAGGAGGCTGCAGGGGGGGCTCTGCTGCCCAGCAGCCAGGGGACTCGGAGACGCTATTTCCCACAAGCACGGAAAAGTCCCATTGCAAATTTATTCATGGGGTTTGAGTCGTTCCCGTTCAGACTTGCACACACTGTCGTATTTCCTGATGCAGGGCTGGATCTCATGGACCAGGGGCTCGTTTAGGATGCTGCAGGTACAAGGGCACCGGGGAGGCTCCCAGTGACACACAGTGACAAACCCAGTCCGTCGGACACACCACGCGCTGTCCTGCTCTGTGAGGGACAGGCTAAGTGGCCTTTCCACTCCTCGAGTTGCATCTCTTCATTTGCTCTGACGCTGCCTGAATTTCTCTGCCTAATGGATCTTCTCACACATCTTTGTCCGCTGAGGTTTTTGATGGCTGTGAAAATCAAAGCGTTTAAATATCTGGGACTGGATTAGTGCTACAGAAGCTGCTCTTCCAGTAAGGTCTGTGTCTCAGTTGCCAACTACCCTTTTACCTCAGACTGGCTGAGGAGAGAGCCTCTAAGTGTTTCCTGTCCACTTTGTGTTTGGCGTGTCTGGTTTATTTGATTAATAATATACTGGGGGGCATACAAATTCATTCCCTCTGGGAGGGGTTAGAGATCCTTAATGTGAAAAGGTCTTTCAGCACAGAATTTCTCGCTGGCCAGCAGGAGGACAGGTAGCCAGTGTTTAGCCAAAATGAAAAGATAAAGGGAAAAGGGCATTATCAGAATAAGTTGTTCACGTCAGCCTCTTTTGGTTTGAAAAATGTCTGTAATTGAATATGTTTCCAAGCAAAGTCTGATATTACCTCTAAAAGAAACAAGCTGGTACAACTTGAACAGCTCAATGTCATCATGGAATTTTTTAGTAATGGTGTTGCTATTCCTGGAGAACAATCGGGCCCCTCAGCACCTTTTGCTGCGGGTGACATCGGAGGCAACATCTGTAATTCTGCACCCTCCGCTGGCATCGTTACCAGTGGCTGAACGAGCGACCAGCAAAAGCAGGCTTGTATCAGCAGCTTGATATTTATATCTTGGCAGAAAGCTTGTGTTTGCTGGTATCATTTGTCTCTGAAGAACAATATCTGTAGTACATGAAAATACATTTTCCACCTTTCTTGCTCACCCCATTACTGATGTCATCTGGAGCCAGCCATCTCACAGCCCTCTTTCTCCTTGTAGCAACACATAGTTCTACCATATTTTTTTTCATTAAGATGTGGAAAAAAATGTATCATTGTGAGGTTTCAGCTGAACAAAGGGTGAACCAGTCCTTCAGAGCCCTGGGACAAACCTGTGCAGTTCCTTCTGGGGTCAGGGAGGGCTGACCTCCAAAATGCGGCACCGCTCAGCCCCCAGGGACAACACAGGGTCTTGGGCTCTGAAACTTCCCTTTTCTCCATCACCCATAAAAGCAAACGGTATCAGCTGAGACCAGACCTCCTGTGCCTGGTCTCCCTCCAGCAGGAGATAGTGTCCCCACCAGGAGATGCTGGTCCCCTCCCCAGCGATATCCCTGGGACTGGGGTGGTGCTGACACCAACAGAGGGGTCTGTGTGTCACCAGGATGGCTGAGACTTAATGTGTAAGAGCACTAAAGCTCCAGAAGTTAATTAATCAACACAATTACTTCATTTAAACAGTCTGTGTCTTGAAAACCTTATCCAGGTACGGTATGAAGCTGCAGTAAGTCACGGTGCAATGGGGTAGGACCAGGGCTGACTTAGGAAACAATTTTGGTTTCCTTTTCTCTGTTTTGAGGGTGAGTTGCCCCCGTGCGAGGAGCTGTGCTGTCCTGCAGCCGTGTAACGTCACTGCACTGCAAACACACCCTCTGCCACTACAGCTAGAAGCATCTTTTTTAAAACTCTTTCTTGTTAACTTGTTGTTTCTTCCACTAGTTTTCCTTTAGCTAAAACGAATGCTTTTGAAGCACTTCTTGCTTTTTAAAGTTTTTTGTGCAACACTGAACAAGTTAATTTTAGGTTAGCTGCAACGAAATTTACTCATTTTTTTCAGTAGAACAAAATCTGAAAATAATTAAACTGTGAACTTGGTGAATCAAAATTATCATCTGAAAATGCCAAAACAAACTGGCTTGAGCTTTTTGAAAGATTTTTAATGTTAATTTAGTAAATGTTTTGATCAACTCAAATCTGTCTGATTTGATTTATTGGTTCTTGGGTTTTCAGGGTAGAAAGGGATGGAAAGTTTCAGATCAGGTAGTTGCTTACTTACAATCGGGATCTAGTGCTTTAATGCCAGAGATCTATAAGCAACTTTTTTACTTGCAACAGGTAGATTTTAGAGCTTATTTTAACAGAAATAAAATATTAGGTTGACTAGAGTCCAATTATAGGGTGCTAATTTAATTTTTGTCTGTTTTTAACTTTGCCTGTCAAACTGCTGATTTGCTGCATAAAGTCTAATTTTGTTGAACAGAAATAGCAACAGTTCTGTAACAGAAATAGTTAATGAGTGATAGCGATCAATGATGAGTAATTATCAAACTTTTGAAATTCAGATTTGTTTCTCCAACTGCAACAGTTCTAGCTAGAGTAGCTTAGCATACCTTGTAAAGCACAAAAAGAAAACCTAGAAAATGAGGAGAGAACGCATTTTTGTAGGTGTCACCTTCTGCATTTCCACTGAGGCGGCTCCTGCCCCTGCGTGGGGCTGCTGGGATGTGGGATTAAACAGATTCCACTTCGGTGAGAGCGAATCTTTGAGCAGTGAAATGAATTAATGTGATAAGAAATAGTGTTATCCTCTCTGTAAAGATGAAACAGTCAAAATCATCAAAGGGAGGTGAAAACGCAAGCTCTCGCTGAACCAACCGAGGTGAAGGTGTGTCTGCACCCCGGGGATGGGGTGTATCTCCCCGGTTTGTTGGCCCAGCCCAGCACGGGGCTGTCGGCAGCGTTTTCCTGAGTCTGAGCTGAATTAAATAGGGACCAGGCAAAGAGGAGTAAATTCACTACATGCTTGTCTGCACCAACGCTGGGTGCAATTTAGCAGTGATGCCTCGGTGCCTTTCAAAGTGGCATCTCACTTAGTCAGAAAAAAATGGGATGGAAAGCCAGCCAGAGGTCTGCAGCAGTGTGTCAACGTGTTTTATACAACTACAGGAAACTATAAAACAAAACTGAAAAACCCTGACAGCCAGAAGAAATGGGCAGCCCCGAGCAGCCTGCTTTCTGCTTGTGAGATTCCCTGTGCTGCCTCTGACAGCACATCCTAAATGGGGACCGTGAGGCACAATTGTGTTCCAGCCAGGACAACTAAGAGTTTCTTTTTTCTTCCGAGTTTACCTGGATTGGGTTGTGGGTTTTTTGAGCAAGCAGTGTGTGAGTGCTTCAGATGGCATTCGGATGCTTTCCCTTTAGGGCACCTCTCCCTGCCTGGAGCACAAAGTTGTTGAACGGCTTCAGAAATCACGTGAAGGTAAAATAATTTTACAAAGGGATCACCGGAAAGGTTAAGAAGTTGAAGGTATATAAAATGAGTCTCTTTATTCAAGTGTTACACCTTGTATGTAGAAAATAAAGAAGTGCATGGTCTTTGCCCGGGGAGGAGGAAGGTTTCCTCGCCGGTGGGATCTCTCAAGGTGCGGTTTCTCTGAGGCTGTGACTGGGGAACAGCAGCTCCACAGACCCCAGGGCAGGGGGGCAAAGGGACCTGAGGGTGATGGAGAAAAGCCAGCCTGGCTCAAGTCTGTACTGTGCCATCCTGGCAAGAAGTTAGGGGGGGTGGGGAGGAAGGGGAAGGCAGGGAAACAACTTATCTTTTAATTTTGGGGAGATAATAGTCATTAATTTCCCTACAAGTTTTAGTATCTAAATGTGGAGAACGGAACGTGAAAATCTTGGTACAGTCTCACCAGCGCCGTTTGAAGAGGGATTACAGGTTTCTGGCCTCTTGAAAACGCTCCTATAAATTTGGGCAGACTCATTCTTGGCATGACTCTATTAACTTACAAGTGTTATTATCAAGAGTACCAAAATGCCAGCAAGCTGCGTGTTGCAACGAAGCCAGGGACGTACAACAGAAATGATTAAGGAGCTTGAAGAACTTGGAAGGAAAGATTAAAAGAACAAAATGTTTCGACTGGATAAACAGGGACCAAGAGTGGCTGTGATAATCAGCTGCTGGTGCGTGAGGGGTACAAGTGCCAAGAAGAGAACATCATTTTAAAATGGATTTAGCTAAAAGTAGCAGGATAAATTATAAGATGTGGATGAAAATTTTTTTCTTTAAATGTTTAGAGCTGTTGGAATAGAGAAATGTGTCTGTGTGTTTGTCTCTGGCTGGGTCACCTCTCCAGGCGCCAAAGTCCAATTTCCTTTCCTTGCCTTTCACATGCTCTCCTCCTGGGTAGGTTTGGATCTGTCTTTTAAAGGGCAGTGGAATGCCTCAGCCGTAAGCGGTATTTGAGGAGCCACGGTCTCTGAGGAGCCCAGGTTCAACCGGCATCGGTGGAAATGAGGGTCTTAAAGGTCTAAGCTACCTTTGAGAAAAGGAAATCTGCAAACTAAAGCTGAATACCGTGATGGGTGGCAATACCTGGAAAGGCATTTATGTAGCTAAAGCCAACATCTGGGCACCGCTGTCAGCCATTAACTTCCTGTTCGGGTTCCTTGTAATTCTGAAGTTGATTACCTGGGAAGTTTGTGCTGGTGAGTGTGTCAAAACCACACAGAACTTGAGATTCACCAGTTACTCAAAGACCTGGATCAAAAGTAAGGCCAGGAGGTAGTCTTTCTTAGCACAACACACTTCTCCAGCCACCAGGTTCTGAAAATCCTGCCTGGATCAGTCAGAACTCATTGGGGATGAAGATACACTACAAAAGGCAAAATCTTCTGCAAACAGGTACAGAAGCTGCTGGATACAAGAGCACAGTACAGAGAATTTAATCTTTTGCAGGTGTGTGCGGACAAATGAGGCTGAGAGTTCCAGGGACACAGCTTCCATCAGCTCCTGGGGGAAGGTTTGTGATGGGGTGGGCACCACCTCAGGTGGTCAATCAGTGATGCTCAGCTGAGCACTGGGAAGTGGTGATGCATGAAACTGGCACCTGGAAATCTCTGAACCATGTTTATTTAGGAAGAAGTCTGTAATCAGCAACAAAACTTGTGTCTGTTTCACGAACTGTATTGGGAAAGTGGAAGGAGAATGTCCTAATTGCTGTCTTGTAGGTAAATGTGTTCTTCCATTCATCAGGGTCTCACCTTAATTAACAGCATTGTTTCCTCTTAGTGTGTTTCAAAAATGTGCTTAGAAAGGGGTGAATTTAGCTTTAACATAATTAGTCTGATAATTAAAGCTTTGTAAGGTGATTAAATGAGAGAGCTCAGAGTGTGTGAAGGGGTCGTGCTAAAGTTTTACTAATGAAAGAATTGGAAAAGAAAGTTGTGGAGAAGTCCCACAGTACCTGAGGACTGGAAAAGGGCTTATCTGGGAGAAATGCCATAGGGTGTGTTGGAGATGAAATCTGTGGCTTCACCCAAACTGCGTGTGCTTTAAGGTGAAGATGTGCAAACCCCTCCTTGCAGCTGTTTCTGTAACTCATGTTCTGCTTGAATCTTCATCCTCTTTCCTGACCCGGCTGCTCTGGAGCCTTGGGTAAAGGCGGGTGCACAAGTTGGATGCATCATTATTTTATTCTTCATGCAGTGCCCTGCTGCTGGTACAGTAAATATTGTGATGGCTGCTATTGAGGAATGCTCCCTTACCTGAATTTTTTTCCCTAGTACGAGCTCAGAGACTGCAACTGTATATGGGAAGCTGTTGAGCTGAACAGAGGGTCAAGTACATGCAGATAGCTGTTGTATACTCCAACATTAGGGCATAAAAGTCCCATGCCAAAATGGTATCGTGATATTCATTGGAGTGTGGTGATTCATTGAAAATTGCCAAGTTGGACTAAAATATCAATTTCTACTGATCTGATATACAGTGTTCACTATAAAACACCAGTGTGCAGCGTAGAGGTATGTTTTATGGCCCCTGAGAAATGACAAGAATGCTCTGGTGGAAATCTATTAAACTGTGGGGGGAAAATACCCACAACGCCCATAAATTCTGATGGGCCTGAATTCATGGTTTACCCAATAGAGTCAGCACAAGATCTATTCTGCACATATAATGTGGCCGGAAAATCTGTCCTATAGATTGGGTGCAAATATTTTGCTGAACCGGAGAGGAAGTCGGGATTAGTGTTAAATCCAGGGTATTATCTGGATGGCTTTTCCTTCCAAGGTGCCTTCTCTGGCACAGGGAGAGGCTGGAGTTGTTTTGACAAGGGTTTTTAATAAAATGGGTTGTTCTTAGGCTGGGATAACCCTGGCACCTCTGCAGAGAGCAGGGTAAGAGCTGTTTGTGTGCATGACAACAAAGCACTTGATAATTCCAGCAGCCAAAGAGGTAACACCGATTGGCAAACAAGCTTTTATTGCCTGGTGTTTGTGCAGTGTCTCGGGCAGGTTGTTAGTGCAGCAGAGTCTTCAAAGTGCTGCTCTGAGGCCAGGCGCAGAGGGGACACCTATGGATTTATGGCTCTTAGGGACATCTTTTGCAATTACCTGTTGTACAGCACAACCTGACCTATGATGTCCATAGATCCATGGCCATAGGTCCATGAGCACACAGGTTGTCCTTCAGAAACGTTTTTCAGGCACAAGAAGTCTGTCAGGCATGTCCTGGGGGCTTTTCCCTGTTCCAAGCAGGACACATTGGCCAGTTGGTTTTTTCCATAGCAGGGAGTTTCACGTGGATAGGAATATTGCAGCTGGCACACAGTCTGGTTTGCAAACAGCTTTTATTGAGAGTAAGAATAATTTTACAATGGCTTCAGCACATCCTTTAAAACAAAAAAGCAACTGTGAGGAAGTAGATTTCCAATTAATTTAAGCTTTCTGTTGGCTCCCAATCACTCTAACAGCAACACTGTGTGCACTCATTGCCTCTCCTGGTCATTTGTTCCTTGTTTGTAGTAATTTCTTGCAAAGATGAGATCGTGTGACATCTTGCACAGAAATTATTAGAAAATCTGCCCAGTGCTACTCACTGTTTTTTGCTTTCCTTTGCCATTGTGGAGCACACTTTACAAATGCTCCCTCAGAAGCAGCTGGCGGGAGATGCTGACCATCCATCTGCCACAGGCTCCCATTCAAAGTTTGTCCTGCATCCGAGAGCTCCGAGTTGATGTGGCTGGGGGATGTGTTAAGCTCTCAGACTCATTAGTCGAATGAGTTTTCTAGGTCTGGGAGAGCTTTGGCTTGAGCACAGACCGGAGTCACACTCCTCTGCTACCCAAGACAGAGTTGTGAGCCAGCCAGCCTTTCTCTCCACCCCTGGTGCCATCCGAACCTCAGCAGTGAGCAGTGCACTGTATTGTTATTTTCTGTAGATACTCCCATTCCCTGACCCTGGGGGCTGTCTCTGTGCTGCAAATAATGATGGGTTTAAATGCTGGTGCTCATATGCATAAGCCTGATTAGGTGGCTTAGTGCTCGGGACGTGAGCGTGGGGTGAGGGAAGGCGGCTGTGCCACCGGGGCACCTGCGCTGCTGGCTCCTGAATGGCTCATTATTGCCCCTGCTGCAAAATTTAGTGAATTCTGGCATCTGGGGGTCAGGGAGCTTAAACAAACAAAACCTTCAGACCTGGAGGGGTAAGCGTGTTCTATAATGCTGTAATCAGTTTGGAGAATGAGCTTTTTCTGCAGCCTTCAAACTGGATCTTCAGATGGTTAATAGGATTTTACATGTGCTGTGAGATTTCTGCACCTTTCTCCACCCGCGTTTGCCATGCAAAGTGTGATGTTGTCTTTTTATTAGCAGGATGGCATGTCTGACATATCTCCCTACTAGTGCTGTGGATAGACATCTTAAAAGCAAATTGTAATCGAAATTCTGAGCAGGCTGAGATGAGAATTAGCTGCCTGTCTAGTGCTTTTCTGTTTATCTCCAAATGTCAGCACTCTGCGCTGAAAGTTTTGATAGGAAGGCATCTGCTGTTCCAGGCTGGAGAATTAGCGAAGGAGAGAATTAGGGTGTGGGGGGGAGAGGACTAATTGAATCCCGCTGCAGCGACAATCGCTCTGGAATATGCTCGTGGTAGGTCAAAAGAAGTGCCGAGTGAGTTGCAGCAGGGATGACTCACACTGCTTTGCAAAGAAGCCCCTTATGGAAGGTTTTGTGTTCCCAAACGCCTGAGGGAGGCTGAGGATGGGGATTTCTGTGCCTGAACTCAGAACAGGGGAGAGACTCGCTCCTGTAGCCGAGGACGGGAGCTCACACTCGTCTTCTGGTCCCAAACTCAGAGTTGCTCTGCAAAAGGATCCAGCTACTGGGGGATGTTTGAGCAGGGGGGCAATGGCAAATACGTTGCTGTTGATCACTTTGGCTCTTCATGTGAAGTTTTCCATCCCTTGCGTTGGAAATGATTTGCTTACATGTGTCCTGTGTGAGGTTCAGTAACGTGATGTCATCAGCCTCACAAAATGTGGTCACAATTTCACAAGGCTCAGCTGTTCCTCTGTGTTTCTGGGAAACTTTTGGTTCAGCATATTTCTTCTATGATACATTCATGGGTATCACAGAATACTTTGAGCTCCACTCTCAACAGTGTCCAAACTTCAGGGGGTCTATCAGTTACTTGCACTGAAAATAGCACGTGAGCACTCTGTTGTCTTCTCTTTGTTGGTCTTTTTCCAAAACCACCAAGGTCTATGGGACCTGCTGTCTGTGCGTGTCTGTAGCTCTGCTTTCCTCCTTTTACCTGCTTAGGAAAGGTGATGATTTCAATCCTGAGTAGCTGCCTGGTTGCTTTCAGAATAATTTGTGTTAAAAAATGGCACCCATGTAAAAAGGTACATTTTTAGAGTGGCAGAAGAGGCTGCGGTCGATAGTGTGTTACAGGCTTTTAGGAGATTTTGGGGCTCAAGCTGTGAGCAGCAGGTTAACAGTGCTCTTGATAGGATCTCTGAAAGTGAACTGGACTCGCTGTAATTCCTGTGATGACTCTAATTTAGCAGGACCCTTTGCATACTTCAAGACCTTGATGTGCCTCTCTGTAAAGAGTCTCATAAAATACCATGTTTCTACCCTGATTTATTTTCCTTCTGTTGATGCCAAAGTCAAGAGTAACATACACTTAGGGCATTCAGGCCTTGTTTTTCATTTCAGCAGGGTGATTTTCTCTCTTTTGAGCTATCTTTCAACTCTATGTGCCAGTTAATAGATTTGCAGTAACTTCTACATTTTTTTATTAAAGGACTTGACCCCCATGACATTGGCTGCTGTTACACAGACGGTAAGGAAGGGATTGAGTTGCTTTAGTCCTTTGTACCTTCCCGGTCAGAAGCATGTGTATCCACAGAACTGCATAGTTTGGGGTCTCCTCTAGGTCCTTGTCCCTTGCCCAGCCGCTGCAATGTGAGCAGTGCTTGTTTCAGGGCTGAGATGTTCTGGCAGGATCAGGATGGAAAGTTCATGTTGTGTTTTCCTGGTAGGTGAGCCTTCAAAAGCGGACATCGGGTCTCCAATCCTTTAACCCGGAGCCGGGGACCTGTGTTGAATAATCTGATACCCTCATGAGATGTGCCATAGCAAGCTGTGGAGTGTAAAATCATCCTGCAGGGGCCAGGGTACCCCATTGCACGGCTGTTGTCACTCTCCTGGTGAAGCCAGCGCAGAATGTGCAGCTCCGGAGCCGCTCGCCGGGTGCCTTTCACAGCATTTTGTCACTCTTCTCACACATGCAAACCTCACTCCTCTCCCTGCAGCTTTTCAATCCATACTCCCAGCGGGGTGTTTTATTTTTAATACCTGTTCAGCACTGGAACTTTCAGGGTTTTGCCATCCCTGGCAACCACACCAGCAGTGCTATTTTTACCAGGAGCTGTGAAATGCCAGCACAGCACCGAACACTTTAACATTCCAACCGTGCAGCTGTAGCTGCTCCGATCCTCATCGCGTCACTGAGCCTCAGCTCGGGCTGTTCTTTTCTGGCTTTGTATTTCATTATTTACAACACACATTTTCTGTCCCAAAATCATCATCTCCCTCGGTTCGCTCAAGTTCCAAAGCCACGCTCTGAGCCTTGCTGCATCCTCTCAGAAGGTGCTGGGACTGGGAGAGCCCTCACCCACCTCTGCTCTCCCTGTGCTGGTGGAATCTGCAGTCGGTGGGACATCCTCTGCCTGCTCATGCCTCTTGCTGAGCAGCGTGTGTGAAAACTCCTCAGCAGCACCTCCTGCGTGGCATTTGGATGTTCTTCTGTACTTAAGTTTCTCTGACCCCTCGTTAGACTCCTGGTTGCCCCATGGTGCTGCTGATCACCACCCTGTGTGCCACAACGGCTCCTGTCTCTGTCTCCCACCATCCGTTAGAGAATTCTCTCTCCTTCACTTGTTTTCCCGTTGAACACGCTGCCGGTGCACAGCGCGATGATCAGCGCTCGCTGGGGAGCGTTCGCTGCTGCTTCCACCTTCCTCTCACCTTCTTTACTACCAATATTTCCACCTTGGCAGCAAAAATGGAAAGACCAAAAATAGAAAACAACCTTTTTCCCTACAATTTCCTCACCAGCCTGTGGCACGAGTTGAAAATCTAACAGCAAGAACATGATTCGATGGTGTAATTGGGTAAGGGCTGTGTTGTCAAACACTACCCAGAGAGGGCTGCACTGGGGCTGCTTGGAGGGGAAACCCGGCTTTTTGAAAAATTTGAATTAATTTGGGAGTTTGACAATGCTTTTTTCAATTCACCTTCAGGAGTACCTTTTAAACAAAAATTCTTAAAGGTATATTAGAGACTTGGAAATCTCGAAACGCCACCTGAGGTTTTCTGTCCTGTAGGACAAAAAGTTATTTTTACCATCATTTTTAAGGTTATCTGTATGAAAGTTGTTTTTACCATCTTTTTAAAATTCATTTAATTATATTTTGTTCCTACTTAAGCACCATAGAGAATAAAACCTCAGAGAGCCCTTGCATCTCAGACCCTGCAGTCTAAATGGGGAAGAAATATTAGGACTTCCTTCCACAAATGGATTTTTAAGATAATCGTAATGCCATAGATACATTTTTAAGAAAACAGCTGCCTATGAGATCAGTATCAAACTGTTCTGTTACCAGTACAGCTATTTGCAATTTTTTTTGTAGTTTCCGTTCATTAAAATGTTAAATGAAGACAGGAGGGGGAACCATGGAAACTTTTGATAGTATTCATTCTGTTGTTCTGCTGTTTTATTCCTCATGTGCCATCCTGTGGCAGAGCTTCCCTTCGAGAAGGTGGTGCCTGAGGTGTTGAGCAGGTGCTGGGGAAAGGCTGCTCCCGGTTCCCGGGCTCCGGCACACGTGGGAGTCACTGCAAAGCTGTCGGGAGGAGACCTGCGCTCCTCAATCAGATGGAGACACACGGTGTTACTTCAAATGGTGATCACGTGTAAATCCCATGATGGAAAAGCTGGTGAAGAATGGAAAATTCTGCTGAATGTGCTTAACCTGCAAAATGCACCTTTTGTAAGGCCGACTTATTAGAGAGTTCTTACACAAATGAGTTATAAACAAGTGATGAAGTGCTACTGGGTTCTCTTCACGTGTATCATGGATCAGGATCGATGTCCAATGACCAATTCATGTTACTAAGAAACTGCGGGAGTGGGTAATACAGGCAGAGAGTTTGGGAAGAGATTTCTTTTTAAAGAAATAAGACTAACGGCTATCTTTGCCAAACTTAAGGGGAATAAAACAAAAGCTTTGGATTAAAAGCTATGTTTTGGAAGTGTTTATAGTAGGAATATCTCACCCAAGGTGTGGAAACCTCTTCCAAAAACCAAACAAACTGAAACCAAGGGCAACCAA
Organism: Bartramia longicauda; assembly: GCA_028566575.1. Lineage (NCBI taxonomy): Eukaryota > Metazoa > Chordata > Aves > Charadriiformes > Scolopacidae > Bartramia > Bartramia longicauda. Next base: position 41,542,669 of record JAOXNH010000049.1, read on the forward strand.
CCCAGCAGAGGTCTAGTGATGTTGTGGTCTCTCGCTGCAGTGAATGGGGGAGTTGTGATGTGGCTCACCATGAGTGAAAGAGCTGCTCACGCAGCTGTAAAAGCACAGGAGCCTTTGCGGGGAGGTTTGCTGAAATGCTGGAGATTTTGGGTCCGTTCCTGCCTGCAGTGCCAGGGCTGAGTTCATCAGTGGGGACCTTCCCATGTCTGTCTGGTGTCCTCCATGTGTGATTCCATCCCACCTGGAATAGATCCTGCTCCTGGTGCAACGGGGAGAGCTTTGATATCGACTGAAAATTTAGCATTTGCTTCCATAGGGTTGGGTTTTTCTTATCATCCTGAGGTTTGAATTACAGGGTTTTCATCTGGCTCTGTGGGGACTGACGTCCTTGTGAACTGAACATCTGGTGTACAATACAGATTGGTAAAAGAACTAATTTTAGCTCTGTGAGGAATGTGCAGCTCTCGGGAGCACTGGGGATGAGCAGCAGTCTCCTGTCCACTGGGAGTATCAGCTCCTTGCTGTATCACAAGTTCGTAGTCCCTTTTTTTCCCCCCCCCCGGCAGCAGCATGAAAGATGGGAGAAAAGGGAAAAAAACCTGAATGCTAATTCCATCCCCCCACCTGCCTTTAGATACATGTTTCAGAAATGATTTGTTTCTGTACAAATCCTGTTTTTTATACCTTTTTATTAAACAAAGCCTCCAAATAAATTTTAGCTGCTTTCCTGCCTGCCTAATCCTCATGTTTTTGTACAGATAAATCTTGTATAATTAGCTGTAGCTCGGGAAGCCTGTAGTGCCTGATGAGAATGAAATGAAACATCTCATGGAGCAGCCGCAGGTGTGAGTCTGGGGTTCAGCATCCCTCGCCTCCACACGGTGTCGGTGCAGCCCCCGGTTACTGCAGCCCCCACCAACCCATATGCTTCAGCCCCCCCATAGCAAACCCTTTGTTTCTGCCTTTCTAGGGCTGACAAAGAGCATATTGAAGCTGGTGGGGTTTGAAATAAGTGTTAAAATACAATTCCTTTGTTCTCTGTAAACTTTCTTCTAAAGCAATTTTTGAAATAAGAGATTTGGGTGTTTTATCAATTGGGCATCTCTGTGAAATGAAGAAATCTTGCTAAGATATATGTTAATCAGCTTTGGTTTTGTACAAGGACCGCAGAGAGCTGTGGGCAGTTACATGCGCTGATTTCCGTGGGCATTGGCTCAGTCCCAATGTGCATAATATCTTCCAAACAGCCTTTTGATGCAAACAGTGTGTTTAGCTTTTTCCTCTGTTGTATTCTCTCCTTTTTCTTTTAAATCATTATTGGTTAAAGTGATATTTTATCTCTTAAAATTAGTACTTAGCACACAATTTATGGGTTTTCATTTCAAATCACAGAGGTAACACGTCAGTCACTTGTAAATTCATTCAACTGTGGATCTATGGAACAATTACAGGGACTTTGCATCACAGGGGAAGGGCTTGCTTTTGAGATTTGTGTTCCATGGAGGTAAGGGCTTGTTTTACTTTGGGTAAAAAGTAAAATCTGCCTTTTCCAGATTCTTTCCATGGTATTTGAGAGCGGGGAGAGGAAGGCTTCCCCGCTGTGTGTGAGTGCCTGAACTGATGGTATTAACAGCAATAGGACTGACAAGATGATCTTTTATTTTTTTTTAAAGGTGAACTTTACATTGAATTATGTCACATCGTGGAGCCGGGTGCCACGTTAACCTGTTCCAGCTCGTAGCTTCGCCCTCTCCCCTGTCTCTGCAGATCAGTTCATTAGCACAAGTGCAGGAGCAGGGCAGGGTACATGAGCAGGGAGTGTTATCCTCGGGTATTTCCCTCCCTAGCACCGTGTATCCGTGTGTTGCTTCTGCTACAACAGCTCCAAATGAGCAGCCTTGTGCCCTTCCACAGTCCAGGCTCTGTGCGGTTGCGTCTGTCTCGCCAATCAGCGCAGCTGAATTATCCCATCACTTGGGTGGCTCTTCACGGTAAGTCCTGTAATGGTAATTGGCATCTAAATGTTAATTTCTGATGCTGGTGTCTTCTGTGATCAGGCAGTTCTTCTCCCCTTCTTCAAAAGTGGGAGACAGGCAGGCGTGTATAAAGAAAGCAAAAGAAAAGAGGAATCAGTAGAACTGGCTTTAAACTGATCCAAACACACATCAAAGCATTTGAGCATCAAACTGGCCTGGTCCAGAGCTCGTGAGAACATTTCCACTTCAAACTACACAGTATTTTTCAAGGAAATTTTTCTTCTTTGTCATATATATGTGTGTGTGTATATATTTATATATAAAAGACAAAAGGAAAAGAGGACTTGAGAATCAAACGTTGTTTCTTGTTTATTGAGCAGGAAAGATCACCTCAGGCTCTCTTCTTTATTCAGGAATCTTTCTGTAACCCCAAAGTCTCCTCTAAGGAACATGGAATCATAGAATGGTTAGAATTGGAAAGGACCTTAAAGATTATTGAGTTCCAGCCCCCTGCCCTGGGCAGGGACACCTCCCACCAGAGCAGGTTGCTCCAAGCCCCC
>JAOXNH010000049.1:41569114-41597818 GCA_028566575.1 Bartramia longicauda
TGTTGTGAGTGATTTAAATAAGTGGCTGGCAGAGGAGTGAAGGGAAAAGAAGTAAAGTTGTTGGTCCTGCTTTCTGAAGGGCGACCTGTTCATTTCAACATGAGACGGCTTAACCCCCCCCACTGTTTGAAACGTTCCTGAATCATCATCGGAGCTGCTCAGGGAACCCGCATTCCCACGGTAAGGAGCTGTTACCTGTTGCCCTCAATCATTCTTAGGTTGCCCAGTACAGTTTAATGGTATGGAAATGTAGTCAGCTGTGAAGAGGGAGGGGGGAAAACCCAAAGTCCAAGAAAGGCAAAACGAATTTATAAAGGTTTGAATGGGCTGAGCAGCACCACGGGCCGTGTGTCACCGCTGCCACCCCGGGACACAGAGGACGTTCCCAGTGTGGAAACGGGGATGACAATCCTCTATGATGCTTAGAGAGAGCTTTGTGAAGGAATGTCCTTTGTGCCTCGGGGAAGGTGTGTGAGCCTTCTGAAGGCAGTGCTGGGAAAAACAGGCTTGTAAACCTCTGACAAAAATGTGCCTATATAATAAATATTGAAATACACCCTTCCCAGAATTTGGGAGTATTAGTTCTGTCACCACTTCAGGCCTGTCTCTCACTGAGTGATTGATTTCTTTATTTCTGTTCTCTCCTGCCAGCCCCTGGGAACGTGAGTGAGTTAAATCTGGAGAAACTTAAAATCACTGTGCTTTTATCAGGGAACTGAAGGAGGGGAGTTGGGTGGAGGCAGGGCAGGGTCTCAGGCTGTGCCCTTCCCCAAGTCCTGCAGAACACAAAGTGATCTTGAAAGACTAATTTCATCTGCTTATTTGAAAGAGGCTGGTCTGGGGAGGTCGGGCTGTGAGAGATGGGATCATTGACCCAAGCGGGGTTTGTGCAGGGGTGTCTCCATGCTGTAAAACACCACTGCTTGGTGGCTGGGTCTCCACCGGCACCAGTCAGCTCCTGACAGTGAACCTCAGTCACCCATTTTGTGTTTTTGTGAGAGAAGGTGGCATGGAGTGAGTCTGCTCTGTCTGGCAGGGCAGTTTCATACCCTTAAGCTGGACTATATCATAGATAAGCCTGTGTATTTCTTGTCCATTCTTTCCTTCTGAGAGCACGGTGCTCAGGCTGAGGAGCAGGAAGCTGTCTCTGCTGGAAGCTGGGGCAGAGAAGCTGAAGCTCTGATGCTGAGGATAAACAGAGATCAAGGTGTGCAGGTGACACAGTTACTGGTCAATGGGCATTTACCGCACAGTTTCTGTATTTCAGTTACAGAATGTAAAATTTAAATCCCTTTTGTAGTAAGCACAGTGACACAACAGAAGGAAGCGGGGACAAGTGACAATAGGCAGCGTCTCTTCCCTGGTGCCAAGAATCCAAATGCAAAGAGCAGGTGCCGCAGCAGCAGCCGTGCGAGGAGGATGAGTTGCAGTTGGCAAAGCACAGAATTCCTCAGAAGGAGAAAAGAAGCACGAGCACCCAAAATGCCACCGGGGAAAGCTGGAGAAGCACTATCTTCTTTCAGATCAAGACAATTTTACTAGCGTCTGTCAAACAGCTCACATGTTGGATTTTTGTTCATCCTTGGTGCTCAGAAAAGGACAAGCTGCCACCCGGCACTATCTGCTCCGGCGCAGGGAACATTATCTTGCTTTGCAGCCCGTGCTGCATTTTCCTGGAGCAGATAAATTAGAGAGGGTTAGTGACTCTCTGCTGTTTACACGTGTAATGTTTTTGTTTCCTCTGCGCTGCCTTTGTCACAAGGTTTAACCATCTTGGTAATTGCAGCTGACGGCTGCTGGCTGACGTTGGGGTCCAGAGCGTAAGTGGGAAGTGCAAGGAATAACGAAATGGTCAGTTAATTCAGCACAAAAACCCTTCCTCATGGGCAACGTGCAAATAAGTTCTTAAGCTTAAAGTGTTTGGAAAAACTGCACTAAACTCAGTTAAAAAGATGTTATCTCACCAAAAAGGTTTTGGCAATTATTTTTGTTGTTTATTTTGCCAAAAGCTGTATTCTTTTATAAACTGGGGTTGGTTTTATACCTCATAAGAATCATAAAACTTAACGGGGTTTGGTTAGTTTTCATTATTATTTGGGTCAAGTCTTTTTATCAAGCAAAGCTGCTGTGAAGCATAGGATGTGATTTTTTTGATTAACCATTTTCTTGCTAGAGCTGCCGGTGCCCGGGACTGCAGCAGCCTGACAGTGTCCCCCCAGGAGCTCTCTGCCCTCCTGGAATTTCTCCAGAAACCTGGAAACAGGTTCAGGCAGACGTTACTGAGACACGGTCCAGAAATATCCTGTGGACAGAAGGGATAAGGGCAAGGTTACTCTTCAGGGATTTTGGACTCCTTCCCATCTGCTGTCAAGGTAAACCATCCCCTCACCTTGCAGAACCTCTTACAGCTCCAGCAGAAAGTGTGAAAAGTGATGGAGTTACGTATGGTTCAGCAGGAAACTGAATGGTGCAGAGAAGAAAAATAGCTTTTTGTTTTATACTCAGGTTCAATTGATTGCTTCAGCTAATCTTTTATTTGATATCTGCCCGATGAGTGTTTTAGCCTGTTTCTTTTTTTAATTAAGGGTTGAGCATTGGGTAAGATTTTTTACAAATGTGACTAAGGAAATGCATAAAACCAAGCTGACTTTCTAATGCTGCTCTGCTCAGCTGACGGAGCAGGAGAGAGAATAAATGTTAAATGCAATTTAATATACAACAAATTTTCAGTATATGGCATCCAAAGAAATTTTAGTTGCTTCTGGCCAGGAAAATGTCCTATTCATATTGCTTAAAAAAAAAATATTGCACTGCTCATGCTTATTTACACATTTACAGATTGCTGGAAACAGGCTGATTTTCCACCAGTCACTTCCACAGCTCTTCGAAGAAGTCCTGCTATTTCTGTATCAGCAAAACTGTACCTGTTGGAGGGTCTCATAACCACACAAGACTGAAACACTTCTCCTTCCCAGACACATCCAACAACCACCTATACTAATGAGAAAAAAACATTAAATGCATAAATACTTGGATTGAGATCCTTATTATTCTCCTCTTGCAAATGAGGTTGCAGAGGAGGGATTTTTCCAGGCTGGCAGCAGGTCGCAGCCCCGTTCCCAGGCTGGCGCGGTGCCCCCAGGCTCCCAGCCCCGCTCGCCCACGCCTCCCTCCATCTGCCCGCACGCTCGCCCCGTGGGGAGGGCTGAGCACAGCCCCGAAACCTTCTGTGTGAGCACAGGATCCTCTCTGAGCACTGCGAGGAAGGACCAGGAGCCCATCAGCATCACTGCTCCTCTGGGGACGCAATGCTCTGCCTTGAGGGTTAAAGGAGCGGAGGACCAGTTGCGGCCAGTTCTGCAGGTGGCTTGGACCCGTGGGGACCATCCTCAACCCTGTCCTGTGTCCCCTGGTCCAGCCCAGGGCTGGGTGAGCGCTGGTGGGCATCAGGAGGACACGCCGGCCCTTTCAAAGCCATTTCAGCACATCTGCTGCACATCTGGGCTGGGGCAGCATTATCCTTAGTGAGGGAAATAATTTTCAAGCAGACAGATGGCGGAAGCTATTGCCATCTTAACCTGGCAGCAGTTGTTCTGGCTGGCGGTCACCTGGCGGGCTGGCAAGTGCTTCTTGTTGCAGGGAATGATTTTGCAGCCGGTGCCTTTCCCTGTACTTCACTTATTGACCTTATTCTGCCACACGGGAAACCTGTGCTCCTGAGCCACAGCCAAACCCAGCGCCCGTCTCTCGAAATCTTCAGGAGAAATCTCTGCTGCCGTTGGTTTTCATTTCTGTGTGACTCCGTCTGTACCAATCAGGGGCTGTAATTACTTGGAGCAGACTAAGAGGAGCCCCTGTTCAGACCTCATCATCCCAACCCTGCTTCTAGTGACAGGGGAGTTTTGCGGTACCTGTCTTTTACAAACATACAGTGATGTTGTGACCAACACTCCTGGAAGACTTTCTGAATTTCCGTTGCTGACTGGCTGCTCTAAAGCCTCTTCTCCTTTCTATGGAGGCAGGGGTCTGACAAAAGCCTTTCTTTTGGGCTTGGCAGTCAGGTGCCGTGAGTTCAGCGCTCTGCACTGAATTGCTTCTCCTTTAGGGCTCAAATGACCCTATTCGGTGAACATTTAAATTTTCACAGCAGCATTAAGAATCAAAGCTTCTGCTTCTCATTATGCATTTCTAAAATGTTATTTATCATCTTTTTCACACATCTAGGAAAGAAACAGTGACTTCGATTTAAAAACAAATCCTCCAGAACACAGCAGAACCGAGGAAGGATTTCAGCAGGTACCGGTGCTGGAAGGGGGTGTCACTGGGTGAGGGGAGGGCTGGGATAACACTTGTGCTCAGGCATGCACCCAGTATTTACGTATCATTTTCCACATCCTGTTCCTTTTCACTGAGGAGCTCACAAGGCAGCGTGCAGACCTTATGTATGGCCTCTAAGGTCAGCAAGAATTATAAAAACCCAGTGCAACGTAGGAAAACTTGGATCAGTAGAAGCCTATCAGCGATGGTGCATGCGGGGCTGAGCTTATGGATTTGCAGACACATTTCTTGTTGGTGACTCGATTAACTGGGGCCACCTGCTGAGAAGGGGGGAGCTGCTGGCACCAGACAAGAGAGATGTTCTCTTCCAAGGAAAAGTCACAAAAATGTTCAATATAGCTTCATGACAGCAGATCAGTGACCCTCCTCCCCTTTTTCCCACATTAAGTTTAATGCAGCTTTTCACTTTTCACACATGGATATTAAGAAACAAATTAGCCTAAAAACTTCAATTAGTTGTAATCCCAACGAGGCCCCTGGGAAGAGATAACCAAGCAACAAACTTCTTAACATTTCCCCAGCCAGGCCAACTGGCAGGACAGAGCTCTCCAGAAAATTAATCAAATCAGTTGCCCGGAGAAAATTGCCCAAGACGACTTTATCAGCGTTTACAGGAGCTTCTGCCAGGTGTTGCTGCTGTTCATGCCGTGTAGGTGAGTGGAAAACTATAAATCATACAAATAACAGTGGGTTTATATTGCCCTGCTAAAGATCGCCTGTGCCTTCTAGAGAAAGCGGAGCTTCCGCAGCTCCGTAGCCGTTTCAGACGATCCCTGCCGAGGCAGGGCTGTGGCATTTTGCTGCACCATTGATCTGTATGCTCTGGAGGTTCTCAGCCTCACTCCAAAGTTTCTTATGTGAGACTGTTTAAGATCATGAGCCGACCTAATGGGCTTTGATGTACTTTATGTGGCAGTTCTCCTGCTCCAAACAGGGTGGAGCTAGACAAAATCAAAAATGATTGTGTGTATTTGCCTTTTATAGCAGGAGATCATGCATACGCAGCTTAGGACAGTAATAAAACCATAATAAATAAAACACAATCCCCTCTCTGGGAATCCTTTTCCAGGCATGTCTCCTGTGCGCCAAACCCCGTGGGACGAGGCCGACCGTGACTCCCTGTGGCTGTGACAGCAGTGCTCATCTTCCAAGATGTAACCCACATGGAAATGGAGAGCTGTGAGGGTAACGTACCTGAGAAGGGTTACTCATGTAATTTACTGTTTGTGAGCTTTCCTGGCAATTACTGGAGTGAGATAAAAGTGTTCCAGGAAAAAAGGAGCAGGAGAGAAAAAAAACAACCCCCATCCAAACATGCAGAGGAGTATCTTTATTTTTTCAGATTCAGTTTTACAGATGCACGCAGCATCCATCAAAATGCCACCTGCACACCCTGGCTGGTTCCCTGAATTATACAGTTTCCCTGAGCTTATGGGATGCATAAAATACACGTTTAATGAAGCAGTCACCAGCCTGGGGATCCAGAGGCTTAAGAAGCAGAGTGTAGGATGTATGTGCCCAATGCTCGTTCACAACAGGTTATTTGAAAGCAAAAGAGGAAAAGGGATTCATTTCATCGTAGTAACTATCTTTAATTTCTATGAGTTAGTAAGTGGAGTCCCCAGAGTGTTCAAAATAAGTTATTTTGGAGGGTTTTTGGGAAAATGTCAGTAGTCTTGCACATTTAGTGACCTGGGCATTTTCCTACTTTAAGGGAACCATCCAGCAGCACAAGCCAGGGTCCTACCCCACACATCAAGCTGTAGGAGGAGGTGCTGGGACCCCCCCATCAGTGCAGGGGGAGGCTGAGCCATGGTGCAGCCAGGCAGAGGTGGATGTGGAGGGGGATAACAGCCACCAAATATTGCTGTAACATGGAACCTGGTCAAGACTTTCTAAAAAAACTTGTCTGAAGTTAACCTGGGTACGCACTCACTGACTGGTGATGTTCAGGTACTGAACCGAGCAGTGATGAGCCATATCCCCGTTAGGGGTGCCTGCATCTCTGACTACAGAGGGATCAGGCAATGGCTGCACTTCTCTCTTGGATGTCCTAGGCAGGATGAGCTCTCACCACCCTCATAATGAAAAATTTCTTTCTGAGATCTCATCTCAATCTCCCCTCTTTCAGTTTGAAGCCATTGCCCCTCATCCCATCGCTACATGGTGAGAACTGTGGGCAGCTCAGCTCTGTCCTCCTCCTACAGCCCTTTCCATGCACCCCAGAATCCCAGCTCCTAAGCTCCAGGCGGGAGAAAATTTGATGTAAAAGTGCATCTCTTGTTTCCAGAGCTCCTCTGGAGAGAGCCCGGTGCTGTGATGCTGGGGGCATCAGGGAGAAGCCGGGGGGGGGGTATTGTCCTCCCTGCCCACAGCTCTGCTCATCTGTCCTCCAGCACCCACATCTGCTTGCCATCGGGATGGACTACGTAGTCATGAAACATTTAGGTTCAATTTGGATTTATTTTCTGTAATCGTTAACAACAATTTCTAAACAGAATGACATCTGCTGATTGATGATAATAGTCCCCCAGCATTGAAATGGATACTTACTGAAATCTTTAGTTCAATCCTTATTAAAATGTCAGGGACTGCCAGTTTTAAATACACATTTTTAATCGTGAAAATTGTTGTTATATGAATTACAATCAAGTCCTAATACGCCCAACTTAGAACAAAATATATTGGAAAATACATTTCAAGCTATTGCTTGGACTGCAGCCTAATACATCTTAACTGTAATAATTGCTTTCTCTGAATAGATTTGGTCACACAAGAAACACTTTGCTAAATTTTAGGAGGGAAGAAATGGAAATAAAGGACGGGCTTTTTTTCACACTAGTTTTATTTCAATGTGCATCAAATCCTGTTTTTATAACTTATTAATGATAAATTGATCTCAGGAGATATTAACTCTGTATTTACAGAGTGTTTAGATGTGCTGGGGGCTGTTTTAAATGTACCAGCTGCTCAGTGCTGATTTAAGCACACAGATGTTCTTATTAGCATAACATTCAAATTCGATGCCCTTTTTATCTGCATCCTGCAAATGCACAAAAACAACAGCACCAGCAGCGCAGGAGACCCGTGCAGGAAAAACCCCTTCTCCCCTTGGAACACCCCCCTGGGCTGAACTGGCAGCAAAGTGCAGCCTGAGCATCCCATTGTCCCTCCCTGGGTCCTCCCTGATGGTTAGGTCACCCCTGGGGATGGGGATGGCAGCGTGGGAAGGGGTACGGTGGAGGTGATGGAGAGATGGGGCTTCTTGCAGAGGATGAGGAGAAGCCGCACGGGCTCCAGGCTGAGCAGCCCTTGGGATTCGTATCGGCAGCGGGAAATGGAGATGACCCTGGACGTGGCTTTGTTTGGTGCTTTGTTTGCACAGCTCTCGCTGCTGCGCTTTCCCTCGCGCTGATGTTTTTCAGCTCTTGCCCTTGCTTTGTATTTTCGAGACAGGGGCTGTAATGGGAAGTAATGTTAGTGGTCTTTGAACCAAAGGAGCTGCAGATAATGACAGCAAATTGGTGTCTGGCTCCGAGAATTGCGTGTTACAGAAATGTGTCTGAATCACAGCTCAAGACTAGAGTACTATAGAACTGAAAAGGTCAAATCCAAACCTGGAGTGACTTTTCTGGCATCTCTTAATGCTGCGGGAAGGTCTATCCAGCTCCTCAGTGACAGAGCAGCAGAAGCCTTGTTACAGCTTTTCTGAATCATCTCAGAAACCTCCCAGGCTTTCACAGTCATCTTCAAAGTTAAAAAAGTTCATTTAAGTTTCCTTTCCTTATTGGGTATTTTAAAATATACTTTCTCTTGCTAATCATGATGAAAATTACAACAATTATGACATACTTACAGAGCAAAAGTTATGGCAGGGGATATAAAGCCCTTTTACAAAGAGGCTGTTCCCTCCAGGTAGCTGAGGTGTGAGAAGAACCCTTAGTCCCTCATTTTCAGTTTTTCCATTTCAAGTCCTAATCAAAAGATTATTTTCAGTCCATCCATGATCAGGAATTTTATGAAATTTCAGCAGGAAACCTCCATTTATTTCAGCTCAGCCTCCTAAACCTGGACTTCTGAATATTTTAGGCCAATATCCAATTTTTTTTCCTTTTTTTTTTTTTTTTTTATTATTTGACTGTCCACTGTGCTTTACATCCATCAAAACAGCTTTGGTCCCCAGCCCATAACTCACTGGGTTATTTTATGTATATGATGTTCCACATCTATATTTTTGTTCTTCGCTTTTCCTTGCAGCAGTTGTGAGCGATACCTCCGAGCACTCGACGCCTGCATCTCCATGCCTTGTGGTTTCAGACTCTACGCTTTCAATAACTGGAAGCTTTACTCCAGAGACCAGGACCATACGAGGAACAGAGAAAGGGAGGCCGCTTGGTGGCTCCTTGCTCCCCCATTAGAAACATCCAACTACCTGGTAGAAATATAAAGTAATGACAACAACAGGACTGGAAATAACTTCAAAGTCAAACCGATGTCTGGCGAAAGATGAGGAAAATGTTGCAAAGAAAATATCAAAGGCTCAAGAAGGATTTTCCTTGGCACTTTGTTACAGAAGTCTTTACCACCCCCTGCAGAGGCAATCAAGACTAATGGGAACATTAGTACAGCAGAGGACTACATATCAAAAGAGTCCCTGGAGCCAATAACACCCAGTAACTAGAGCATCACTGGCGCCGTACTCCAAACCACCCCCCTCTGTCACAGAAATGAGTAAAAGGGTCGTAAACAGCAGAGAGAAAATTTTTGCCTTGTGACTGCAAATAAGCACCCAGCAGAGCTGTTAAAAGTTGCTTGCTGAAGAGAAAAATATGATTCTCCCAGTTTTATGGGCCGTGTTCAGATAGCTCTTACTCCTGTACCATAAATCCAATTTTCCCATAGATTAAACGGAAAGCCATCGCAGGCTCTGCTGAATAATGCACTGGATTGTCGTGCCTCTGCTGCGTGATGTGCACCAAATCAACCCTCTCCCACCCTCGGGAATGGCTTCGCAATGCAGTGGCATCCACGGCTGCCGTGGTTGCCAGCCACACTGCAATGCTTGCCACCTTGGGTGCTCAGCTTTACAGCCACACTTCCCGCTCCAAGCATTAGAAATACCACAAATACCATCACAGCTGTTCACGTGGGGGGTCCCTTCCTGCATAAACTTAATTTAAAAACCAACCCACAAGGGGTTATGGCAGGGTTTAACCTAAGAATACACAGCCAGAGGTGGCTTGAGCAGCACCTGGTTCCCCTGGAAGAGTGCTCAGAGGCAGCTGTACTGGGGTACAGTTACCTGTACTGGGTTTGTGTGGCAAGGGTTTGGTAGTGGGGGGCTACAGGGGTGGCTTCTGTGAGGAGATGACAAAAGCTTCCCCCGTGTCTGATACAGCCAATCCAGCTGGCTACAAGACAGACCCACAGCTGGCCAAGTCTGAGCCCACCAGTGACAGTGGTAGCACCTCTGGGATAACACAGTTAAGAAGGGGGGAAAAAAAACCCTGTGTGTGACAGCAACCAGGAGAGAGGAGTGAGAGAAACAATTATGGAGAAGGTCAGTGAAGAAGGATGGGAGGAGGTGCTCTAGGCACCAGAGCAGGCATTACCCTGCAGCCCATGCTGAAGACCACGGTGAGGCAGGCTGTCCCCTGCAGCCCATGGAGGTTAATGCTGGAGAAGATATCCACCTGCAGCCTGTGGAGGTCCATGGCAGAGCAGAGATCCACTTGCAGGTGGGTGCCCAAAGGAGGCTGTGACCTGGTGGAGAGCAGGACCTGTGGACCCATGGAGAGAGGAGCCCACAGTGGAGCAGGTTTGCTGGCAGGACTTGTGACCCCATGGGGGAGCCACTCCGGAGCAGTTCGTGGAGATTGTCTTCTGTGGGAGGGACCCACTTTGGAGAAGTTCATGGAGGACTGTCACGTTGCCACCAGTGGGAATTTAGTCCTCCATGTTCAATAGCTACAGGGTTGGACTCATTTGTTGTTCTGCATTCCTGGTACTGTTCCTTCTGGTCTGCACACATACATTTCTGTTAATGGTGGTAATTTCCACTGATTTGCCCTTGCCCTGATTGCTGACCCTCTGTTGTGTTTTGCTGGGTGCAGGTGCATCAGGCAGGATTTGCCTATACGCTTGTTTCTTCGTTTAAAATGCTCTAAGGGAGGGCTTGGGAAAGGCATCTCTATTTTTAATATTCACACCTACATGTTGAAATTAATATTCTCATGTATGAGAACAAAATCCCATCTAAGTTAAAATGGTTGGGTTTCGGGGGTGTCCTTGGACTTCACATGAACGAGGCTTCCAGCCGGGATTGCCGTGTCCCTGCTCCTTGAGCTGTTTTTACCGGTCGGTGTCTTTGAGGGAGCGACACTTGGTTTAGATGTCTGAAGCCAGAGCCAGGCTGACCCAGGGCAAGGCACCTTCTGCTCAAAAGCTTTGTGGAGAGATCGGTGTAAGCGCCGGCTGTTCCCTGCCCCCGGCTCAGCATGGAATACTAAACAGGTTTTGTTAAAGCGAGAGCGAGCTCGGATGCCTTGGACTTGAATCTCATCTGAACGTGGGTGGCTAAAAATAAACCTATAGAGATTCCTGGAAGCAACGCTGGAGTGTGGGTGGGAGAGATGGGCAGGATGTTTTTGAGATGTCAACTCTTTTCTCACTCACTTGGGTTGAAAAATTTAAATTCTAAAAAATTTCCTGAAACACTATTTGGCATTTGGCATTACCCATTTGAGTTCCCCATCAGAGCAACGCGTTTAGGTGTTATCACACTGCAATTTCTACTAGGTTTGTCCTTGGAACTTCTTTGCACCAGAATTGAGCAACAGCTTCTACAATGTAAAGTCACTTCAAACAGGAAAATATTTTTTTTTTCAAAAAATACTGTGAGAGAGATTGTTGCAGGAAGCTTGTCAAAGCTATCCTTCCCGTGTTAGTCCCCGGTTACTGAGCTGATGTTGCCCAATAATGAAAATGGGTGTTTTGCAGAGGTGATGGTGAACAGGGTGCTGTGGGTGCTACCAGTGCCCAGGTTTCCCATCATTTCCCTGATCCCCAGGGGACACCTGCAGTGTGACCCAGGGGTCAGAAATCACTCCGACACCCCTGTTCCCGGGGAAGCCCAGCTCTACAGCAGAATGTTTGCCAGACACAAATGCCTGTGTTAACGAAGGAAGCGCTTTGATGAGTTCTTTGTGTCCTCGTTTCTCAGGCTGGGGTGGTGGCACAGGCTCTGCTCATCTCCATGATTTTATTCAGGGGATAATTTCAGCCGGGTGTTGGCAACTGGAATCAAATTTGTGTGGGGACACTTGCAAAAGGCCGTGTTTTATTGCAGTGGCATAGACGAGGCACAGTGCTTCTATAAATGTTTTATGCTGTCTAGATTGCAATTCAGTACAGAGACTAAAAAAAAAAGTGCAGTAGTAAAACCTGCCGTGGTCGTGCCGCAGTTCTCCTCCCCTGCTTCCCTCCTCGCTCCCTTCCTTCCCTTCCCACCCAGCCCCAGAGCTGTCACCAGCCCGTTTCTCTCACATTTAACTCCCTGTCTGTCTGTCTGTCTGTCGTCATCTCCCTCTCACTATTAGGACCTCAGCCGCTTCCCCACTAATTGTGCCACCTGACACGACACAGGTATTTTCATAACTCTGGTGAAAGCTGTTTGTTATTTCACATGGTGATCTCCAATCTGTTGTCAGGTTGGTTCCTGGCAGCCCGAGCACGAGGCCCTGGCGGCTGGATGCCTTCATGCAAGTTTAATGAAGCACAAGGTAAGTGGAAATACGACGCCGAGAGGAGGTCAGCAAAATTGCTTAATTAATTAAATAAGATAGAATAACTTTGATTTCGGTAAGGGAGTGTTATCTTTCTGGAAATGCACCCAAATGTCAGCCCAACCAAGAAGTGTCACATGAGCTTGGGTTTCGGTGCATCTCCAGGGAGATAAAGGCTCATCGAGCGTGTGAGAGGGGACGTTCCATTTCCAATGAGACCGGCAGCCCAGGTGCTTCGGAGGACACTTAGATGTGTGAATTACAGATAAAGCCAAGGTGCTTACGGCCACCACTGTAACCTTATATTTCTGAATGACACAGAAAGCATCGCTTAAGAGTTGAGAATAATATTTGTATTTCCCCGCAAGACCTTTAATCTATTGCCACAAAATATAGGACAAAATGGTAAGCTTTAGGAGATTTTTTGGTTGATTGGTTGATTTTTGGAATGAGGGAACTGAGAATGACACAAAGGTGAAGGATCTGTTCCTTTCCACCCTGGTTCTGATGGAGCATGCCTGGACCAGGGCTGGGGAGGTGACAGTGCAGTGGCTATTCCCCCCATCATCCAACTGTTGTCCCTGTGAAATCACTCTGCTCCGTGTTGACTTTGCTGTTTGTCCTATTCCACCCTGGCCTGGGGAGCCCTCCCTCCCCACCACTGTGCCCCAAAGCAAGGACAGACCCAGCAGTGACTGCTGTGGTGCTGAGGGGACCCTCTGGCCTCTACCTTCAGCCACTTCACTGAAGGGGTTAATTTGTTTTAAAACATGGTTGTTCTCATGAGTTATGGGCTGACTCCTGCCAGCTGAGTGGAAAAGTGATTTAATTTCCCAGTTTAAGCATGGCAGATGTGTGTGTGGGAGGGCTGCGAGGGAAAAGAAGGGGGGTGGTGTTGTTTTTAAGGTGACCAAAATCTGGTCCACCAGATTTAATCTAACCTACTTTCAGCCCTCTGGAGCGGCGAGGGCTGACACCAGACTGCTTTCACAGCAGGGTGTGGGTGATGGGGGTGTATGGTGGGGGGGTTCCCACAGCCATGGATCCGTGGTGGGGCAGAGACATGGGTCCATGGTGGGGCAGAGATGCAGACGCTTGCTTGGGGTGGGATGAGCCCTAAGGACAAAGGAGCAGTGTGTGAGAGCATCTGTTGGCTGCTCAGACCCTGCTTCAGGTCCCAGGAGCCATGTCCCTGCTGGGTTTTCCTGCAGACCCGGCAGCAGCAGGATGGGCTTGTGAGCTGAGCTCTGGAAAACCCACTTTGTAACCTGTTCTTCCCTTTGCAATCCCCTCTCCCCCTGATGCATGGGCTGCAGCGGATTTACATGTTATTTGTTTGACTTAAAAGTATGTCTTGCTTTAGCATTCAGTCCTGTGTTGTGAAGGTCAGAGACCTGCTTTGGCCTCAAAGGTGAAAAGCTGTGATAAAAAGGCAGGTGTTGGTAAGCTTTGTCGCTTCGCGCTGCAGGTAGAGACAAGACTTGAATGATGCCAGCAGCAGTGTTGGGCAGGAGCTGAAGAAGAGCTAAATTTTTTTTTTTTTATCCTTTTCTTTCTGTTCCCCTTCAACAAGCACAACCGGTTGTAAGTACTTGGGATGTCGGCTTCAGTAATTGAAAAGATAATTTGGCACAGGGAATATCCAAAGACAATGTCTCATGCTAATCAAAAACCTGTGATAAAAGAACAGTACAGTCTGTTATTCATAATTAGCCCTATCTTCAGCTCGGGAAGCTAACGGGATCCAAACCAGCAATTTTAGCTGCGGAAGAGTGAGCCATGGCAATATGCAGCGCAGCAGGAGGCAGAGCTGCTCACCGGCTGCCAGCTCCATCTGCACCCATCAGCATCCAAACCCCGTACCCACCCACACCGACCCTCCTCTACCCATCTCTTTTCCAAAGAGCCAGCACTAAGGGGTCAGGGGGGTGCAACGGCAACGTCCTTCTCCCCTGGGAACGGCAGGCAGCGGGGAACTCCAAGGAAAAGCAGTTCAAGGTATCTCCCCTCCCGGGTCTGTAGCACTCAACCCAGGAATCTCAATTTCAGTGTTACTGGTAACAGCTTATTAACAGAAGAAACCAATGATCAAGGATCTCACCGTGCAGGAAATATGACGTACTTTGAATTATTCTGTACAGAACACAATCTTCAAAACCATCGTTTTTCCTTTACACTTGAAAATTACAGTCTCTGCTGTTGAGTTATTGGATGAGGAAACAAGCGGCAGCGTTTGTGTGGTGACTGAAAGGTTTCTCCTCAATGTACAAATGAAAATTCATTACAAACACAACGCAACAACAAAGAATGCAAATGTACAGACATGGGTAAATGGCAAATAAATTCAGCAAAGAGAAACACTGTGCATTTAGTGGAAAATGACACAGTAAGGTGTCTCTGCACACTTCAGATGAGAACCACATTAATTCATTTCAGAGTGGGTTCAGTACTATATTTTGATAACAGCACTATTGGCGTGGTCAGGGTGGAATTTGCTCCACAAGCCTGCTCCATCCTCCAGGAAAACACGAGCGTTCGACACTGCAGCAGCAGCAACGGATGGCAAGAGAGGACAACCTGGTTTGGAAACGCTGGGACAGGCGCAGAGCGCTGGGTTGGGCTGGTGGGTCGAAGTATAACTTGAGGTCATGGATCTGGAGATCTTCAGCCTGCTCCGTCTCACTGGAGGTGTCTGGGAGTGGGACACAGAGCCTTCCCCTCTCCCCCATTGTGTTTGCAGGTGAGGACTCGGGTGCCTCGGATCAGGTCTGGGAGAGTGAAGGGGAGCTGGTGTGAAGCTTTGCTTTGCTCATAAAGCTTGTCAAGGCTGCCATAGGCAACGTAGCTGCCAAGGCCAGAGTCGGTGTGTTTCGAATCGTGTGCTGCAGACACAGGGTACCAAACACCCCCTGGACCCCGAGTGAGTGTGACCTCGTGTGCCAGCACTTGCCTTGTGAATTCCCCGCACCAGACCTCGATGCTCTGCACTGGGAAGGCTTCGGGAGGTCCTTTCAGCACATCCCAGCTATGCAAGGGTCGGAAAGGTGTCGTGGTTTTGGTTTTTTTCTTTAACTCAGTACAGGGACTGCTATTGTACCATTGTTATGTCAAAAACTGTCAGCTGGAGGTTTGAGGAGGTTGTTTTTTCTCTGCCCCTTTGAACCTTCTCTCTTTTTACAAATTAAAAGAAGTTTTCCCATTAGATTCAATTTCTACTTCAAATAAGCAGTGTTTATGCTTGGGAAAAACTCTTGGCTCAGAAATTGAGCAGTAAATCAATGGCAGCTTCAGAACAAGTTAGCGATGCTGAGGAGCTGCAATGAAGCCACGGATTGATGGGTGGGTTTTCAGAACGACACACGAGCTGAAACCACACCTTTTCCATTCAGATCTCCAGGCATTTGTCCCTGGGAAGCTGTTCCTTCCCCAGCTGGCTCAGAGAAGTGACAAACCACCCATGAGAAGGCAGCTGGACTTTGTACTCGGAGGGTACCCAATTCAGGAGCTATTTAAGCCCACTCCAGACTTTCCAGTGCCAGACAAAATTCCACCGATGACTTGTCTCCATGCCCAATGTGAAATGTTCATTTACCTGCCTGCTTTTAGATAGGAATAAGCCCCTCCTTTTGCTTATTCATGAGTAATATAATTACATAGAAACAGGAAACGTGGGAACCAGCTCTTAGGTGCTCTGAGTGCCAGCTTCCAGCCCCAATAAAACTAAATATTCGGGGCTGAAGTTACAGGAGGCGATACTCTGCTGGAATTCCAGAGTAAATGAAGCATTAAGAGGGAACCAGCTGTTTGTCGAGTGGAGCAGCACCAGGAGCCAGGCTGTGCCCCCGGCGGCACAAGCTTTTCTCTTCCTCCTCTTCTTTTTTTGGCTCTACCTTGCAGCACTTGCAGGCAAATGAAAGGGGAGAAATGACAGAGAGATTTGCGGCTCAGCTCCGATGGCTGTAGTATTACGTGTAGGTTTCCCAGTGGAGAAAGTGCTGCAATGTATCTTAAGTATTTTTAGGGTAAAAGGACCATTGAGCAAAGATTAACTGTTCTGGAGCACTAACGCTGCGTGAAAAGGCATCATTATATTTGGCAAGTGCTGCTTTCTGTCGACAGCAACCTGTTATTTGACTCTAGTTATTTATTTTTGTTAAATGAGGGGTACATTTCCATGCGATACATTTTTGAAGTGTTAACTGGAGGAATGGGATATATTTCAGGGGACACGGGGGCTATTACCTGTGTTGCCTGTCTCTTTAATACGTGCAGCTCATCGCTCCATCCTTTTTCATCTTGAAGCTTCTCTGGAGCAGCTGACACTGTGTTTGTGGGTCAGGCAGCAGCAGAAACACACTTTCCTTTAAGTACCTCACTTAGGAGCAGGATATGGAAATGATCCAATTAATCATCTACGATTTCTCACAAGCACATTAGAGTGAGATCACAGTGTTCCTCCAAAGGAAATATTTTCCAGGGCCATACTTAATTTTGCTGAGTAGTCTCAGCGCCGTCACGTCCTGACTCTCCTGTACCTTTTGGTTCATGGTCAGGCTTCTCTTGTTCTTGGTCCCTTCACTCAATCCCTCTTCCTTAGTCAACCCTGAAATGTCATCATCTGCACCAGCTCAACGTGTCTGTTTTGTGATTAATCTGCCTCGTGCCTGAGCTCTGAGCCCATTAAAAAGCCTCAGCAGCCTGGGACTTCCTACGAGGTTTTCCATTTCCTTTTCTTATTTACTGTAGAAAATTGCTGATGGAAGAAAAAAAAAGAAATTTCCCCTTTGCTCATGGAAAATATATCAGAAACTGAATATAGCTTCAAGGAATAGCTGAGGTCCATCTGGCTGAAACAGGAAAGCAGAAACAAAAAGGGGCAGACGAGAGTGAGAACATCTGGATTTTGGTCCCAAGACATCCATGTAATAGAGTGAAGCACTGAAATAACTAAAGTGAGTGTTCTCACTCACCCTGGTGCACATGAGCCCTTGCCAAAAAAGGGGGATAGAGAAAGGGGAGAGAGAAAAAGCAGGGATTGTATAGAATATCAACCAATGTCACTTTATCATGCAGAAACCTTTTTCCTACTGTCTGTTCTTTCCTCCCTCCCTCAGGTGGGTTGTTCTGAAGTGCTCGCCCTGGTCTCTCGGTACAAAGCTTCAGCGTCTTCACGATGGAACAGGGTCCGGCAAGCCTGGGTTTCTGCTGGAGCCGGGGGATGCTGGAGGAGGTTTCCGTTTTGCTCAGCCTCTCCTGTGGCCTTGGGAAGCCTCTTGGTGAGACTCCGTTCCTCACCTGCGAGAGGCCGGTGCCTCCTGGCTGCCACGGTGGCTGTGGGTGCAAAGGCACTCGGGGGGGTGCAGGGGCTCGGATGGGGTACAGTACGATGACACCAGCTAAGTTTTCTGCACTGAAATACTTGGAGGTGACTTAAAAAGCTAATACGTAGCATTTTTACTGTTTGATGTGTTTATCCCTGTATCACAGCAGTATCTCACGATGTGAGTAACGGCTGTAAAAGCACTGGGAGCTTATTTGACAATAAACGTTTTGTGGTGATTCTCTATTTCTTCCCCTTGTATTTTAAGCTCCTGAGCTGTGTCATCGTTAGATATTAGAGTCGGAAGTCCATCAGGGTGCACAGACCTGTGCTGGGTGGGAGGGAGAAGCCGGTGTGTGATGGAGGAGCAGGTCCCGGGGGGATGGGGCAGGACGCTGCTCTGCGCAGCTTGGGCAGCCCCGGCTCATCCCACATTCTGTGGCAGAGCTCAATTTGGAGAGCCTGGGAGCAGGAGAGTTTCAGGAGCAGGGGAAATATAGTCACTGGCTTTCGAGCACCGTAAATTTTCAGGTGGGCAGAACTGAATGGATTGCCCTTTACCCAAAAATGTAATTTCTCTATTACAGAAGAGTGGCTTTTGTAAAGAGCTTTAACCTGGGTAGCCTCGGTGTGCAGCCTCTGACCAGTGACAAAGCAGTGTCTCAGGGGGCACAAAGGCAGCAGCAAATTCTATATTGACAATGGACAAAATTTAATATCTGCTGCATTTCCCTCTATGTAGGAGGGAACTTACTGCAAGATAATGTGCTGGCAACTCTGAATAATTCAAGTAGCCAAAGGCGCTTCTAGATACAGGCGTATGCACTTCAGACCTGCATCCCTTCCTGAGGTCTCCTTCAGTTCTGGTACCCACCGAACCCGCCGTCTCCTCTCTGTGAGGATGTGCTGTGCATCTATTAAATGATGAAGCTTTACCTTCTTCAGCCTGTGATTAGATTACCTTTGCTTTTACCCTGGAGTGCCAATTAAAAAAGAACCCCCTGCAATCTTACGAAAGAGCATGAGAGTAAACAAGGGAGGCTTGTCACGAGCTGCTCCCTCTCTGTGTCCCCACGCACACCGAGCACGACTGCTCCTGCAGTGACAGTAACTGAAACGGGTGCTGGATTAATATTTATAACTCCTTACTAAAGCGCTATTTGATCTCCTCATGAGAAATGCTGCACGTGGAGCACTCTCTGTGACCTGGCTCTCAAGCGCCCTCCATTCTCCTGTGCTTCTTGCCCGCCTTATGCATGTTGCCAGTGGAATTTCACATTATTCATAACTTGCTTTTTGTATCTCGAAACGTCTGAAGACAGACGTCAATGTCTCTCTTCTCCCCGGAGCTGGGCAGGGAGCACTGCTCTCTAAAAAGGAGCCTCTGCTCAAACAAGCTTAAAAATAATACTCAAACAAGCAGGTCTAAAACTGCTGGCAGGCGGCTCGGAGGATGCTCTGCCTCCAGTGCAGGCTCAAGTCTGTGGGATTTGGCACTCCCTGTTCTGCTGGTGCCAGGAGGGAGGAAATGGCATTTTCTCCACGTATTTCTACTGTTATTGGGTTTTTTGTGAGTGACATGAGTGGGGAGCATTTCTGACCAAAAATGGCCAGGGACAAACCCCTCCACCAGAGCCTCAGCCCGTGCCTGGCCGGCAGCTCCCTGCTCCATCCACATTCTGCTGGTGTAGCATCTGTAAGCACTCGCCAGTTCCTCTCAGCATGTCGTTACTGGGCTATTAGCTGCTTGGGAGCTGTGTAATTGAGACAGAGCGGGTTATGTCTACACAGGAGACATTGCCTCGTGTCCTCACCTTCCCCCAGACCCGCTGGTACGTGTCCACCAGCAGTGGCCATGGCAGTGGCCACCTCCTCCCACAACATTGCTTGTTCATTGGGACTGGCGTCACACACTATTGTTTCTGCATCTGGGATGAATGGCCATAAAGACAGGAGAATAATGAAAGGTGAATATTGTAATGGCTTTTCACATGAATTCCTACCAAATTTTGTGAGGAATGATGGATAACTTTATGAATAAGTTGCAATAAACCAGATACTCAATTAGTAGGAAGCAGTAGAGCCAGGTGAGCCTTGATTACACAACTCTTTTTCACTGAAATGTCAATGAGCCAAGTATTTTTCTAGCTTTTTTTCTCTTGGCAGACTCGGAAGCCAGAAGGAACCAATGTGAAGTCTCAACTGACCTCTTGAGAGTGCAGGGACAAAACACTTCGCAGCCAAACCTGCCGTGTGTGGAATGATGTGCTGCAGAACTGTAGGGTCTGATTGAGGGTGATCTGCTGTCCTGGACCACCAGGTGACACTATGGAATTTAAATATATATTATTTTTTCATTAACAGTTTCAGTAAAAAGCAGAGTAAGAATGTGAAGCCTGGGGGCAGATGGGCAGGAGTATTAAGAAGCATCCATTGCAGAGGCTCAAAGAGCAGCACAGATGTAGGACAGTGTCTTGCTTTGGATATATTTTGTGACCTTTTCCAATTTATTATTTTGTGACAATAGGATTCAAATATTTAAACACAGGTGCAGTTGCAGCTTACCACATGCCATGATGCCTTCTGGTCAGCCTTGTACCAGAAAGCAAAGGAAAAATAACAGTGCTTGCAGAGCAGTAGTTTCCAAATGGTTGCTTAGGCATTTAAATAATTAGGTCTAAGAATTCCAGCAGGGAATGGCATGCCAAGGTGCCTAGGAAGAGCTGGTTGAAACATTTTTTTATGAAAATAGGAAAAATCTATTTCAGTAGAATTTTTTTCTTCTGGATATAATAGAAATAAAATTAAAATTTCTCATGGAGGAGCACAGACTCTTTCACCAAGTGTTGAGGAGGGCAATAAACATTCTTTTTTTTTTGGTGACTTCCTCAGTTTCTGGTCCGTGTCACCTCATGGTGACCAGTGAAAGATGCTGGAGGCTGCTCCAGAACCTGCCTGGAGCTCCTGCCCACAGCAGGAGACATCCTGTGGTGGTCCAGGTACCCAGTGGGATGAGGCCACCAGTTCCTCCTCCTCCCTAATGGGCATCTTCCTTGTGCTGACATGGGCAGCAGCCCCCCATGGTCCCCAAGGAGTGAGGCTTCCCCCGGCACCTTCTGCTTACAGACCTGTAGGAAGGAGAAACTGGTGATGATGGTGAGGTCTCACTGGTTATAATTCCCGGGCAAGGCACCATTTGGACAAAGGGAAGCATCTTTGTGGAGACGCCCAGAGAAGTGAATGCAGGTGAATATAAGCATGAATTTATCTAGACTGGGACTAAACCCTGTTTTGAATCTCCTGAATGAAGTTAAGTTGAATCAAGGCCCCTTTGATTCTGAAACCATTTTAGAGAGTTAGTGATTCTGCTAGCGGTTCTGGCTGGTTGGTAATGCATAATTCATTGTGAATTCAAACTCCACGGAGTTTGGGGTTTTTTGTGTGACATTTTGTTTTGGTTCTTTGTCCATGGGGAATGCTCACGTGGATGTAGGGAGGCAGAGAGCCAGAGGGAAATCAACCTGCCGGAGGGTCTGCAACAGAACTGGAGTTGAAAAACTTTTCAAATTCGTATTGATTTAATATTTTTTTTATTGCTCTGAGCTATGGAGAAAACTGAAGGGGGTTGGCAGCCAGAGGGGTCTCGTACATGCTGTTGGTGGTGCCTGCTGTGAGTGAGGTGGGTCAGGTCCATCCCACACTCGGACTGTAGCGCTGGGGAGATGAGACCCACTGTGACGATGGCTGGGGGTCCTGGCACAGGGCTGGGGCTGTTGGGGCTGGTGGTACATCCTGCAGCTGTAGGCATGGCTGAACCTATGTCTGGGAAAAGAGATGCTACTGATGAGCCCCCTCCTGCGAGGAACAGGACCAAGGCAAAGGCTCACACTATCAAACAGCTCACTTTGTTAAGTTCAAATCCATCAAGTTTGGAAATGCCTGTTCTCTGTCCACCTTTTTTTTTTTTTTTTCTTTTTTTTTTTAAATCATGGAGAGTTCTTTGCTTATCACAGAATAGTGTTGGGCTTAAGAGTCTGCACTTGGTTTGCTCTTCCAGGCTTTTGCCTTGTTCTTGTCCACCCGGCACTGCTCACTGTTACTGGCTCAGATCGAATACACAGGAGCAGCCTTTGCGCTCCAAGAGCACTCAGGATTACAGAATCATGGAATGGTGAGAGTTGGAAGGGACCTTAAAGATTGAGTTCTAACCCTGACACCTCCCACTAGACCAGGTTGCTCAAAGCCCCTTCCAGCCTGGTCTTGAACACTTCCACTTCTCCTTGCTCCCACAGATGCCTACAGGCAGCTGTAGTAAGAGAGATTTCTCCCTTCGTAAAACCCGAGTAGAGGTGAGGAGATTTGTTCTGCCAGTGCAGTGATAAACCATGAGAAATCGAGCTCCATCTGCCAGACCCGGCCAGGCAGATCTCCACAAGCTTTCACATCTGAAGCGGGACCAGCAACATCGTGGCACTATGTGGGCAGGAACGAGCCAGGGAGACATTTCCCAGCATGGGGAGAACAATTCTCTTCCTTTCCCAGGCAGTTTTTTAAGTATTAGCAACCATGGTAACTGGAATAGAAATGTAACCAGCGCGCCGTGCATTCAGCTTGACACAATTATCTCTGCAGAACAGCCAATGATAAAAATAAACACAACTTGCACCGGATTCCTCAGCCACCTTGCTCTGTGCCCTGCAGGAGACCTGCTGAAAGTTTGGTGCAGTTTGGTTGAGCCCGTTGAACGCCGAGGCCTCAATCAGTTGGTGTTGATGGCATCGTTGCCCATCACCATCGTTTCTCCTTGAGCTGGAGAGGAAGACCTCAGAAGTACCCCTTGTCCATGGCCATGGAGACTGAACAACGGAGGGCGATGGCTCCGGGGTGGACATGACCTTCCCCAGTCAGGAGACACCAGCATTGTGGGGTGACGGGGCAGCAGAACCTCTGGGTGCCTGGGGGAGGTAAGGAGCTGTGTGTCTCTGTGGTGGGGGACTGCCTTTGGGGCTGTTTGTGGCAGCACAAGCTCGGTGGATGTTAAACCCAGCGTACCGAAGGCTGAGGGAATGGTTTCATCCGTTTTAGCACTGCAGCTGTAGCTCTGCAGGCCAACTCATGCGAGGGTATCTTGCTGGTAAGCTCTGTGCAGACTGAAGCACACCGTCATCTTTCTTTTAAAGGTTATTTCTGGTTTCATGATGTTCTTATGTTATTTAGAGAAATCCTTAACGTTCACTGCATTTATTGGTACACCAATGCATTTGCCCACTAAGCACAGCTATTTTTCCACTCAAGAGAGCTTTTGAAGGAGGTAGTTAGTGTTTTAGCAGGACGTACTGTACTTAATATAGCATATGTATTGCCATGCTAAAATGTCTGGAATCAATGTTTGCTCTTAGAACTGCTGGCCTAGATCAGTAATAATGCAGATTTGATTGATAACAGCGGACCTGCTTTGGAAATCCCAGGTAAGATCAGTTGAGGGTGCACGGATTGTAAGATGTGTCTTAAACTAATTGCTGGAAATAAGTATAAGAAAAAAGAAAGGATTTGGATACTTCATTTTGTCAATGAACACACTGTGATTTAAAACTCCTAATAGTTTGGGTTTGACGTTTCTGCCTCACATCAGTATATACTCTACAAGAGATGGCAGAATGTGGGGAAAAATCATTACCAGATTGGTTTTGTTTGAAATCAGTCATTCATCATTAGTTTGTGCATTTCACCCTGCGTTCACACTCAGAGCTGGGCAGTACAAACCCAACGTGCTTCTCTTATTGGTAGAAGGAAGAGCACCTCATGCGCCAAATTGCTCCCTGCCGGAGTACCAATTAAATCATCAAGCAAAACGTGGGGAAGGAGTGAAGAAAGTTTGAGTTCAGGAAGGATAAAAATTATCGTTTTTTCCCCTTGCTCTTTTTAGTAAACGTTGTGGAAATCAAGGGAAAGGCAGAGATTGCAAGCTCTTAACCACGAAAGATTTTTGCAAGAGTCATTTCCGCAAATGTCTTACATTCCATATATAGATCTTGAATCTATGCTTTTAATGGACTGACAAATGTACAATAACCCCAGATGACTGTTACTTCATTGCTTGGCTGTAGAGATAAGAGGAATGCTTTCTTTTGATTGAGATCTTAAATCAATTGTTCCTTTACCCAGTGTCTAGTGGTTATTATCCAAGGAGAAGATAAAGTTCAGATGGTAAATTGTTAATAACATAAGAAAAATGTCTGTTGTGTCCTGCTTAAAGTTTCCCATCTAGGTGAAATACATTCTCCTATAATATTTAAGATTGTGTGCAATCCATCAGAGTACATATTTGATCAGTGGCCGTATTCGCTTGCTCTGTCACTGCACCGACAGGTTTTACAGTGCAGTCCTGTAAAATGTGCCCACAGCTCTCCTGGCCTCCCCTGGTGCTTCTCCTGTGTGAGGGATGAGCTGCTGGAAAGCAGGGCCCAGCTCTTTGGGAAGGGAGCGAGCCAAGATCCCCTTGTCCTGCACCAAAATATCAAGGACTGTGCTGCCTCCAGCACAGAGCTGGCAAAAAGCCCAAAGGAGTGACTTGCTTCGTGCTTGGCCATCCCTGCCATCTCCCGTGGGCGACACGTGGAGGAGATGGAGAGCAGGAGCTCTAGGTCAGCCTCCAGGCAGGAGGGCTGTGGGATGGAGCGGTGGGGTATCCTCCCAAGCCCATGCCTACTTGTGTCAGGAGAGAGCATCCTGAGCTGGGCCACCTCACGAGCCGATGTCGGTGATCAGGAGCACAGGGTGAACACTGAGTGGGTGAACAGATCTGGTGGGATCCTGTGCATCCACCTGCATTTCCTTCAGCTTCTCCCCAGCATTACATGCAGTGCCGTGCTGTGATGGGGGCTGGACCACCGGACCATTTGCTCTTGAGCCACCAGCTCTTGGGAAGTGAAGTCCTTAAAATGCTTTCTGGGATTATTCATTGCCTTTTCAATTTCCATGACTACAGTAATAAACGAAAACCACTTGGATGTTCTTCCTTTATATCTTTATATCTATGTTACCAAAGATAACAAATTTCGTCTCAAGTGCTCAAAATACATAGTCTCACTTTTGCTTCCTAAACGAGCAACAGCTGTAATCCTTCATCTACTCATCTCTGATTTAGCCTAGGTCATAATTTTTCATACCAATTTGCTATTGAATTTTCACCTCGTGTCACTGAGAGAAATAGCTCTGTTATTTTCTAATGGTGACTCATGTTGCACCTTATGAACTTTAACTAGTCTCAGGGTCATTCTCATTGACAAATTGCTGTGGGCTGCTCAAGTAATTATTCGTCCTTGGGAAGATGTATATCCTTTATTGAAGTTACCCTAAGAATAAAACAATCTCACTATGAAAATATCTGCTCTATCACTAGAAGATTAAATACTTATCCTTTTGACCAATTCATGCTAGTCCTTGAGAAGCAGAGATCTAGCAAAAAGTACTAAAATCTACTCCATGAAATGCTAGATGCTAGAGAAGGTATATAATTAATATGAATGTAGATAACTAATTCTGATACATTGCTATTTTAATTTCATTTTGGTGTTTCAGATATGACAGTGATCACCAAGGAAACTGAAAAACGTTGGTGGGTCTCCACATCTCCAGCAAAGCTGAGTTAGATGCTGCTGTTTGGGCGCAACGTGCTTCGCTTGGGTCAGGGACAAGAAGCATCAAGTGGTCTCAGGTAATGGCTCTCCTACTTGTCTCTCTCTTGGGTTTAAAGCATCTCAAGCCTCCACTGTGACCCATGACAACCGCTGTTGAAAGGTGACCTCTGCCACAACTAACCTGGGACTGCAGGAGGCAGTCCAGGAACCCCAGTGTCTTCTCCTGGCCAAGAGACACGTGCAGGTACAGACGATACCCAGCACGTGGGACTCTGGTCTGGCTGATATATTTGGGTGCTCCCACAGCAATGTGTACACAAGTTGACAGCTAACCTCAGTCGATTTATTTGAGCTCCTTCATGCTAAGTCTGAGCCCACACAGACCTGGCTGTGAGTCCTGCTTTGGTAAACAGCTGGAGCAAGGGGGACACCCTGACTCTGAAACGTGTCTGCCAAGATAAGAGTGCAGTGAACTAAAGCAAACCCTAGTTCCACCAAAATCAATAGGAAAACTGAAGGAAAGCTCGCAGTCCAGGATCTGACCCCACATTTGGTAAGGGACCAACAAAGGGTAAAGGGACTCTGCCTTAGCAATCCCCAGTTCCTGCAGCCATGGAGCCCAGCTCCATGGGGAACTCAGACCCAGGTGTAGGGGGCCGGATCCCTCCCCTCCCCTTCTCCTGCTGGTTCAGATTCACCTGACATAAAAGAGAAACCCAGTTTCCACATTCCCCTCTCAAATCCTCTTTTATTTCCTGACTCCTTAACCCAGAATTTGTGGCAGTGTCAGCTGCTGCTGTTGTGACAGATGCTGAAAGAGGCTGGCAATATTTTTGGTGCTAAAAACAGTGCTTCTTTGTTGACAAACTGT
The DNA here is from genome assembly GCA_028566575.1 of Bartramia longicauda. NCBI lineage: Eukaryota > Metazoa > Chordata > Aves > Charadriiformes > Scolopacidae > Bartramia > Bartramia longicauda. The sequence continues at coordinate 41,595,068 of JAOXNH010000049.1, forward strand.
TAAAAAAAAAAAAATAGATTTACTGTTATGGGGCTGTTTCGTCTCAGGGTCATTTTCTAGAGGCAATAACTTTGGCTCTGGCAGCTGGGGACGTGTGGGGGCACAGCAGCAGGGGACGTGCAGAGATGGGGACCCTCGGGGAAGGACAGTGTCCTGCGCACTCACCCAAGTAATTCCCAGTAGCGCCTTCTCTGGAGGTGAATATCTCTTCACACCAAGTTCCTTTTCAGTTTTCTCGCACTAATGAGATTCAGCTCTAAGTCTGGTTCTTGCTGAGAGACAAAGTAGTGGCCAAGAGCAGGTCCTGGTGAGGCAGAGGAGGGAGGGAGCAGTGACTGGCATGGTAGGACCAAACCAGCTTCTTCTCCTCCTCCAGCCCAGCAAGGGGAGGCAGCTGGAAATGCCTTCTCCATCCACCCTGGTGGCTGCTGGTGCTCTGCAGAGACACAGACAGGGTGGGCCATCAGGTGTGCTGAGGGCTGATGCTGCAAGATCCTGGTCCTCCTTAGGGCAGGTGCTCTCATCTGGGCTGGGGTCAAACGCACAGGAAACTCTTCTGGACTTCAAAGGGTCTTGAGCAAATCCACGCGCTTACATTGTTTTTCTGTATTGTCGTTGTCATGAGCAGTTTCATTGAATTCCCTGAAGCTGAAAGACAAGAGCCCCTTCCAGGACTCATTTTTCCTGCACGTCTTTGCTAATGACTCTGCACCCGTAGCTGTAAGTGCCTGTGTCCCCCCCCGTCTGTCTCTGCCCAAGGTCTCCTCATCTATCTTCCTTGGAACCAAAGGGTGATTTTTCCCACTGCTCTGGTTGATGTGCTGGTGATGAACTGCATGTGCTTAATGTGCAGCCAGAGGAAACGTCCAAGTTATGCCACTTTATGGCCGTTGTGATGATGTCCTATTCCATGCCCCCTCCTCCTAGCAGTGTCTTTTTTTTTCTTTTTTCTTCCCCTATTATATCCCTTGGCGAGCTTGTACTGCACAGTTTGTGCTTTTCTTGCTTTGGGAATAAATAGATGACAGTTGTCAATCTGGGACATTTCACCAGCGTTGAATGTGATGGCTTTTTTTTTCCTCAAAGACACTTTGGGGATTTTAAATGATCTTTTTGACTGTGAACAGAAATCATGTAGCTACGCAGCTCCATTAAGGCTTTGCAAAGATTCATCCACAATAAGTGTCTCCTGCCTGTTTGGCATTCCTGAGGTTTTTTTTCTATTGATAGGAATCAATAGCAGCATATATGAGGAAAAAGATAAATATATATCTAGCTAACGAGAGGTAAATGGCTCTTCAGACCAAGTTGGGCTCACAAATTTCCACTTGTCTCTGCATTTTCTTATTTTTTGGATAAATATTCAGCTATGCATGTTATCCCACTCACCTTGAATGTATCTGAAATCTCCAATCTCTAGTCAATGTGTTTTCAGCATTTTGCAATGTCAGATGCTGCTTCCAGCTGCAAGAGAAATTATCTTTTATACTTCTTTAAAGTAAAAGCAATTTAGAGCATCTGCAGAAACAGTAGCTCCTTGTGGAGTCCAACACCCAAGAGGTGCTTGTTTTTATACACTATTGGACTATATCAAAGGCAGCATTGTAGAGTACTTAATGATTGCCTTTTCATGTCAGTTTTAAAATTCTTGTGTAGTGTCTTTATTATTCATACCAATCTGTCTTTTAGATCATCTTCCATAGACACTCCAGATTAAATTTTCTTCATTATCATTATAGAACTAGATGAATAAGTGGCACATCTGTTCATGAAGTGGTTTATTATCTGTTCTGATGAGGTTTTGGATGAATAGTGGAATGACTTAAATATGGAGCAGAGAAATGCATACAGGTTTATGCATAATCTTAAATTCATAACCAATAGTGCTAACTTGAGGAATCTGATTTTATACAGAAGAGGTAATTATTAATTAATGATCTGGGCCAATTTATCATGAGGGCCAACTTAATGAAGGGACAGAAAACAAACCTGCATGTGCAATAGCACTAATGAAGACCCACGCATTGTTCATCCCGTTCTCATTCCATCACTGCAAAGGAAAACTCTATAAATATTTTATAAACACACCAGTCTAGCCATCTAACACCAAATTGCACCAATAAATCTACTTATCCAGAAGTTATTTCCTAATTTCTTACAGCTGCATCATTTACAAAGAAGGATGCTGATCATTTGTCTATCGAAGAGACAAAAAGGTTATGTTTTCCACACCCTTCTGATAGTGGTGGTTTCCATGAAGACTCCAAAATTGTAAAGCCCACACTGTCCCCTTCTCCTTTGGTTGGTCCACGGGGAGACAGAGCCCTTGGAGGCAGCTCAGGATGGGCATGGGAGCCAAGGTTCTCCAGCTGCAGGTCAGGCTCCCTTTCGGAGTGGTTATTTTGCTCTTTCACACCCCAAATGTTGCTTGAGGTGCCGAGGAAGATAACCCAGTCCCAGCTGGGTGCCAAGGTGGGAAGGGAGTGGAGGAAACACTGGGGTCTCTTGCTCCCCTCGGGTGCACCAAGCACTGTTTGATGTCCAAAATGCTTCACGAGGCACCTAATGGGATGAGGTTTAATAAGGCCAAGTGCAGGGTCCTGCATGTCGGTCACAACAACCCCAGGCAACGCTACAGGCTTGGGGCAGAGTGGCTGGAAAGCTGCCCAGCAGGAAAGGCCCTGGGGGTGTTGGTGGCCAGGGCTGAACATGAGCCAGCAGTGTGCCCAGGTGGCCAAGAAGGCCAACAGC
>JAOXNH010000049.1:41631548-41644102 GCA_028566575.1 Bartramia longicauda
CCTGCCCCATGGCTGCTGGGGGGCTGGACTGGGTGATCTCCAGAGGTCCCTTCCAACCCCACATCATCCCGGGATTCTGACTCAAAGGGAGGCGCCGCGCGGAGGGGAAGTGGCCTCAGAGTAGTAACGCCAGAAAATGAATCAGTAGCATTTGTGAACCCGCTCCGTGGGAGTAAATCCCAGCAAAATCTGGAGGGAGTGACATTTTGAGGTGGAAAACAAAGCACAGCCCCCACGGCTGGGTGACAGAGGGGACGCGCTGGAACACACGGAACCGGAGAAATCTCTTACTGGAAAGAGAGGGGAGATGGGCACAGAGAGGCAGGAGGGGACGTGGCATCCTCGGACGTGGCATCCTCTGCTGCCACAGCCCCGGGAGCCGCCCCAAAATCCTGCGGCAGAGACACCGCTGGGTACCAACACCGGCAGCTGCACATGGATCCCACGGAGTGGGGTTCCCACAGGTTGTGTAGGGTTTTCCCTAATGGTATAGAGGATAATTTGATCTTTTTGAGGTGGGCACACTGGGTTGGATCAGTTTGGGGAAAATAAACTGGCTTTGGTTACACGGCTCTGCCCTGCATTTACAGAAGAAGAAAATCCTTTTTTTTTCTTTTTTTCTGCCCAATCTAACAGATTATTGGATATTCTCTTCCATATACTTTTACAAGAGGCTGCAAAAAGCCTTTAGAGATGTTAGTGGTTCCTATTAAACTCTGTGGGGTTTTAGTGTCAGTTACAGAGACTCTAGTGGCATCAGCATTATTAAATTCCATAGAACTTCTCCATAAGAATGTAGAAAATCTCCACGATTATGAGTCCAGTACCTCTGTGGATGGAAACCATATTCACAGGAAATCTCAGAGCATTACAGATGTATTCACAATAATAATAATGGAAGGATTTTTCTACACGCTGTTCCGTGGAAATGCGTCAAACATGGAAAAATTGGACTAACTCTCCTTTGACCTGGAAGAAATGTTGAAAATTTAAGTAAGCTCTCAGCTCTGTAAAGACCTGATCCTAATCCCTCCGGAAATAATGTGAGCATTTCCACTGACTGAAAAAGACTTCAAAAGAGCACCCCAGCTGCAGCGCCGCCTGCGCTTTCGTACGCCCTACCTTCCAGACACTGTGTGTCCGTAGGAATCCCTGCACCTCACAGCTGAGCAGGGCTAATAAGGCAGCCTGGGAAGGCAGGCTGAGCCCAAAGAACTCTGCAGAGGAAACAAAAACACATACACAGAGTTAATTTGGGGATTGGATGTCAGGCTGTGGCCACTTGGGCAACTGCTCTGTTTGCACGAGGTGATGTTTCAGAGGGAAACACGGGTGCTGCAGAGGAAACCTTCACAGGCAGGGAACAAAGCACAGAGGGGGACATGGGACAGTCAGGTCCACCACCACCACCACCACCACCACCGCGTTAGCGATGGCAGGGAGGTTCCAGCGAAGCCCTGGAGGAGCAGCTGGTGCTGCCTCCGTCTGCTTGAAGTGGTGGAGCCGAGGAGAAACTGAACATCCAATTTGGTTTTTCCTGATTTCTGTCATTCCTTTTAGCTTTGACCAGAAGTGCTTGCAATGCTTTTCTGGAGTGCCTGAACACAGCACCCCCAGGAGGGATCGGAAACCAGGAATTACAGACACCCCTTGCACACAGCCCATGAAACACAGCCCTCCACGCAGCAGACGCCAAAGCAGACACAGTCCAGCCCAGTTGGTCTTGGGTCCAAGCGGGGACCCAGACTGGTCCCACCAACCCACATGTCAAAAGGACACGACTCGGGGAGAAACGGGGTCTGCAGCAGAACTGGGGAAACCTCCCCAGTGCAGGAGAAACAGCCACAGCTCCTGCAGGCGCTCAGACCCACGTCTCTCCTCTGCAACAACACGTGGGCTGTCTCCTTCACTATGGGCTTCCACGGTTGTTTCCCTTAGTAATTTTTTCCCCAGGAAAAAAGGGAATTTACCAAACTAGGTCCAAGATCCTACAGAATCCTCCAAGACATTGGGGTGTCTGGGTGCAGTGGGTGCAGCTGGGTCCCTTCCTCACAGAAAGGATGGAGAATTTTGGCAGCTTCTAGCCAAGGGAAAGCACACCCGTCACGCCAGGGAAGCCACAGCCCCCCGGGGGGTGGGATGCTCACGGCTGGGCGCACAGGTTAGCAGGATTTATGCACTCTCCGGGGCTTAATATTGCATTTCACACTCTCAAAGTTCAACCTATTGCCTTCAAAAAATAAAACAAACTTGTTATTCAACGTGGGGGATTAATCTCTAACACAAAATATTTAATTAATACAGTGAAATTTCATTTCATGGGTACTTGCATTTGTGCTACGATAAGCATTAGCTGAAGATCAGTGTCTCACCAAATACCGCCCCAGACAAAGGAATCGTTCATCTCCATTGGAGTCAAGCACAACAAATAACCCTGGAGTGCTCTGGCACAGCTCTGGGCTGTTTGCTCTATTACTCCTTTACATGAATAATTCACAGGGAAAGGTCTGTCTCGTTGCCATCACCAAATCCAAGCCCCTTTGCACTAGTTATGATATCACAGTGACATCCTGGCGGGAGCGGCTCTCCCCCCCGCCAGCACAGGGATTTCACTGAATTTAATGGGTTTCTTTTACACAGTAAGTGAAAATAAAACTAAAACAAACGTTACCCATAACCAGGAAAGATGCACAAATTTTCTGACAGATCTTCAGCCTCACTAAGGAGGGGGTTTGGTGCTTTATCTGGGGTGTCCCAGAGGCAGGTTCCCCAGGGTAGGGATGTGCATGGCCGTGATGTGCCCCACTCCTCTGCCAGGACCCGGCCCTTTGGACCAGCAGAGAGGGCAGACAAAGCATCGAGACCCCAGACAGGTCCTGCCAAGTCCTGTCCCACCACCAGTCCCCTGAGCAGGAGCTCCCTCTGGGATGGAGCAGGGAGCAGCTCTGCCACCGCAGGCGCTGCCTCCAGCCAAACCCCACTGACTGCAGGGAGTCTGTCACTGGAAAGCTTCACAAATCCAAAACCAGGGAAGTCAGACTCTCATTTACACATTAAACCTTTTTATATCTCTCTTACCGCATACGAGGGCCATAAAATAAGCAGCAATGTAATTTACTTATGCTTCAAGGCCCCTTTATAGAGCCAAAATGATTTATAGGGCCTCCGTGGAAATGACCGACAGGCCCTTAATATTTAACAGCCGTAAAAATATTGCACAAATGCTACGTATTACTGAGTCAGTTCTGGCCTACAAACATATTAAGATAACTCTGCACACATTGCAACTGGTCAAAGATTAATCATTGAATAATTTATCCTGTGAATTTATTTTGTTTTAAAAAAAAATAATTCAGCAGATATATTTGTCCACTCTAGTGCAAATACATATTTATGATATGGTTATTGGTCTAATATATGTTTTCTGGTATCCTCCTTTCAGGATATACATAATCAGAGCCAAATCCACCCCGAGGAAAGGAAAGGGAGGGGGGCCCAGCAGAAGTTCTGTTCAGGGCTCCGCTTGGCGAAACGCCGCTGCCTGCGCCCGGGGAGCTCTGGGAATGAGCGGCTGCAGCCTCTTCAAATATTGATGGCTTTGCTGGAACCGTTAGGAAAGCACTGGAGCTGATGCAACCCCCCCACGGCAGGCAGCAGAGCCCGCAGGAACCCCAGGGTATGTGCTGCCCCCGGCACCCGGACTCCGTGCACCCCAGACCCCGCTCCGATGGGCAGAGCCCCCACTGCCCTCCAGCTCCACACCAGCAAAAACGTTAAAAACTGGGAAATAGGAATTAAAAAAATGAGCAGGCACACCTAAGAGTAGCAGGAGGTGTTTGTCTCCTGGCGTCTTTCAGCCTCTGCAGGAGAAGGACAGGGATCTGGTGGCACAAGGTGCTCTGGGGTAGGAAGCAGGTCCCCAGCAGCGGCTGCCCCAGCCTGGGCACAGCCCACAGGGACAACGGCTCCAAGACGCCATCCAGCACATCCCTCTGTGCACAGCACAGGGATGAGGGCTCCTTTCAGCCAGCTCCGGCACCAGGGACATCCTCAACCTGGCTCTGCCTTTGCTGCTTGAGGTGGGGCCATGCCAGGTCCCATCTGAAGAGGTCCAGCCACCAGCACCTTCCCACCACACAGCTGGATCATTGCCGGGCTGTTAGGGGAGCAGTGCCGACCCCAGAAACCCATCCTGGCTTCCCATCCACTGCTAGTCCTTGCTTGGAAGGCCCTGGCTTAAAATATTTTGAAGGCAAAGCTGTGGAATCCAGGGAGTCATTAACATCCTGGGAAGAGCAGCGTCAGCCCAGAGCCTGGATCTACCGGAGCCCGCAGAGCGTCTGAGCCATCACGTAGACAAGCCCGAAGGGACCAGTGCTCAGCCCTTTGCTGGGAACGGCTTGTGCAGGCAGCTAAGAGCAGATAACATCCTCTGCCTACCACGGCAGGCTGCCCTGAGTCCCAAAGCACGTACCTGGGTGCCTTTTAGGGAGAGAAAATTCACATGGAAAGCACATCCTCAGCTCAGGCTGGGCTTCCTGCCCCTCCAATCCCAGCACTGCCCCACCGCCTCACAATCACCGGCCGCGAGCCGTGCTCGACAGTTGTACGATACACACAGCAGAGGATTAGAAGGTGGCAACGCGATGGACACTGCCTGATTAACCTCAGCCAGGAGTTGAATCCCAATCATCAGAAGAACCACGCTACCGAATGAGAGCTGGCCCCCTGCATTCCCTACCCCTTCGCCAGCCCATCCCTAATAAAGGGTTTAATTAAAGACTCCAGGTTGTGCACTATGACCACGCGATGCGGAGGCAGGTCAGCTCAGCCCACCCAGCAGAAGGAAGGGCTGAAGATCTTGGCCAGCAGGAGAGGCAGGTTGGTTCTTCTGCCTGTTCTCTGCCGCTGAGCAGCACCGGCATGGACAAAAACTCCATCAAATACATCAAAGAGGTAAAGCAAGACAGAGGCCTTGGAACAGGGCTGCTGCAGCAACGCCTGCTGCCTGTCAGCCCGTGCTTCCACACGGAAAGCCAAGGGCAAGTCAAGCAGCCATTGAATCCATAAACACATCTGAGCTCCGTGGCTGCTCCGGGTCCATCTCCCAAAACCCTGAGTCCCGACATCTTCTCTACACACAATCATGCTCTGAGGCACCCCCAGCCAACAGGCAGCTTTTAAACAAACCAAAGCAGTGTGATTATTGAATTAAAAGCCACCAGGCTCAGTTGCTCCAGCTGCCCTGCTCTCTCCATGGCAGCCTGCGGAACAAGGTACCACCTTCCATGGGGCCTGACCCTTCGCCCCCCTCCCCTCCATGCTGCCCCACAGGTCACGTCGGGTCCCTGGGCTGAAGGTGGCCCTTGTCCCCCAGCACACCCTGGTTTGCAGCCGCCGATAGCACAGCCCAGCAGGAGCAGGTATCCGCTGGGCACATCCGCTGCATTCAAAGGACATGAAAACCAGAATGAACTGCGACCCCTTGCTCCCACAGCACCCCAACGCTCACAGTAGTATTCATTTCACTTATTTTCATTTCTTCATTACGAGTTGGTTGGCAACATTCAGATTTTTCACTTGGAGCAAGATTTTTCTCTCTCAGGTTCACGCTACAATGAACGAACCTGTGTCTCTAATCACCCCAGTGACTCCTCGGAAGACAACGGACTCGCCCGGGTAATGATGCCATCCTGCAGGAACGGGAGATCTCAGCCACGTTCGCACCAGAGGGGTCGAAGGAGAGGTCTCTCATCAGAGCAAAAAACACCCTGGAAGTGGGAGCTGAGTCCCCAGGAGCAGTCTGTGCTGCTTTGAAATTTAAATCACTTGTGATTTGAGGCGTGAGTGTCAGCCCGTCCCCGGGAGCGGCTTCGTGCTTCTCCAGGTGCCGCAAGCAGCTCGGGCAGGACCTTGCCCTGCGCCCCCTCTGAAAGGCCCAGGAAGCAGGAGCTGGGCTTTGAGCCACCGGGAAAGAAGTTTAAGCTTCTTATAAACCGGGAGAGATCCTCCAGCTCCCATCACGGCAACCAGCCTGACATTCTTGTAGAAAAACCTAAACTTAATTTTAAAACATCTGGGAAATTCCATTAAGTGATTTATCATGCAAGTGATGAAACTGCAATTTAACTTCAAAGCCCTAAACAGCATTAAAGGGAGCCTCATGTGCTCAAATTAACAGTAAAATATTTGACACTGAAAATGATTGTAACAGCAAATAGCGTTGTTCTCCAGTCAGCCTAATGCAATAGATCACTGTACGGGCCAGCATCCCAGCAGGCACTCGGAGCAGAGATCCTGCTCCATCCCAGCCAGCTCTCCCCTCTTCCAAGCATCATCCTGGGAGCAGAGATTCCTCTCCAGCCCGGCAGCTCTCCCCTCTCCACAGCATCATGCTGGGAGCAGAAATCTGAACAGGACCAGCCGTCACCAGGCAGCAGCCTGGCCACCGGCCGTACCTCACCCCTGCGGCACCACGGGCAGCAGGGGGATTTTGCAGGAATTGAGGTTGCAAGAAGAACCATTCCGTGGTGCTGCCGAGCCTGCAGCCGCCCAGGGCAACGCGAGGGACGGAGAGGGAGCGTCAGTGCTCAGCCAGTGTTGCCCTAATTAGCTTACAACTGTCTATTTCAATAACTGGTGAATAAGATCCCTATTGATCTAATTAGCGGTAAGAGAAGAAAAATCTGCTTTTTAAATGGTTTTTTATTTCTTTTTGAAAGGTGACAGCTAAAGAGCTGCGGCAGCTCCATGAAGGCATGTGTGGGCAGCAGGGAGAGCTGCCCCTGGAGATGCAGCGTCCTTTGCAGCCAGGGGCTCTGGAGGGAGCTCAGCCCAGCCGAGGGCTCTGAAAGAGCACACCTTGACGTGCCCGGGAAGGACCGTCCTGAGTCAGGTCCATGGCTGCCTGCAAGCTGCCTCCTCCTGTGGAAACTGCCTTATTTGACAGCCTTGACCCTGATTTCAGGCTGAAACTGGAGGTGAACGCAACCAGCAGGAGACACAAGTATTTATCACAGAATCATAGAGTGGTTTGGGTTGGAAGGGACCTTAAAAATCATGTTGTTCCAACTCCCCTACCCTGGGCAGAGACACCTCCCACCACACCAGGAGCAATCCCCAGCAGAGCTGAGCAGTGGCCCCAAGCAATGGGAGCTGCTGGACCCATCCCACCACTCCCACCCTGTGCTGGGGACACTGCAGGGATTCAGGGCTGGAGCCACCCCGAGCATCAGCCTGTAGACATCCAATGAAGATGTAGGATGGATGAAGAATAACACTGCCTGGAAATGTTTAGTTTCAAAAAGGGATGAATGGAGGTGGAGTGGAAGAAGAAATACGTTGGTAGATGGTGTTTATTTATCTTCTGAAAGGAAAGAAAGACTGCCCGGGACTGAATGGCTCAATTAAGCACTTACTGGAATGACAGATTTACTGCTCGCTCAACAAATGCATTTCAAACCAGAAGTAAAACCGGGACGAGAGAATGAACTGAGAGAGGAGGAGAGCCTCAGATAACCCAGGAGAGGATCCACCACCCTGCACGGAATCCTGGAGCTGCCGCAGAGCTGGGTTCAGACAATTTATTTCCCAGCTCTTCGTCCCTTAGAGGGAAGAATCACTCGGAGGGGATGATGCAGGTCCCCAGCCCCTGCTCAGCCGGGCCATCCCAGAGACCATGAGGGTCCCTGCAAACCACCCCAGCCCTGAGTATGGTGGGGGTTCCACCACCGAGAGACCTCAGCCAAGGCTTGCTCTATCATCTTTGAGATTCATCTCCATCTCCTCTGTGGAGACTGTTCTCCTAAAAATAATTCTAAAGCAATTACTTGTTAGTTTTCTTCTTATTGGTAGGTACTTTCATTTAGAGCCTGTGAATGGGGCTGTAATTAAGAACATGCCAAACCGCCGTGACAAACCCCTGTGCCTCTGGTTACGCCAGGGGCAGAGCACAGCTCCTTACAGCTCTGCAGCCACATCTTAATAAATACTCTGGTAGTTATTTAAACATCAAAAATTAGGTGCAAGTCCTTCAATTTAATCCTGTGCCTTCGGGGGTCATAGAAAGCGCTGGATCACACACCCCTCCAGGAGCAGTAAAACATGTACTTTTTATCCCGGGTACTCTTCTGAACAACGATCTCCAGCTCCATTGAGGAGATTTTTGATTAAACCAGACAGAGGATCGCCTACATTAGTTAAGGTAAAACTGCTCCCAGCCAAGCTGTCTGGCAAGCATTTTTTATTTCAGCAAACCAGCAGCGATGGCAGGAATTCAAGATTTGCAGGTGCCCAGATAGAAGCTCAAATCCTCCTATTACTAAACCTCCCTGCAATTATGGCAGACAAATTACTATCCCTTCCTCCTTGCCCAGACTTAGAAAGGATTCGTGGGTTTTCCATTTCAGGCAGGTTTTGAAAGGCACAAAAGACTGTTGTGTGTAAAACTCCCTCCCAGTGAGAATCAATGACATTTGGGTCCTTATCAATCATTATGTCCTCAAAAATCTTCACCTTTGTGATTAACATATTGTTTCTCTGGCTCTCTTCTTGATTAACAAGAATCACAGAGAAACGATTATGCATCCTATCATTACTTTCTAAGGGAGTTCCACAATTACATCTTTTAATTAATATCCTTGTTCAGTTCAGAGAAACTTTGGGTTTAAGTTCACTCTTTTGGCCGTGAGGCTGCATCCATGCATGGTTTGAGAGCTTTCCTCCCACAGCCTGGGAACAGCGCAGATGATGCAGAACATCATCCACAAAAGCTTTTTTCCTTTTTCAAATGAAAATTTTGAACTTAACCCCAGACAAACAGGAGCCTATTTCTCACACCCTTGTTTGTGAAAGGCTTCTCTTTTGTGCCATAACAAAGTTACATTTGCAGTTTTGGGTGAGGTCACCATGACAACTGCCAGAAGTCACTCTTCAAAGACATCTCAAGCCCAGACCTACCACCACCATCCCCACTACACCATGGAGCACGTTTTGAGCTGGTTTTCTATTACGTGGCTCACAGGTCAAAGTGGATCCCTGAGGACGCCCTGGCAGAAGTCTGGGACATGCTCTGGGTCTCGGCCCCCCATCACATTGCATTAACCCAACTGCGAGGGGGTTTCTCAGAATCAGGGTTTTAAAGCCGAGCGTGGCCAGGACCCATGGGATGCCACAGCTCCTGTGTCTGCAAGGAGCTCTTTCCCCCCCTTTTGGACCATTCCCTTTCCTTTTCATCCTCTCTTTTCATCATCTCTCCTTTCCACAGTTGGCATCTCCTCCACAGGGGGGCTGCAGCCAGGAGCTCGGCCCCGTGCCCCCGGGGGCTGACGCGGGGCTGGGAGGGGGTTCCTGCAGCCGAACGCCGAGCACAGAGCCCTCCTCCCGGTCACATTACACAGCTCATCTGTATTGCAATTTGCTGTCATAAATTCCCTGCTCCTTCAATACACTGATTGTACCAGGAGTGCCATGAAAGGAACAATTGCACACAGCCTATCGAGTGCCGGAGTGTGAATCAGAAATGGGAATTTTCCCTGCAATTAGAAACAAAGCGGAGCTGTAACCTGCCTTGCAAGAGGGTCACGCGCTCAGAAGCGAGGCAAGGGAACCATTTCATTTTTAAAAGAGGGGAACATTTTTGTGGAGAAATACAAAATGGTTTCAATTCTGAAGTGTCTTTTTTCGCCAAGTCTGCCTATGTGAAAAATTACAGTTCTTCTTATCTCTGTTTCATCTCCTTGTCGTACGAGTGACAATGACCCAGTGCCCATTGCCAGATTCCAAACTGAGGGTTGCCAGCGCTTGGATTTAGGATCCAATTTGTCCTGCTGGAAAGTACAAGTCACGGAACTTGCATTTTAGGCACCCTCAAGATTCAGAGAGAGGTTTTTTCCCTAAATGAGGAATCAGCCAAGCAACCACTGAAGCTACGAATGACTTTCAGTGTGAGCATCCATTTCACCGCCAGCCTGCAGGCATTTTCCCTAAGCACGAGCCTTTTCCTTGGAAAACTTGGAAAACAGGGTCAGCAGCTAAGGACAGGCCACCCGGTCTCCGAGGCTGCTCCTCTCCCTCTCCGTGCCTGGGGCAGAGGGGCCCATGCACCCACCAAACCCCCCGTGTGCTGGCGCCGCTCCCCACGATGATGGCTACATCCCGTGGCATCCATAAACACACCGTACACGCCACTCCAAACCACACTCAAAACGCCAAGAGCAATTATTTAATTGCTTTGATCCGGGCTCTGGTGAGATCCACGGAGCATAATTATATTCTTGCTTTAAAAAGAGCGAAGAAGAAAAAAGGCTTTATTTTGATGTTTTAGTGTTTGCTTCCCAGCAATATGTGCTTAAAGGGAACTACGGTAATTTATCTCTCCAGTGCTTGCTTTCCACATCTGAAAAAACCAGGAATAGCTGCTGTACATTTGCATCTCAATTTTAGCTCAAGCAACTTGACAAGGATTCAGGGAAATGAATCGGCGCAGTTTGCAAAGAAAGCAGCTGAAGTAAATAAAACCTCTGGGGATGCTGACAAAAACCAGCATCAAAATCAGGATCTGCTCTTCCACAATGAAGGAAATCCAGCCCTTCGAGTATGATCTGACACTCGCTGAAATCCTTCCATCGGTTCCAGCGGGGCTGGACGGCACCAGAAGGGCCGACCATCGATCACAGCCCCTGCGGCTGGAGCCAAACACAGAGCGGGACCCGAGACCGGCCAGGGAGAGGGGAAAGGGGAGACCCTCAGCCCCTGCCCGAGGGTTTGGGGTTGGAAGAACAGGAGGAGCAAAGGTGAGTCCGGCTCCCAGGGCCCGGACAGCCCTGTGGCATCCCCACCTCCCACCACCGCTCCCGGGACAGCAGAGGGGACGCGTGGGGCTGCGGGTACCACCGATGGGTGTCCAGGGACCAGCTCAGCTCCCACCCAGCCCCGAGGTTCCGCTCGGAGCAGCTCTCTCTCATAGTTTCATATGAGAGTGTGAAAAATGCCTTCATTTTCAATTCATGCAGGAAAAAGTGAAAAATATTGGCCAGCTGCACTTTTTATGGGGAAGTTACGAGCACTGATCCTTGAGAGCTGGAAAATATGTACCACTTTTGCATAACAATTAACTTTTATGTTTTTCAAGAGGGCTGTTCCCTTTACTGCTTCCTCACTCCGGGCCAAATTCTCTCCCGGTCTCCACCGCCGAGGCTCCGCCGCCTCCAGCCACGCTGCGGCAATTTATCCAAACTCAGGCTTTTACCCTTTGTTTTAACCCTGCCTTTGTCTGAACGTCAGGCACGGCTCCGAGGGAGATGTTTCAAACGCATGGAGGACTTGGCTGGCTAATCCCTGGCTTCAAGGGGAGCCGGGGAAGTTAATGCAGCTGCTTTCAAAAGCCCTTCCCGGAGCCCCCATTATCCCACAGCGCAGCGTGTCGGAGCGGCTGAAAGCAGAGGTGGGGCTGAGCCTGCGGCCGCTGCGGGACCCGAACGGACCAGTTTAATTAGTGAGACTGAGCCGAGATGGAAAGCTTTCATCTTTTGATGCAGCAGAGAGGACACAGAAGAGGCAAATGATATAAAAGGTGCCCGTTGCCCCCGGGCTGGCTTTCACTGGGAACTGTTCCCTTTTGTTACCCACTTCCTTTTGGTCCGGTGAATTCGGCCGCTCACAATGGTTTGCTGATTTGATTTGAAAGAGTGGGAGGAAAAACTGCTCCTACACACAGGTCTGTGGTCAGGTTAGACCAGCCCCAGCAGCAGCTCCCAGACTCCCAGCTGCTTCTTTCACCAAGGCTGCCCAAAACTGGCCAGGCAGCGCCAGCTGTGGCCAGCTGGAGACCGGGTGGGAAAAGCCAGCATCATGGGAGTTATTCCAGGGTGGAACAGCAACAGGCATCACTTAAAGTCCCCGTTTACCACCTGTGTATCTGGGTCACACGTGGTATTACTCCAGCAGAGAGTATCTACACAACCCACCGCATCGGCGCTCGCTGTCCCAGCTGGTATTTACCGGATCCAGCACTTATTTTCATTTTACAAAGTATAGACGTTTACATATAAACTCAGCAGTTTTTGCACTCTTGGAAGCAAAGCCTGAGGACTCATCACAGAGCTGTCATCACCACGGCATTTCAAAGTACCCACGAGGAGAAGAGTGTGCTGCTGGTGCTCCCCAGCCCCGTGCCCTGCGATGGTGGCACCGCTTGTGTCACCCGGGGGCGCAGGGAGGTGTCACAGCAGAGTCTCTCCTACAGACCACTGGAGGGGTACACAGAGCTTTCATGGCAAACCCCTCATACTCAGAACAACTCGATCAATTCTATATTGTTGTACAACATCAAATCCAGAGCACCTTTCAGGGAGGGGGTCTCTAAGGCTTAAAATGTTCCCAATTAATCCCGGCCATGCAGGGGCTGTACATCAGCACCACCCAGAGTTCACCTTCCTGCAGGTGGAAGGGGACACCCAGTTCTGCAGCAGACTGGTAATTCATAGAATCATGGAATGGTTTGGGTGGGAAGGGACCTTAAAGCCCCCCCAGTGCCACCCCCTGCCCTGGGCAGG
>JAOXNH010000049.1:41644202-41658115 GCA_028566575.1 Bartramia longicauda
AACCTGGGCCAGGCTCTCACCACCCTCACACCAAAGAAGTTCTTCCCCACATCTCAGCTCCATCTCCCCTCTTTCAGTGTCAAACCCTTCCCCCTCCTCCTCTGGCTCCCCTCCCTGATCCAGAGTCCCTCCCCAGCTTTCCTGGAGCTCCTTTAGGGACTGGAAGGGGCTCTAAGGTCTCCCCGGAGCCTTCTCTTCTCCAGGCTGAGCAGCAAATTTAGTGCAGTCCTAATGAACTTTGGACTTTGATGATGTCCATCCAGCAGATGAAAACAAACAGCCACGAGGCTGGTGTCAAACCAGGCTGCCCAGTGTCCCCATCCTCCCCGTCACAGCAAAACCCTCCCTGTCTGTGCAAATAGCACAAGTCTGACCCTGCCGCACCACTTGGCACACTGTCCACGTTAGCAAGAACCAAAGCAACATTTTGGCATTTTTTGAACAGAAAGAAAACGATCCAAAAGCATTTAGTTTTGCTAAGAAAAGCTTCACACAGGAAAAAACCCACCAAACCGTGCATCCTTGGAACCATCTTCAGACAGTTGTTTCCCCAGAGCAAGATGAGGCAAGCGGCACAAGGAGCTATAAATTACTCTTTTCAGAGAGCACATGAATGGCCATTTTTATCTGAGACATAAGGAAGGAAAGGCCTTCAACACACAGTATTTTCAGTGAAATATCTCCAGAGTACTTTGAGCCAGGAACGAGCACACGAGCTCCCCTCCAGCAACAGATTGCCTTCCAACCCTCAGAATGCAAATGCAGATGCTGTTCTTGGCGCTGAACCAAACCATTGCACAACACATTCGCTTCTAGAGAGCAGCATTTCATACAGCAGCAATAAACGGGGAAATAATACCTGGCATCCACCTGTATTTGCCTGGCTTTGTCATTTTTCCATATGATCCTATGAAGATCCTAAGCTGAGAGCAAAGCCCAGCCCTGCAGAGACCTCAGGCTGCCTGTCCTGGCAAATGATGAACAGGGAGGAAATTTAACAAGCGTTTCCCTGATGTCCAAGTGTTCCAGCACTACAGTCATCTTTGGGGTCATTCCGTATAATGAGGTCACCCAATAAAAATGCTGCCTGTGACTCTGGAGACAAAATGGTTAAATTCTAAAAAATGCTACCAAAGCCAGTGCTTTAAAGTCTCTTCCACTTCAAAGCATTTTGGCTCAGGACCAGCAGAAGAACAATGAATCTGCATTTCCAACACACGAGGCCCGCTCTCCGCGATGCCGGATCTCAGAGACACATTGGGACCAGGGGGGCTGACTCCAAGGGCCAGGGACCACCCCACCCCTGCTTTCTACAAACCAGAACATCTACTGCTGCCGAATGAACACATTTAGGAGGGAAAAAAAAAAAAAAAAAAGAAAATGAAAAGAAAACCACCCCAAAATCCCTTTGCAGTGGGAAAGCTGCCCAGGGCAGCCCAGCACCTCCTGTGCCCCTCATGGCAATCCAGCGGGCTCAGGGGGAAAACATCTTCAGAGGCAGAAACCCCCACCTCCAGGCAGCCAACACTCCCACCCCTCTCCTTTCAAGGGGTGAAAACTTCTACATTTCCTGACATTTCAAAGCAGCTCAGTGTATCAGGTTCTAGACGCAGGGGTCACCTCAATTAAGCTGAAAGTAAAGCTTTTCCCTGTGAAACGAGCCCATTTCTGGCCCAGAGGTGCCAGCCAACCGTCTCCACCAGCACAACCTTTCCCTGTAAAGTGATTTGGAAACACCAGGGATTTCTGACTTGCTATCACCTCACACAAATTACATCTTATCAAAGAAGCACTGAGGTACATAATACAATTACTCAAAGAACAATTTGCGGGTGCCAGAGATGGTATTTTACATTTGCCACTGAATTTACAGTTTCAGACTAAACAGTGTCAGCGAGCACCGATCTCACGCTCCCCCTCCTTGGGGTTTTGATCCCTTCCTCCTACTTCTTTTCACCCGAGTCACACGTAACGTACAGCTGGAATCAACGACAGGCTGAGGAGCTCCTGGAGAGAGGAATGGCCAAACAGGAGCCCTGACAGCAGCCACGGGGAGAAAACCCTGTGGGAACCAGCTCCTGCCTCCCCAGAACCCCCGGAAAATGGAACAGTGGGGTCCAGACGCTGGATTTCACTTCCTCCCACCTCTGGGCAACCCAGAGCAGTAGTATACAATAATATAGATAACATTTATATTATATATATAGTATTTATAATATTACTTTTGTATTAATATACTACATAACATATCTATTATATGTGTATATCTATTATCTCTATATTTTTGATATATACACACACATAACTATACCTCTGCAGAACACGTGTAAATTCTGCATTGCTTAAAAATGAGGACCATTTGGTGCTTGCACTCACCAACCCAACACAACCTTTTGAACCTTTGAGGTCCATTTCATAACCAGGACCCTGGGAACTGAAGCCACTTCGTTTCAGGTGACAACACGACACCATTTCCCCATCCCAAGACCTGCTGGCCACCATACCCTGCTCGGTGTAGTCACAGCTTTCGTGGTACAGTTCAGGGCAGGCAAACTCACCTCCTACATCTCATCTGCTGGTGAATTATAAACAGAACTTCCAGATTTTCATTTATCTATTTATCCAGATTTATATACATACAATGACCTTATTTACCTAGAAAGGGTGTTGTATAGACTAGTAAGCAAATATTTGATGAGTATTATCTGAACCTTAAATGTTATTACTAATAAAAATGTCAGCTTGAATAATCAATTAAGCCCCATGGAACCAGATCCTCAGCAGAGATGAATGGGTTTATTTCTGTGGAAGTCAATGAAGTTAAACTAATTTACACAGCTGCTAATGCCATCCACATTTCAGAACAGTAATAAATAGTCTGGTCTTTCCTTTATTTAAACAAAAATGCATTACTTGTTTAAAAAGAAAAAAAGCCTTGCCGTAACAGCTACTGAGCTTTTTGCCTTTTTCTTTTTTTTTTTTAAACTAAAAAGCCAAAAGGGTTTTCTGAATGCTTTGCCCTGTATCATATCAACTACACTTGACACGACCATACAGAAATTCATGACAAAAAGGCAAAAATGCATCCTACTTTGGTCTCCGATTGATTTTCCTTTGTTGTCAGAAATTCCCACTTACATCTTTGAATTCAAAGTGTTGTAACTTTCAAGTAAGCCCTTTTTCTGCTGCCCGGGGAGAGCTGTTCTGATGCGGGACAGCGGCAGGAGGACGTGGAAGCTGCTGTGGGCACAACTGTGGGAAACCTTGCACAGTAAAATATAAAGATTCATTTTTTATCAAGCAGTCCCTTTTCTAACTGATTTGTGGATTGGGAGCGGGAAGCCTGGGCAAAGGAGTCCTTTCTGCAAGGACCCCGTTGGGGCAGGCAGTGCGGCTGGGGGAGGCAGACGGGGCTCTGCAAGGAAAGAGTCTGACAAAGACTCTCTCATGTCACAAATTAAAATCTGATTAAACCTCCCACATTTTATGGCCCCATGAGGTCTACCACACAAGTATTTTATGCCTATTTTACAAGCCTGCATTACAAACACTGACAGGGTGATTTAAGAGGACAGACACTAAATGCTACACCGCCCATGATGAACCAGTGCACATCCTGACAGAAGACATTAATTTAAGAGAAATAGCAGAGCCCAGGCAGAGAGAGATCACTGTTGTTTGCCCTTCCTGGGGACTGCAGTTTATCTTCCTAGTTCTCACGACCAAGCTGGTCCCAGTCCCACCGTTGGTTCAGAGCCCCCAGTTTGACAATAAATGTTGGGCAGAGCAGAACCCAACGGGTGGGACACAAACCCAACCCCAGCCAGGGTCACACCGAGCCTCCGTTTCCAGAAAACACATTTCTTTTCTGCTCTCAACATTGTATAGAAACTTCAATGTACTGTAGCATAAATATTTAATTACAGGTTGCTAACAAAAACACAGAAGTTTATAAAAAAATCTCAAGGTAACGGGCAAAAAAACCCCAACAAACCAAGGAATATTTTCACATGCAAGTGAAAAAAATAAGACAGCATTTACTCCGGGTAAAATGTTTCATGCCTGCTTAACTAAATTCATTGAGGTTAATTAAAAACTTCTCAAACAATTGTTTGTTTGCTGTTTGTTACAGAACACACCACAAGGCATCTTCCTCCGCTGCTGTGTATTCAGCAGTCACACCTACATTTGGTAACTGTTTTATTTCCTATGGCAGATCTTGCTCAGTCTTTCTAAAGTCTTGCAAAATACAGGAGAGAGAATTTAAGCATTTCCACAGATGTATCTTTCAGAAGCTGAGATACTCATCTTGGTTTAAAAGAAAAGGAGCATAAGTACAAAATGCTAAGTTCAGCGAGAGACCAAAGCAATTTTCCGAGGAAACCTGCTCTTTCCCGCGGGGCTGGGGCTGCCGGGCACCACTGCGGCCGGGAGCGGGCACAGCTGTAAACACAGCACTTTATGATTCATGCCTTTGTGAAACTTGATAAACAAGGGGTTTAGATGTATAAACCAGCAGATAAAATTCCCTGTTTCAGTGCATGGAAGAGTCTCTAACAGAAACCATTCCCTGTGAAGAGCCAATTCCACAGGTACCTGCGGGAAAGACGATGACTCGCATCTGCCTCTGGAGCACCTGTGGCTCCAGACAAGGTGCCATCAGCATTTCTGCTCCCCAGCTTTCCCCTCGTCATCCAGAGAACTTCTCTTCCTCTGCAATGTTTTAGTTGCAATGGCTTTTTCTTTAAACTTTAAATTTATCCCAACAGTTATGGAAATTCTGTCACAGTGTTTGCTAAGTAGAAGATCCGAGAAGTAACTAAATATAAACATCCGTGACACTGACTTGTCTAGTCTTTGAATCCAAACTTAGTCAAATTCAGAAATTTAGTTATACGCACAGGATGTGGAAAATAAATGAAGTTGTGCAACATTTCTTTGCTCCATTTGACGGTCAAAGAAGCCTTTAGAAAATTGATGGCAAGATGTTATCGTGAGAGCAATCTCCTGATGCTGCTCAGGACAAATGGAATTCTCTCTCTCCTCAGCATCCTGCTTCTGGAGACCCCCAAGACAGGAACAAAGTACAAATGCCCAAGGACCCGGCCCTGCAGGAGGTTTTCCCCCTTGGTGACCCAGCTCCTCCATGAGGGATCACTCCCCACCACACAGAACCCAACAGCCTCATGGCCCATTGGCTTCAGTGCTCTTCAGATAAAGCCCTGGCTAAAAAAATAAGGAAATCCAGCCCCATTGCAGTATAGCTCAGCTACAGTTTAAGGGAAATGTGGTGTCAGGGCCAGGAGGGACCCTGAGGTCTCCCCGTCACATTCATCCTGTGCCTGCCTCAAGCATCCGTGAGATGTTCATCCCTGTATTTTTAAGAGACATAATAAACGGAATTTTTTTATTTCACCATTTGGAAGTTGAGAATGGGTCAATCATGGGAAAGAATAATTAAGTCTTTGCATTGAAGTCTGGAGGCAGGTGGAGACGAGGATTTTACCACATTTATCACACCTATACATTACCTCCACCTGGCAATGGGAGCTTTAACCTGGGTTTAAACTCTTCAGTGGGCTACAGCCCAAGTTAACAACGGCTGCTACATATTATTCATGATCTTTAAACTACAATCATAATATGAAGCAATTATCAACACAGAACTAGAATAATTAGCACATCATTACTAATGAAACAGGGTCATTGAATAAAAGATACAAAACAATTATGTTACACAACCATACAGCTAAAAAAGCATGGAAAATCTATAGAAAATCAGTGAAGACCAAGAAACGCTGCTGCTGACTGGAACTCCAGTGTCGTAATCACAGTCAAACAAAGCAAATGTCACCGCTCCTCCTTGGGGGCAGCGGGAGAGTCACTGGCTGTGATTGGACTCTGCGTTGGGAAGCAGCGCCCCATGATCTCCATCACCCTCTCCCCGGCACGACCTGCGCCTCCCGGAGCCCATCGCACACAGGAAACAAATCGATGAGGAAATTAATAATTACCAGCTTCTAAGCAAATTCCCCTGAACATGCAATTATTTCACCTTGAAACACTCCGGAGCGATCAAAGACAAAATGGAGAACAAAGCAGTTAGCGAAAATTGTGTAATCAAATAATTATTCATACTGTAATTGGCACTCAGAAAAAGACAGGTACGTGGGACTAAGTAGGCAGGGAGGTAACGCCGGTGTTACAGAGACCAGCAGGCACATGAGCCTGGTACAGAGCCACAGACCCAGGGCTGCTCATCCATTCCCTCCTCCGCAGGCTCCTGCCCACATCCCATTTGTTTTGCTCATTAGGGAGCAGCCAAGCGGAGCCAGCGGGAGCCGGGCTGAGATCAGCTGTCGGCAGCGCACACCGGGCAGAAAGGATTGCTGCTATCTCAGGATACGCTTCACTGGGGCTTCTGCAGAGAGGAAACTCCACAAAACAAGAAGATAAATCACTCCTGAGCACGGGAAGCAGGAGCAAGGGGTGGATGGGCTTTCCCCACATCCCTTGTGGGCTGCACCCACCTGAAAGCAGCTCCCAGGGAGTGGGAAATCAGATGCCCGCGGGCTGGTGGGCAGCTCGATGAGCTGGCCATGGGTGCTAGGCCTGGTCCTCAACCCCTGAGCACCCGCACTCCCCAGCACACCCTCCCTGGGCAAGCAAACACGGGCTCAGAGTGGGTTCTCCGTGTCCAGCCCCGCTGCCCACATGGAAACGAGCCGAGGGTCTGTGGTTGAAGGGGTCCAGCATCCTCTGAACATTCAGTTCAGGCCTCGAGCTCTTCTACCTTCAGTGCTGGGCAAAAAGCATAGGACAAGCTAAAAACCCATCTCTCCACCCTGGATACAGCCACGCTGCTCGTGGGATGGACCCAACGAGGGGGATCCATGGAGCCCTCTCTGGGGAGGTGCCTCCCAGCTCAGCACCAGCCAGAGCTCCAGGGCCCCATCCAAACTCCTCCAAAAATCAGTGTCTCCCCACTGACTTGGGTGAACGGTGAATTCAGACCCTAAAACTCCACCCCAAATTACGTGGGGCATCCAAAAGGGTAAAGATTTACTGTTGTGCATTCAAACACAAACATAGACCTCAAGCCCCGCTGTTCCAGATCTCCAGGGAGAGCAGGAGCACAGCCCAGCCGCACTGGCTGTCCTGAAAACAAACCAAAAAAACCCTCTGAAAACAAAAGAGGAGAAGAACCCACCTTTAGCACACAGGTGTGCATCTGCTGAGTGTCTGCATCTCCCCCACCTCACACCGGTTATCACACTGGTATCTC
This sequence comes from Bartramia longicauda, assembly GCA_028566575.1. NCBI lineage: Eukaryota > Metazoa > Chordata > Aves > Charadriiformes > Scolopacidae > Bartramia > Bartramia longicauda. The sequence goes on from JAOXNH010000049.1 coordinate 41,651,488, forward strand.
CTGCACCTTACCCAGCAGGGGCTGCAGGGAAGGTACCATTCTGAAGCAGCTCCCAGGCCCATGGCCACGTTGTGAGTCAACGCGCCGAGAGCGGGCTCCCAGCACAACCGCCCCTTCCCAGCTCCTGGGTCTCCGCGCCCCAGTAATCGCAAACGGACCATCTTGGGTTTGCTCCGAGAAGAATGAGGAGTAAGAGCAAACCGGGAGTTTGGGGGCCCTGGGCAATGCTGGTGGGGAGTCTCCCGCAGCAGAGAGCACGTCACTGCTGCTGTCTCATCACCCAGGTACAACCCAAATGCAGCGTTTAAAGTATTCCTGGTGTCACCTGGGTAAGTACAAATCCATACCAACACTCCTGGGGATGCAGCAAGGTCCCCTCTGCAATAAGGCAGGTGGGTGGATGAAAGCAATAAATGAACACAGACCACAAATACCGTATCCAGCTCTTCCTAAAAACTGCTTTTATTGGATTTAGTTGGCTTGTAGAGCCACTTGTGCATCTCCTCCTTCTCCCAGCTTCCCCATGCACGCTCCAGCTGGGAGCGCTCCCCCTGCTCACTAATTGCCCTTGGCAGCACCCCCCACCCCCTAGAGACTCCAGCCCCTCTCGCATGTTCTTTTTTGTGGTGAAAAAGGAGATAAAGTGGAGCCAGTAAATACAGCCAGGGCACGGGGTAGTGCCGGCAGCTGTCATGGCATGGAACACATTGGGAGAATTACAAAGCCGCTGTATTTGGCTCAGGGAAAGCTCCCATAAACCCAGGGAGGGACGGAAGGTCTGTCATTGGTGAGGATCATCGGCTCCCGGGGGATCTGCTGCCTCCAAATGATGGGGCTGCAAGAAAGGAGCAATTACATTTGGCCCAGGGAAATCCCTGCTGCCCCCCAGGTCCTCCATCCTTTCTTCTTCCCTTAAAACCAGCTTTTTTTCACACACACACACCCCGCAAACAGGAAGGTGTTGGCATCCATAAAAATGGGAACACTAAAAGGCTGGTGGAAATTGGGAGATATACAACGGCAGACAGGCTGGAAACGCCTCCACGTGCAGGACTGCAGCGTCCAAAGCATCCTGTTCGGGAGTCAGATAAATCACAGGCTGAAAGATGATCTCTGGGAAATGACTTTATGGAGGAAAGGCGGCCAGGAAAGATGGCAGGATGGGGCTTCTGGCACAGGGGAGGTAAGGAGTGCGGGAACCGCAGCGTAATAATGCACCCTGCTCCCACAGCAAAGGGCATCGAGCAGAGGAGCTGAGAATCCCATTACGTGCATATACCTGCATTATCCTGGGATGAATTACACTTGACAAAGTGCATTTCCACATCTCCTGGGCTTCTCTCAGCCCTCGCACATCCATCCCAGCGTTACCATAACCTACAATGCTTCCCACGGGCAATATATTACATACCTCATTCATGTTTATCATGTGTATCACACTGCTCCCCACAAGCGGGGACAGGAATGAAATCACCCCATGTAAACAGAAAATCTATTCTCATTTTAGGGCTGGCCCATCACTGCTGTGCGAGTGGAGCTTGTGCATGTAATTCTGGCAGCCATAAACATAAGTGATACCCGCACGCTGTAACGAGCCCGTCTGCCCAGTGGGGCATCCCCAGGCCCGGCAGCAGGGGAGAGGGGGGGCCATCAGGGACCGCTGGGACCCACGGAGACGCCGTGGACACGCGAGCATCACGCTGTGTGGGTACCACCCTGCACACAAGCCCCCCCGCCGGGGCCGGTCTGGCTTTCAGGGGCTCAGGGCTGGAGATGCAGTCACGGCACCAGAGGGCATTGGTGCCATTTGTCCAGAATCTGCTTCCAGACCTCGAAACGCAATTACTGCCACTGCCAGCTCAGCCCCACTCAAAGCCTGGGCTTCCCCCAGGGCCCAGCACAACATCCTGCCACCGGAATTGCTGCGTGCGCTGACGGGGACTCAGGGCTCAGAAACTCTTGGTACTCTTCTTCCACACATTCTCTCTTCCACACATTCCCTCTTCCACTCTTTTTCCCCTCATACGCTACCCCTGCCTTTGCACAGGTCTCTTCATGGCAACATCAATTATCCCACACCATTTCTTCTGAACTGTACAAACAAGTGCTAATGTGACTTGTTTTACACTGCCCCTCCTAACCGGTTTCAGAGGAATTTATGCATATAGATATGAATTATATAATTATTCAAATTACTTAATTATTCAGTTTTAAAACTCATGAATAACCCAGGTCTGGAAGATGACAGCTGCTGGGGAGAGGTGAGGGGAGGCAGCACACACTTCCCCTGCAGCAGGGCAAGACGCTCGATTTGAAACTCCTGAAGCAACAGATTTGTGGGACCAAGGGGAAGGGGCAGCGCCCACGTGGCGACACTGGAGGTGGTTGCAAATACCAAACTGGTATTTATGGGAGGGAGTCTGCAGCTATGCCATGGTGCGTGGTCTGTGGCACCACGTTTCCAGGGCGAACACCACAGCGGGGCCCAGGGATGCCAGGACACGCGGCTCACCCTGCCCCTGTTTGGGGTCAGGATTTAAAATACTGAAAAACATGAGCAAAGGAGGGGACTGAAGGGCTGGATGCAGGAAGTGAGCAGAAAATTTAAGAGGCATTATTACAAGTCTGTTGACGTCCTCAAAAATCTTTTCCAGCATAAGGTCTACTGCTCTGCCTGTGGCCTTCCTCCAGTACCAGCTAACACACATTGATTTTTTTTATATATCCATTTGTCCTGAACACTTGCTTGGGTTATAAATGCAAATAAAAACAGAAGTGAAAGGAAAAATAGTTCCCTGGCTGCTAAACAGAGGACATGTTCACCTCAACTGCATTGACCGGGGCTTCTCTGATACGCCATTTCTGAGCCAAGGAGGGATGTAACGTCCCCAGTCTCTCCTTGGGGACACCAGGACATGGACCATGTCCCAGGACTGCCCCAGTCCAGGTAAGATAAGGCACAGGCACTCCTGTCCCCAAGCCCTGGGGACAACAGGGGGTGCCCCAAGTCCAAACACACATCATCCCATCACAGCCAGCACCGTTTAGGTGCATCTGGGAAAGGTACTTCCACAGGGACCACGCGTCCTCCAGGAGGAGCAACGGACACCACTGGGGCAGCTCACACTATCGAGTGTTAAACACAGACTACAAATGAAACCACCTCAGTGCTGCAGGGAACGAGAAGAGCACAACCCTGCGCCAGTCCGTGGAAAGCCTGATTCCAGAAAGAACAAGGCATTAAAGCTTTTCTAGAGCAAATCCTTACTGGGTCCTTTCTGCAGTCAAAAATCAGATTATCGTGACACATTTCATGGGCACACACTGCGTGTTTCCCACCAGCCATTATTCCATGACAAGTCCCTCTGGCAGAGGGAGACAGTAACACATCAGGCCACCCCAAGCTGCCATTGAGAGCAGAGTTGTCACCAATGGTGGCTCTGCCCAACCTCTTTGCACAGAGAGATCCCCACCGGAGCCTGCACCGTCCTGCCCTGCTGGGGAGCTGCCATCCCCTCCTGCACTGTCCCCACAGCCTGGGAAAGCGAAGGGGCTGAGAAACACACACATAAAGCCCAGAAGCTGACAAAACACACGTGTGCCAGCTCTCAGCGATGTCCCTTCGTGTGTGCGGCTGTTCCCAGCCAGAGGGAACAACGCTGGTAACAACCACTGCAAACTGGAGACTTCCTCCTATGCGACGAACCCCGCTTTCCCACTCCCTTTCCCACCCGGCCGGGGGAACGGTGATAGATTAAAAGCCAGGGGCTGACACTGCAGGTCTTGTTCGAGGTGTGCGGCTGCGGGAACCGAGGCGAAGGGAAGACACAAATTCTGTAATTGGAAGGTGCTTGGGAGTCATCAGTGCTACCAACTGAGAGGCAATTGCTGTTTAAAAATTAATCTTTGTTGTTGCTGTTGTTGTTACTCTATTGTTATTCCCTTTTTAATGTCAGAATGAGGAAAACAGGAGATTACCTTGCAATGCTCCCCCACAAGGGAAAACGCAGTTTAAATGCAGACGAGCGTGTGGCTCCAGCACCCACTCTTGCTTCTTCTCCAGGCGTCCCACAGCAGCTCGGGGACCAGACTGACGTCCTCCTCCCAAAGTCCTGTGCCACCTCTTTCATTTTCATCCTTTTCCAACATAACTCTACTTCCCCGTTGCCACCAGCCCGGCCACCCGCCAGCCCATGGTGGAGGCAACGATATCCTGTGCAACCTGCTCTAAGTGGACTTGCTTTCAGAGGAATTGGACTAGATGATCTCCAGAGGTCCCTTCCGAGCCCATATCATTCTGTGATCCCTGTCACCCCACGCACTTTTCAGCTGCTTCCCCATTGTCCTTGATTTCTCCCAGGTCTTTAAAATCACAGCTTACAGCTCTTGGCTCAGCTGCCAGGTGCCCTTTCTTTCACTTCCACCTCAAACTCTCAGTCTCAGTCCTGGCCACCACACACTGCTGAGCCTCTCCTGACCCCCCGGTGCCTACAGGGGAGGACATGTGTCTGTCACCCCTTTGACTCAGGTTCTGAGAGCTCCTCTCCCTCCCCTAAACTCCATGGATTTACAGGAAATCTCTCCTGCAGCCCGTCATTCAGAGAATCCTCTTCAACACCTTCGTTAGTTTTCTGTGTGATTCCCAGCAAACTGCCTCGTTTGTCTCTGCTTCTCTTTTGTTTCTGCATAATTTCAGTCACCAACACATCTTTCATTAGCAGTTCTGTGTTGATGATTCACAGATGCATCTTTTGGCTCCAGACACTTCTCCTTCAGTTCAAGCCCCAGTTTCAGCCCCCTCCCTCCCAGCCCCAGCGAGGTCCGTCCTTCAGGTCAAGTGAACACTGCAGAGGTCTCTCACTCTCACCACACTCTTCACACACTGTTCTCCATCACTGGTCAACACCTCGCCATGCAAGGAACACAGGTTCACACTCTGGGATCACCCTCAGCTGGGGTGTCCCAGTGTCCCTATGTCCTGGCCACATCCACGCCTCGCCAGCTCTTTACCTCCGTGATTAAATCTCTCTCCTGTTTCCCCGTAAACAAAATTCCCATCTCCATAATTGCAAAACTCTTCTCTCTGGATATTTTACCTTCTTGCAGGTCATCAGGAGATCCCAGGAAAGGTCATGCCCCCAGATGGCACTTTAGCCCTGTCATCCTGCAAGCCCTTCCTCTGCCTCCTCTTCCTCACAACCATCAGCTGCTGCTTTACCTGAAGTGGGGCTCGTGGCTGTCTTCCCGGAGACCCTCGTGGGAAGGACAGCCTTGCCAAGGCTACTGGGAACAGCCTCTCATACCACACCTAAAAGCAGTGACCTCTCTTGGGAAGGAGCTCCACAGCCCACGTTTATCTCTGCCAATACCCAATGTTCCAGCCTTCAGGAGTTTTGCCCTGGGGACCATCAGCCAAGTTATCTCATAATTCTGGTTGTCACCACTCACAGAAAGCAACAGAGAGAATCGCAGGCTCCAAGACAACCCACTTAAAAATTGTGTGTGTGGGTAGGGGGGAGGTTGTCTTCACATTTATCCCATGTAAGTAAAAGAAAAGCTAAGCTTTGGCGTCTTTAGCTAACCCTGCTTTCAGAGACCAGCATCCAGGAAGAAGGAAAAATATAAAAAAATCGAGTTCTTTACGCAGCAGAGAAGGAGGAGCCATAAACTGCCCTGGGTGGCTAGGGAGACTGGGAAGGAGAAGGAAGGGAAAATTGCAAATGGCAAAAGGGATTCTTGAATGATGTCTGTTTCTTGTAAAAATTAAAAATAACAATAAAAAAAATAATCAATCTCTTCCAGCACTGACTGTTTTTGGCGCCCATGCTGTAAACAGGCTCATAAACACACCAGATGCCTTCTCCTCTGCTGTCCCCACTCATTAGGAAGCTGCAGCCCCCTGGGAACAGAACTGCCATAAGTAAATGATGAGAGAACATATTGCTCGGTGCCAGCCTTCACCTTTTTCCAAGATGGAAATAATCATGGACATTTTGATTGTTAGGGTGAGAAAACCGTTAATGATGTGTTGATGAACATGAAGTTAATTTCCTACAAACTGTTTCTTTAGGAATTTTGCTCAGAGCCCAGGAAAGCAGCTTTAAAAGAGCTACCATTAAATATTGACTGCTGCACTGGGATCCTTAGAGAAAACGTGTTTGGGCAGTATTTTCCAGGGCAGGTCGAGGAGGGTGGGTGATTTCTGGGAAGAGAAATACCTTTTCTACCCCGGTAAGGAGGAGGGGAAAAGGGGGCAGGCTGAACTGGTTGCTGTTTGTTGTTGGTATTTCCCCTTCCCCAGAAATGTCAGTTAAAGCCCGAGGACAGCAGTTTCCCAAGCTGGGTCAAGCAGAGAGTGCAAATTCAGTAGCAAAATGAAATATCCTCTACTGCACCATAGGGGAAAGAAGGAGCAAGTCAACTGGGAGGGGGCAACAGACACGTGCAGAGGTGACTTTGGGACCAAAGAGCTTGCAGGAGAAGGAAAAGAGGACAATGGGGTGTATGAGGTGGTGTCCCAGGACACACTCCCCTCCACAGCGAGCAAGTGCGACTGGAGCAAACGTAACGACAAAGGCTTGAGCAGCACTTAAAAAGGAGCATAAGAAAGGTCGTCTGAGAGGATGAG
>JAOXNH010000049.1:41661273-41673232 GCA_028566575.1 Bartramia longicauda
CTGGACTGGTGCAGAGGAGGCTGAAGAGCAAACGCCCAGGGTGTTCAGGCTCCTTGCGATGGAGAGCACTTGGGTGAAGCCCGAGCCTGGTGGGCAGAGACCCACAGAGGGACTGGGAGCTTTAAAGGGCCATTTGCTGGAGCTCACAGCAGCTTTATAAATTATTCATCTGGGTAATGTCTCACTTCAGCCATCCAGCAAGCTAAGGAACCAGAAGCTTGTCTGCTGTGACAAAAGTGAAGATAGACAAAAGTGTGATTTCTTTGCTGTTCTCCTCAATAAAATGAATATTTTAACCTCCCTGTGACTCTCCCTATCTCTTTACAGCACATTGTGGAGTCTAAGCCGCTGCTACATTCATGCCTCCAGGTTACAGGGCAACCCTCCTCTCTTCTAATCAATCCAGAACCACTTACAGCCATCAGATTGTCGGGAAAAGGAAGCAGAGAGGCTGGGTAGAGCTTCTGAGAATGAGAAATAGAGTAAATCTTCACAAAAGCTAATAACAAAGAAAAACTAAGACAAAAAAGGAAGACAGAAAACCCTCACAAACCCCAATCCTCTCACTCCAGCCAGAAACTCCCCACTGAGGCACAGCCCAGAAACCCTCCTCTAAGCTGATGTGAAAACAAGTCCTTTCTTCCATCTGCAATAGCAGCAGAGAAACAGCTCCTTTAGCTTGGGCTTTCTTATGAAAGATTCGTGTTTGAAGATTATCCTAACAGAAAAACAGGTTTCTACGCTGTTCAGGTTCTTTATGTTCTCACTTAAGCACCAAATACACTCAGTATGCAGAACTCTGCTGATCAGATAGTTAAATCATGCATTGACATTTAAGTTTCATTAAGTTCTCTTGTGTGTTTCTAGGTTATGAGAACAGACACAGGCTCCACGCTCCACCACAAATGCTCAAGGTAGATTTATCTTTAAAATAGACCAGTCCAAAAATCCATGCAAAAATGCTCAAAGCACCCAAGAAGCCCCTCTTCCAACCCCAGACCTTACCTTCACCCCCTCCAGCACACACACCCCTTCACAAGGACCCTCCTCCCTGCAGATGAATGTGCCCGACTTCAAATCTCAGCTGTGGCAAACAGGGAGAGCTGGGCTACAGGCAGGGGCTGTTTCCAATAAACAGATGAAGACAGGCTCACCACTAGCAACAGGTGGAGGAACTTAGAGACTATCATAAGATTCAAATCAGCTCTTTCGGGCTCCAGAAGTTCCCAGGAGCTCAGACAACGGCAGTGGAATACAGGAACACTGTCTTGCTGCTACAAAAATGCAAGACTGAGGCATTTATCAAAAATAAATGACTTTAGGAAGCAAAGACTTATTTTTAGCAGACGAGTCACTCCTTGACAAGGCTCTGCTTGGTTCCCACAGCTTCACTGTACCCGTCGGCTCGGGGTCTCTCACCATCTCCTCAGCGCTGCTCCTGCTGCAAGCACGGACCCCTTCTGAGCCCAAAGGGGAGCCAAAGAGCTTGGATCCAGCCTCCTTGGCCTCCCCTCCCAGCCTGAACCTCGCTAAAATCCAGGACGCTCCTGTCCCGTGCACAAGAGGGATGTGTGATTGAGAAGTGCCCCCCCACACGCGTGCTGCCCTCCAACACCACGCTCCCCCAGCCCCCCCCTGACCCACGGGTGTCTCACAGCACAATCCAAAGCTGAAAAACTGCAATCAGCCACATGGAGACATATGCAAGGAGACAGCATGATAATTAGTGAAAAGCAAACTGGATACTTCAGAGTTTAAATTATCTAACGCGTAATTGGTGCACGAGTAGGAATATTTGTTTGTTTACCCTCCATGGGGTCACCTACTGCTTCCCCCGAACAAAGCTGTCATGGATTTTAAACGGGACAGGCTGCTGCTGCCTAAGCCAATTATTTTCTCACCAGAGACCAGAGCATCAATAAAAATGAACAAATGAGCCAGTTTTTGATCAGCTGAAATATTGGTTATGCGGGATTTTATCATATTCTTTATTGCAATAAACATAAACAGAGGATCACACATGCACCAGCGCTGCCAACTCTGGGAATTTTCCTGAGCGTTTCCCGACAGCCGATGTTTCCCCCCACCCCTCTGGGGACAGGCTGCTTCTGGCTCCTCACCCCTCTGGGGACAGGCACCCCTCTGGGGACAGGCTGCTTCTGCCTCGGGGCGATTGCTGTGGCGTTTGTTAATGTAAACGCAGTGTTGGGGCAGGGGTTGCAGGGGACACCTGTGAGGTGACATCTCGGGGCTGGGGAGGGCTTTTTAATCAATGTCAAAGACAAGGCAGCGGCTTCATGGCCACTGGTGTTCTAAGCAACTTCTCCCAGTTTGCCCAGCAAAACCAGCCAGGAAAAGGCTGACACCCCAGTGAGAGGGAACACGGCTCGCTCCTGTCAGTAAATCCCACAGGGGCAGCAGGCGAGAGGGGTCCTTCTGCGCTGTTTTGGAGATCTGCTAATCCGTGTCAGAGCTCCTCTTCGGGCAGGCAGTGATGCACTCTCAGGGAATGCCACTGGCTGGGCTTTAACACCCAGATGCTGAGGGGAAACAGGGTGACAAGACAGGGTTTGTGTTGTCCCGTATCCAAACAACAGTTCCAAGCACAGGGAAACCTTTCTTTGTTGTAGAAGCTCTGTATTTCTAGTGAATGTGGGAGTTTCAAACAAATACACCATCATCTGGCACATTGCTGTCAGGGGTGCAATACACACCAAACAGAACTTCAGCTGCGAAGGCTGAAAACAACGTAAAGGTCTCACTGAAATCCTTTCACTAATGTTGGTGATCGGGCACAGCAACCCTTCCCATCCCACACTCACAAACAGCTTTATGCTTTTTCACTCGGGTCCTGATAGTTCTACCTGTCAGCTCCAAGGGCTGACGAGCAGGGGCTCCTCTGATGGATTCAGTCTCCTTTGGGGACATATAGAGCATGTCCCTGTCCTGCGGAAGGGAATTGCTTTGTACGAGGTTATATCCAGGTGGACGTGTTCAGAACGGCTCAGTAAGAACGTGAATCCTGTTCATCCAAACAGCTTTTGGCAAACTGTGTCTTTATGAATTTATCAAACCTGGTCTGTCCCTCTGGAGGGGCGATGTCGCCGCGTGCCGAGGGAGCGCAGGAGATGATGGAGCGCGTTGTGACGGGCAGGAATACGGACGAGCCCTTCGACACACACACAGGTGATCACTGGCTTGTGTTTTCAGACAGGAGTAAAAGAAAATGCTTTAGATAGAAACACAGTGGCTGGTATGGTCCACAGCTCCAGCCTGGAAGCGCCATGAGGTGGCTCCCACACCACCCTGTGGGAAAGGGCAGGGGACAGGCACAGAGGGGCACGGGGAGGGTCAGGTACCCCCCCTTCAGCACAGACCTCCCACCTGGCTCCCATGGAGAGGACACGGGGGGAGCAGCCCTTCCCAAAAGGCTCTTGAAATACCCCTGACTCAGGCCATGCATATGTATGTCTATATCTATCTATATCTATATCTATATCTATATCTATATCTATATCTATATATATCTATACCTATATCTAATCTCTATCTATATCCATGGCCTGACGTAGGCCGTGCACACACCTATGTGCCCCCACTTACGGCGTTGCCTCTGAAAACTGAGGACCCTGCTCTAGCCATGAGCACTGTTTACATAAGCAGTAAGAAATACAAACAATAAAACACCTAATAGCCTTATGCAAAGCTGTTTTAAAGGAAATATGATTTTCCCCAATGAAACATTCTTTAAGGTTTAACTTAATCTGTTCCCTTCAGTTACTTCATCCCTTGGGAATAAGCACATTAAAACACTGACGATCTGTACAAGCAAGGAAAGGCATTATGATGCCATTATCAATACAAACCAATTTAAAATGCTTCCAATATTTAGAGAAGAGCTACAACAAGATTGCAAACAAAATCTCTGATCACTTTTTCAAACAATAGTTAATCTCCCCTATAGCCATGGCTCTCTAAAAGCTGCATCTGCAAACAAAAAGTACAGCGTGTAACTGAAGTTGTCGCTGCAGCTGAGCAAACACATTCTAGCAAATATTCTGCTTATTGAATTTCACTTTTTTTCTTTTTGGAATATGTTCAAAGTCAGGTCACAGAACTTGCAAACATCTTCATCACTGACATTTTTTGCTGGGTTTCTCCATGCAGTGGGGAAACCTGCCAGGGGCAGGGGCAGGAAATTTGGGTACAGGAGGATTTCTCTCTGCCCAGCTCCCTCAGCCGCTCCCACCAGACTTGTGCTCCAGACCCCTCCCCAGCTCCGTGTCCCCTCTCTGGTGGCAGCCCGGGTCCCTGCTCTGTGCCTCCCTGCTGTCAGCAGCTCCCCAGCAGGTAACCAGAGAGAAAACCCACATTGTCTAAAGCCAGGAGGCAGCTGCGAGGATGCGAGGGAGCGGGTTGCTCTTGGATTCGGTCTTGTAATGTTTTCCCATGAAATATTCATCACCCATCCCTGCTCACCCTGTCTCCATCAGCATTTAAGCTTCTCAGCAGAGGGGAGGGGGACACGTGCCCCTCGAGGACACCATGCAGGGCAGCCCTGGCGCTGCACACAGCCTCCCAAACTAGCTCAAACACCTCTGGCTATGGCACAGGCTTCTCGGTCAATGTCAGTCTATCCAGGATAATTATGGAAAATACTAATTATCAGAAATAGGTAGGAGGGCAATTTTTGGCACTCCAGGGGATACCAAAAGCCCTTTCTGCGTCAGTGTGGCTGCCCCAGCAAGAGGGGACATGCCAGCCCCATGGGGATGAGACATCTCGTGGCCTTTGGAGATGAGCTCCAGTGGTACCCTGTTCCCACAGGCTGCCGGAGTGCCCCTGCAGCCCCCCAGCCAGCCTCCAGCAAGCCCCCAGCCAGCCCTGCTGCTCCCTCCAGCCCAGCCACCACCAAAACCCTTCACATTTTCCACCACAGTTTCCCAGGAAACAGAAAAAAATTGGGACTGAATGGGGACCTGGGCAGATGGGGTCCCTGGGTGCCAGGTCCCTGCTGCGGGAAAGGACCCCCATCCCATTAGCGCTGTGCTCCCAGCCCCACTGTGATTTGAGGAGGGGAACAGTGTCTTCTAAACCACCGTGGGCTTTAAGAAGCAGCAGGGAGGTTTGCACATTTGCATGCGAGAGGAATGAGTAATGGCAGCGGCAGGAGGGAGGGATAAATGCACCTGATTATCCCCACACCTGCAACTGCCGTCTTTGCCCTCACCCATATGTTTGCATCGTCTTTCGTGGAAACCTTCCCTGCAGCCAATGCTGCCAGGATGTGTGTGCAAAATGCATCAAGGACAGGGAACAAAGATTTATTTTTGCTGTTCCAGTCACTTGCTCACAGCCAAACCTCAGAAATACGTCCCCTTGTTAGCAGGAACCTGCGTAGGCACTTACTCCATGATTTAACCCTTGGGAAATGTTGTTTTCCCCAGTCTAAAGATCTCAAATACCTACAGCTTGTTTCAAATGCAGGAGGCACTGGGGCTCCCCTGCTTGCTGGACTGGGCTCTAAATTAACCACCAACACCACGGACTGGCACCAGCTCCCCCTGCACACAGCAAACCCCCCTGCCCAGCAGGAAGATCAACGAGTCCCAGCAAACCTCACCCCTCCGGGGAGACGCTGCCAACGGCAGCCCCAGCAGGCACCAAACGGAATCCAGGCTGGAGCACAAGAGACTTGCCCAGACCTTCCCCAGCCCTCACCAGTCCTTCCCCTGAGCCCGTGACATGGGGCAGGAGAAACAGCACGGAAAATGTACCCAGGTGCCTTATGCAAAACACCGGTGTCTTTGCATGAAAACACGGACTATGGAGTAGGTGTAAAGTATCCAGGTAGATGCTAATAATCTGTAGCAGTATTAATTTTTTCTATAAAAGATTAAATGGTCTTACAAAATATGATGAAAATATAGCCCCATGTTTCAGGACAGGATGAGATAGTACATATCAGATCCTTACTGGTGTAAAACTGGGGTCAATCTGGATTTATTCCAGCACGACCCAGACCAGAAAGCCACGCCAGCATCCGCAGGGAGACCAGGGAACGTGGCCCGATCAGCACCCCCTGCACCAGCCCTGCCGCTGGATCCGACCACTCGAGGTCTCCGTGTGGGACCTGCTCGCCCTGGGGATGGGGACAGGGACGGGGACAGGGACAGGGGCAGTTGTCCCTGGGGGATGCTGGGCTGAGCACGCTCTGCAGAGCTCCAGCCCCAGCCCTGCCAGGCAGCAACTCCTCCCCACAGCTCTCCGGGAGAACAGCAACAGGTCTGTGGGGAAATAAAAGGGCCACCGGGAAGGGAAGAGTAAATATTTCGAGAGAGGAGTTTTAGGCAGAAACAGGGCTGTTCGAAGGGAAAGGGGTTATGAGAAGCCTGTGCACAGACACAGCTGAGCGCATGCCCAGGGACAGTAAAAGTGGCAAGTGGAGCAATAACAACAGTAGTCAAAAAGTAATTTGTTCTTAACCTGTTCAAAATAAAAATAACTAGTGTACAAGTTCACTCCTTGGACCATCTGCATCTCATAAGCATAAGTTAAAATCCTGACACCATCTGTTGGGTTGGAATTTTAATACTCTACCGATACGCCAAATCACAATTAGGCGAGCGAGGACAGCAGCCTCCTCATCTACCAAACACCCTGCTGCCCTGCTTTAATGGGGGGAGAGGGGGGGCGAAAAGCAGCCACCTTGGAGCCAAACGGATCGCTGTGGTGAGGGTCCAGTTCCAGCTCCCAGCACAACCCAGTGCCCTTCGCTGGGCCTCGACGGAGGCTGTGGCTGCCTGATCCTTCGGCGCCAGGCACCACCACCGTCACCTCTGTGGCTTCTGGTTGGCTCTGGGATGGACCAAAGAGGAGATTCTGAAGTCCCAGCAAGACCCAGAGTGGTTGGAATTGTGAATTCAGGGATCAGCTGGAATTTGATGGCAAAAAAAAAGTCTTGTGAAGTGTCTAAGAAAACCTACCTTGCTAAATTAGCCTAGCAAGATTTACACCATCTTCTAACTCATTATCACTAGAGAGGCTGTTGAAAGGCTTTGCATATTTTTTATTGGACCTAGTGGGAAAAAATCCATTTTGAAATGGAAATTAATATAATATCTGCCAAGCCTTCTCCAGTGATCTTTTTTTTGCTTAGCAATATTGTTGAGTTACAAACCATACATCATGTCCTGTGCTTCTTAGGATCAATTTCTTCAAGAAAGAAAAATAGAAACATGTTCCCTTACCACCGCAGGATATAAAGTGAATGAAACTGAGGGGGGGGAGGAAGCCAAAACCCTGTCAGGCAAGTAAATCTTAAAGACGTAGCACATATCCATTTTTTCCTGATCAATGGAACTACGTAGGCATGTTCATGAAATTTAATTATGTTCTGTTCCCCAAGAAATCTCTGGGCAATGTTGCTCTGCAATTATTTATTTACTATCAGCCATGTAGCGTTTAGCTTTCCTCCAGAACATGATTGGTTTCCGCTGCACTCTCATTAGCAGGTACGCAGTGGAGGGGCTGCTTCCCTAACACTTTGTGGGAAGGTTTGTCCTGCTTTCCCTGTCCGTACGGGACTGGCTTCTTTCAAAGAACATCTATTAATGTGTTTAGACTCACTTCAAGTACAATGCCATTTGTACCAAAGCCACCAGCAAAAGCTGGAAGATAAATGTACTAATGAACAAAGTTCAGTTGTGCTGCCAGGAGCCATGGAGGCTGCGGGAGCCGTGGCTTTTGCCTGTTTGCATCCGGACTTGGGCTGATCCCGTTGTTGCTGGATTGCGAATACACAAACTCAAACCTCTGTGCTACGGCAGCAAATTTATCTGGGCATGGCAGCGATGCACCACCAGTCACAGCTGGGAAACAGCTCGTGGGCAAGGGACTGTGCAGTCACAGGCGGGAGGTCTGAACCCCTTGGCTTCTCTGTTGAAATCAAAGAGACCAAGGAGCTGCCCCGGGAAAGGCAGTGGAATCGTCACCCTGCCCCCAGGAATGGGACTTGGCTGCTCATGTGCCATCTGCTTTGTACCAGCCTGACGGGAAACACGGGGCTGCTGCTGGAGGAGAGAGGAGAAATTAGTAAGAGCTTCAAATGGATCATTTTCTCCAGTTTCAGCACAGGGAAGGTTATTCTTGAACCAGAAAATCTTTTCAAAGTAAATACCGATGCTTCCTAAGTACAAGTCAAGTATTTTGAAGATTTAAAAGTAGAAATAAGTTAGAGCAAGGTGTGATTCTCCCCATCAGTGACCTCCAATAGATCTGCCAGTCTCAAGGGGATGCAGACTGCCACGGGCTGCCTAATCCCATACCTGGGAAATTTGTGTCTTTATAACGGGAGGAGACTCATTTCAATTAATTGCCCACGCTGCCAGCAAAAAATATAAACCTAAACCAACTAACAGATATAAAACAGGGCAAAAACTAGTTGTGACATCCATTTCTATTTGGAGGCCAAATAACGTGACAATACTGTCCTTCTGGGAGGGAGGTTATTTTATTTATTTATTTATTTCCATCATGAAGGAGGTCAAACCAGCGCACGGAACAAATACCATTGCTAGTAATTGTTCATCTTTACGATGCCATGTGAAAATGTTCATTGGACTTCTGAAATGAGAAGCACCCTTGCCCGGGCTGGAGGAGGTGCACTGGCCTTAGCCATGGAAGGAGCATGGGGAACCAGCAGTGGGATCTCACCGGGTTGTGGAAATTCCTCCCATAGACCAAACTTAAACCAACTTTTCAATTTCTCTGCAAGCAATGATCTTTTGACTTCTGTCTTCACCTAAAGGACTCTTTAAAGCAACAGATTCTTTAATCAAATCTTTACTGTTGAAAGCATTTTTATCAGCATCCTTATTTCAATATTCTTTGTCTACTTAAAGTAAGACAGACCAGCATTCTATCTGCAGACTCTGAGCTGAAGGAAGGGAATGATTTATTCCTCATGTAATATAAGTGCATTGACTTGAGAGAATAGAGGATTTGTTCTCTTGAATGCTCACAAATGAGTGAAATCAAGAATACCTAAAACCTGCTCTCCCCCAGGTAGGAAACACGTGCTTTTGCATCTTGATAATTGTGGCTTCACCAAGGAAAGTGAAGATGCCCTTGGGCTACACGTGGTTTAGGTCAAACAACATCCAAGGGGATGAAAGAATTTAATTGAGCCATGGGTGGAAAACCTCTCTATCCCACAATTCTCGTGGTTTAAGAGGGGATGGCAGGATCGAGACAAAGTGATTCCATCCAAAAATGTCAGGAGTGACAGAGGTAAATCAGACAGGAGAAATCATGCAGGTTATAGCATGTCATCATCATCATCAACTAATGACACAAAAGGAACCCAACTTTCAAGAAATTGTCAGCAACACCTTTCTGATAGTGACCTCTCAAGGAAGCACAGCTGTACTTAAATAAAGTACAATGAATATATCTGCTGTGTCAAACAATGATATATCTTCCACAGCAAGCCTTTCTAATTCGCCAAACCACATGGGAGCCTACACTTTTGTCAGGGGAAGACACAATACAGGGATAAGGGGCTGCAGAAATGCTTGGCCAGACCTTCACGGTGGTACTGGGCTCCGAAGAGCTTTTCTCATTAGCCTGAGCTCTTCGTATTTACTGTCCTGTCTATAACATACAACACTATCAATATTAACAATAAAAGTAATAAATGTTATAATAAGTAGTATTATCTATGCATAAAAATTATATTGCCACTGGCTCCTATTGGGTCATTAATTCAGAAGCAGAAATCCCCCTTTAATTCTGCAAGAAGACAGCGATAAAGTTTTTTTTTCCACAATTATTTGGCAACATTGCACCAAATGAAAAGAACCAGGCACCCTCTTGAGGACCAGCTCCCTGCACTGACTTTGATGATCACCTAAAAACTAAGAGAGTAAACCAAAGAAAACCAAAGCCAAGATACTTTTTAAATAATCAGCAGCTCATCAAATCCCTCCTTATTGATTTTTGCCCGTTATAAGCAAAGGGGTTTTAAGATCTTCAGTGAAGCATCTCAGTTTTTCTCAGAAGCCCAGCATTCTGCTCTGCCGCCCACCCTGCGCCCACGTGTCGTGTGAGGCTGCACCACGGCAACGACACTGCAGAAGAAACCTCTGGTCACATTCGATATGAAAACACCCGTAATCGATACAGGTGTCATATTTAGTTTCACTGCTGATCAGTAATCACAGTTTGATATGAGGATGCAAACAGTAAATTTGTGAAACGCCATCCTCCCTCCCCAGTCTCCGGATCAGCCTCCGCAATCCTTCCCTTCCTCTGCGGAACTAAATGTTGGACTTTCCCCAGCTACCAGTGAAAACCCTGAGCTGAGGAAAATGCAGTACAATTCCCTTCGTAGGAGCCCAAATAAACATTTTTTCAAGTTCTCTGATGGCATGCTCTTTGCTCACTCAAGCTTTGCTCTGAGCTTTTGGCTTTGAGAATATTTAAAGTGCAAAATTCAGTCAAAATCAGCATGTTCCACTGGGTTCTATTTCAGCCTGATTTAATTCTGGTGTAAAAATATACTCTGATTCAGTTTGATGGAAATTCAACCTGAAGTCTTGAAATAAGTCTCCTCCAAAATATGCAGAGAGAGGATTTTTTTCTTTAAATTTGGCTTTCAGGCCCTGGCCAAAGACTAATGCCCAAAGAGCAGCGCTGGGTCTCCACTCCCCCCCCAGCCCGAGCTCCGAGCGAGGTTGTCTGTTTGGCTGCTGCTCCCTTCAAAGGAATTCCGCTCTTCCAGAAGCACACACCAAAACTCGGGTTCATTTTCCTGTTTGAAATTAAAGGTTTGGGGATGTTGTAGTCTTTTTCCAACAAACTCCAGAGCCCCGTGTCTGGAGCACAGCCATAAAGATTTTCAATGCGGAATGAAAGGAGTTTGTGTTCGAGGTTCTCAGGATGGATCGCAAACCAGCGTGGCCGGGGGGTTCCTCACTATATTTTGGGTATGGGAATTTTTTAGCTGCCTTAGCAACTAATCAATGAGCTCCTGTAAATCGCTAATCGCTTTGTTAGTAGATTCAGAAGCAGCACTGGAGAATTTTTAATGCTAGTGATTTATGACCCAGCTTCCTACATCCATGCCGTTCTCAGAGCTGCAGCGCTCGCACCAGCACCGGCCTCACCGAGGGAAATGCATTTTACACGACTGAGAGTCAATAGAAAGTGGTCAACAAGATCACGCTCTCATTGAACAGTTTATATTTATGGGTATTTCAAGGGAGCTTATACCCAGCTATGGAAATATAAAAACTATTCTCACAATTCCAGACTTTTTGCTTTCTTTTAAACTTTATTAGAAAATTAATGTAACAAGCTAATTTGGGAAAACTCAGGAGAATAGCCTACACAGTACCACGATGCCCAGCACACTGCTGTTCATTCTCTGTTTTATTTACCCGGATCTTACCAGCAGAGATAAAACCAAGGGACATTCATTCCAAGAGAAAAGTCCAAACCTCTCAGGAGGGCCTTGATAAGGACCATTAGCCCAGAAATAAACACCAGGCTCCTACAGTGAAGGGCGACGTTATCTTAAGCTTCTACATTGCATATTCATGTTCTGACCTGAATCTTCGTGGATTTAAGAGGCAGTGAGGTGTTCAGCACTTCCCAAACCATCAAAATAACACGCTCATGTACATCATCAGATGTTCCTCAAGCACTCGGGTCAACATTAGGAGGCATAATGATGGCAGCAGTGTTTTATTGCATTCCAGTATTAACTAGAGCGTGTTTTCAGAGCGTAGCAGGGGGAAATCACTTAAGCAGGATTCTTTAGACTGGCCAACTCATTCCCCATTATGCTTGAGTGACAATTTAAACAAGTATAACTCACTTCAGTCTATTTTCTTCCTTTAAAAAAATACGGTTTTGAGCAAGTCTCATAAAAGGTTACCCTTGCTCTTTGCAAAGA
>JAOXNH010000049.1:41697057-41707305 GCA_028566575.1 Bartramia longicauda
GGGCCGGGAAACCGGCGCGGTGGGGGAGGGCGGCTGGGTGGCGGCGGCGGAGGAGGAGGAGGGGAGCGGAGGCGGGGACCAGCCGGGCCGGCCCAGCCCAGCCCAGCGCCTTGCCCCGGCCGGACACGGCGCCCGGGGCGGAGATGGCGGACGAGCCCCAGAAGAAGCCGCACTTGTCGGCCTTGGTGGGGCACACCAACGGGCTCACTAAGCCCTCCTCGCTGGCCGCCGCCACCCGCGCCGGGGGAGGAGGAGGAGGAGGAGGAGGGGGAGGAAGCGCGACCGCCTCCTCCAAGAAACTCGTGATCAAGAACTTCAGAGGTGGGTGCGGGGCGGGCTGGGCCCTCCGCCCCGGCAGGTGCCACCGGCCCCGCCGACCGGCCCCTCCCGAGCTTTGTTTACCGACGGCCCGGCCGCTCCCCGCCTCTTCTCCGCGGTCGGGCCGGGCCGGGCCGCTGTCACCCGCCCCGCCGCCGCCTTATCTGGGCGAGGGGAGGCTGCCGCCGGGCCGATAACCCTCCCCGCTGCCGTCACGGCCCCGCTGTAAGGGGCTTGCGGGGACACGCGTGGGGCTCCGTGCTGGGGGTGGGTTGGGGGCCGCGGGAGGAAGCGGCGCGGTGGCGGCTTGCGCCCCGTGGGAAGCGGGCAGAAAGCCACCTTAGTGTCAAAACTAATTACGGCGAGGCGGGGGTTGCCTTGCCAGGAGTAAAGGCGGGGGGGTGTGGGGTGTGAAACGCCACAGCCCGGGTTTCCTCGCCCCCGGGTGCAGTTTGGTTGCCCGTTCCGTGTGTCAGAGACCCAAGCGACCGAGCAGCGGCGTGGCTTGGCAGAACTTAGCGGGGCGAGAAAGGCGGCGCGGCCCGGGGGGGTCCCCTCGGGCGGCTGGTTTTCAACTGCCCGTGTCTTCCTCCGCAGAAAGACCCAAATTGCCGGATAATTACACTCAGGACACATGGCAAAAACTTCACGAAGCGGTGGGAGCGATACAGAGTAGCGTCTCTATTAAATACAACCTTGAAGAGCTCTACCAGGTAAGGCGGGTAGGGTTGGGGGATTTTGTCGTTTTTATATTTTCTTTTCAATTTAACAGAAGGAAAATTGCCTCCTCTGTGACTTTCACAGAGCTACGCATTGAACGTAACTCGTTTTGATTTGTTAAAAGCTGATTATGTTTCCTGAACTGTTTGCTCTGCACCCTGTTTCAGTTTTTATATATATATATATGTTGAGTTTGCAGTATTATATATCAATTTTTTGAAGATCTCTACCAGGATCTGGGCCCATGAAACAGCAGTTTATGTTGGGAGACCATGGAAAGCTGTGCCTGGGCACGGGCTGAGGTTTAAGTCTCAGTCTCTTCAATACAGTGCCTACCCGAGATGCTGAAAATGGGATGTTAATTCTCTCTGGGTTACGCAAATACATATTTTATGATGATTTCTCATTTGTATGTGCCGTGGTCTCCTGTGAATAGTAACGTTGAAATATTTGTTATTATTAAATAATGACTATTTGACTTCAACATTGGTACCCTTTGGGGAATTAATAAAGAAGCTTGATTGAGCAGGCAACAAACTGTCAAGTTTACTTGTGTTTCAGATTACTGTTACGTCTTCATAACAATCAGGATCTTAATTTTTTTGTTAAAACGGGGAAAAAGTGTTTCTGGAACGTCTGTACTACTGGAGCAGGGGCTAGGAAGGGTAAAAGAAGTACTTACGAGCCCTTTCTTTCTACTATCTCCATTTATGTATGGTTTAGTGCTATATTATTTTAAATGCATGTGCTTTGAGGTATTTAACTGAAGTAGTGATTTTTTTACACTGATCGTATCATGAAAAATTACTGGTGTGCTAAGTTGTGCCACACAGGTTAAGTTAGTTATGAGTTTTCTGTGGGTGCAGGTGTTTGGTCTGCGGATGTGGATCTTATTGCCAGGTCAGGACTTTAGACATCATTATGCTCACCTGAAATTTTCTAAGTGTTCGGTTGAGGTAGGTTTGATGTTGTCTGCAAAGTGCAGACAACAAAGCCAGCAGTCCATATTTGGGTCCATGCTCAAGAAAATCGGGACGAATTTGAAAGCTGACTATACTTGTCTCTGCGATTAGTTAGGGTGTGTAATGTATGGGTCTAAAATGGCTGATTATGTAAATGCATATTGTCTTAGTATAATTTATTCCCTTTAAATAGATAACTTGACTGTGATATATTAATCTGTTAATACTTGCAGGTTTGCAGAGTTTGAGTTGCATAATACATTTTATGGTTTTAAACTCATCATTTGAAAAATCCTGCTTTTTCATGCCTAGCTAAAAAAAAACAACCCACAGATGCTTTGAGTGTTACCTAACTTGTTTTCAGAGGCTCCGAAATGAGATTATAGAAATATGGCTATGCAATCGCCAGGGTATACAGACTTGAGTTTTGGCAGAAGAGGGGGAGGGAGATTTCAGATAGACTATGAAGGGAGAAATGTACTTCTTGGTTTTTTGGTTTTTTTTTCCTGTTTGCCTGCTTATTTGTAAAAACTGCACGAGGCTGATCCAATAATCTGTAAGGCAGCGGTGCAAATCAGCAAGATTTCTGCACAGTGGGTGGTGGCAGTCAGTGTGCCTCTGCATCCATAGGTACTTACTCTCCTGCCAAAGGAATAAAAGATGAAGTTCAGCATCCGTCGGAAACCTGATCTGTACTTACAGATCATTTTAACTGCCTGTTGTTGGTGAGCACCGAGTCATCCACGGGGGGAGAAATTCTCTGTGTGCATCCTTGCTCTCAGACTCCCAGGGCTTTTTTTTTGGTTTTTTTTTTTTGTTTTTTTTTAAGGGGAGTGAGGGAGGGAATAGGGTTGCAGTTATGAATTGAAGAAGTTAACAGATCTGCAGATGCCGTAGAATCAGATACTTTTTGAATAAATCTGCAGTATTGAGGAACCTATTTCCTATCCCCTCTTACCAAAAGCAAAAGGCACAAATGAACACAAATATACTCTTGAGCTCTTTGGTCTCGTTCATTTGTTCATTTGATGTGATAGTAATTCGGGATTTAAGATACTTAAATTACGAAGTAGAAAACAGATGCTTAAAGGGATCTGTAATTCTGTCACACTTGAAATACGAATACGTTTGGATGTCTGGAGTAGCTCCATGTTAACGTGGATTTCTGAAGGTGACTTCAACTAGAGTTTCCTTTCCTAATGGTGCACATACAAGTAGATGAGGAGTAATCTCTTTTGCAGTACTTCCAAGAGAAACACCATTTTGAAAATGTTATGCTTGTCAGTATTGTAGTTACTGTAAAATAATTTAAGGCATATTGATTAAATTTTCCTTAAATTTTGAAAAAGTTGTTTTGATTTTTCTGATCTTTCTTTTTTAAAGTAGTTCAGTTACTAAATTAGAAACTTCAATATTGAAGCAAAATCATATTTAAAGTTATTCAGCTACTGGATTTGATGTTTGCTTCAGTCGCAGATGCTTGATGTTCCCTGAGAAGTATAATCTGGTCTGTGATGTTAGTCACAAGAAGTGTGAGAAGTGAGAAAGCAAAACTGGTTGTTCTTCACAGAAGCACTTGCTAATTCTTAAAATAAGTAAGAAAAGGATTTTAATTCATGCTGGGAGGGGGAGGTTGGTTACGTAGATAGTAATTCTCTGCCCCCACCTTGGAAGTTGAAAAGCTCTAACAAAATGCTACATTATAACTACTGCTTCTTCAGCAATTTAACCCAAGGGATCTGATGCAGGTGAATGTACTGCGGGTGTCAGTCTGACGTCCGTCTGTCCTGTCTGTGGAGTGATCTGTTCACAGCCACTGGAGCTGTTTGCTGTGCAGCCGTGGTGTGTTCCCCCCTTCTGCCCAGACCTGGGGCATGGGTGCATCTTCAGAGCAAAGGAACAGGTAATTCCAAAGGCTCAGCACACATTTTTGTACACTCTTCCCATAGTTTTGCACATTCTTCTAAAAATACCTTCCTCGTGCCACTAGAAGTTACCGACAAAGTCCTTTCCTGGCCAGAGCAAGCTGTTGCTTGTGTCACCGGGAGCTGGGGAGGTGTCACGAGTGTAAAAGCTTAGAGAGCGAGGTGCTGCTGCAGGAGCGGTGCTGAGCAGCGGTGAGCTCTGCCCGGCTGCTGCAACCAACTCTAAAACTCACACACACGTAAGAAACTTGAATTTCTTTCCAGAAGCAAATTTGAGAGCCCAGGTAATTTTCTACTTTGGTGTGTTATTACAAATTATCATCCTAAATAAAAGTGGGGAGTTGATTTTTATTTTTTTTTTATTTAGCAAAATGTTTTACTCTGTCGTTGTGATGTCTGTGGATTACACCACGTCTGCCCCAGCGCGCAAAGTTCTTACTCTTTTTAATGAAGAACATTACCTGCTGATGGAGCACGATGTCCTGTATTTGTGCAAATAAATTACAGTGATTACCTTTAGTAATGAGGCCTAATTAAATACAGAATTGTTCTAGTAAGTATGAAGGCTCCCATACTTTCTTGGGCACATTGGGTTCTCGTACTGAAATATTGTATTTTTGTGAAGCGTATGCGAATGTGGTTCATTTCTTACAGCTTGTGCTGCTTCTGTAGCTCCGGGGGGATC
Organism: Bartramia longicauda; assembly: GCA_028566575.1. Taxonomy (NCBI): domain Eukaryota; kingdom Metazoa; phylum Chordata; class Aves; order Charadriiformes; family Scolopacidae; genus Bartramia; species Bartramia longicauda. The sequence continues at coordinate 41,701,668 of JAOXNH010000049.1, forward strand.
ACTCGTGTTAAACTGCTATAAATAACCTTTTCTCTCCCCACAGCACGAGCACACGAAGAGCACAGGAAAAACATTGAAATGAGCTTGTCTCGGTGTAGCACTGGCCCTGCAGCTGCTGAGCTGGGAAAGCCCGTAGGAACAGGTATTTATTTAGATAGATACATTCACAAAATCCCTGCTCCGGCAGCGCAGGACGTCTCACCTCCTCAGGAGCAGGGAGGTTTGAGTTTCGGGAGCGTTTTTTGTTCCTCAGCTCACACTAAGGAGAATTGAGCAGTGAATTTCCAACTGGTCTCTGGGGGGCAGGAGAGGAGTGAGTGGGAGTAGAAGGTCAAACACTTCAACGCACAGAGGACTTTATAAAACCACAATGTTGTGTCTAGCCTGGTCGTCTTAAATATCCCAAATTTCTGGTACTTTAATTAATGTGATTCCATTGGCTGTGTTTATTGCCTTTCCGAAATCAATTCCATTGATTTTCTGTAATAATGTTTTGTCCTAGATCTTGCTTCAATTTTAGTTCCGTTTCAGCCCGTTTAATCTCACCGTGGCACAGAATGACAAGGCTGGATGCTCTAAGTCTTTACTCCCACAGTTGCCTTTCAGATTTAGTAGGACTTTTTTCTTTTGACTCTAAATCTGAACTCTCCCCCACAGTCTGTTAACATCAATATTCTCATCTAGTTTTCGGGTGAAATACTGACATTGCTCGCTTCTGCCCTGCATCGTCTCTTGACATTTCCATGTTACTCAGTTTAAAGCACTCAAATACTAATTCTGGTGTTGCTTTTTTTAAAGCCACTTTTGTTATCACACCCAATCTTGAAACTACTTCCTATTCCACAAAAGTTAAAAGACACCTTTCCCAGTTTGTCCATTTCTTGTTCCAGTCTGTGTTTGGTTGGTGAGTTTGTTTTCCTGCGGGGCAGCTGCAGCTGCAGTTCAGTTTGTTTCCCCAGGCAACGTTTCTGTAAATACCAGCAAATGACAGGGCATGGCCTTTACTAAAATGTGTGTTTTTTCTGTGCTCTTAACACCTTTCATCTGTGGATGGGGGCTGGCGTCTGTCCCTGGGGGGCTGTGGGGATTTGTTCAGTGATGGATGGCTACCTTGGGAAGCCACAGAGAGCGGGGACAATTCGGGATTTTGTGTGGAGCCGGATGTTCCTCCAGCTGTGGGGCTGGGGAGGAGCATCCTGGGTTCGATGGGTGGCACCCACAGTGCTGTGCCCAGAGTGGCTCCGGATTTGGACTGCGCCTCTCCAGGGAGGTGAGTGCTCCAGAGGGGGGATACTGCACAGACCCTTTGTTTGGGTCTGGAATAAGGAGCTGAAATACCCTTAGGCTTATCTCCAGGTGTCAGCAGCAGGGTGTTTTCACTGGATAATCCTTGCACGGAGGAACTGGGGCTCTCGTGCTTCGAGGGACTGGTGGCCGCAGTGGGGCACAGGCGTTGTGGTGCGAAGGCTGGGCTGGGTCCCAGCCCCAGGGAGTCCCTTGCTAATGCACTAAAGCTGCCCTAGTTCCTGTCCACACCATTGTTTAGAAGTTTGTTAATGTTGTTTAGGATCCACGTTAGCCGAAAGAGCAGCCAGCATGTTGGGGTATGGTGTCACTGTTGTTACACCACAAGCAGGGTTTGCAGGAGAGAGAGTTCCTTCTCACTGTGCCTGGTGACTTCTCTCTGCAACCTCTCCCTCTGTCCTCACCGGGATGCTCTGGGGCCTCTGCCGTTTGTGTCACACGCTGCATCCTGAGCAAAAGATGAAGGAATGGAGTAACTGGGCTTGCTGTTTCCCGCATCTCCGCTGGGTGGGTCTGTATCGATGTCTACAACGCACCGATGGACCCCACGCATCCGCTGGACCGCGATGCTCTGACGCAGCTCAGCGTCAGGGAGCCTGTCCCTCCTCTTCCTCCTCTCCCACAGCACCAATAGCCATCACCTCCCAGGTGCCCAGCGCTAATGCTGCCCAGCGGGGGTTCTGTTCCCTGCAGTGGAGCAGGGATTTGTTTCAGCCACGACCTGTCAAATTACCGGAGACGCTGGGGGTGCTGGGTTGCTCTCCTGGCAATGGGAAACCTTTGCTACCTTGTTCTTTGTACAAAGCTGGAACATTTCTCACCACCTTTTTTTTTGTTTTCTTTCTTCACATTGCCAGGAAGTTTCTTCCCTTTCTGTCTGCAGTCCAAAAGCATGTAAAATTATTTTTCACTGGGTAATTCACTGTCTTTCCAGCTGCTGGGCGTCTCAGACAGGCAAGCTCTTCCCCAGTGTGGATCCTGCTGTGTTGTAGCATTTCTGGCCGTGTAAGCTGACACAGCCTTCCTTTGCTAGACTTTTAAAATTTAAAATTTAATTGAATAGCATCCCTCCCAGGGATCCCTTTTCCCTCAGGGAAAAGCCAGATGTTTTTACTTGGGGCGTGACTTATCCCACTCTGATGGGTGCCAGCTTCTCAGTTCTTTTTCAGGCAAAATTCCCATTTACCTCCACAGGAGACTTAGCTGAGTCAACAAGATGAAGATTTGGCCAATAACTGTCTCAGGCAAACGTGGGCAAACATCCTCATTTGCAAGTAAACCTGACAGGCTGGGACGCTTGGCTCGTACCTCTGCTCTCGCCAGCATCCGACCCAAGCGATGCTCAGCCTCCCGAGCCCGTGCTCGGATGAGCCACATCCACAGGGAAAAGAATTTCCATGTTGGTAGATCAATGCCAGCCCCTTACCTCAGAAACGTAGAGTCTGAAAAGTACCTTCATAGAGGACTTTTGGTTTAGTGAAGGATACAACCCGCAGAAAGGAAAATCTGTCTTAAAAACTTACTGTATTAACCTGTTCATGTTCGATTACCCGAGAAAGCTGAAGCTCGTATTGTCCTCGTAGCATCAAGACAAACACTACAGACTGAGTTCCCTGCCTTTTTCTTTCTTTCTTTAATCTTCACTTTATTAATGAGTCAATCTCCTGGTTATCCTAGTGGCTAGTTCAAATGCTAATTGTCCATAGGAAAAGATAACCCAGTGTCTTGGCAAGGCTCTGCTGGTCGTGTGGCTACTTTATTGAATCACAGATGGAAACATTTACATTCAGGATGATTCTCTCATCCCAGAGTTTTGTCCGAGTTAAAAATTTCTGGTTCAGGCAGGGTTAGGAGATGTAAAGAAGGCAGCGTCTGCACTGAACTAATGCCAACAGCAGATGTCACATTACTTGCCACTCTGCTTTCTTACAGATTCATTTAGCCAAATCCTGCCAAATACCCATTTGGTTTATTTTAAAAGCCCTGACGCTGCAAGGTACAGAATTACCTTTAATCGTGTTATATGGGATTTCAGAAAGTTAGCATTCCCCTTGAGGATATGAGGAATGTTTTTTATCTGTTGGAATAGACTGTTCCAGGAAAGTCAGATGGGGTTCTCTGCACGGCAGATGCACTGTGAGCGCAGGGACCTGGGGCTGGCTCGTCACCACCTCATCGCGCTCAGCAGAAGGTCAGTCTGGTGGCCACACTTGTGGAACTGGACGCAGATGTTCTGAAGTGAGGCCTCAAACCTGATCTCTCAGACTCTTAGGGATGCCCCATCTCATCGCCCTCCTGTGAGCACTTAGTTTGGTTCCCCAGGGGAAGCCCCTTCCTCCAGGTCCCCCGTTATGGGGCTGGGGTGGGCACGTGCAGCCAACGGTGAAGCCCCACTTCACCATGGGAGAGCGGGGGGAACCATCACATGGGGCTGAATGCACAGCCCCTGCTGTCACACCAGCCTTCTAATGTCACCCATTGGAGTAACACCCATGCCTTGTTCCGTTGGCCACCTCCATGGGTGCCCCCCGGGGAGGCTGCCTCTCCCCATGTCCTCTGCTCTCGGCTGTAGGAGATCAGTCTGGATGGGAGCCGGAGAAGTCCATCACCTGCTGTAAAGCAAGATTAACTCAATTCTGACAGATGGGTCTGACCTGTCCTTTAAAACTCCGGCTGGAGGGAAATGACACAATCTCCCTTGAATACCTTGTCGGTGCTTTGCTAACTTCATGATTAGAAAATGGTCCATGATGTCAGGCTTATTTCTTCCTCCCTTTAATGCACTTTATTATTACTATTCTATCCACAATAGACATGAAAGACAGCTTATTCTCTTCCTTTTGGCAGCAGCCTCTTACATAATGGTGAACTCATTCTAATTTCCCGTCATTCTTCCCTTTCTTGGAAAAGAAACCCTGTTTGACTCTCCCCTGCAACCCCCAAATCCTCTCCCACAGAAATGCTACTGAGCCCATGGGTACCCATCGTGTTCATAGGCATTGGCATTTCTTCTTTAAAGAAGTGTTGTGCTGAATTCCATCTTGACAATTCCCATCATTTCTCCAATTTATGTAGATTGATTTGATCTCCAAAGGGATGGCGGTGCCTTCCACTGCGTTACCATCTTTACATTCCCTCCCCCGAGCTGATTTAAATCCTGAATAGTGCAGGCTGAGGGTGGGAGGTGATGTGGTCACCGTTTTGCAGTCACCTTTCAACCGTTATAGTGGGTTTTTTCTGAACTGTGTTTCTGGTAAATCTGGATATTGCATCTGCTGCTCCCCCATCTTTAATAGGACCAGGTCCCCGAAAGAAGGTGACCAGGTTCGCCTTACTGCTTTCTCCATTACTACCCCATATTGGCTGTTTCTTATCACTTCATTTTCTTCTGTGTATTTAAGAATGATTCTTTTAATAATTTTCTAGCTTCTCTATAAGCATTAACATTTGTTCCTCAGGTTCTCCTCTTAAAAACTGCTTTATTTGTCCCTCTGTGACCACAGCGTTAGTGGCCCCATCCCCGCACTTGCTGCGCGCGTTCTCGGGCTGATGGCAGGTGGTGGGGCCGTTGCTCTGTCCCGGTCCCTGAGAATCCCTGGATCATTTAATAAGCCTCCATGGACATGAAATTTACAGAAATTGTCTTAACCTTTTAAGGGTTTGAGTGTTTGGTCACAGCTGGTGTTTTGGTGAGGGCTCACATAAAGAGGACATTGAACCTCCTTACCATCCTGTGGCACTTGCTTTCCTTCCTGGTTAAGTACCAGTCATGTGCTTCACTTTTAATTTTCTTCTAATGCATAAAAACTTTTGTTAGTCTTGCTTGCAGCTTTGTTTATTGATCACTGATTAATCTCCTTTTAACTCAGCACAGGCTGCTTGTTTTTTATCATCTTTACTAGAAGAACATGCAGCAAATTGTCCTTGATGGCCTCACTGACTGTCGTCAGCCGTTGAGATGGTCTTTACAGAAGGAGCTGAAATAATCAGAGTATTATAAAAATAGTGCTCGGTATTTTAACCTTCTCAGTGCCTTTCAGACACACAATTTCACCACTGAGTATTTTGGGTCTACTTCAGCCGTCAGATACGTGCCAGACGGTGGCTTTGAGTGCTTTTGGATTACACAAGGTGTGAGAAGATGAGAAGAGGGTCCTCCTTTCCCTTTGAATTCTTGTTCGTTTGGTGGAAGATTTGCTCCACCCTCGGCTCATCAGGTTGCTGGCTTTAGCAGCCAGCCTCGAGTTAAACAAATTTGGGAATTAAGTGGCCTGAGTTCCGTTAATGAGTTGTAAAAGGGGATTGCTAACTCCAGCGGTGGCAGTCTGGGGAG
>JAOXNH010000049.1:41726599-41750744 GCA_028566575.1 Bartramia longicauda
CTCCAAAACAAAATAAATACCAGAGGCGGCTCGGCTGGCTGTGGGGGGGAAAGGGGGTGACTGCAGGAGCATGGAGTGGGGGGGGGGCAGGATCCTGTGCAGGGACCTGTGGTCTGGGGGGCACGTTCTGCTGCCTGGGGACCCAGGGCCAACCAGGCACCTCCGGTGATGGAGCTGTGTGTTTTGTTTTATCTCCTTTTAAAGAGATTCTCTTCGCCCTCCACGTCAGTGGGGGTGGGGATTGGTGAGAGGGGGAAGCTGCCGAGTGGTTTGGGAGGGCAGAGCCGTGGCTGTGAGAGTGGAGAAAACCAACCAGGCTTATTTTTAAATCGTGAGAGAGTGGTTACCTCTGAGCATGTTCCCCAAAAAATAGTTCTGGGGGTTATCTTGAGGTAAGGTGGTGTTTGCCACAGCACAGACCCAAGGAGCCTGCAGGGCTCAAAGCGGGGTCTGCAGGGCTGTTTCTGGGGTGCTGGAGTGGAGAAAACCCATTTGTCCGATCTAAACACTGCCTGGAAACACCAAGGAGGGTTCCAGGCGCTTCCAAGGCTGCAAACATGTCTGAGGAAGGCCCAGCAGCCTGGGTGAGGTGTCCCTTTCCCAGCGGAGGTGACAAATCCCGTGTCATGCCTGGTGGTCCCTGCTGCAGTCCCAGGTTGGGGGGGGGGATGAGGAAGGAGTGGGGAGGGCAGGACTCAGCAGCATCTGGGGGGAGACAAAGCTGGGTTGTGCCTTTTCCCCCCCGGGAGGCTTTATCGGGGAACAGATGGTGCTAAGATGCTGTTGAATCTCAATGTCACCTTCGTTAATCCTCTGTGAAGTTTTGAGGTTTCTCCGAGAGCTGTGGCTGCCAGCGCCGGCTGCCGCACCGAGCGAGTCCTCGTTTGGCAAGAGGGCCCTGGAACAGGGAAGCCAGGAGTCATTACAGGGTTTTTACAATAACAAACATAAGTCCTGAGGTCTGCTTGGAATGTATTTGCAATTTAAAGGGAATTGGAGTTCTTCAGACAGCAAGAGGAAAAGTGAAGTTAACAATTAAAACCAAAACCAACCAAACAAAAATGACCAAAGAAAAAAAACAAAACACAGCTTTTCCTTTCACTGGATCAATTAGCTTTTAAGATTGTGCAAAAGAATCGGCGACCTGGCTAAAGAGTGTGCTGAGGACAAAGCTGCCATCCCCAAAGGTGAGCAGTCGGCTGTGCATTGGGAGGGAGAGCTTGTCCCGAGGGTCTCGCACGGAGAGAGGCCATCGTTCGGCAGAGCCGAGCACTGTGAAGGGACCCCCACCTGATGTTCCCACATCTGAGAGACTTCAGTGTCACACACACTGACTGTTCCGCAAATTCCTCTTGATTGCCTATCTGCCTACAGTTAATCAATTTTATGAAAATGGCTAATTAGGAGATGCTGTGGTTGTTTCTATCGCCGTAGGGATGGGCTGGTGCCCCTTGGCCATCCAGAGCGGGGTGTGGAGCAGTGGCTGTGAGCACAGGCAGGTCTGCCGCCTCGGAGATGGGTTTAATTCAATAGCAAATGGCAGGTTTGGGGGTTTTATACCAGTGGCTGGCGTTATTGCTTGGTGTTCAGCTGTTTTCACCGGCTGTGTGGCGCTGAGGCCGTCCGAGCCCTGTGCAGAGCCTGACCCACGGCCCCTCCTGGAGAACTTGGCCAGCGGTGATGGGTGAGCGGGGCCAGGGATGGTGAGGGGAGGTCGTGCTCCGGAGGCTAACGGTGCCCTGGATAAAGCTGTGGCCAGACACATGCAGAGCAGGATAAAGCTGTGCCACTCCTTTCTGCTGGGCTGTCCTGTCCTCTTTGATGAAGTGCGTTTGACCCAGAAGGTCACCCGTGGCTGCACAGCCTTTGTTTTCCCGTGGTCAGTGCCAGGTGAGGCTCTGGGGTGCATTAATGAAGAATGCTGATTTGGTAATGGAAAAATGTGGTCAGTAAGTGAAGTCTTTAATCAGAAAACTAATAGTGTGTTCCTAATGAATCGTGGGAATGTTTAATACGTTCAGCAGGAGCAGATGAAGTGTTGCTCAGGAACGTTGCTGTAAAAACACCTTAGGGAGATCAAATGCAGGAAGACTTCAGGATGTTTGCTGGGGGGAAATAGAAGGTCACTAAACATTGCCTCTGTTTTGAGGATTTCCTGACCTGCCTTGTTGCCAGGGGCACTTTATAACCACATTTGAAGAGTATGAAAACTGTCCCTCTGTGTGAGGGCCACGTGCAGGACTGAAGCCCAGGGTTCACACTATGATTGGTTCCACAAATGCAGTTACTGTCATAAGGTTCATCTCGGGATGCAAGGGAAGGTTTTTTACTCTTTTCCTGTGAAATCTTCAAGAAAACACTTAAACTTTGTGAAGTGCAGAGAGGGGAAAGACTTGTGTGCACCCCTGGCTTGTTGCTCAGGACCTGCGAGTGTTCCTTTGGGTGCCTGGTGTGCGTGACCGCAGCAAAGTCATTGTTTAGGTTTCAGTTCATTACTATTTTCAGTTTATATTGTACAGCTGAAAATAATCCATAATGTAAGAAATCTATAGTATAGGTAAATGAGAATTGGGCTTTCTCTTGCACTAGCAGGATGGTGTTCTAACTGGAGGTGTTGTATGTGGGGAGAGGGGGGAAAAGGGGAGTAATTTAATCTCCAGGGCACCTATTTGCATGAATTGCTTGTACATCAGGTATCACATTCTTCCTGTCTAGACCATCCTACAAAGACAGATTTTCTTAGCTCTTGGCTCAGGAACAGGTGCTTCTATACGTGTGCTGAGACTTTCCTAGAATTTTAAAAACAAAACTGAGGAGCTGTCAAAATAAACAATAATGCCAGCATTTTAAACCTGTGTCTCCAGCGCCGGAATAGGAGCTGATTTCCATTAGTGCTGCTGACTTCCATCATCCCAGCTGGACTCCAGGCATCCCAAACCTCAACATTCAAGGAGATAAGATTATGTTCCTTCTGGTGTCTTCCTTCTGTAGTTAAAAGCTGTGAAAAATTGTGCAATTTATGTAACTGAAGATTCTTTAATTCTTTGATTTTTTTTTTAAGTTTTTTTTTTTTCCTTTGAGTCCTTCCCTTTCCAATGGTTTGATCCCAGTAACTGCTAAGGAAAATCATGTTGGGGTGGATACAAAATGGCTTTACAGCAGCACAGAATTGGAACCAAGCATCTGTGCCTCATCTGCCTCAGCTGTGCTGCTGCTCGTGAGTCCCCACAAACACCAAATGCAACTAAAATGCTTCAAAGCGCCTCTGCCGTGTCCAAATCCAGCACGTGCAGCTCTGGAAGTCTTTTCTCTTTCACGTTAGGGAGTAATGTCAAGCATTTAAGTTTATTCTCCATGATTAAACCCGGGGCATACTGTACCAGTGTGTATGGAATACGGTGTGTGTGATGTGTGTGTGCTGAGGGGAAGATGGAGAGGACTAAGTGGCAGCAGTAATGGTCTGTAAAGTGGTAGGACATAGGAAAACAATAGAGAGAAAACAGAGGGAGGATATGATTCAGTCCTACTGGCCCACCACCAAACAAGTGACAAGGAACAGTGTGGGGCGTTGAGGTCCAGCCTGTAAAACACGAGAACATATTGTGGAGATGTTATTTTCCACTCCAGCTCGGCAGCTGCCCTGTGACCCCAGGCAATTCCCTCCAAACTTGTGCTTTGCCCCCTGCTTGGCTCCTCTCTCGCAAACACTTTATTTCAGGAGATGCTCGGATGTGACTTGACCCAAGGGCTTTGTCTTTACTGAGGTCTACAAGCATTGCTAGAATTAAAACATAACCCTTAAACTCATCTCCTGTGTGGTACCTACTCCCATTTGACTTCGGCAGACCCCCTCGGACAGGCTTCTGTGGTTGTGGAAGGGAAAACTGTCTCTGATCCCGAATCCCAGGCACCCTGGTTGTGTGATGGGTCTAGTTCTGCCCCAAAGTGAATGATTGCCTTTGCTCCCCTCAGTTCTGGCTGGTTCTGTCTTAATTTGAGCTGTTCTCATGGAGTTGCTTTAGGCACTGAGGGATGCTTGAAGCTTCTCGGCTCTGAGGAGACGGTATGTTGTTAAACATGGGAACATCCACTCAGTTTCAAGTCTCTGCAATGGCTGGTTGCCCTCTTCTGGGTGGAGAGGGATGTGTGTGCACCCTGGGGTGCGATGGCTGTAGGTGAACCAGGCAGGTGGAAGGGGCGTCACTCAGCGCTAATACGAAATAATCATCTCAAAGAAAAGCTGGATGAACTTGCATGTGTGATTTTATTGGCAGTAATCTGCATTTTTACTCATTTTACTAATCAGCAAGGGCTGATTATTCTGATAATAAAGAATAAACTTTGCCATCAAACATCTCAAGTGGCTTAACTCCTTAATTAAACATCCTAATTTTCTTTGAAGCAGGTAAATGTTCCTGCATAGCACAGCCAGGCGGGCTGGGACCGCAGGGCCACGGCAGCTCGTCAGGGTGAGGAGCTGAGCTTTGCTGAAAAGCAGCTTCAGGGTCTGTGTCTTTTCAGTGGAGGAGAGGCTTCAATCAAAGGGACTTAATTTTTCAACTTCCTCATGCCATTTTTAATTTCTCTCTGGAAAAGGGGAATATCAAGCAGTTTAATTGTCTGCTAGGTCTCTGCATTTGTCTTGTTCTTCGCATTTCATGTGAAATTTGCACGAGAATAAATGCCTTGATGACAAAGTAAACACATAAGTTCCTAAATGAGTAGAAAATAATGAGAGAGATATTTTTCTCAATGAGAAAAAACCTACTTGTCGGGTGTGGAGGGACCCCAGACAATTCTGCCTTCTAAAAGATCCCGGCTCTACTTGCTCTGGCAGCTCTAAGTTCAGAAGAAAGAGGATCTCTTAAGCTTTTCCAATACAAATGGCTCTTTTTGGAGAGGTGGGTTGCAGTTCTCAGAAGGAAGAGACAAGCTATTTGTTTGTGTGTACACAATACTACTGCTGTCATTGTATTCGAAACACAAAGTCATCCCCTGGTGTATTTGTCACCTTTGAGACCCAGCAGAGCCCAGGGCAGGACGGAGGGTCCCGTTCCCTGCCTGGGACAGGCTGGGCTCTCCCTGTCCCCAGGGATCGGGCTCCTGCCCTGCAGCAGCCGCTTGCCATTCAGTGCAAACCTCCTGAATTAAGGCCTACACTAATTAGTGTCTTTGCTTTCCTGTATCAAGGCGCTTGGCTGAAATGGAGGAAGAATTAACACCGCGTTACAGGCTGTTGTGACCTAAAGAGGCAGCACTGGATGTGCACAACCACTATAGCCATTAAGTGTAATAAAATCTAATTTATAGTTAGTGATAGAGTATAAAAGAATTACAATGGCTTTGACTGAAGATTTAATACTTACAGTAATGTGTGTTTGCACTCAAGAGGAGCTCAGCCTTTGCTGTGGGTCCTGGTTTGGTGTCCTCTCTCTGCTACTCAGCAACAGGGATAGATGTGAAGGTTTGCTGGGGGGTCATCTGGTCAGATGAAGGGGGGGCACAACAAGCTACTAACACTGGATTTTGCTCTGCTGTCATAAGTAACGATCAATACAGGACACCAGAGGAAAGAAAACAAGGAAAATGAGTCTTTGTAGAAGGTCAGGACATTCCCGGTAGGACTGTGGGGAACAGAGTTCTCTAGGAAATCACGTTCAGGAGTCCCCGGCTCTTTACAAAGTGCCAGGTACCAAACTCTCTTATACTTGGAAAACCTAGAAAATGAGATTATTTTATGTTGGCCATGGTGCGGGAAAGTCAGATTAACCCCCCTGGACTCTGGAGCCAACTTAGGTGTACCCACCAGTGTTTTTCCATCCTATTCCCTGGCAAAAGCTGGTGCAAGCGGAGGTGAGGGTTTGATCTGTGCCCACAGGCATCTTGCTACGCTACAAATGTGTTATCAGCTTCTATCCCATCAGAAAGCTGAGAGGTGCTGATATACCTGAAACTGTTCTTCTTTTAATATTAAACTTGAGATGGGCTTCAAAAAGCTTCAGTCAGTGGAGTCATTGCCTCCTTCCCGTTTCAGGAACATCAATCTGCTGAGGTGCTGGAGGGTGTCCTGCGGTGGGAGCCGTTCCCTCTCTCGGCTCCCAGCCCACAAACCCACCTCCAGAGCATCCTCCTGGGCAGGGGCATCATGGGCGTCCCACGGAGCGGTGGCTGGTGGCCTCTTGTCCCCGAGCCCTGGGAGATCCAACTTCAGAGGTGGGACCTGCTTCTCCTCTCGATTACACTGCTGGGCCCTGGCAGACACACACTGCTATCTGATTTATACCCGTTTTAGCAAGATGAGAATTGGCTTTTTCTACTCATGTACATAAATTACCTTTGTGGGGTCACTGTGATAACGAATTCTGAATAATATACAGAGTCAATTAATTAGAGTGCTGGTACTCTACTGATCTGCAGAAAGGTCACAGTTGTATTTACTTTTTCTACTATTAAAGTGAGCAGTGAAAATCAGTTTTGCAGTGCATCCATGAGTTTATTTATCAATGGCTCCAAGGCATGTGTGTGCTCTCCAGCCGTTACACCACAGCGATGGGTATCTGAGCCACTGTTGTTGCTGTGGTTATTTGCAAACATGTCACAGCAGCATCATTTGCCGAGCCTCTAGGTTTCATCTACATGTTGTTTTCTGTTTCTTAAAAATATGTCTTGAAAAGCAGCGATGCTGGTGTGTCAGAGAGCAAGCCTACCTTCGGTCCTCTTCAGTTTGTCTCATTTTTTCCACCTGACTCCGACTCCTTACGGTGTCACCGACCTGCAAACGGTTTCTGTTTGGAGCAGCCACGTAAAAACCGGAGGTTAATACCCCCCGAGGAAGTTTGTGTATTATGTCAGCAGCTTGTGGCTAGAGAGACAAAATAAATACTGCTGATGTAAAATGTGATGATTAAAAGGTTCAGATAGACAAATATTTTTCTTCCATGCCTATGGAGCGTTTGTGATGAGCTCATGTGTTAAACTATGCTGGTGGTGCTGAAGAGGCCCCTGGATTTATTTCCATATGACAGAGCATAATCCGTTCCCCAATTCTGTTCTGAATTAGCTTTAACATTTGGTAAGGTCTTTAACTGCAAATATCTAATTTCTTATTCAATATTCAGATTTGCAAATGAAATAAATGATGTATTCACATGCATCAGTCGACCATCTGGTTCCATATGAGAATTCAACAAAGAATCTATTAATTGTCACGCATGTTTATTCATCATTCTCAATTCATAATTCTTATAAATAATTAAATCAGAGGATCTCTTGCAAATAAACAAGCCAAATGATTATTTTGAAGCCCAACTTCCATACCTAAAGGAAAATAAAATTAATTGCTCATGTAAATATCCAAGAAAAGGAAAACATTCAATTACATGAATACGTAAAGTGCTATAATTTTCTGTAACTGACTGGGTCCCTTTCATCTCGCATTTAAAACCGTAATTACTGCCGCCAGAAGAGCAGGCAGAAGATGACAGAAAGAGACAGCAATGTATGGAAAGAAAGTTTTAAGGTAAATTATGTGAAAGCGTCAAGACAAGGCAGTTTGTGTGTGCTACTCTCTGCTGTTTCTTTAGTTGTGTCCCCGGAGAGACAGCAGCACCCCCGTGATGTCCCTGTATTTCTGAGCATTCAATGGAAAACGAGGGATTTTGGGGTGTGAGGGGAGGCGGTGGCAGAGCTGCAGTGCAGAGGGAGGTGGGAGGATGCACGGCCGAGGGTGTCTCTGCCCAAGCAGGGACAGGTGACTGCTGTGTGGATGGGAAGGATGAAATAAATGGAATTATTTGTGAATAAAGCACGGCGAGCAAGAGGGTAGATGCTGGGTGTCACTCCTCAGATGATTTTGAGTAGTTCATGGCTGGTTAGGAGATACCTCTCTCAATCCATGGGGTAATGTTGCAAAGGGGGGAGCACAAATTCCCTTTGCTAAAGTCTCTGGAAAATCAAAAATCCAAGGATGATTGTGGTCTTTTAGGGGAGACTTTGAGATACAACTAAATAGCATCTGTGCCTCCCTAGAGCCACTGGAGCCTTATTTTTTCTCCCAGCCACTCCAAGCATTATTTCTGGAAATGAAGAGTCCTTGGGCACATAGTGCTTTCACTGTGAGTGATTTCAAGCTGGAAAATGTGATTCATTGGAGCTAAAATGTAATTTCCAGAATAGTCATCTCTCACAGCTTATCTTCTGGAAAAAAAGACGTTTCAGCATGTCAGCAGGTGAAAAGGTTGGGCACCTGCTGCGACTCATGGGTAGTGTTTTATTACGTTCACATTTCTTATTTTAACTTCATTGCCTGACACAGTCATTACCTTTTCAAGGACATAGTTTTTAAAAGTATTGGGAGTCTTCTACCCAGAGCATCGTGAAACTCCTGTCACGTCAGACGTAAAGGTGCCTAATGCATCTCTCACTTTCTTGCAGAGCCTTGGAAATGGCAGGGCTGTGTTCATTATGTGCCCATGGTTTGTCTCGAGTTCTTCCAGGTTGCTGTAATTTTAAAAATCGATATCCTTATTCCTACAGCAAAGAAGGGTACGAAATTGGTGATGCTTTATGGATGTTCCTCTCTGATTTATTAGTCCAAATTAGCACAGCTCCATAATGAGAGATCTTCTTCCTACCTGGTGTTTATTTAGGGTTCTGTATGCGCATGTTGGGGTTGGAGTTTTCAAAAGATCTAAATCCCATTAAATATCAGACCATCTGAGCCTTTAACCGGATTGACAGACGGCAGCTTCAAATCAGAAGTCAAAGCCTGGGGCCTGGGAACTAAACTGCCTTTCCTGAAAGCTCAGTTCAGACATCCCTCCATCCCTCTGGTATTTCATCTCTTCACTCCAAGAGTGAAAAATAGGTGCTTTTTTCATGCAAAAGTGGACAGTTTAACAGGTTTCTGTTATGATACTTAAAACCTGTGTTCAATGTACCTTAAAAGTCGTGGGATTTACTTTCCCTGTGGTTGTATCAAGCAGTGCTGGTGGGAAGGCCACCTGATTCCCACACAGCATTGCCTGAGGGTGAAATCCAACCAGGGCAAGGGGGTTCTCCAAGCCGGGCGGTTTGTAAGAGCTGGCCATGAAGTGCTCTCCTTCGCTCCTTCTGGGTGACGGCTGTAGCATGGATTTACCCCCTTGTTGATTGTTCTTCCCTGCTGTATGATTTCTCTGGGTGTTTCTGTAACACCAGGCTGGTGCCGCGGATGGCCCTAAAATAGCAAATGAATTCCACGTTCCCGATCTGCAGCCTTTGGGGCTCAGTTTCAGTTGTACAAGAAGAACGTTTGCCAATGGGGCAGAAGAGGACCCGTGTGCTCCTCCATGCTTCCTGCTGTTGTAGAAAATATTGCTCCCTCCTCTGTCTCCCTGAGCCCCCGGGAGCAGCGTTGCAGGCAGCGCGGCAGCCCTGGGTTTTCATTGAAGGTGGCCGAGAGGAGAGTTGGGAAAGCTTACCTCGGAGGTTTGTTAGGTGTGCTGGGTTTGGCGGGGGTGTCTCTCGGTTTTTCCTGCAGCTGAGAGAGGCTGTTGCCGTGCTTCAGGCAGTAAGGGCAGAGAAAGCCTGGAACAGGTTTTATAGAAAGATTTATGCGGCGTCTGAAGACAGGCGGGCACATGCTGGTAATTACTGCTCACCCTGGAGTTTGCTGGAACCCGACTCAGTCTCCTGAGCGACAAGTACAAACTACCGCCCAGTTGTTTTCCCCTTTTTTAATGAACTCAGAGCCTCATTTGTATGTTGAATGAGGAATCAATGCAATCGGGCCTCAAAAGGTAGATATTCTGTATAGATCAGACCGTGAGATATTAGCGCTGAAACGTTACCTTACATTCCGTCACCATTTATAGAGGTAATGGAAAATATTGATTTCAAATGCCATTGCCAAAATATGAGAGCATATTTTAAAACTTGCTTGCGCCTGGAATTTCATCTCCCCTATCAAGAACTTCTTGAGGATGCCTGAATAACTGCTCTGACGATGATATTTTCTCTTCTAAGGCTGGTTAATGAAGAAGAGGTGTCCAAAAAACATATAAAGATTTTTCTGGCTGCTGTGGTGCAGAAACAGGCAGTGTCCCCAGGGCAGCAAGTGCTGATGAAAAGATAAGCAATTGAAGCTAAGAAATTGATGTAAATCAGAAACTTTCATTGCTTCATATACACCAATGAAATTGGTTGTTTGTACCAATTCCTCAGCATACAATTTGTTTAATGATGGTTTTATTTCTGAAGCTTCTCTAATAAAAATACTCTCATACATTGTATCTTAACAAATAGAAGAATTACAAATGAATGTTTTCGTGATGTGGACATGTTTATGATGCTTCTTTTGTTATCAGGCATGTGGAAACATTTGCTCATGGACTCCACAGGAACCCAAAGCTCTTCCCCAAAAGCTAGGAATAGATTTAGGAGTAATTGTTCTATGTGTGACATAAAAAAAGTCAAAGGTACCTTTGTGGCGCGCGCAGAGCTGGCTGGAAAAACTGATGAGCAGCTCTGGCAGAGTGCAGATCAGTCGAAAGGAAAATGCTTCGTGTAATCACGCCGTCACTGCTGAAAACTTAATTTCTCAGAGGGTGAAGGCACTAAGGAGATGATAAATTCGGGTAATGTCAAACATCCCATTTTGGTGTTTTTTGAATGAAATGTTTCAGTACTTCCTTTCAAATTGTCTCTTCATTTTTGAAAGACTTTTTTAAGACTCAACTATCTCTTTATCTTTTTTTCATAAGCAAGTGTCAGATCCTGTCAGAGTCCAGTGTTGCAAAGTTCAGGCTTGGACATCTGTTAAATATGCTTCTCTTACACCTCGAGCAAATACTCAGTTTTGAGATTCTAATGCTTAAGTTCTCGTTATTTCTTGATCATTTGTGAACCAGAGTGAAGCAGGGGTCCTGCCTGGCCCTGCCAGTGGAGCTCTTCTGCTTTTCTCTGCTGTTAACAGGGCTAGAGAATGAACAGCCAATCTTAAGTGAAATAATGAAATACCCCAAACGTAACCTAAATCCTCTTTATCTATTGGAAAAATATATTATTGTGTTCTTTCTTTTTCACCAAAAAGTTGCAGGTTTTCTTTATTCCTTCCTGTCCTCTTTCTCTGGGCAAATGTTACTGCTGTTAAATAAAATATAGTGTGGTAAGCGTAAGGTAGCGCTGTGTAAGCTGAAACCCTGGAACAGGAGACTGTAAATACAACCTCTGCTAATAAATTTGTGCTCATAGTCATAGTTTAATTACCCTGAAGCAGTCACAGTAACTCTGCTGCTGAGGCTTAGGGCAGTTTAATGAATGTAACGTGGTGTCGTGCTCCATGGGTGGGAGAGAGGAGAGGTGTTTGGTGAGATCATTTTCTCAGTCTATTTGGAGAAAACCTCGTAAATGCCCGAATGGAGTTACTCTGATGTTGGACACACAGATACGGCCCTGAGCATCCCCACTGGGGCTGGCTGGGAATGGCAGGGGGGCAGCTGCCCCCATGTCCCTGTCCTCCTCTGGCTTGAGTGAGTTCTGCTGGAGCACAAATTAAAGTGCTAGCCCATGGCTCGTAGCCTTTCCACTCGCTCCCAGGGACCGGGAGTGATCTCCTCTGGCAGGAAAATGGCTGAACCATTGCTCACAGGGTATTTGGGTAGAGAGCAGCTCCCATCCCGGTGACAGACATCAGCCATGTCCGACTGTGGAGCATCACTCTCCTCTCCTGCCTGTTCAGAGACAGGTGGGAACCGGATTGCGGTCTGACTGCTGAGCAGCCTGAGTTCCTGTGTTATTGTCTGCTCTATTCAGGTTGACTCATTCCAGGATTATGTAGGCATTTTATTCACTGTGTTATTACTGGAAAGTTCTTTTTGCAGAGGCTTGGAATATAAAACTGAAAATAATTCTGGTTGTAAACTGCCTAAGATAGTACACAGTCTGTTGTAGAAGCAGGTCCTGTCTGTGCAACACTAATTCCACAACTGCAAGAGCCCGAGTAAGTGTTAAACTTGTTCCTGCCACCATGTAAGTGGTTTTGGTAACTGCCAAAATTGAGATTCTCATCACAGAAAAATCTGTAGTCTGTTTTCTCTTCACATTAAATTTTTTTCTAGTTGAAAAACAGTCTTTTAATGCGCTACTGCTGGATGTCTCAGGTATTTTCTCCAAGATTATGACAGTCCAAGAATTTCAAAGATGTGGGTGGTTATAAACTCTCTCTTGAAATGTGCCATTAAGAGAAAAAGGAGCCAGAATTCACATTATTTCATTGCTCTTCTACCCCTCAAAGGAGCTGTCGTCCGAGGGGCACACAACTGTTGAATTAAAATTAAGCTGAAGAGACTTCAGCAGAACTGGGGGGTTCTTTTTGTGGTTTTTACCCCAGTTTACCTCTTCCACCCGGTTCCTCGTGTTGGGTTTCTGAGATGTGAATGCTGATTGAGCCTTCCATCATCAGACAGCTACACCCTTCTCTTTAGAGAGCCAGGTCAAAAGGGGATTGCTTTTCCCTTAAGAGCAAAAATGATTTACCTAAAGAGAAGGTTTCTCTTTCAGAATTTCTAATCTTCAGTTTTAAAGTCCAGCATGTTTGGGTTTGGTTTTTTTTTTTCCTCCCTGCTAGCTCCTGGCAATGTGAGGAGCTTTGAAACACAAATATTTATGGACGAGGCTGTGTTTGGATTAGGGACTGAAGAGTCCGGATCAGCTGTGCTGCTTATCTTTTTAAGAGAGTGAATATTCTGAGCAGGGCTGTGCTCCTTAGCTAACATCTCCATCTAACATCTAACGTTAATGGGAATGCTCCTTAGCTAACACCTCCATCTAACATTAATGGGTGTCCTCCTTAGCTAACATCTCACAGCTTCGATTCCGCAGAACACGAGTAAAAATTAGCCCAAAGAAAGCAGAGGTTCATTTTACAGTTTCCTGCAAAGATACAGGGTTTGGCTCCAGCCCTCAATTGCTTGGCAAGATGTCCAAGCCTGGGAAAAAAGGGTTAGGAATATATAGATATTTATCTGATAATTATGGTTAGAGCAGCATCTGAATGCCACAAGCGGTGCTGGGCTCCAAGAAGCCCAGAGGCAGTAGCCAGCCTGGAGGCAGGAGACCTTGCTCAGCCCTGGGGATGGAGTGAGATGCCTGGGGTCCTGTCCCTCAGCTGGGCACCAGGAAGGGAAATGATTCATGGCCCCAGATCCCATCAAAATCCACCCAAAAAACATCTGTGCTTTAGGAAGTGGTTGGTATTTGTTTCCTGGGTGAACAGAGAACTCTGTGCTGGGCTCTGCCAGGCCAGCACCTTTCAGGCACATTTAGATTAACTTTTAGAAAAATAATAAAAATAATGGCCCAGCTAATTAATGCCCTAGGAATTCTATAGAAAGCCTTATGACACCTACATTAATACCAAATGAGTTCATTATGATTAATGTTATTAAAATAAATGTCATGGGAATGAATAATGGCTTGGTCATTATTTTAAAGTGTTGCCACTGGATCTATAAAAGCTAATGACTCAATTCTGGGGAAGTAATTCTGCATGTTCATGGCTAAAACCTGTGGAGAATTCAAACTTCTCTGCAAAAAGTAGCCATGAAAATATTGTCAAAAGATGTGTGTATTCTCTGAAAAACAGAACATGTCCTGGCTTTGGGAAAGTCTGTTTTTCCTGTGGTTGAAAGGGGGGATGAGAAGTTCTCCGACTGGGGAATTTCTCTGTGCTGGATGATGCTTTCAGAGTCGTTCGTGCTGATTTCTGTGTAGGTTTTCATCAGGCCAGATTTTTTTTCAGTTCTTCTTTAAAGGAGGGTTTGGGCTTCTGTCTGTATATTCAGAGTGAGGTGATTTCTCAGATCCATCCATGAGGTTTGTTTGTAACAGATAATTTTGAATGAACAATTGAGAAGTGAAAAGGGCCAGACTGCCCGCAGGCACCCCCTGACTCTGCCCCAGCCCCGCGCTGTGCTCCCACCAGGGGAGCCCCTTCTGCTCTTCTGCCCCTGGTTCAAAGCCCTCTCCTGAGCAGGTTTCGGGGTAAGAGTGGAGCTGCTGGTTCCACGCGCGGTGCCCATGTGTGACACAGCTCCCCCTCTCCCAAAGCCTGGCCGAGACTGGATTTTGTTCTCTCTAGCTCTTCTCATTGCTTTGGGAGATTACTTGGTATTTATAATAAAATATTAATGTTTGAAAATTGCCTTAAAGATTAGGAACTGATATTAATTTCAGAATCATCACATTCCTAGGGAATCTTGAAGGAGTGAAAATGAAGCCTTTTGGAGAGGAGTGTGCAACAGGACAGTGTAATTGAGATTCAGGCTGCACGCTTTTGTAAAGGGCTAAGTAAATATTAAGTATTACTGTTATTATTCATCGATTTGTATAGCATTTTTGTGGCATCTACCAAAGTGGTTGTAGGTTTAAAACTGAAGCATGGTGATTCATGGCAATCAGTTTACCAACCAGTAAAAATTCATGCAGTCCTAATGTAGAAACGTGTTCTGTTCATTCGGAAAAATTGGGATTTATGCAGAATGGCAGAAACTGGAATTTTGCTGGGTTATCTGACTTGATAAGAGATTGATAACGACATAAATAGCCTGCTTTTTGTTTTCATTATGTATTCAAATTGCTGTCTTTTCATCATTCACCTCTTACTTTGATTTTCCTAGAGCAGTACAGTAGTCTTACAGATATCATAAACTTGTCTTTTCAAAAAAGAGAAGGCTAAGAATGAAAATATTTATTTACATTATTGACAGTTTAAAACCTATTATTTCCAGTGCTGTGCTTTTTACCTACGCAAATCTTTTTAGCACTTTGTGAAGCCTTAGGAGACATTCCTGAGAAGCTTGATTAGACTCTCAGCTGGAATAAAATATTTAGCAAAAAGATGTTTTCTGTATTCTTCAATCGCCCCTTAATGAATTGTCTTTGTTAACCTACCAGGAGACACCCTGTTTCATTCAAGGTCTACTTCTAATTTTTCCCTTTTGGCTTAGTAAAATATATGTAAATTCATTTTTGGTTGTATAATCCAATCATAAAAAAAAACCCAAACCCAAACAAAACCTTGCTGCGGGTGACAGAATTTTGTTTGTAGGGATGAAGGAAAGGAAAGAGGCTGTTGGTGATGGTCATTTGGAGGAATGGTGACACATGACGTGCTGTGTGAGCACAGAGGGAGCCCCAGCCTGGAGTCCCACCAGGGCAATGGATGGAGAGCAGCACCTCCTCCGCTCTGGAGCTGAGGTGACACCATCCTTCAGGCGTCCCATAAAAAAGATATAGAACATGATGAGACAGATCAATATTTGATTCCAAGTATTGCCAAAACAGTGCAGTAAAGTTTAAGAGGTATGTCTTACTGCAAAGTTAAAATCACTGGGGGTGTAAGAAATGCAATAAGGGATAAAATTGATGTAATTTATATAATTATTTTTAAAGCAATGCATTTGCTCGGTCACAAAACTATTTTAACTCTGGTGACGTAAGGTCTAATTAATGAAATGACATTGGGAGAAGAGGTAGCAATCTGCAGAGTGTGCATTTTACTGCTGCTGATGTAATCGTGCTGCAGCGAGGGAGCAACAGGCGTTAACCCTGACAAGGCTGCTGGTTTCTGAGCAGCAAGGGGGGGACACGCGGAGCAAGGCACGTCTGGTCTGGAAACCATGACAAAGTTTGTTGACGTTACTGAGTTAACCAGGTCAGTGAGGGTAAAAGCTGACTGTGAATAAATGCAGAGGGTCCTCCTAATGCCAAATGACTAGGTGGTGAAAGGGCAGGTGAAGTTCAGCATAAATAAATGGAAAATTAATGTAAAAGGGGAAAGAAATGGAATCTGACTTGCAGAAGTGCAGAGATGTGTTTAGGCTGACTGCTTCCACTCAGGACTGGATCTCAGGGCTGCAGTAGATAGTTTTACCAAAATGCCAACTCAGTGCTCAGAGGTGCTCACAAAACATGCAGAGGGTTAGGAGTGAGAAAACTGGGAAAGGAAAAGATGATAGAAAACGTGATTATGGCATTGATGCATCTTGGATACTCTTACATTAAATAAGAGACTCTGGAAGTAAAAAAGACATGAAGGAGTTTATTGAGGACAAAAGTTGTGTCATTTTTATATTTATTTTTTAAAGGAACATCTGGATAGGTTAAGGCTTTTCAGCCTTGAAGAACGATGACTGATGGGGAATAAGCGAGTGGTCTTATAAAATCATCGGTCTCATGGAGATGATTCATAGCAAACAAGTGTTTGCTGTAGAACTAAGAGTTACCAAATAAAACTAGCAGTTTTGGACAAACCATGGTGGTTTCACAGCATGTTCTGCAGCTGTGGAACCTCTTCCCAGAGAGTGTCATGGAGGCTGAAGGTTGATGTGGATTCAGGAGGGATCTGGGTAACCTGGTGGAAGGAAAACCCAAGGGGTTTAGAGACGGGCTGGTTCAGAGTCCCTGTGTCCATCCAGGGATGGGGCTGTGGACAGGTTCTTCCAGCCCTACCACCCTTCCCTGGGTCTCAGCAGAAGGTCCTGGGCACTGCAGGGAGAGCAGAGAGAGCTGGTGTCACCTGCAATGGCTCAGAAGAGCTCATGCTGTAGGAAATATCAATGCAAGTCTTTGAGATGAATAATGGCTGGAGGGGTTAAGAGCCACAGATGAGTCTTCTCAAGCCCTTCTTCACGCTCTACTTCCTCTGCCCAAGGCTCAGCCCAAAGGTGGAGAGAAACGTGAGGCTGCAGCACTGCCAGGGATTTCACTGATGTTCCTTGGCATTTCACAAAATGTTGGAGTCTCTTCTGGTTATAAAATCCAGGGCTCCTTTGAACTCAGCTTGGGGGAGGAACAGGATTTAAGACAAGTGCTGCAAACTGCCTGGAGGGGAGCAGATGGGATTGTGTCCCTGTGAGTCCTCACAGCCCGGCACTGGTGGCCCTTCCTGGGGCTGGTGGCAGCCTCGGTCCGTGCCCACCAGCGCTGGGGGTGGGTGATGGAGCCCAACGGGTCTCTAAAATCAAAACATGTGCTGTGCGCTTTGTTGTTGCTAGGGCCTAAAACCTTCTAATTTCTGAGTAGGTGTTTAATTTATTTCCCTTTAGATTTTTCAGCTTTAAGAGACATGAATCATTCAGTTCCATTTACCGAAAGGGCTTTGCTCCTGGGTTTTGTTTCTGTGGATATTTGCAGCCGTTACCTACAGTGAGTGGGATGCTGTTACTGCCGTGTTAAGGGGCAAGATGCTGGTAAGGGAAGCTGAGAAAACTGATTAATTTGGGGCTTGTAAACCACAGAAAGAAGTCCCACATATTGATGAGAATGATAGTGGAGCTACCAGTGGAAAGAGAACAAGAGGTTTAAGAAAATGAGGTTTGAGATTGAGCGATATGTTGTAAATGGGTGCAGCAGCAGTGATGGTTGCCAGGACTTAGTTGCAGTTTCTTTCTTCATGGTTTCTTGGCTGTGCAGAAGTATTAAACACGACTAAAGGATGTGGCAACCCCTCTTGTCTTCCTGTTCTAAAGGTCTTCTCTTTGTGCTTCACTGGGGAGGGCTTATGTCTATGCAAACTTAGCTGTGTCCATGCCATGCCCCCAGCTTGGGACTGTGAACCATAGGGAGAAAAAGGATAAGGAACAAATATTCACATTTCTGATGTTTCCAAAACTAGAGGTTGATTGTTTCATCTGCTGCCTAAGAGCTTGACAGTCTACAAAAAACATCCTACTTTTTTCACACACAGTGCACTGCCATGGATGCTGGGAAAGCTGAAGAAATAAATAGGCTCACTGTAGGTATTGAATACAGTGGTTGGCACTCAAACCTAGGTCAGATATCTCACTTCTCAGATTCAGGATTGCAGTATCTCCAGTTATTTCTATGATTTACACAGCTGCTGTAAACACTTCTGTCCATGGGAGCCCACAGATGTTACACCCTCACAAACCTCTGAGTGAAGCCCTGGGTACTTCTTTAAGCTGGAGCCTTTTGGTGGAACACCAGATCCCTTTACGTGCTGCTTCTGGAAATGTTTTGTCATCTTGCACCTAAGCCATCGCCGTAGTATTGCCGTCTGTGCAGGTCACTGGTTCGAGCTGATCACGTTATTTGCTGGGAATATCACACCCTCCATCCCCTGATGCTTCCCCTGCAGGCGGGCTCTGCTTTCCATCGGGCTATTTGTGCTTGATGACCGGTCACCAAAGCAACAGGTTTTGTAGAGCTAATGTGGAAACAGCTCTTTTTTTATACAAAAGGGAACAGCGTGTGAACGGCATCTTGAAACAACAGCCTTGGGGAGTGCAGTGCCTCCTGCAAAGAGAGGAGGTACCCGGGGGGCTGCCCAGGACCCAGCTCCATCCCTGCATCCCCCGCTGAAATCAGCCTTTTGATGGGCCAACAAAGCTTTTCCAGACACAGGCTTTCTTCTGCCTTAAAACAGGATAGAAAATATGTTACTGATTTTGTGCATCCAATACTGCCTGTCCGCCCTTACATGGATTTCTTTACAATTTCTGGTCACGCAAAGAGCTGCATCATTTACAGGCAGGATTCGCAGGAATGCGGCTCTGCTGCTAAGGAGCAGCTGGAGGACACACTTAAATAAAACAGGAATCCTCCTCGCAAGCTGTTTCATGTTATCATGAAGGTTTATAGATGGAGATAAATCCTTTCTGACCTATGTGACCCAGCTGGCAAGCAATGACAGGTTCCCTCTGGGCCTGGACCCAGGTTCTTTTAATATTTCTGAAACTTCTGGAGCATCCCTCCCTTCTCGTGGACATGACTAAGTACAAAGGGAATTTAATCTCCTCCTCTCGCAGCTCCAGTCTCCCAGGGTCTTTCTTGCTGTCTCTGTAGACTGCGTCTGCACTCTGCCTGCAAAAGGGAGACTTCTCTGCACTGAGACTGCTCCTGAGTTCACCCCATAATAAATCATTCAGTCCTGACTAAGTCTGGAAAAATCTCTGAAGCTCCAACATAACGTGACACGAATCCCCAGCTGTGAATGCAGGAGCATTATTTCTCCCTGGGAAGGGTTCTCGGTGTTGTAAAGGGTTATTCCCTGTTGCAGCTCCCCTGCTTCCAGGTGCTGTTAGCAGGGAAATGGGATTTTCAGTGGCTGGGAGGACCAGCCTGTGCCAAGCCTGCCAAGAGCCAGTCACTGTTCTTTGCCAGCTCTTGGTTGTCCATGGCCTGAGACCCTCCCAGCATTCAGGCTCCTCCAGCCCAAACCCCAGGTCACACCAAGTTCCACACCGAGAACAGCCCCTGAGGTTTCTGGCAGGTTTCTTTCCAGTCCTGGTGTGTCCTCCTCGTGCCTTACTCTTTGCTTTAACACTCTGCTTGTAGGAAACAAAGCCATTTACTCTGCAGTTGGCTCTGGGAAACCTGTGCAGGACACACTCAGAGGTTCCCCGAGAGCTCTTTATTTGCTTAGAAATACTTTGCCTGTGAATGTTTGAAAAGATTTTACTTTTTTTTAAGATAGCTTTATGATTTTTATTTCCCTTCTCAGGGCCTCCAAACATTATGTGCCTGACCTCATATTTCTATTACTGAACATTTGTGGGATGCACAAAGATATTTTACAAGAGACTAAATTAGACAAGGTGTTAGCGCAGGTATCGCTTAACGCTCTCCAAATTGTGTGTTGAAGCAGCTCCGCACGGGCTCAGCTCTTACAGAGAATTATGTGGCTGAGAGAAGATAATAACGAAGAAATCCCTGCACTCCAGATGAAGAATGGGGAAGGGGATGTCCTGGTACAGGAGTTAGAAATGAAAGATAAGCAAAACAAAGCTTTGAAACGAAGCCATCCAACAGAATTAAGGCAATGGGGGGTGGAAAAAAAATTCTCCCACTTGAACAATGTGTACATTTTTTAGACTGATTTGAGAAAATGGAGTTCAGGAGGCTCTTACAGGCTCCGTAATTCACCACAGGCTGCTGCTCTCCCCCACTGAAAAACCTGCACGGAACTTGGTAGGGTGAGGAAGCAGGGAAGGGTGAGGAATAAATCCCTCCATACATTTTGTGTGTGTATAAACAAAAAAAAGCTGGGTGAGGAGTAGCACGGCTGTGAGAGCACTCTGACAGGATCAGTTAAGTAGTATCTGCCTATAAAACTAATCATCCTTGTGCCGGGATGTACCTAATCCTTGTACCTAATAGCCAGGGAGCCATTCCAGTGCTCCCCATTGCAGGCCGGTGTGCAAACTGGTGTTTTCCGGGTGGTGGGGGCACAGCACGCTTCAGCACGCGACTGTTTTCCAAGCCTTCCTTCCTAGAGCAGTTGTGTTCCCAGAAAAGCCAATAAATATCCTCACGCTTGATCTTTACCAAGTTACAGTTGAGGATGGGTTTCAAGTGCTCCGCTGCCTGCAGGCACCTCCCCGCCGCCCTCGCTGTGGTGTCGCAGGGCTCTTAATGAAGCACAATAACGAAGTTCAGGCTTTTTGAGGAAGGCCCTTGCGGTCCCGCTGCCGACCGTAATTGAGAGCCGCTGGAAAGGCGTGAGCTCCGTCGGGGCTGTGTTTCCATCGGGGCAGGAACTGCCCCAGCAGGCAGTGTCGGGGGGCAGTTTCCCCCCACATCGTGGTGCCGCTGGTCCCCGTTCCCATCCCACACCCGGGGGGCATCGCTGCAGGGATGGCTCGGTGACAGCTCTGCCGCTGCCACCAGGCCTGGCCCGTGGTTCCGGCAGCTGATGGGCTGTCTAGACAAGCACACCTTCAAGGAAGCCACGTTCTCCCAGTTCCTATTTGATTATGGGACAGGCTTTTTCATCTGAAACGTAAACAAGAAAGAAAAAAAAACCCAAAACCAACCTGCTGTGGCATTTCTAGTACAAAAGCCCCTTTTTGTGAGGGGGTGATTTGGTTCATGTATTTCCATTCCCCACTGCGGATATATTTTCAGCTTTCCCATTCGGGCATTCGGTTTCCTGAGAAAAAGGGTGAGGTGAAACTGCTGAGCCCCTCAGAAAGTGCTGGTATTTAGCGAGGAGCCGCAGCTGTGCAAACAGGAGGCCTTGCCTGGAACAAGTGAACTGAAATCCACCTGGGTTGGTGGCTTCCACTTCACACATCCAGCCCCGGGCTCTCTGCGAGAGGCAGGAGCCAGTTCCAACGCCAGGATCGCAGCCGGCGTGGCCCTCGGCACGGCCGTGGTGTGGCCAGCTCTTGCCATGGCAAACGACAGCTGCCAGCCCTTGTGTTGGGCTGGGTCTGACAGGATGATTGTGGTGCATAGTTCCCCCTACCAGTGTGAAAACACTCACTAATTTCATAGAATCATAGAGTTGTCTAGGTTGGAAGGGACCTTTAAGATCATCTGGTACAGCCATCAGCCTAACTCTGATAAAAAACAAACAAACAAACAAACAAACCAACAAAAGAAAACCATACAGAACTGCCCCCCCCACCATCACTAACCCTGTCTCTAAGCACTGTGTAAAACCCGTCTTTTGAAAACCTCCAGGGATGGTGCCTCAACCACTCCCCTGGGCAGGCCATTCCAAGGCTTAATAACCCTTTCAGTGTCAAAATTTTTCCTAAAATCCCGTCTGAACCTCATTTCCTTGTAACTGTCCCAACGGCAAAGAGAGTGAGTCCTGGAGAAACTGTGAGAGAAACACAAAAATTCCCTACGTGTGGAGAGGGGGACGGCACTCCCCTTGCTGGGTCTGAAGGAGATGAGGAGATCTCCAGAGTTTCCCATTCCTGTTCAGCACCAGCACGGTCACATCAGCAGTACTCCACAGGCTTCAGTGAGCTTCCCTTTGGTCACCCAATCTAGAATATAAACAGGAACTCTGTGAGATAGCTATAAATCCAAACACAAATACTTTTGTTGAGCAAGAAAAAGAAGTTGAGGTTATGAAAAATCAGAACTTAACATTAGGAAAAGTCTGCTGTGTCACTGAAGGACAAGAAAGTGTTTTGTTACCTTCCTAACCTACAACTGGAAAATGGGTATGAGGATTGAAATGCAGCACAACAGCAAAACTGCTGCAGGTGTTTTTCATAAAAATATGATTTAGTTATTGAGTTATTATATCTCATTTGAAAGGTCTTTTAAAATATTTATTACCTAGTCCACCTGTGAAATGAGGGTTGTCATTAAGCGTGTCTAAACGTTTGTTGCATCAGGCTACCCGTGTTCGTGTCAACAAAACACTGAAATAGAAATTATTCATTTCGTGCTGGTTTGACAGGGGGTTTGCTCCCTGGGGATGGGGTGTTGGATAGATTTTGGATGTTAGCGAGTGTAATGGATCTCACAGAGCTCAGTGGAAAACCCTGGGTTTAGATCAGCCATTTTCAGGTTTTTTTCTAGTGGAAGCAGGGAGCTCTCTGTTGGGAATTTAGGGCCACTGGAAAGAGTTTTGCTGTCTTTAGTTACCTTTCACGGTCCCCTGCAGAGCAGCTCCTGAGTTGAGGAAGGTCCATGGGTGACAGTGACAAAGCCGTCGGTGTTTCTGGGTGATTCTGAAGAGCGCGATAGAAAATTATATGCCTTTGGTAAAAGAGTGAACTCTATGAAATTTATATGACTTTTAAATAAACTTCTGTGGCAACCTATTAGTTAAGGGTATTAAATTTTATAAGACTTTTTTGTAAGAGCTGCTCCAACTGGCAGCCATCTGGATGGAGGAGAAGCTGCTGTGGTGGGGGGTATGTGGGAACAGGGATGGTGACAGCATCACACGGACAGTGACAGCGTCACACGGATGGTGCCAGCGCTTCAGTGACAGGAGCTGGGGTTCCAGGGGTCTGTACAGCCCCCTCCTGCCCATCCCCAACCCCCCGAGCAGAGCACTCCCCACCAGCACTGGTCCAACCTCCCAGCTCAGTCCAGGCCAGTTCATCTTTCCCGACCCCTTGCAAGAAAGGATTTAACCCCCAAAATAACAACAATGAAAATAAAATATCAAACCAAAGAAATAAAGCGTGCCATGTTCTGTCAACAGCAGACACGCTCTGTGTGGAGAAATTAACTCCCAAAGTGTACTTGCCCTTTGTGTCTGATTTTAATCCCATGTATCTCTATCAGGTTTAATAAGTAGATTTATATTGGGCACCAAATGTTGAAATTGCCTAAACTTGAAAGGCCTGCCTATGAAATGAGTCGGAATGGATTCTCTGTGGAAGTTACTGCCGTGCCAATAAGGATTAATTAAAACTCAAATGTTCTTCATTGTGTGTTAATTGAGGAATTGTTATTCAGCCAACCTTCTTGATTTTTCTCTGTGTTAAATAATCACAGAAGTATTTCACCTAGTCTCACTGTTTACTCAACCAATTAATTAAGGGAGGGGATATTCTGCATTTATTAGTATTTTAATTGGAGAATTTTATTCCCGGTGGCCTAAACATCTACATATGTTCAGGTTTTGTATTTAGCTTTTTTATCTTTTAAATGACCAATGTTCCTGATTGTACACACTACAGACTAAAAAAAAAAAACAATCTTTCAAGTACTCTGTACAATTGGACTTCATTAGAGCTTGAAAACCAGGGCCTGGGCTTTAATCTGAGCTGTGCTCCTCTAAGTCTAAAGTAATTCCCCACTATAATAATGGGTTTGCTTTGAGTTGATACTGGAATCGAGATGAGAGCCTGGCCCCTGTGATTTAAATGATTAAAGTGCATGTTGTATAATGGGGTTTAACAGTTGCCAGTTCAAAAACATATCTTTAATGGCTACTGGTGTATAAAAGTTCAATTTATAATATATCCATGGTTTAGCAGGTGCCGCAAAATTCAAATCTCCATAAACAGAGACCCCTCTTCTAGGGCAAAACAGGAGAAAATTTTCACTTTTTAAGGACAAAATTCCCATGTATTTCTGTGAGCGTAGCTTTCCTCCCACATGACCATACTCTAGATGATGATATCATGTCATTTAAAAAAGTCCGAACTTGTTGCCTCCTGCCCTGCACAGGGGTATGTACAGGAGCTGTACGTGCTCTTCCTGGAGATTGTTTCACGGCCACAGCCTATATTCTTTGTGCTCCATTTTTTTCCATCTTTAGTATTCTTCAATAACCCTGCAAATATGTTTTTTTCCTCCTGACTTCACCCAGACTTTTTATTTTATTGGGAAGATCAAGGTAGAGATTACTCCCAATAAAGCAAGCCCTTATCTTGCACAG
>JAOXNH010000049.1:41783445-41797927 GCA_028566575.1 Bartramia longicauda
CTTGGAGCAACCTGGTGTGGTGGGAGGTGTCCCTGCCCAGGGCAGGGGGTGGCACTGGGGGGGCTTTAAGGTCCCTTAAAACAAGCCATTCATATGAGTGAAGCCATATGTGTTCCCGTGAGCAGATATCAAGTACTGTTTGATTTCCTTGTTTAGTTTTGATGGTTTTAATCCAAAAGCTATCCTCCCTCTATCCATGCCTTACCTATTCATGTTCTTGATGCCACACACATTGCCTTGCCACCCTCCAAAATGAGCAGGTTTGTGGTTTGCCCCATCTCCACCTTGCTGGGGGGAAGGCTCTTTGCTGGGGAATGTCATGGACAGGACGGTCCCTCTCAGGGAGCTGCAAACGGGGTTCACCCAAAGCGCTGGTGGAAATGGTGAAAAGGGTTGTTTGTGCCTGTTATTGGATGTTGTAATTGATGACAGATTTATGCTGAGGCTGGTGGCTTTGGGGAAGAGCCCAGAGCAAATGGACCTGCTGATCCTCGCTCATAGGGGGGTGCTGTGAAAGAGGCTCAGGCACAGGCACCGTATCCTTGGGCAGCCCCTGGTGCTCAGTAGCTGGAAACTACGTCTCCATCCATTTCCAGCTGGAAAGCCACGTCTCCATCGCAGGGAAATGTGACGTCTTGCAGCCTGTGAATGCAGTTCATTTTGAAAGGTGTGGTGAACTCTTGGAGTAAATACCCAGCTTCTCTCTTGACACAGCCTGACCACAGACTGTCCCCTGTCCGGCTCAGATGCCGTATGTCCCACATGGGGTGGGACAGGTGAGTGGACCCCAGCAGCCAGTGAAGGGGGTCCCCCTGGCCGGTCAGGGGACCAGTGCCCAGAGATGTGGCGTGTTTCTCCTTCAGGAAAGATGCCCATCACTGGCTCAGGCAGGAGCCGAGATTTCCTCCTTGTTCTGAGTCAGAAACTGTTCTTCTGGAGCAAGGTGGGAAAGCTCAGGTGAAAAAGTGTGTCAAGTTTTTTTTACTCCCAGATAAAGGGCTGACCTTGTTTAATTTATATACCCTTAATTTGGAGAAATAATTTCAATTTATTGTGCTCTCCTATCCCAGACCCCTCTTTTGAGGCCAGGTTATAAGCTCATCTGTCCAAATAGTAACCTAATAAACTACAGCATATCCCAGAATGTGAACGTGTTTCTTTCATGTGTTAATCGTAAACAAAACAGCAATTTGACTCCTTGGACTCTCTCATTTCCTAGGTGAGCACTGACACCAGCCGTGCAGTTCCTTCGGTTTCTGCATTGAGCTTCTGTGGACTTTTTTCCTCGTGGAACGGTTTCTTACAAATGAAATATTTAATTCGTGTGTGCAGGTCCCTTTTAATATAATCAAGCTTTCTATTCAGGAAAGCAGATCTGATGAAACATCCCATTTCAGCGAGGGCAATTTAGGCTAGACATCAGGAAAACCTAGCTAATGATTAAAATAGTGAGGCACTGCTAGAGGCTGCCAGGAGAGCTTAAGGAAACTCCATCATGGGAAGTCTTTAAGAATAAGTTTGGCAGTGATTATCAGGAATGATTTAGCTATAATTGATCTTGACTTGGAGCAAGAGAACGGACTGGATGATTTCTTCTTTCTTGTTTTGCATGATTTCCAAGAAATTCTAAAAAAAAAAGTTGAATTTAGATGGTTCAGTATTACCAAATGTTCCTTTCCCTCTTTCTAAGGGAATTTTTTACTGAATTTCAACTGAACGTGCAAATAGTTGAGCACACTTCGTAATTTGTGTCACATGGCAAGACCTAAACCTCTTGAGGATGTAGCTCCACCTCCCTAAATGTTTAAATATTTTCCCTTCTCCTCTTGTTGCTAAATAGGTTTGTTGTATTGCAAACAGCTACCCCCACGGATGCCAAAACCCAGGGAATTGCACTGAAAGGAGCAGAGCTGCAGCCACCTCACAGGGCAAGGCTCAGCCAAGCCTTTTATTTCCACAAATAAGGATTAGAACAGAAAACGTTTTAAGCAAATATCATTCAGCTGAACTTAAAGGAAGAGCTGAGCATTCAGAAAATGACTCATTGTGCAGGCGAGGAGCATGCACTACCTTGAGATGTTGTCTTCGGGGCTTTTGTATTAAATAGATGAGTGAACTGACTAACAGCAAAACTGGTGCAGAATGCTGATGGTGTCTTTGACCTTTAAAACCTTGGTGAAATTTATAATTTGCTCATTTTCTAATTTCAAAAAGCAATAATATTAGTCATTCTTTACATTTGCTTCTCCAAACTCAATGAACTTATATATATATGCAACTTTATGTCTTCCAAACCAGTATTTTAGCCTTGTGCATTAAAATGCATTAAGATGCATCCAGAAGATGTTGTAAAATGTACAGATTGCTTCCCGTTTCTCCTACCACAGTGATGGACAGGAGACAGCAATCTGAAAATAACTGCCTTTCACACCTAAAATTCATATGCACGGGCTCTTTGACTCTTCAGAATAACCAAATAACCCCAAATCAGAACAAATACCGTGTGCCTTCTCTGACACGTATTTATCATTCCTTTCAGACATTTTATTTCAGCTTTTTCGAGTTTAAATTTTACTGTTCAGAGCAAAGTAGGTTTACACTGATACCGGGGACGAGTGTCTATTGACACCATCACAAGTTTTGCCCGTGGCCCGACGCTGCCCAAATGCCGTCTGTCGCAGAGACAGGACACGGAGGTGTCCAAGGCAGCGGGCAGCTCCTCTGGAGAGCTGCCCATCTGGCAGGGAATGGCTCATTAGCCACGTCTCTTCTGTGACGGTAAAGCTGGTGGCGATGGATGGATTCCAGGTTTGAGGAGCAGGAGCTGAACCTGCTGAAAAGCCAAAGCTGGGGTCGGTGGACATGTGGAAGTGGGAAACTCTGGGCATGATTTGTTTGAAGGAGGCCACGTGGCCGTGGAAAAGGGTTGTGCTCTTGGTGAGCATTTGGCTGGCCAGGAGGTGGCCTTTTGGTGGCACAGGGTGGTCCTGCTCAGTGAAGGCTTTGCAAGCCTGAGACAACGACCAGTGAAACCTGCAATACTAATAACAGATACACAGCAGTTAATATTTCCTGATAGGGATGGGCCAAAGCTTGAGTTACTTTCCAAATCCCCGTGACTTTGCAGGTTGGAATTAAAATAGAATATTTATGCAAACCACACAACTGATTTTGGCTTTAGGATGTGAAAAACTTGCCTGATGAGCTTTTGCCAAATAAAACCACCCTGGGTTTTATTTTGCCGCAGCTTTTCCAGGCGAGGATACTTTTCAGAAAATGAAATCCACTGACCTAGGCCAGGCCAAAAAGGAGGGAAGAGTGCGTGAAGGTTATAACCATGGAACTTCAAAAACATTGAAATCCACCCCATATAAATTCGCTGAATCCAGCGCAGATTGCTCTTTGACACTCGAGAACTCGCAGCCAAGATCACACAAGAGCAGCAAAGCTCATTTCCCACCTCAGAGCTATCTCACCGTCCTGAAAGTCTGCAAAACACCTGAGTGGTTCGTAACAGTTTATGTGCAAAAACCATTTCCTCACTTTTTTTCAGTGAATGGCTGTGCCCAGCAAGTAATTGCCATCTCTAGTTTGCCACAGGGAGGGGGAGGACCTGTACCAAACCTGTTTGGTGCTTACAGGATCAGAATTTCAAAGATGCTTGATCTCCATGAAGTCCTGTGGTTATCCAGCTACGTTGGACCCTGATTTTCTCCATTCACAACATAGGTTAAGCACGGAGAATCTGTGTAGAGAAGAACCTGAGCTGATGGTGAGGATGCAGCTCTCTCCACTTCCAATTCAGATCTTTTATACAGCATTTCTGGGCAAATCAACCAGAGCTACACTCAAGAGCTCCATCCACCCAGCTTCAGAGCCTCCGAGGTCGCAGCCTTTGAGAAAGCTGAAGGATCAGCACCCCTCGTTATTTCTCATTAATAGTGCACTAATGACTCGCCCTTCACCGCCTGCTCCGTGGACGTCTGCATCCTTGCACGGGCGGAGGAGGTGCATGAAGAGCTGAGGTTTGAAGGCATCGGGCACGTTGCCCAGCCCCTCCTCGCTACAGACAGCTTTTAAAGACACCAGAAAGATAGGGCTGTTTCTTCTGATGGTCTGTTTGCCTTCGAACTGGAAATACAAGTAGGAGAGGTCTGTGGTTGGGTCACTAAGGTAGCATTCCGCTCCTGGCTGTGGGAAAGCATGCAGGGATTCTCTGTAAAACGCTGCAACCAGGCATTAACTGTTTTTCAGAATTTAACTTCAGCTTCTCCTTATTCGTCCAGCCACAAAAAACTTAACATGTTAAAAAAAACTTTATCTCCCATTATTTTTTTGTAGGCTTCACCCTGAAATTTACGTCTCCCTTTCCCGATTTCTCAAGGTAAAATGCTCCCAGGGAAAAGAGCAAGGAGCAACCTAGAAGCTGAGGACGTGTCAGTGCCTTGCCTCTCGTGAGATGGATGTGCTAGGGCTTTGGCATTGCAGAATAGCTAAAGGCTCTCAGATATGGTGAAAGAAATGATGAAACCAGATGTAAGATTGATTGAAACCACTTCTACTGATTCATACTTTTAATGTATTTCTCGGTCCTGGTATTTCATTGCTGTATATTTCCCCCCTGGAATTCATTATGCTGTGTGTGTGTGACATCTCCGCTAGCAGCTGTGGAAATGATTGTGTGATCACTAAAAACCGCAGCTTTAGGTGAGAAATGGGCAATAGGAACAAGGAAAGTATTAATGTGCAGTTTTCTGTCCTCATATACATCTTATTAGTGCAGAGGGAAGGAATGAAACCCTACAGAATCACGGAATAATTTCGGTGGAGAGGAACCTCCGGGGGTCTGGAGTCCATCCTCCTGCTCCACTGAGGTCACCTTGCTGGGGGTCTTGCCCAAAGTCAGTCCCTACTGCAGTGTCTGTGAGCCACTGCCACCCCCTGAAGACACCCATGGCTCCTCTTTGCACCTGCACAATGGAAACTTGCAATCATCCACCTGCCTGAAAGTCTTTGCTATCCCCTCCGGCTGTAAATGTGTCTTATGAACAACTACATTTTCTGTGTGCCAGAGCGATCTGCCAACCTCTGCCATGGCTAGCAAACGGGCATCTTTCTCTCCGTAAGCCCCA
This sequence comes from Bartramia longicauda, assembly GCA_028566575.1. Lineage (NCBI taxonomy): Eukaryota > Metazoa > Chordata > Aves > Charadriiformes > Scolopacidae > Bartramia > Bartramia longicauda. Next base: position 41,788,578 of record JAOXNH010000049.1, read on the forward strand.
CGTTAAGGCTGGGCCAGACGACAGCTTGTCTTTCCTGCTCCACACGGAGACGTGGCCGCCGCTCCCCGTGCCGGGTGCTCGCAGGGGACCCAAGGGAGCCTCGCAGAAGCACGGAGCTTTTAATTCCTCACCTCCTCGGGACTGCGCTCCAGAGCTCGCAGCATCCCGCTGACATTCACTCTTCTATGGCTTAGCTTGGCCGAGAGCTTCACGAGCCTGAGCGAGGTTTGGGTTTGTGATCATATCCAAAATTGGAGATGTTTTGCCAGGGTTTTGCTATGAAAATTGCTCACAGCTCCATTGACTGGCGGTGCTGCCTCTGCAGCATCAATTCTATCCCTGGCTGACACCTTTGATTTTGGAAGTTGTCTCCATTTTCCAGAGAAAACTATGTACATTAGCTATTTTTGGATAGCGTATATTTAATCTCCTGCAAGAAATGGAGCAATTCACTTGTTCCTTATTTCCAGAGCCATTACATTTCTCTTGGTGACAGCTCCAAGGAACAGAAATCCTTAACTTGTTTAATGTCTTCATTTGGGTGATTGAAAGACACCTAACCAAAGATCCATGAGGAAAATCGCATGCAGCACCTGCTCGGAAAAGCAGCTTCTCTTTCATCTTGGGTAAAAGGGAATGTTAAAAAGGAACCAGGTTTTGGACGGTTCTTGTATCTGCTTCGAAGCCAAATTGAAATGCTACTGACTGTTCATCATTTTCTCTGGTCATTCCTTTAGTTTAGGCGTAGTTGAGGGTAAACTGTGGTCTTTGCACCATGTAAAGTGTATTTAGACTCTTTGCTCAAGTGAAAAATGAGTTGTTATCTGCGCCAGGACTGAAGTGTGCAGGGAGAAATCTGGGACAGTCACGGGGGCTGCCAACGGAAATAACTGATGGAAGATCTGACTGTGTTTAATTGAAAACACATAAAGCAGAGGCATATATTGTGAGTTCCTTGTGATGGAAAAGTGACCAGCAGTAAGCAGCGAGCTCAGATGGGCTGCAGAGCACAGCCCGAGGGATTCTCTTGCCCCATACACGTGTCCTGGGGAAGCTGGGCTGCTTAAATTATTGACGTGATCGATACTGTGAATAGTTGGAGGGGTGTCTCTCAGACCAGAAAATGCAAACCTTGCTGGAGCGCTCCCAGTTCAGCAACGTGCAGCTCAAAAGCAACTGCCCTGAAGTCCTGGCATGTTTGCAAATTTGCTTAAAAAATAATTATTTTATAAGGAAAGGTAGAACAGTGGCAGTGGGTGAAGCGTGGGCTGAGCTTTGCCGGTTGCTGCAGCGTGTGCAGGGGCTGCTGGTGGTCACAGGGAACAGCCCTTTCCTGCGGCGCGGGAGGAAGGAGATCCTCATCCTCACCAGGGCTGTGCTTGTGGGCTGAGAGCAGGGAACTCCAGATGAGATTAACACTGCTTAGGTGAAAGCAGCAGCAGGCGAGATGGGGATTTGGGTCCAAGGTAAATAACGAGTTGAAACAAGGTAAAGAACACAGGGTCATGCCACTGGAGCGGTGTGAAACACCGGCTCTGTTACAGGCTGGGTACTGATGAAGTAGGGCTAATGAGGAGACGGGTGGCTGAGGCACAGGCCAATGCTGTTTGGCCTGGTTCAAATTAAGCCGTTTGTTCATATACAGTACAGTTTCACACACTGCAGTGCTTAGTCAGCAGTTTGGGGTTGGTTAGTTGAGGTTTTTTTGGTTAATACCAGCTGTTTCCAAAGCTGGTTGAAAAGCACAAGATGTTTGCAGAAGCTCCAGCGTTGGTTGTTGCAGATGCAGACTCACCCGTGACTCGGTGCCTTCGGTCCTGCAAAGCAAGGCTGGAGGTTGACACCCCTCAAGGTGTCTCTAAGCTGGTGGTCCCATGAGGATGCAGAGAGTCAACAGGGCAGGGGTGGCCCACGGTGACCCATTGCTTCCAGGACACCTTTGGCAGGTCTTTCTCTGGTCCAGCTCCCTTGCTAAACACAAAAAGAACAGCCTTGTCTGTGACTTGTGCTACCTGACGGCCAGTTAAAGGACCTTTTCAGACCCGTTTCTGTCTTCCACCTTCCAAGGCACGTGTCCCGGATCACATTGACAGCCTGCAAGCTTCCCAGGGGCTTGTTTGCTTTGGCTTTGCTCCCTTTTCTACTGTACTTCCCACCAGAGCAAGGTGTCCTCAACCATGGGTACACGGAAAGGTCGTTGAACAAAGTGACACTTATTGTTTGAGAGTTTTGATTGCAAATATTTCTTGTTGCTGGCATCATTAGCTGTAGGATGGAAAAACAAATCAAGGAATGTTTTATTGTCCCTTATAAAGTGACACTGTCTATTCAATACTGCACTCTGATGAGGAGTCACAGGAGAGGACACCACCATCACTTGGGGAGTGAAATGAGGACTTGTCAAATAACCTCTGAATTTCCAAATCTAGAAGAATAGTGGAAAGCATTGACAAAATCGATTTCTTTTTCTGGTATCTTTCTTTCCAAACTAAAGGGCTGCTGGGAAGGTCAGCACCATCCTGTGTCCTCAAAAACTGGATGTGTTTGGGACAAACCTGAAACTTGGGGATGTGTGGGAGCAACCTCACTGAGTGCATTTTTTAGCCTGGGTGGTGAACCCACTGGATGGACCTGGAGGAAAACAAATAGAATAACCAGGGGTTTAAATTCTCCCAGAGAAAAGGGCATAGGTTTCTCTTTTTGACTCCTTTTCTTTCTCTCTCCACGTCTCACACACACAAGGGCGTGCTTTTCCAGATTTCTAATTTACTCTAAATCCACCTGGTTGAACAGAAGCAGCAAAAATAAAGACAACTGCCATTTCTCTGCCTGGTATTCACCAGCCCTTTGGTGTGACAGCACCCGATGCCCGTGCTGTACCGCTCACACATCTGCTGTTAGAAACAGCTGCCCGTGGGAAATCAGGAGCTGCGTGTTCTCCAGGGTTAGCCACAACACAGGAGCTGGACGATGAAACCCTTCAGGCCAGAGGAGCAATTCATTACCTCGGAGTCACAGGAAACACGTGTCAGGTTTTTAAAAGCCAGCACAAATATCCACGCTGAGCCGTTCACCTGCTGTTGCCCTTTTGGTTCCATCGCTCCCTGCTCCACCACTTCCCGGCCCCACAGCAGTTTGTCCCTCTCCTGGTTCACCCTTCCCTCCACGCAGCTTTCCCTGAGCTTTGTCCCTTCCCATGGGAGCGAGCAGGGGCAGTTGGCTCCCTAAGGCAGCGCCTTCCTCTCCCGATGACCACTTTGGATCCGATTTTCCCGCTGGCAATGGGCTGCCAAACGTAGGAGGCACCTGAAGCTTGCGCCCACCGCAATGACGTTCCCCTCATGGATCTGTGCTTCATGATGTAAGAACGTGGCTTTTGTTCTGTTCACGTTAACAGAGAAAATCACAGTATTATGGGAAATCAGTGCGATTATTCCCTTGGGGATGAAATCACAAGTGTGTTTAACAAACCACCGTAGCAGGCGGCTGCTCCCCTACAGCAGGAGGCTCGTTGCACCCCTGCGATGGGAGGTGACTGATCTGTGTTAAAAGGTGCTGCAGAGAGCAACTCCATCCGGCCTCCCTTAGCAACTTGACGTCTCATCTGGCTGATCTCTGAATTGCAGGTGATCCTGGTTACCATCAGTAAATCCAGAACACTCCACAAGCCCTATTCATTAGCATTTGTCAGTGCTCTCTGGGCTGAGAAATCGAATGCTCTGATCATAACAGTTTCAAAAACCATACTTCTGAAGTTCTTCACTTCTCGTGTTCCAAATATTTTTGATGTTAGGTCAGGAGGATTGCCAGGCCCTAAGACAGAGTGTGAGATTTAAGCTCATTTACCAACGCTTGTTTACAGTGGTTGGCTACCATTCTTTGGGATTTCTGACACTGAGAAGTAATGCAAGGCAGAAAAGTTCTTTCTTGCCAAGAAATGATGCTGAAATTTCAGAGGAGCAAGAATTTAACGGTCTGAGCTTTGTAATTTCCTCCCCCTTAAAGTGCTACAACTTGTATGAACGATTTATATCAAAACTAGACGAGCATCGTACGCTGGTTTACAAACATTTATAAAAGACCCAGAACACCTAGAATTGGGGACATGACCTTCCCCTGTGGTGGAAAAGGAGAGTAAATTCCGGCTGATTTAATTATGTGACTTTTACTGTTGCTTCCCTACAGCTGTACCGAGTGGTGGTAGTGAGGGTGGAACAGAACCCACCTCAAAGCATAAATTATTAGATAACACACACTTGTAATTGTTGCTTTGTTGAAAAGCTGTGGAAGGGATTACATGATCAGCCTGATCTTTAAATGAAGAAGTTTGGTCTAGTAATAAATGTTAAGTAAGTAGGAGAAAAAGCTGTCTCTTAAATAGGGTTAATTTACACAGAAAGCACAAAGTCTGACTTCCGTTTGGCTCTTGTCTCAGAGACAATTATTTCTAGAAATGCAAATTAACGTGCTGGGCCAGACCTCGCCACAGAGCAGAAGTGAAATCCCTTCATGTAAAAACACTAAAAGGCAGGCTTTTAGCAAGAATTGCCTGGACTATTCTGGTCTGGCCTCTCGACAGGACTTTAGGGTGACGATAATGTGGCTGTTCATTCCCATTCGCTGCCCGTGCACAAAAGGTGTTTGTCCGAGGAAACACAACAGAGCGGTCGCTGCGGCTGCCGCTGTTCTGTCCTCAGGGAACTGCTGGAATTTACACAGAAAGGTCAAATAAATAATGTAAACGTCTTCCAGTCCCTAATTTTACTTGATTAAAAAGGATCAGATACTAATTAGTGATATTAATTGGGCATATCAAATGGTTTCCAGTGGAAACCATAAAAACCCAAGTTAAGTGCTTTATTACCAGAGTGCAAAAGTGTTTATTTTTCTTATAAAATAAAGCAGCTCCTTAGAATTTGCATCTGCACTCGTTGGGAGTAAGCACTGTTTGCCAATCCCCAGTGACGTTTCTGGCTTCTCCCTGGCGTTTAGGTCTGGCTTCTTCAAGAGTCTGAACTGGCCCTTTTGGGGCAAAGCTGTGAATATGAGGAGTTCCCGCAGCCCTTTCCCAGCGCGGCCCAGCCTTGCTCTCTCCAGCCAGGTTAGCAATGGCAATGGCAGCCTCCAGCCAATTGTCCCAAAGTCCTCACCTGGCAATGGGTATTTTGTAACCTCCGTCTTTCTCTGACGTTACCCCGGTGTTCACGGGAAGAATAATTCATCTGCAATTTCCCCATCTCTCATCAGATCCTCCTCCAGCTTGGAATGCTTTCCCATACCTCTTTTATTAGCAAATACATTCTTAATATCTTTGCTGAAAACCTTATTAACAAGTTACTACTTCGTCTTTTTTGATATTGTACAATTATTGCTTTAGAGGAAAAGTTGTTTTTTTTTTTATCCAGACTATGTTCAGTGTTCTTAAACATATGTTTTATTCTCAAGAAAATGCTTAACTCTGCTCCTGTGTAGCATGGCATGAGCCGTGCGATTAAAGTGCTTCCATGACAAAGCCTTCCTTAAAGTGCTTTCCTGAGGTGATGCTTGTGTAACTGTTAATCTTTAGTCATTACAAATGTCTGTTTTCGACAGTGAAAGCAAAGCACGAGACAGCAGCCTGTGTGTTGTGTGCTTAAACATCAGCGGCCACTCTGGTGCTGAGGTGTGCTCTGTAGTGCCTGGAGAAAACTCCTCAGTTATTCCTTTAGGAGACAGAGGTTTGATTAAGCTGCTTGTTATCATTTTTTGCACTTATACAATGTGAGGAACTATGATAGTAAGTTCGTTTGGAATGAGATGCAGCTACACAGCTTGGTTTTCCTCAAAAAGTGCCATAAAAATTGCTGAGGAAGGGAAATGTGGACTCGGCGCGAGGGAAAGTCGTGCTCTGTGGGTGTCCATGATCCCTGCGCTGTCACTTCGCCCCCAGCATTTGGGATCGGGCAGGTTATGGGTCGTGTTCATCCCGTGTGAGCCGGGCGCTGCCCGAGGCGCGTGTTTGTGCCGCTTCCCGATCTCCTGGAAGGCAGGAGAGCAGCAATTCCAACTGTCCCACAGGCTTCTTCTGCTAGGTCAGAGACAGCGTTGAGTTACGGGGTGAAGGAGAACACACAGAGATCCAGAGGAGGAACATAACTTCCCTCTGAGAACCCTGTCCATGAACACCAAGTGCAAAGAGTTTTCATAACGCCCTTGCGTGAGCTCGGGGATGGCCAAGTGGTCATCCCAGTTCCCCATGGAACGCAAGGAGCTGCAGGAAGGCTAGCTCTGCGGAATTAATGCTGCCTATGGATAGACCACCCAGGCAAACATGCAGAAAACATTTGGGCCAGGTCTACATTACAGGCTTTTTCCAGCAGAGCCGTGTTGGGCATAGGCTGGTGGCCCGTGCTCTCTCACCAGCAGAGCAGAAGCAGGCTTTTTTGGAAATATGTAAGAAGAAATTGACTTTTGTTTTCATTGGACCCTGTAAGTGTCTTTGAGATTCATTGCCATGATATTGTTTATACAAGCAGAGGTACCCATATATGAAGTATGGAAATATTGCCACATTGTAAACACGAGAGCTGGGTTGAGCCCGAGATCCTCTTGAGTATCTATGGGATGTTGCCATTCTCCTGACATATGGTAATGTTTTCTCCCAATAATCTCCTGCAGAAGTGGTTCTGGGCCAGCTACTCATACATTCAAATTCCATAAAATATATAGCAGAGTTTATAAAGTTATTAGAACAAAAATGTTTTAGGAGATCTCATTTCATTGTACAATATGCGGCTTCAGCAAAAGAAATCTGTAAACAGATATTTTAGCTGAATACAAAACTCTTTCTAATATTTACTCTGACAATCCTAATGGTGGATTTCAGCCAAAATGTTTGTGCAGCTTCATGCCTTAAGGTTTCTACTTCAGATTTACAGCTGAATGTTTTCCTGTGTGATGGATGATTATTTAAAACTGCTGCTCTCTCCAGTCCTCAAAATGCCAAAAGACAGTTTTCTGTTGCAAGCTGTAATTCAGCTGCAGAGCCCGACTCTGCATGCACTTCGTGGCGGTGTCTGTGCGTGGGGGTCAGGGCTGGGAGGCTGCCCTGCACACAAGCAAAGGGACAGAATCGGGCCCTTCAGGGCTCAGTTAAAGAGTAGGAAGGGATATTAATGTACATCTACTAAATAATTATGTTTGCTAAAACAGTCAAACCGAGGCATGACCAGAATCTTTACGGCAATTAAAAATCTTCTGCATTAAAGTTGCTCTCTACAGTTGTCGCCTGCACAGGGAGCACTGGGGTCAAATGAAAAAACGCTTCACAGGGCTCCGAGCGCGTGTGAGTGTCTCCCAAATCCAAAGGATGCTTCAGGAGAGAGATATGGAACAAGTCACTAATTACTGGCTTGTCAATGCAGAGCTAATCAACACAATTAGCTGAACTTTGTGGAATGATTAGTCTCAGGTTTGAGCAGAGCCCTGTCACATGCAGCCTTTGCAACCCTTTGCCATCAGCAAAGCCCATAACACTGTCCCGTGGGGTCAGCAGTGACAGCTCCTGTCCATCCTTCAATACCAGTGGTAAATTACTCCATATCCCATCTGCACAAGCCAGGCTGATAGAAAATGATGTGAGAAGTGTGAAAAGAAATAGGTTTTTTAATTTAAATCGAGTACCCTTTTAAAGGCCCGAGGAAGTGCTATTGCGCAATGGGGAGCAGTTGGTGTGATAATGGAGCAGAGGCAGTTATGGAAATTACTATGGTCATTAAACATTTATGCTGAATATAACCCTTTACTCTCCCCATCTATAGAAAATGTGAAACACAGGTGAAAGTGGCAGTTCAAATCACTTTCGTGGCTGTGAGTTTATATTAAGGTTAGAATTTCACAACGTTTCTCTTCCATTTTGTTGTTTGTATTTAACCTAAGTCTAAACAGAGAAGGCAATCAAATAATGAGATTAACACAAGTTCTGGTGCACTTATACTGAACAACTGACTGCCAGTATATGTCATTGTAATTATTACGTGGCTACGGGCTTAGGCATCCATGAAAAATACTCTGATTGCTTTCATGGAGTTTCTTCTCAAGACATTTCTGAACATTGTTTCTGGAACTCATTCTTCTCACTTTTCCCTCAGTTCTTCAGCAAGGCTCTGTTGCTTAGGGAGCCTTTAGCTACCCAGGTCTAGATGCTCATGAAGGTTACACGCGTGATAGGAGATACATTGCCTAAGAAACAGTGGCCCATGAAGGATGACTCTCAGTGAAGATGAGCATCCCTCCAGTCTGTGCATCACCTGGAGCAATCAGGAGCAAATAGGAAAATATTTATGTCACATATACTCAGCTCTGCAACTAAAGTTTCAGGAGCTGCAATTTTGCTGCAAACATCAAACTGCTTCGTACTGAGGTTTTGTCTCCATCTCATTGTAGAGCATCTGTAATTTTGAGCATTAGGACTTGACAGGACAAATCAGTGAGTGGAGGTGTGTGGGCACAGGTGGCCCTTGGGTTCGGTCGTGCTGAGGTTTGTGGCCCAGGGCTGGGGACATGGGAGAGATCTCAGGAAAAATGATGGCAGGTGTTTCTTCCTTGACAGCACTGACTGCGATTTCACATTAAGTAAATATCTGCGTGCGTTTTATTCCAACTTCTGTAACCAAACCTGAACTAAGTCAATGCCCAAGAACATGTATTTTGGTTTGGTTCCTAATTTTTAACTTTTAGATAAAACTGAAGAGATTAGGTTCTTATCATCATTCTTCATTACCAGTTGGCATCTAGCTTTCATGAATGAAAGCAGACTGGCCTCTCTCCCATAGCTAATTTATCTAGGCCAAGTTATCTTGGCCATCTGATTATTATTATGTGGCCTTATTGACATACTGGTCAGAGATTCCCTGAACAGAATTGGAAGAGACAGTTTTAATACCCTCTTCAATGAAATTTTCCAGGATTAGGTGTGTGAGTTTAGGTACAGGCTAAGCTCTGTATATGGTTTTACACCAAACTCTGAGAGCCGTCCTGCTGCAGCGAAGCCCTTTCTGGGCAGAGGAGCTCTGCTGAGGAGGACATAACCCTGGAGCAGAGGTGGGCTCTTGGGAGGGGACCTACAGCTGATGGGGGGTTGTGTCAGATGATGTGCCTTGGTGATGTACAGCACACGTAGAATCAGAATGTTTGAGGCTGGAAGGGACCTTTCAGATCGTTGAGTCCAACCATCAACCCAACACTGACAAAACCCATCATTAAACCCTATCTCTAAGCACTACCTCTACCCATCTTTTAAATCCCTCCAGGGATGGTGACTCCACCGCTGCCCTGGGCAGCCCATTCCAAGGCTTGACAACCCTTTCTGT
>JAOXNH010000049.1:41798027-41813398 GCA_028566575.1 Bartramia longicauda
AGCGAGAAGGTCTCCCCTCAGCCTCCTTTTCTCCAGGCTGAACACTCCCAGCTCCCTCAGCCTCTCCTCACAAGACTTGTGCTCCAGACCCCTCACCAACCCTGTTGCCCTTCTCTGGAGCCACTAGCCAGGCTTTGCACGTAACTGCTGTGGCCACCTCCCGAGCTGGTGTGGTGGAACCCATCGGGCATCGTGACCAGGACTCAGCATGCGGATATCGCCTGCAGAAAATGCCTACATCTGAGTTATGGGAAGAATGGCCTGTCCAGGCGCTATCCCAGGAACTCCACGCTGTCCCCTCCACTTTTTGGAGTGTCATTGTTGGCCCTTGGAGCAGTGAAGTTTCAAGTGTAGATTCTCTGGCGTTTCTGCAAGGTTTGACATGGGCAGAGCAAGTTCCTCAACCACCACCCCACGGCTTCTCCCTGCTTGTCTGCCCATGTCCTGTCTGTCCCCGGGGTCAGGGCGGAGGGCAGCCAGCAGGCTCCAGGAGATGGGCTGCTGCTGCTCCCCTGGATGCGATACGAAACACATCTCAGAGTTTCCAGAGATATGAGCTAGAAAAGTCTTAACTTATGGTATTCTGGTTTTCATAACTTTGAGGTTTTCTGATGGTTTGGGACTGTTGTCATCTCGATTTATTTTCTGGGCTTGAAAGGTTTGAACTTGTATATCCATCTTTAGGTTTGCGTCTGTCTGCTCAGCACTTCACTGAGCTGCTTCGCTGTTTTATCTTCATAGAAGATAAAAGATTCCTGTGCTGGAGTAAATGTAAAGATGGCAAAACCCTCTTGAGGTCTGGTTTATTCAGAAAGAAAAATGCAGTCGGAGATTTTCAGAAATGCAGCTGTGGGAAATAAGGGAACAGTCTGTCTTTTGGAAATCTCTTGCACAAACGATCTAAACGATGTGATCAATAACCTATTCCCACGATGTCCTTCTCCCACGGGAATCTGCAATAGCACTGCCAGTGCTCTGCTATGTGGGAGACCAGACACTCAAACAGAAATGGTTTTTAAGAGAAGCTTGAAGAAATCCATCCACTCCAATACAGCGATTTCATCTGAAAGACAAGACAGACATTGCTTGGACAGCAGCCCAGGGAGGTGTGGGTAGGACCCTGCATCTCGGTGGTGGTTCTCATCTCCCCTGTCCCCAGCGCTGGTGGAGGGGCTGTAGCAGGAGGTCTCCTTCTCCCGGCCTGGCCTCAGCATCCTCTCTGCTCCCGGTGCCGCTTGCGCCGTGCCTGTGTCTGACTCCCTGCCCAGGAGGACAGACTTACAGCGGAGAGGGAAAAACTGGGCAATGAAGAGGGTTATTTTTCCTTTTTTCCATGCTAAACGTGGTGACTCTGAGAGAGTCCCCAAGCCCTTCTGCTCCTGAGCACCAGAGGACAGGAGCGTCTCTGGGGAAAATGCTTCGAGCTGCTACCGGAGCATCCACTCCCTGCTGCGGGTGGGAGCGAGGAGATCCCGCGGGAGGCTGACCGGGTGGGCTGGTCCAGCACGGATCTGCTGCTGCTCCCTCGCTGCCATCACCTGCAGGGCCATTTTTTAAAAAATACATAGCTTAGTACCTGCTTTGAATTTTCTGCAACTGTAAGATTTATTTTTAATCCCACATTCTCTGACCAATGAAGATTGTAGAAATAATTCATTTCCCCCTTCTTCCCTCCCCCCACCTCCAGCTGTTTGATTTTGCTCCAGGACGGAGTAATTCTGACAACTCAGTCTGAGCAAGGGAAAATGCAAGATCTTCCCTCTTGTCTTTACAAAAGCATTTTGGGGTCAGTTCTTCAGCTTTGCAAAAATGCAGCTCAGGAACACTAAGGGGTTTCTTCTGCCAGAAGAGCTGTGTGGCAGTAAGTTCATGCAGCCGGGGAAGCATCCAGCCCAGATAAATCACCACCGCCGCTCTGACAGCAAATATCCATCTTCAGCCCAGACCACTTAATGGCCATGAGCTAATCTTCATCATAAATACCATTTCCAATTTTGCTTCAAACAGGTGGAATGTCAAACGGTGAGTGTTGGCCAGCTGAAATTATTTTGATCTCGCTCAGAAGCGTGTTTTGAGCTCTAGGTCTGAGGGCAAAGACAAAGATTAAGTGTCATCCCGCAGAAAAATGATGTATTTGTTTTGGGGAAAGAAAGGAACTGAACTCTTTGTTTCAAAGACCCTTGGTTGAAATTATTCCAAGTCCAGGACTTTAAGCCTGCTCCATACCCACCTGAAATACACAGGTTTTCAGAGCATTTGGAGTGGATACGTGAATTTTAGACAGCAGATAAAAGTTATCCTCCAAACAGAGAGGGTCCTCCAGGGCAGAAGAAGAGCTGGTGCCCAGCTCCTCATCCTCAGCCCATCGGTGTAGGCATGAGCTCTGTAAGCACAAGACTTGTGGATACTGTCTGGCATTCCTGGGGGTGGCCAGTCCCCACAGACACCCGTCTCCTCTGACTGCACCACCAGAGGATGCTCCCTGCGGAGAGATGCTGATCCCACATGGCTGGCCCTCCAGCTGGTCCCTTGACCTCCAGCAGGTCCCTTGGTCTCCATCTGGTCCCTTGGTCTCCATCTGGTCCCTTGCCCTCCAGTCCATCCCTTGCCCTCCAGATGGTCCCTTGCCCTCCTGCCTCAGTTTCCCCACTGTGCCCTGACATGAGGAGGATGGGAGGGTTGGATGTGGGTCTGATTCAGGAGCTGGCAGAAGGAGCAGAGGATTCAGGTTGTTCAGTAAGTGAAGTACCCGGGGTGCTGGCACTCTGAGCTCTGCAGACAGGCGGCTCTGCCACCCAGCTGCGGGAGCGGGGCCGCGGGTACACGGGCTGCTGGTACTCTTTGGAGAAAACTTATCAGCACACGGCTCTCCAATTACCGTGCCTGCCTGGCTGAATCATCCAGCAGATCATGCAGTTGTTTAGGTGCTGCACTCCTCCAACTTATCCTTTTCTTTTACGCCATTATATTTTTTATATCCTTTCCCCTAGTTCCCTATGATCTCATCCAAAATTAACTGACATTGTGTTTCCTAGCCTTTTAACAACTATTAGAGTGGCTTTACCAAATGATTGCTAAAAAAAACTTCCAAGCTTCCCAAACATAATCACGTATGAGAAGAATAAAGGAAATAACATGCTGTGCCAGAGTGACTTCACAGGCTTATTTCTTTCTACCAATTAATGGCTTTGAATGAAGCTGTAATTGAGCAGTGACTAACACTGAAGGCAGAGATTGTCTTCTTCTCTTATTTAGATCTTGTTGCATCACTTTTATAACAATGCTGAATAACAAAAAATCATAATAATAATACTGTATTGTGGTTACTCCAGGGATTTCAGTTAGTTATTAAAATTACTGTAGCAATCCGTAAGGGCTCTTAGGAAGCCAGCACAGTTTAGGTGACACAGGATTCCTTCCAGCGAGCCGTAGTGTGCTCGGTGCCTCATTGCCCTCCTCCACAAACTGTCGTTAAATACAAAGCCCAGGCCAAAAGGGTGGCAGTGCCCTGGTGCCCAGTTCCAACAGATCCCTGTGTTCTTTGTCCCATTTTACGGATGTGGGGATCAAAATACAGATTCAGTGACTGGTGGGAAGCCACAGCCCCCAGCATCCCTCCTGCTGCACCAGTGACTGCTCTAACCCTGTCCCCTTTATCTCTAACCCTGTTCCCCTTTCCGCCCCCCAAGTCCCCTCCCTTCCATGCAACTCGGTGATGAGCCGGCGCAGGCAATATCTCCAGCTGGATGCTAACCCTGGGCAGGAGAGGTGACCATCAGCCAAATTACCTCCCTGGTCCAGGCTCCTCTGGGGTACCATGGGTGCCGGTGCCGGTCCAAGCGAGCCAGCAGTGCCGTGCACTGTGCTGAGGCTCACGGGGAGCGCTGAGTCCCCAGGCAGGAGCCACCGAGGCACCCATCCCTGTGTGCATCCCTCGTCGCACAGACGGGTCGTTTGGCAGAGGGGAGTGGGCGCTGCTTCTCAGAATAAGACCTTTGGAGACCTCCTGTAGCAAGGCGAGGGAGTTCTCGGTTTCTGCAGATGTATGTGTTGTTTATAAATACATGATGTACTTAGAAAAGTGCTGCTCAATTTACCAATAATGCTGTATTTATTTTTCCCAATTGTATCTAGTCACTAAGTCATAATTCTGCCGCCGATTGGCTGGCTGCAATGGTTTCTCAGGAAACTGGCAATTAAGGAGCAGGAAAAACGTCTGTGAGTCACAGATACTTATAAACAAGCAGAGGAGATTGATTGGGCTGCAGCAGTAACCACCCGCACACCGCGGGCCCCGACCACGGCGCGGTGCTCGGTGCGGGCAGCGTGGTGGCCACGGTGGCCAGCTGTGTGGCAGGGCCCAAGACACCAGCTTGAAGGAATGGCTGCCCCCACCAGTGCCATTTTAAGGTTGATCGCCTGCATTTTGTTCAATTCCCATCCCCAACGAGGTGATGGGCATCAACAGCATCGCTCTCAGCTTCCCCCTGGCAGCCGCTGCGAGCCCCGGCTGTGCTCTGCCTCTCCAGCTGCAGGCAGGGACCAGATGGCGCCCGCTGCTCCACAAATTTGAGGAAGATTGAAAAGAAAAAAAAAAGGACATTTAGGGTCCCTTGGCTGTTGGGCTGTGTTTCTGCTAAGGGAGAGCCTTCCCTCTTCCCCAAACTCTTCCCTTTCCCTTGCTCAGTCGGGCAGGGAGCAGCGAGGATGGGCTGTCGATGCTCCCCCCGTTGCACTGGCGGAGCTGGAGCAGGAAGGTTTTGGAAGAGAGGTGTCCCGAGGGACCCTCATCTCCCTGCTCTCCCCCAAGCCCCTAGGTCCCCACACAGCTTAGCAGTCATTTACACCTCCCCTTTATTTTTAGGGGGTGATTTGAGAAGGCTCTGTGCTTCCAGCTCCACAGGGATGCTGGGCTGCGACGGTGGGCATCGGCGACAGCTCTCGTGCTGTTTAATGCCCATCTACTGGAAAAGCCATTCTGTCCTGAAATGACTCATCTGAGCTGGTGGTAGAACCTGCAATAGGTTCCCATGCTGGCAATGCCCTGTGCTGCGCTGCTCTGCACGGCGTTACAGGCACAGCCTTGCTCCCTTTTCTTCTCTTTTATCCCCTGCTTCAACACAAATTTCAGAAAATTTCTTCTTTTTCTTCCAAACCCGCCTCTCAGCTCTGCATACGGCTTAATTCCTCTTAGCTGCCCCATTATCTCTTTCGTGCCTTCTGACATACATTACCCTGAAATTTAAAAATCTTATTTCATATTAAAGCTAATCTAGAATTTTGATTTAATAAATTGAAGCATGCTCAAGGAATTCAGAGTGAAATATCAGCTTGTTAAGTTTCATATCACCAGCCCTCTGATAGGTGTAATGTAGCAATTTCTGGTGAGTGAATTATCAGAAAGTTTTATATGCTGTGTCTAATCACAATTCCTATCAGATAGAAATTACCACCTACCTCCCAAAGGATGGATTTTTTCTTATTATTCTTCTATACAACCGTGGAATTAATTATGCTATTTGGGGTGGGAGTTTATGAAAAAGACACAGAGGGTGGTTCTTAGGGAATTATCTTACTAATGTTACTTCAGCCATCTAAATAAACACAAGGGATTTGTTTAGTCATCAAATGCTTTGATTCTGCATATCAACTCTTTCCCACTTCAAAGTCTCATCTTTATTATTTAGCACCAGCTCTCATCTTTATCAGTTTTTTTAAATGCCCTCTTCTGCTCAGCACTTTGAGACGTTTTCCTAAGTGGGTTGTTTTTTCCACTGGCCCTTGTTGAGCTGCATCATTATTCTGCATCTTAACGGCACTCTAATCTTCTTCCTAATTACATGTAATGAGTATTTTGGAGTTGAGAGAAGTACATCAAGACCTAATAATAAAGAAAATGACTAAATCTAGTCTTCCAATTATATTCTATTAGCTCAGATGGTTGGCATCTAGTAGATATAAAAATAGGCATTATTAAAATCCTCCAATCTTCCCTTGGTATTTCATCCCTTACCCCACATTGTGTTTCCACAATCGTGTCAACAACAGACTTCTCTGTCCGAGCCGAAGACGAGCAGAGTTAGAGCAGGGTATGAGCGTGGAGTCCTGTCTGTGCTGGGGATGGGGCCAAAAGACCACCAGCTTCGCTGGGACCGGACTTTATCCCTCAGCTCTGAAGTTCTGGATTGATTAAATATGCCCATAATACATGGAGGTGCTAAAAGTGGTGATCCTCAGCGTGCAGGAGGAGTGAGGGCAGGTTTTTAGGACAAGCATCTCTTTTTTTTTTCATATTGCTTATTGAAAACAAACAAAATTTTGTCATTTTTTGCTCTTATTTTATTATCACGTTAGCAGATACTGTGTTACTTACAGCCTCTTTCCAGAAGCTCTGGTTATAGTGTAAATACAGGGAAGATCTTTTATCCTGACAGCTTTTTCTTCCATCTATTCCAGTCCTTCAGACCATCTTCCCTGGAGAGGCAGCTGTGGGTCAGTATGGAGTGCACACTGCAATATCTGCCTCTTGGAACTGGAGAAACTCGGGAGGTTATTAATTCCATACAAACAAATATTTTTGAACTGATTTTTGTCCCTGCCCAGGGGGTTGGAACTGGATGGTCTTTCAGGTCCCTTCCAACCCAAACCATTCTGTATTAAGCCCAAGCCCCACCATTTGCACCCCAGCTCTCCCAAGGCCAGGAGTTTGGGGTTGGGTCGATGTTCTGCTAATATTGGGATCTAAATGCAAAAATGGTTGATGAGGTTAATGTCACCTACAGGGTTACGTTGTCCTCACCTTTCCCCAGAATTTTGCTTCTCTTCTTCATTTGCAGCCCTCTACAATGTAGTTGAAATGTGGAAAAAGTACCTCCTGGCAGAAAGAGGAGAGCTACAGAAGATTTAAATATTTGATCACGTCCATAAGTCACTCTCTTTACGTCTTCAACAAAGTCTCATTGGCTCGTACCCTCACAGCCAGGAGAAATGCAGTGTAATACTGTGTTGCTTTCACTGCTTCCTACCTGAGACGGCCTCAGTAACTGCTTGGAATTGACTCATTAAGCTCAGAATTAACCCTTAAACACAAGTCAAGATGTAGTTTTATCATGTATTATGGCATTGAAAGCCATTAAGACCTGAAAAGGTCTGACCCAGACTTGTTGAGCTGTTCCCAGGAGGAGTTTGCAGATCAGCAGCCGAGTCCACACTAATTCCTAGGTCTTTGCTTTCTCATTCCCATGAAGAGCCCTGTACTTTGCTTCCATCACCCAGGAGTCCCATCTCACAGCAGTGAGAGTCATCCCAGCAACCTGCAGGCAGTCTGGAAGTCATTTCCCACAGAAAGTGTGGAGAGAACATGTCCGATTAGAGGTGCTCCCTGGTGAAGTGCCATTTTGAAGCAGGAGCGTGATCAGACTCGGAGATTGCCCATTAGCTGCTGGAGTGGTGGAAATGAAACTTGTTAGCTATTCTGCTGTTCCTCACACAAAAATGGCCCCGGTGCGATTTAACCCAGCTGATCTTTCCTAAAGACAATTACAGGATGCAAATATTTATAAATCACCCATTTACTTTATGCCCATTGATATGTTAAACACAATCTCTGTGTTTCCAATAAAGCTCGAACAAATGCTGCCCATCACCTCCCTCCCCGTGGCCGGGCGAAGGGGGGACCCAGGGAAAGGCTCTGTGTCCAGGTGCCTGCCCCTTTGGGTACCGCTCCAGGGGCATCCTGACCCATTCCTCCCATCGAGCTGGGATACAGGATGCTTTCCCTCCGCCCCCCTGCCCCTCTCAGGCTCTGCGGTTCCCGGCTGGGTCCCTGCCTTTCCGGAGGAGGAGGGAGATGTCCATCCTCTTCCTTAAACTTCCAGTGGGGAACTGGGGAAATGGAACCAAACACACACACACACCCCAAATCCCTTCAAAGCTCTGGGTGCTGAAATGCAGCGAAAAAACCAATCATTTCCTAACTTCCCCTTTCCCTGACACCATCCTCCCCTCCCTCTGCACAGCCCCCAGCCCCTTTCTGCTGAAGCTCCAACGAGTTCTCCCCGGGTTCTTGTGTGGCTTTCCTGGACGGGGCGGCTTCTCCTCTCCCTCCTCTGCAAGCCACAAGCAGTGAAATGTTATCATTTCTAGTACATTACCATTCCTGCAGTTATTTGAGGACCCATGTGAATACAAATTGTATTTATACGAAGGAAAATGTGATAAATATAAATCACACAACTAACATATCTTGTCTTTATAGCGGCATTTTAAGGTCTGCCCTGGGCTACTGAGCGCTCCCCTGCCACCGGTGCAGAAACGATGAGGAATTATAAATTGAGATAGGACATTTGATCATAAGTGGGCTGTAAATCCCAAATGTTGCAAACAGTGAGATTGCTCACCCCGATTCAGATTTTATATATTTCACACGTGTTTGGTTTTTTTATTCCTGTCTTTATATCTCGCGTTATCCCAGTGAGACGTCTGGGGCAGGAAAACCAGTTTGGGCTCTAGGTACTGCACTGGAAGTGTCTGTGAAGAGCTGCTTCTGCAGGAACAGACTGGCCAACAGACACAAAATTCATCTTACGGTCTTTTGTAATGACGCTCATCCTCCCTGTTCCTCCCCCAGCCCAGGGAATCGCCGGCTCCAGGCGCCGGGGGGGGAGCAGCCAGGCTGCCAGCGAGTAACGGGCTGGGGCTTATCCACGGAGCTGAGCACGGCCCTGGACTTGGAACCGGGCACTTCAGAGCCGGTGTGATTTATATATCCTGTCTGAAATAATGGTTTCAGCAGAAGAAAAGCACCTATTGGAATTGCTGCTGTCACTTCTGCTTCCTGTTTATAAGGCTGGATTCGGTTACACAGATGTCGGCGGTGGCATCGCAAACGTAGCCTCTGCACTGGCTTCAGGTAGGGGAGAAAATAAGAGAACACGAGCTCTCAAATCACATTTTGGTGCCAATATCTTCCTTAGCAATAAGGGAAAGAAGAAAAACAATTTCAGAAAACTGGCAGTGTATAAGCCACGGTTGCTTCCGAAGCAGAACAATTATTGTTGCTATAAAGGAACCCGTGATGCATCATCTGCTCCTTAACAGCTCCTGCGAGAGAAGGAGGGTTATCAGGGGACTGGAGGGGAGCAAATCTCCAACCCCAATCTTTAATAAAGTAGCTGGAAAGAAATCAGGAAATTATACACTTGTAGGGTTGATCTCAATGGTAAATACGAGCCTACAGGAATTAATAAAGGATGAGGTCACACCACAGCTGGAGGAGTTCGAGTTGGGTTTAAAAAAAAATAGACCAGATGCTTTTTCTAATTTATTCTTTTTAAAGGAGTAAAGCCTTACCTGACAAACGTGTGAGAATGTTCCCAGCAGCTGCGAGAGGAGACAGGGGGAGATGATCAGCGATAGTACCCGGATCAACACGGCAACCTAACATTCCTGAAGCCAGGGAAAGGGGGGCTGCGGGGGCGGTCACGCAGGGGGCTCAGAGCCGTGTCGGGGTCTGCACCTGAGCCCTGCTGGGAAACCACACCAGCCCAGGGACCCTTCCCACAGCCCCGGGGGTGTGAGCATGAGAAAAGAAACTTCCATTGTACTTTTTGGGGGAAAAAAAACCCACCTCATTGCTTTTCCCACCCCTGCCTGCTCCCTGCAGCGGCCGTGGGGGGAACAAGGGGCAGCCCCAGGCCCATGGGGACTCTGTGCCCCACGTGTGCTGGGAGGCTCTGGCCCCTGTGGATGCCGGGGAGGTTCACACGAGGCCAGGGAGGAGGAGAACAATTGCATATACGTTTGTGAGGAGCCTCTGGCTGGGGTTCAGCGAGCGCTACAGCCGAGCTGCCGGTCCTACTGGGAGGGTTCCACAGACTGTCCTGCATAGCTGAGCCTTTACCCACGGCCAGCTCGCCTTTGAGGCCGGAGCCAATGGGTATGTACTGGCTGACAGAAGGGTTAGATCTGGGACCGAGCAGTCCTCCCACGTTACAGGCAGGGTGGATTGGCTCCAGGAGGTACAGACTGCAGGAAAATGCCGTTGGAGCTGCGCTCCCATCCGTGCTGTGGCCAGGTTCCAGCAGCTGCTGGCCCCGGGGGGTGCTGGCTGCTTTGGGGGGGCATGGCCAGCCCCCAGCCAGTGCCTGGGGCACCCAAAGGCATCACAGGGCTGGAGGGGGTGTCTGGGATCAATAGCGAGTGCCTTGGGCTCGATGGGAGGCTACTGGGGACCCACTGGGTGGCAAGCACTGGTGGGACAGGGTGAGGGCTTGGGAGAGAGCGGGCAGGAATGGACAGGGCAGGACCGGCAAGGGGAGAGGGGCTGGGACAGGAGCAGGGTGGTGGCTCACCTCAGCCTTCTGGGGACCCCCAGCTCAGCCAGTGCTTGCAGGACCCCAGACAGAACTAGGGCCAATGCTCCTGCATCGCACAGAGTGGTCTGTGAGAGCCAGCACCAGTACTGCAACAGAGAAACCCTTAAAATCACTGGTTATTTCTAAAAATTAATGGGATAGAAATTGTGTAAGTAGAAGAAGGTGACTTGCCAACATGGCTTCATTTCCTACGATACCCTGTAAGACCCAGAAAGAGAAATCTCAGTATTTGCAGAAATGGGATCTGCGCTGCGGTAGGAGGAGTGCTTTATACTCGGGCAATACTCGGACAATACTCGGAGGCTCAGACAATAAATAAATGTCTTGCAGTTTTAATACAATGTGTTGTTTTAACGTATTACTTCAGCTCTTAAATTGCAGTAAAATACTCCTGACTGGGAAATGCATCAGAAAAGAAATTGCAGCAAGTTTTCCCAGCTGGGTGGTCCATCCGTAGGAGACGGTCGCACCCCGCGGAGTTACCCATCCCGCAGCTCGCACATTTTCCACGGAGAACTTCTGGTGAACTTTTAGTGCTGAGCTGATACCGAGCGGGTGTGAGCAAGCTCTATCCACGGGAGTGAGGTTGGACAAGTCATCGGGTTTCCTTAGAGCAGTTCTTGACCTTTCTCTGTGGAAGGACCATCCGACTGCTTTGGGGGGAAAATGTGGTTCACCCTCAGTCTCCTTGTTGTTTCGCTACCGAAAGCAACGGGACAAGTAAATTAAGTTTTCAGCATTCAGTGAGCGAAATGTTGTTGTTTTGAAGAATCATAACAGTACTGTGGTAATTGCCAGGGCTGTAATTAGTCACTGAGAACCACTGGAAACCAGCACCTGACACTCCATGTGTGCAGGCACTGACACGCATCTGCCAGCCCGCCTCTGTGTGCTTCAGGAAAAAAAAGTGTGGTGTTTTTCAGCTGATTTCTGATGCCTTATAAACTCTAGCATAACTCTAGTACTGAGGGAAGTGGCCCTTTCTTTCTGGTTTTGCTCAGCTCTTTATCTGTCCTCTGTAGGTTGGCTTTGCCCAGACAGCCTGCTGTGTGCTGGCTGCTCTCAGGGTCCCTCTACACCAACTCATTGGCAAATATTCAAACCGATTCGCTGGAAACTCCTTGTGTCGGGCTCTTTGTCACCAGCTCAGCCTGCTCCATCTGCACGTACTCACCTTCTCAAGATGACGGCCGGGGAACCCAACCAGCCCTGAAATGCCACCGGTTTCTCATGGCAATGTTCATGACCAAGTACAGAAGTATTTTTTCAGCTCTGCTTTCCCCCGTTCATACAACACAACTGGAAACCATGAGCATCCTCCCATCCGCCTGCTGGTTACCCCTGCGTTGGCTCTCTCCGAGTGTCAGCCTCATCTCATAAATACTGCATCCTTCCACACGACTGTGTCCGAGCCCCGCGATGCCGTGTGCACATGCGTGTCTACACGGGAAGGCATCCCTCGGCGTTAGAATTTCCCATCACAAGTAGACCGTTTGCAGATACTTCTTTCAACGTTACCTTTTATAAATCAAAACTGTAATTTTAATATTTCTTGCTTTTTGTTCTTTGCTCCCCATCCCTGTTAATTTATACTCAGGGAGGAAAAAAAAGGAAAAAACCCCCAAAATTTGATCAGTCACCTGAAGATTTCAAACCAGTGCAACTTTTGAAGCTTATACAAAGAAACTTATTTAAGATTTTCATCATTTTTCTTTCCATGAAAAAGCTGGCATACAGATGTGTGTCTAAGCCCACCCACTGTAGTCTTTCATGTCTTGTCTCTCTTTCCATTTTCATTTATTTTTATCCCTGCTTTTATTCTTTCTTCTCTTTATTAAATAATGACAATTTACAACATCTTTTTTTCAAACTCATTGCCAGTTCATGGAATCATAATGCAAATTTTTTAAAGTTAGGCTAAAGTGTGCACGGCCATAAATAAACAAATAAATTTCTTTATTAGCATCCAAAGGTGTCCTCTCCAAACAGATTTCCTTAGAGTCATTTCCTTATCTTATTGCTACCTGGCTCACCGAAGTCCTTCTTTCTTTCTTTGGGAGAAAAACAGTGAAAGAAGAAATACTGAGGAGTCATTTGTTTCCAGTGACATCATCTGGTTTTGCTAAATCAGTAACAGGTCGCACTGGCTCAAGAAGAGCTCTCCTCATACTTCCAGTCAAAATGAATCTTAGCTGTGAAAAGTAGTATGATTTGGAAATGTCGTTAAAAATAACTCGGGAAGCAGGCAGAGGTTCAGCCCGGAGCCGCAGTTCATATCACTTCGGGTGGCTGCAAATGCCTTTTTTTCTCCACCATTCTTGAGAATATTGAAGAAGTCGGGAATTATTACAGTAATGTCCCTGTCATTCTGAATAATACATGAACAAAATTAGTTACTCTTCATTCAGATTGAAGCAATTATTTCATGTCTCCTTGCATGAGGCCATGTGCAACCCATTTCTGAGTGCTGCAGACAGGGCCTTAAAGGATGGTGAAATACCAGCTGGGACTAATTGGAATTATGGTTGACTTGATTCACTGTGTTTATTTATTTATTTGCATGTGTGCAGCGAGGGGAGTAGAGTTTAATTTAGCATGCAAAATATTTAAAGGGAAAAGAGCCGTGGCAGTTCTGTGTGTGAGCTTTGCCGGTTTAATTAACCTTCCAGCATGAAGCCCGCCCGGCGTTGTGCTTGGCAGCTTATCACCTTACTAATACCAGCCGCTTTCTGGGTGCAGTATCTGTCCTCCCCACACCTTCAAAACCCAGCCGTGCAGCCCCGGCTCTGCAAATCCATCCGGGTACAGGGCAAGGTCGGAGGAGAAACTGGCCACTCACTGCTCTCCTATGGCATGGTGTTAGATGGCAACCTCTGCTGAGCAAGAGCTCTCTCTCCTAGCCCTTGCCCCGCAGCAAGAGGGCTATTTTCAGAGAAAACCCATTTCTTAGGAAATTGAAACTATTGCACTATTTATTCATCTGCATCTAATCAGCCAAAGGCATAAGGGGTCAGCTCTGGGAAGGCTCAGGTGTCTCAGGCTGAAGGCTGGGAGGGCGGTGGGTG
The DNA here is from genome assembly GCA_028566575.1 of Bartramia longicauda. Taxonomy (NCBI): domain Eukaryota; kingdom Metazoa; phylum Chordata; class Aves; order Charadriiformes; family Scolopacidae; genus Bartramia; species Bartramia longicauda. Next base: position 41,811,469 of record JAOXNH010000049.1, read on the forward strand.
CCTTGGTGCCCCTCAACACCCAAAGGGGCTTTGCAAGGGTGACGGCTCGGACCCCACTCCCAGGGGAGCTCTGGGGAGCAGCCAAATTTCTGACAAGCTCGTGGGAAGCGTCTGAAATCCAGCATGTTTCTGCAAACCGCGTTGGGTTTGATCAAGTGGCATTTTCTGGCAAATCTGCAGCCCGTGGCACTCGGGATCCCTGAGCCCGGGACACGGCAAAGGCAGTTTTGAGTCGGAGCCCATCACTGTGGCATCTGAGCGCGGATATTTGTGTCTGGGAACCGGTCCCCGTATTTTGACAGTAGGAAAATGATACTTGGCTACACGATGGGAATGTCCAGAGGATTCGTGTTTACAGGATGTTTCAGAAACGCTGTAGCCTCCTCACTATAAATAGGTACGAAACCTATTAATGCTGAGCTCTGTTCTGCATGGAGCGCACACTCATTCCGGGACACAGTGAGTTAACACGGTGGTTTTTTGCCCTACTTTATTTTTATTTTTTTTAAGATGTGGCAGGATGCTGCTGAAAATGTATAACTCAGCTCACTGGAAAGAATCCTGTAAGTTGCAGGGAATAAATGCAGAGCAGGGAGTATGAAATATATGTGCTTTTTAATATTTATTCATATATTAAAAAGTCAATACGGTGGCTGAGATGAATGCTAAAAACTTTAATTAAAAACAAAACAACAATGCTCTCTTTCAGTTGCCGTAGCAGCAGAGAAAATGTAGGTAAACATCCTTCTTTCTGAAAAATGGTCTTGTTCCTAGCAAATCCTATAACCCCCCTTTCCCAGTATAAATGTATCATTCTGCTGAAGTGAACCATAAAATGACACTGGTGCAAAATCCCCCAAAGTCAATACCGGTCTCTTTTGCTGATCTTGCTGGACTCCGGATCAGTAGGTGGAAAATTATCTCAGTTTATTAATTAGTTGGAAGAAAATTAATCATCTCCTTCTGATGCATGGGATTTTTAATGCTAATTTCTCCTCCCCTGGGAGGTGTGTGCTGTGGTTTTGGGGGGCCGTGGCTGCGTGCTCCCACGTAGGGGATGGGCAGGAGGGGCTTCCCCCGGCTCAGCCTGGCTCTGCTCAGCCTTGGCCCTCTCCTGCCGCGGGGACAGGGGCACGGGAACCCTCCGCTGCCTACAAAGGCAGGAATCTTAAACCTCACTGTGTTGCAACGAGCCTATGGGACAAGGGTACACTTAATCCTTCTTACAAAAAACCACATTTCATCAAATTATAACTCTATTAATATTAATTACATAGTTCAGCATGAAGGGTACCACCAAGTATCATCTGCTCCTTTGATTTCCATTTCTTGGTGGCCTCTCCCAAGCAGATGCTGCTGGTCTCGGTGTCCCACCACCATGTGGGGCTCAGGTGCTGGAGCGAGGGGGACGTCGGGCAGAGGCTGTGCTGGGGATGGGGACAGATGGACGGTGGTGACACCAGGACAGTGGGTGTCTCTGGCTGCACACCTCCCACCCATCCCAGTGTGGAGCTGCCTCAGCGCAGACATGTTGGATGCTGTTAAAATGAAGCTAAAGCAGAGGGTGGGCTCCAGGAGGGTGACTGGTGTTCACCCACAAGCTGATGGGTGACAGGTCCCAGGGGACACACTGAGAGGATCACCCATCTGCAGGATGGGTGCTGTGTGCTGGGAACTGGGTAGCAGTGCTAAACAGAATGATGGAATTGGGTTGAAAGGGACCTTAAAGCCCATCCAGTGCCACCTCTGGACTCCTCCCACCAGAGCAGGTTGCTCCAAGCCCCCTCCAACCTGGCCTTGAACCCCTCCAGGGATGGGGCATCCACAGCTTCCCTGGGCAACCTGGGCCAGGCTCTCACCACCCTCACAGGAAAGAATTTCCTCCTAATATCTAATCTAAATCTCCCCTCTTCCAATTTAAAACCATTAC
>JAOXNH010000049.1:41892575-41903821 GCA_028566575.1 Bartramia longicauda
TGGGTGTTATGGCAGTATCCATTAGATCTTTATTAATTAGTATTTTTGTGGTTTTTTTTTTTTTTAAGCCCCGGAATGAGATCAGATGTAAGCTCTTCTCCATCCACAACCTCAGCAACGACGGGACCACCTCCCAAGCTTTGTCTAGTTTGCTCGGACGAGGCCTCGGGGTGTCATTACGGAGTTCTTACTTGTGGCAGCTGCAAAGTCTTCTTCAAAAGAGCTGTGGAAGGTGAGGCACGTTCCTGTGAATTCACTGTGTGAAAATACAAAATCCACACAGGCATCACCCACATTCAAACCCAGTCTGTTCAGTCTCACTGCAATCCATGTCTTTTGCTAGCATCCTGCTGGAAAACCCCATCCATCCTATCACTGACCTTTTCACAGTAAATCCCATTGATAATGGAGTACTATCCGAAGCATAGATTCCATTTACATTTATAAAATGCTCCCATTCACTCAGTGTAAAAGGATGTATTGTTGTCTTGCCTTTTTGTTTCTTTCGTTGTCTTTCACTGTTGCTTGTGTTTATTTGTTGTATTTATATAGGGATACTTGTCTGTGCCCATTACATTGGTAAAGTTTGTGATTTTTAAGTTCAGAGTTTGCTGTTTTGTGTATAAAACTGTACATGAAACTTGATAAATCTGTTGTGTAGGAGACTGTGATAGTTTTACAACTCTTCCTACAAGCAGTATTGGGTAAATTCCATCCGTGTCCATGTGTGTTCCTTGCAGGGGTCACTGGGTAACAGGAACATGGATGTGGGTTTGGATCATGGAGATTCCTCTCTGATCACAGGAAGAAAATCACTCTGGAGAACAGAGATGGTGGAAAACTAACCGTGACTCTGTAGTGTGTGTGGCAGAGTTCCCTGTGATGCTCGGGCAGCATCAGTAGCCGTTGGGTAACGATCTGGGCTGGAGCTCAGGGTCTGACCCCTCGCTTCAGCGTGGGGAGCTGCAGAGGAGTTACACGGATAACACCGAGTTCATCCGTGGCGTTGCTGAAAGGAGAGCGATGCCTCGAGTCTGGAATGACGTTGTCCTTAGTTCCAGCCTCACTGGGTTTCCTGTCTTGTGCCGCCTCCGTGCAGTTACTGAGTCTTTTGAAGTGCATCAGAGAATCAGACAATCATTTTTTGCTAACGATAACAATTTCCAGGTTGGGGGTCACTGGGGAGGGGGAAAGGCTGTTTTGACAAAGATGACCCACTGGCCAGTCTTTCGGAAGCAGCACTTTCTCCCAGTTCCCAGCTCACTGGGTGCAATGGGGAGCCCCATGGAAATGCAGGGCCTCTCAGAGGGATTGGAAGAGCCAAGTCCACATCACAGTTCCTGGTCGTCCCGGGGGAAAGGGTCAGTTCTGTGGGAAGCTGGGGCTGTTGCTGGCTGTAAGGAGACAGTAGGAGCCCAAGGACACCACCCTGAGCTGCTGGGGCTCTCCCTGAGTTCCCGTTTAGGGCCGGGCTCTATCTGAAGTCAGTACTCATCTGTATCTTTGAGTAAAATAAGGTCACTGGGTATCCCTCAGAAGAAGTGTTACGTGGCAGCTGAACACATGCCACAGCGGTGCTTTTGCCCGTCCCCAGCCGTACGTCAGGAAGGTGTGGATACATGAAGGAGTTTCCCTTTGGGCAGCGGTGTGATTTGCCACATCTTACCTCCTGTATTCCTGGTACGCATGGAAGCAGGCTGGGAACTGAAAAAAATGCAATAAATTGCTCAAGGCTCACCTCTGCTTTTGTTCTTCTTGTGCCATGGATTATCCCAACCTTAATCCTTCAGATTAGATAGTGTGGATGTTTTCAGGAACATTTCAAGGATCTGTGAGTTCTAGTATTCACTTTAAGGAAAAAGTAATTTACTTTTGTCTCTTAGAGGTATTTTTCTTATTAGGAACACATGTGAAAACAAGTTGTTTTGGCAATATTCTTTTTATTAATAGCTGCCAGGCACCTGTTAGTACACAGATCAGACTCCATTGTTGATAGCTCAGTATTTGGTAAATACATTTGTTTCTCTCACTATTGTGCTATCAGAACTTGGGAATACAGTGTAAAAGCCGAGGTAGCAGCTTTCGACCCTCCAAAGAAACATCTGGGCTTTGATCCCTGGCTGAGAGAAGATGTCTTTTAGCAACAGCTTTCTCTAAAGTTATCTTGAGCTAATTATTCATATAGTTCAAATAATTAAGAATAGATGCTACTCTTCTGTTGTTCTGCCCTGAACAGCTAAGGAATACAGTCCTTGCAATTTATGTAGCTCCAGTTACCATGTTTCTAGGGTCAGTTTTGTTCAGAATCTGTGAATCCGTAAAAGTGTCAGGGAACTTGGTTTGTCCATTTTGGGCTCTGAGTTAAACAAGAGGAGGTTTCATGACTTCCAGAATGAAGGAAGTGTATGTGTGTGATAGGGCTGTGTGTCTGCAGAGATGTTGACATTTGTACCTTCAGACTGTGTTCAGGAATGTTATTGACATCTCCTCTGGAACTATTTAGGGAAATCAGAAACATGCTACAGAGGACAGCTCTGAGGAATGGAAGAGAAAAATAGTTGTAAAAATAGAATTTGCCTGATGTTAACAAATAGAAAACAAGATTTCTTCCTAAATTTATTGGCTTTGGTGTCCGAGAAATGTTTGATGTATTTGGTGTATAGATACATGAAATCATAGGGATATTGATCTTATTTTTGTAAGAAATGAAGTACAGTAAGTAAAGGCACTATGTAGTCCCCAGAGTATTAACATCACTGAAGGAATAAATGATTTCATGTACTGCTCTCACTGGTTATTGTCTCTTACGGTCACTTTGTGTGTCCTTGTGAACACAGGGCAGCACAACTACCTGTGTGCAGGGAGGAACGACTGCATCATCGACAAGATTCGGCGGAAGAACTGCCCCGCGTGCCGGTACCGCAAGTGTCTGCAGGCTGGCATGAACCTGGAAGGTAACGCAAACCTCCAAACCCCTGGCTTTTTTGACTCCCAGACAATAAAGCTCATGCTGCTCCTGAAGCTAACGCAATTACTTGAGCAGCGCTTTCATATGTTAAAAGTACTGCCTTTTCTGGCGGATAGAAACCTTTTAGTGAAAAGCAAGATTATTTTTTTTTATGCTAAAATTTCTCCTATACTTTCCTATCCATACTCAGTCGCTCTGTCTCTCAGTATGTTCAGCAGAAGTGAGTCATACGCGCAAAACAGGGTTATTTTTTCTTCCTGTCAGCACATAGATCTTGTTGCTTTCTCACTGAATCTGGGAGCGCAGAACTCCAGAGCTCCTGTGGGGAAGCGCCTGCCCATCCTTCCTCAGGAGCGTGACCTGGGGCTGAAACCATGGAGAGAGAGAGCCTGGAGGCACAGACCTAAGGTTGGAGCAGGGCTTATGTCTTCGAACTGAAGAAAAGGAAATTATTTTTGTACATGCTGTGGATTCTCCTTAAGTATCTGTCGGAGTCTCTCTAGAAAAGATAGGTGAAATAAATACATTTAAACGTACCGGTACATAGTTGTTCTCTGCTGAGTCCTGGGTGACTTACGAGGAGCTGAAGACCACATCAACTAGAGATTGAGCAGCAGTTGTAAAGTGGCATAAAACATTTTTATTAGTGTCAGCTACATTTCATGCTTGATATGTTTTCCTTGAGCTGCAGAGATGAATAGAGTGCTAGTGTAGTGATGGGGATACTGCTATAATGACAATTGTCAGATTAAATGAAAACGTCAAAAATGCATTTGTCAGATACAAACATGAGCTGAGTTTCATTTCAGTCAGTGATAATATCTTTGGTAAAATGTGAGGGGTGAATTATGTTAAAGAGGTAGATGATGCAGGTACTGGAGTCTGTGTCAGCGCGTCCTTTCTTCCTCCTCCACTTCCAGCCTCCCTCAGGAGGACGCAGCACCAGTGTTCCTGCCCCACAGGTGGCTCTTTGTGCCCCTTGCCTCGGAGCAAAGGGGCAAATCCCAGCAGTGTGGAATGTCCCCCTCCCATGCTGTGCTCATCCCCTGCTTCCTGGGAGGGGTCTGCTGGTGGGTTTGTTAGGTTGCTGTCATCATCTGTGTGCCGGGGCTGAGGCTACATCCCTTAATGGCCAAAATCCACAGCAGTGGGCTCTAAAATAAACCCTTGAAGTGCATGAGGTTGTCAGCGAGTGTCTCCCGGGAGCGGGACTGAGCTTTTGGATGCTCCCCATGGGTGAACCTTGTGATTTCAGAAGGAATATCAGCAGTGCCCGGCTGGGGCCGGTGTGGCCAGCAGCAAGGAGAGGTGAGAGGTGGGACTAAAGGAAGCTTGGAATAATGCAAAAAGCCCACAGTTTTCAATTTGAGGTGGGAAAGAATACGTTTTATTTAGACTCGTTTTCTATTTTTTCTCTCATAGTTGTTTTCAGAATATATATATTCATATATATATCTATATGAATGAAGCACCTTATGGTGTGTATTACTGGAGCAATCCCTTCCATTCCTGCAGCAGGTTATGTGAACTGGGGCTCCAGGAGGTGTCATTCCAGTTGCCTTTCTGCACCAAAGAAAATTAAAATTGAATGACGCCCAATTCTTGCCACTTTTCCACATGCAGTTTGGAGCCCTTCCAGCTTGGGTTTGTTTGCCTGAATTTTGGCAGAGAGAACCCCAGGGAACAGGAGCTTTTTGGAAGATGGATGTTGTTAGATAAGTTGTTAGGAAAGGAGGGGTGGGGAAGCTTTTGTGCCTGAGAGGGAAAAGAGATGTAGAAACTGGGCAACGGAAGATGGAGGAACCCAAGGTAGTGTGAAGCAGAGAAAAACAGCCATGAAAACAAGGATTTATTGGACAGATCTGAACAGATGGTGAATTGGTCGCACAGAAGAGCTCATAGAAAGGAAAACTGGAAGGCGGCTTGAAGCGCAGAAGAGACTGAAAAGGAGTTCCTTTTATATTGGCTGGCTTAGAGTCACAGTTCAGGAATTACTCCTGTTTAAAACAGAATTAAATTTGCATACTTTTTAGACAGCCATTTCTTTTTGACAAGTCATCAGGTGTATCCTCGGTGCATGAATGCTGGTTATAAGCAAAGCAGTCACTGAGCAGCAAGAGATGGGAACGTCCCGGTGGGGCTGCTGGGTCCTGCCCTCAGCCTCTCCAGCCACACTTTGAATATCCTGGGTTTGGAATTCCTGCAGTGAATGTCAGTGTTAGCTATTGGGTAGGAAACTAACTTATTTTTAAATAAATAAATAAAATCTACCATGCAATATTTTAATTCTTACCTGCTCTTGTGCTGAGACAACAGTGGCTCCTTGTACTCTAGGAACAAGTTACTTGTAGTTTTCCAAAATAGTCTGGTTTCTCATCAGTCGTGCCTGGCCCTGCTTATCACCCTTTTCTGGAACTTTCTTGCTGCTATTTCATGGGGGGGGGTTGAGGTTTAGGGGACTGGAAAAACACCCAACTATCAAGCTGCAGGTCCCAGAGATTTACACAGCAGAATAACGATATTTTGTACTATAAGCTTTATTTCTCTGAATTCTTATTTCCACTTTCACCATTAGTTGACCCTGGCGTTCTATTCTTCAGCACCCTTCCTCTTTCTGATGTGGCTGAAAAACAGACTTATTGTTATGTTTTATGCCTGTAAAAAATAATCTCATAATTTTTTTCCCTTTTTTACTGCATTTTATAGTTAAACTGTTGGCAGTTTATAGGTTTTTTCTCTGATCTCCATTTTGAATTTATGTCAGTTTTGTGAGGGATCTCTTTGTAATGCTATTCATTGCCCTGCTCTGTAACTGCAGTGGGTTTAGTCCTGATAAATCCCATTTTGGAAGTCAGGTGCATGGTCTCCCCATCTCCCCGGCAGTGATGCTCTTCAGTGTGTGGTGGGAATGGTCCCCCCCCGGGCAGGACGTGTCTGCAATGGAATAGGGAGCTGGATACTCAAACTGCAGGGGTGGTTTTTGAGGAGGTTGTTTGTTTTGAACAGAAAAACTTGGATGCTTTTATTTCCATGCCGATTTTATCCATATGGGTTATTTTCTGTAATTTGCCCTAAGGAGCTGGTTTTAAATTGTGTGGTATTTTTATATTTGAAAATTGTAAAGAAGTACATTATCTCAACCTCCTTTTTTTTGTGAGTTAGAGCTATATATCTAAGTCAGGTCTAGTAGCGTAGCTTGTAAAAATTCTTGCATAATACTTTGTCTTATCAGATGAATTTCTTTTGATTATAATTTTACGAGACTTTCTGGGCTGGGAATGCTCCGTGCCAGGTGCCTGCCTTGCGCCGAAGGCATGTGCCTGTAAATTTAAGTCAAAGCCGCTGGTTTGCTTTTGAGAACAAGGATAATGGGGCAAAAAACCTCCCAGAACATTGAAGGGATTTTGGAGCAGCCATTTCCAAATGGAGATGAGAATAACAAGAAGCTCTTTGCTCCGAGGAAATAACTGTGGCTGTTCCCCCATGAGAGTCTTGGCAGAGGTGGCCTATGCCTGAGCCTTGGGGAAAATGCACTTTATACGAGGTCCGTAGGGGATTTCTCCCCGTTGGCCATCGGTGCCTGATGTCCCTGTCCTGGGAACGGGCTCGGGGAGGGGGATTTTCTGTCTCGTTAAGCTGCAGAGGTGATGTGTGTCTGATAATTAGAGATTCTGAATAGGTCGGTAGAAATTCTGAATGTGAAACCACATTACGTGATGCTTTTATGTGCTACTGATTTCTCTCGGTAGTTCCAGACCAGAAATCAATTAATTAATTGAGCCGGAGGAGAAGAGCCGGGTTCCTCTTTGGTGTGGGCTGCGAGCGCCGTGTTCAGCCTGGCTGCCCGAGCCCAGGAGAGCCCAGAGCCAGGGAGGAGGCTCCCTTATTGACAATATGCTAATAAAATTGTTGCTCCAACTTTTTTGTAGTTTACAGTTAACATCTCTGTGTGATGTTTTATTTATTTGGCGAATGAGTTTTATGGTTTAATTATGCAGCAGTGATTTATATGCAAGAGCGTTGGCAGGAGAAGAGTCTCCTCCTGCCCAGCGTTCTCAAAAAATGTTTTCCCTGGCTCAAGAGATTGAGTAACTTCTTACCCATTAAATGTATTTTTTCCTTTCTTCTGCATGGCTTCTATACTTAATATTTTAAGGAACTCCAAAAGTGCACAGTCCTGCAGGTATTTCCAGGCAGGTGTCATGCTCTGACATGGTCTCACTGAAATTTTGTGTAGAATAGAAATTGCAGGGTCAGGCCTTGGAGTTTTGGAGCAGCTTTTTACCGTACCTGCAGACGTTACTTAACGGAATGGGCCGTTACCATAGATGTGACTTTAAGACATACACTAAACTTATTTTCACAGGGAGTTGAATTGGAATTAGTGTGACACTATGTACAGTTGTATGAAAAACTGCTTCACAGGTTTCACTGCCTGATCTGCAGCTGCAGGAAAGCGAAAGCTGCATTTCCTCTGGTGGGTTGTTATTGCCGTGTGGTCACTTTCCATTATCTCACCTGTGACTTCCCAACCCTTCCCCAGCTCGGAAAACAAAGAAGAAGATCAAAGGACTGCAGCAGCCCAACGCACCGGGGCCGCGGGAAGCATCGGAGGCGGCCAGCAGCAAGAGCCTGGTGCCCGCCTCGCTGCCCCAGCTGACACCCACCCTGGTGTCCCTGCTGGAGGTGATCGAGCCCGAGGTGCTCTACTCCGGCTACGACAGCTCCCTGCCCGACTCCAGCTGGAGGATCCTCTCCACCCTCAACATGCTGGGGGGGCGGCAGGTGGTGGCCGCAGTGAAGTGGGCCAAGGCCATACCAGGTGAGGCACAAATACCTGAATCACAACCTGCAGGCTTTTTGTGGTGCTTCAAACCCCTCTTCATCTCTGGTGTCCTTCAAAGCCCGCGCAGAGGAAGATTTAGCAATATCTGAGCTAATTTGTGTCTCAAATGCTTCTGGAGTGGGAAAGCAGAAAAAAACACAAAAAATTATTTACTAGGATTCCAAGTTAGGTCATTTTGCTTGAACCCTTTGACCACTGAGTGTTAAAGTTCATATTAAAACAGAGATTTGTTTTTAAAAGTAGTACAGAGAACTGTTTTTATTAGCTCTCGCTGCCCCTCTGAGGTAATTATTTCTTCAGTGCTTTTAGCAATGACTTGGCTTTTTATAGACTGGTGCTGCTGAACTGGCTTGTCTGGGTCTGTGTTCATGGGTGGTTCTTTTTTTACCACCACTCACCCTATTGGGAGGTTTTTTTAATTGGCAACGGGCATTTGAGGACCCAGTTGCAGGGTGGAAGTCAAGGTGTTGGTTTTCTCTCAAAAACCCTGTAGCTGCACCATTAACCTGACCATCACCAGGGCGTGTGGAGGGTTTGGTGCTATTTTGGCTCCCACCTGAAGCGGTCACATCTCAGCCCTGGACATCCCGCTCAATGTCGTTGGGAGAGGCTGGAGATGTGTTTGTTCCTGACCAAACCAGGACTCGTGGGTTCCTCCCTTTCTCTTCTCCTCAGTACTGTTCGGTACCTGCTTTCAAACACCTCTGCAGAAGCACCTCCTGAATGCAGATGTTGCCTGAGAATAACATCACGTAACAGGTCTGCCGAAAAAAGAAAAAAACAAAGGCTGATAATGAAATTTATGAGTCATAATGGTGTCTCTTGTGAGGCAGGGGAAACAAAGCAACAGTGGGAAAGACAGACTAACCTCCAGTCTGTGTGTCCAGCAGAGATGTGTGTCCCTCAGGGCTTTCCGCAGCGGGGCAGTACACTGAATTAGCTGAGGTCTGCCGTAGGGAGAGCTCCCACACACCCCCTCTCCTGGGACAAGCCTTCAGGAGACCATCTGCTATTCACAGGCACAAACCTAGGCACCAGTTTTATCAGACGGTGCTGTGTTGGTAATCTCTCCTGAACACATTCCCTAATTAGACAAACCCTTCAGGTTAGAACACAGGCTCTTAATGAAAATGCCAATCTTCCCTTCAATAATTATATTAATAGGAACTATTTTTCTCATTTTTTATCTTTCATTTTTGTTTGCTAAGATGATTCTTCATGAGTATTTCATTTGTGTGTACTTCTCCTGGTGGTACCCCATCAGACACAGTAACAGCCAGCGCTGCTTGCCAAACCCTTTAGTTGGGATTTCAAAATAACCTTTTCCTGAGGCGGGTTTGAGCAAAGATTTCAAGACTTAACCCCGTAAGTTTGAAATAGCTCAGAAACACTTTGCTTGTATTTTTTTTTTTTAGTAGTAACTGGGGTAGTTCCTGCCCTCTCCAAAGCCAGAAGCTTTTCTGAAGTTGTGAGAGATGTAAAATGTGGTGTGTGTTAATCTGCGGAACACTATCCGTGTGCACGTCTGCAGGAAGAGCACTGCTGTGAGCTCTTTCGATCTCACACGCCTAAGGGAATCCAATATGGTATGGCACAATATTTCCTTGCTACACGTAGGCAGGATCTAATAGGAACTCGTGTTGCCAGCGAGCAGCTGCCTACGTTTTAAGAGGCCAATTCTCAGATTTTACACATTTCCTCGTTTAATTGGCTCTGTTCATGCTACGTGTTGTTGTGAGATCTGAAGCAGTTAATGATGGTAACTAATGCAATACATATTTTGTAAGTTCAGAGCACAATTGATGTTGAATAAGAGCAAAACTTGACATTAAACCATTTATTCTCTGGTGGACTGCTCTCACAAAAAGTAGAAGGTACTGTTATTTTTGGAAGACAGCCCAATCAATTTTAGTGTAGATTAAATATAACTGTTGTCTGTTGTAATCTCTCTGCCATCAGTTCCAGAGAAGCACACACATATATTCTGATTTTTTTAATACTCCATCCTCTTTTACTACCTGTAGAGTCTGTCCTCTGTCCATCCAGAATGTGACCAACATCAGGGTTGAGAATTCATTTAGAAATGTCTGTGAGTGTGAATGTAATGTGTGATGCCAAGATGAAGAGTTACTGTTTCTGTCACTCCCTCTTGCCTGTGTTTCTCTGCCGTTGTAGGGGTGACAGTGACAGAGCAGCTCAAGGCTGAGTTACACGGGAGCTTTCTCTGCAGACCTTTCCTGTCGATGTAACTGGAGTCCTGTGGTTACGAACACTGAATGTCTGCAGATGCAAAATTTGGAATAGGCAGAGGATTCCTTAATGTAGCATTTCAGTGTAACTTTAGTAGCTGGAAAATGGCACTGAAATCTTACATCCCTTTGAAAGTGCGTTTCTTTTCATCCAGCAAGAACTTTCTCATAAGAAACCTCTTACTCTTCTAATTCAGTTTTTTTTCTTCTGCCAAAAATCCAATCTAAGATACGTGGACTGAATCAGGTGACTGTAAGAGGGCAAGAAGTTTTGTTGTTATTTCAGGTACGGTCATCACAGTTAGAGAAGCTGTTATCAGACACAGCTTTAGAAGCAGTGCTGTTCGCAGCTCACTCCGCAGCCGCACTGACGGTGACCGTGGGCCTCTGCCACCTTAGGGGAGCATTTTGCTTGGGTTTTGCAACTAATACTGTCACACCTCCATTTTTCTTTTCCCAGGTTTCCGAAATTTGCACCTGGATGACCAGATGACCCTGCTGCAGTACTCGTGGATGTTCCTGATGGCCTTCGCTTTGGGCTGGCGGTCGTACAAACAGTCCAACGGGAACCTGCTGTGCTTCGCGCCAGACCTCATCATCAACGAGTGAGTGAGAGACGGGCGCTTCCCGGGGCTCTGGGGGTGATGCCGGGCCCCACGCGGGGCTGGCGCTGGAGAGGAGCAGCACTGGGGACAGCGAGGTCTTGCAGAGATCACAGATCCCTCTGTCACTTGCCACTTGTTCTTCTTTTAGCAAATTTCTTAGAGTTTTTGAGTAAGTCAAATGGAAGAAAGGTGGTTTAGGCATTAAGTGTATTTATATCAAGAAGTTTTTCTGGGAGGTGTTTGTACTAAAATGTTCCACGTTGTAACTATTCCTGTGCTGTTCATTATAATCATTTTATCAGAAGCTAAAAATATATCTGGAGTGGAGAGAAGTTTGGCAAATGGCATAACGTTCTGTATGTTTATTGTGTAGAAGTGACAGTGTGGTGGTACCAGTCACTGAGTTCTGGATGACTTAAACAGTTATGTCTGAGCCTGATCAAAATCTGGCTAAAAAGACAAGTGGAAAAACTCGTCTGATTTTTTTTGTTTAAATTTAAATTTTAAATTTTAAAATTTTAAATTTAAATTTAAAAAACAATGCATGTGACAAGGTTTTATTCAAGTCTCTGTTTTCC
>JAOXNH010000049.1:41904586-41916949 GCA_028566575.1 Bartramia longicauda
CTCTGTTTTCCTGACTTCAAAACGGAGCCGATACACTCCCTCTGGCATGCTCCGAGACGGCAGTCTTAGTATCTTTGCTCCTATTGAACTTCAGTATCAGATCTCCCAAATATTTTCTGTTTAAAAAAATACATTAATTGTCATATTTTCTATGAGATTAGCCAATTAGATTTCATACTTCTTTTTCATGTTTATTTTTTCCCTGTATTTTTTTCCCTGTAAATATTTGTCCAGGCTTTTATAAACTGTAATCCTTTCTTTATAGCAATAATTTTTCAAAACAAGGTGAGGAGCAGATGATGGGTGAGCACCCATCTGTCTACTTATGTGTATTAGCTCTTAGAATATGTCTCTGGAGTAAAATAGTCTCCATGCGGTGGAATTGAAATCATTGATGTTGTCACTAATGAGCGTAATAACATCTTAATTTGCTTTAAGTCAGAGGTCTCCTGCTGTTTTATCAATGGGTCAAAACCAGAGAGCTTTCCAGCTCATTCTCTGTCCGTACTCTTAGAAAAGAACTGCAAGGGTAATGCTATTACACTAAATATTAATTTTCAAATTAATTCTAGTTACAGTTTTGGTACATAAATTGTTTATGGAAATGACATTTGTTTTCAATAAGACGTGTAGACTGGGAGAGCTGCAGTTCCTTCTCCAGTGCGCTGCAGGTTCCCAGGAGACTCTCTCCGGTCATAGCTTTTTATGTACCATTCTTCACTAAAATACAGCCCCCTCCGAGTTAAACATGGGAAACACTGAATGATGCATAAAACTGTTGCATGAGTGATGAGAAAGAAGCTCCTGAAGCGCAGAACCGCAGGGAGGGCCACTGGGGGGGCTCTGCTGGTGCCGAGGTGTTGGGGAGCACAGGAGGCAGCATGGACATCAAATAAAAAATGATTTGGATTTGAACAGCCAGATGTGTCCACTCTCTGCTCAATACATCCTTCAGGAGATAGCGCTGTGGTACATAACATCACCTCAGAACCGTTCTGGTGCTATTCCTGATACACATCTTGGTGGTCTTTCCCTCAAACAACTCCCTCCCACCTCTCACCCACACCCCCAAAATTCCTGCTTAGTCTTTGAGTTATGCTGGAAACAGGTCCACGAAAGAGGACTAAGCATCCTCTAAACGTCCAAACAGCTCTATCATTTGATAATTCTAAAAACGATTGTAAAATTTCATAATATTGCAGTGAATTCTCTGGAATAATAGAAAAAAAATTATTTTTCCTGATGCATTTTAAAGCTTGATTGCACTAAGTACTATCATCCGTAGTGTTTGTGTGTGTAACGGGATCAGGACCTGCCTTTTGGTTGTCCAGGATCGTGGTCATCTTTACAGTTCACTGAAGCCATCTGCATCAGGTTTTTGGCTTCCCCTTCAATAGTTCCAAATTCCTGTGTGCGGATAAAGAGGTATCAGTTGTTCAAACTTGTCAGTTTTGAGATCTGCAGATGACATTTCTACAGATGTGTCCTTTAGATGAACACTTTTCATTTGTAACCAGGAATTTGCTCTGGCTTCGTATCTATTAATTGCTGTTTCAGAGCTTTATTTCAGTGGAGGATTAGAACAAAATGACATGTCTTTACCCGTCCCGTGTTAGAATACAGTCATTCCAGGAGGTGTTGTATCTCTTCAAGCCACAGCCTTTTTAGGTTGATGATGTACTTGCTTATCTTAAATAGCAGTATAAAGAAGTTGAGGAGCTGGCAAAAGCCTCCACGGTTTTGGGGTCGTTTCAGCCTTACCAAATCGTGGTGAACGATCACAGGGGTGGGTTTCAGTTCTGGTGTGTATTTGGTACAGTTCAGTGGTTTTGGCTTCAGGAAGAGTTTGTCTTTGATGGGTTCTCCAAGCCTTGGTGGTTCAAATGGACAGAACTGCAGAATATTTTTTTAGATTGAATTCTTTAGGGTGGATAATAAGACTTTCTTTAGTTTCATGTATTGGCTCAAGCATCTGAGCAACATCAGCCTTTTGTACCTTTATCCTTGCACCTGCCCTGCCCACTGTTATTCCCATGTAGTTATTCCTGACTGATGGGGAGTGGGAAGATCCAGTGGCTCTTGTCAACACGTCTTGGGCCCCAGTGTGTAACTGGGCTGTGCGGAAAGGACCTGTCCGACCCGTCCAGAGGCTCATCCTGCTGCATTTTCAGCCGGCACATCCTTAGCATTTATAAACGTCTTACCATGAAAGCCCAGAAAGCTTCCCAGAAACCAGGGGATTTGTTTTGTTCAGTGCTCGGGTGGCTTTGGCTGTGGTGGTGCTGGATGTCACCATTCATTAGCACCATTGTAGGTTCCTCCGAAATTGAATTTTCCCAGTATCATCGATGCAGTCTGTGGTGGGAAAGAGAAATAAACTCTGTTCTCCTTAAGTCTTAAGCTGGCAGCCTAGACATTTGACGAGTCTTCTCCGAAAAATTGAGTATTTATTGAATATTCCATTTTTATGTCTGTACTCCTATCACTTATCTGGGGGGGGAACAAACCAAAGAGACAGTCAGCTGATATATTTGAATAATGTTTATCACCTGTCGGACACCCTAAGTCAATACATCTGATGGGGTTGGGCTGGATGGATTATAAAGTTGCTGTGGTATGAAAATAAATTATTTCCTATAGCATTTGTTGAGTGTGAAAAGGTTCACCATCTGTAAATCTGGGGCTTTAGACCATCATTTCATATTTGGAGATTGTATAAATGTGATTTTGTAGTACTCTATAGCTGTTGCCACAGTTTGTGATTCAAAACGTGCTTTAGTTGGACCTGGCGCTGTTGCGATACCAGCGTCAGGCCTCAGGCTGTGTCCCTGTGTCCCTGCAGTGACAGCACCAGTAGCTCGTGCACAGTTCAGCGAGTAGCAAATGCCGTTAATTGCTGCCAGGCTTTAGAAGGGAGTTCTTGGAAGTGCCGTGTCTTGGGATTTTGACTCCGTTTGCGAGCTGACCATCTTAGCTCTTTGCTCTCCTTAGGTTTGGGGTCAACTCCTTGGTCGTGTTTGCCCTCATACTATTATATACCACACAGATTATCTGCACTGGTGTTACTTGAATAGAAAGAAAATAACAAGTGATTACACTTTTATAAGCAATTTTTTATCAGTTCTCTTCTTCCTGGAATTTTTTCCGAACATTCTTTTGTAACTACTTCTGTGGAGTCGGTATCATCTGGTTTTCAGAATACCAGCATCTTGTTTACTGATTATTTTTTTTATTATTCTTTTACAGACTTAGCTGAACTGAGTGACTCACAGCAGTGTTGAAAATCATCACATGCTTTTATCCTCATTGTACATCCCCCAGAACACGGGTGTGTGTCCCGGGTGTGGGTACATGGGCTTCTGCTGCCCCAAACCTCACGGCCACTGCTCGATACGTGGCCCTTTCCGAGGGAGCTGGGCACAAAAGCAGAGGGATATTAGATAGGGAACAAGAAAGGGATTCAAATGGGGGTAGATTTACAGTCACTAAAGCAGCATCGCTCCAGAAGTGATGAAATGCCGTTAAGCAGATAAATCCCACTGTATATGGATGGCAGTACCTGCAGCAGCACGGCACTGCTGGCATTGCCCCCTGTCTGATGACATCACTCAGGATAATATCTGTTTTCATTCGCTGCCTATAGCACCTACTTTAAGTGTTCTGTTGGTTCACGTAAATTAATTGGCGAAGTGGCTGAATGCCCTGTGTATGGAGGGGCACCAGTGAAACCAGGGCAGGAGGGAAGAGCCCCGCAGCCCCTGCTCTTGCCTGGTTCTTTGGTCCGTGACTGAACCCGGAGCCTCTCAACAGCTGGGACCTTTTCCAGCCCCTTGGCCGGCGCTGAGGACTATCCTGAGAACCAGTTTCCCCCAGCCCTGCTGCCCTCTGGGACATAGTGCAGAGCCCATCGCTGCATACCAGCTCCTCTGGCAGGGGGGGAACTGGGGTTTATTCTCCTTTTTTGAGAACTACAATTTTCATAGTCTTGGCATTGCCAAAAATCCACGTGTCCTCATATAGATCCTCAGACTCGCGGTGATGGTTGCATTTACAGCAGATAGAAATAAAAGACAGGCTGACCCATTTCATAATGTTTATTTTAACCTTCTGCCCAGAAATGGTAATAGTTTTACATGAGGAAAACTGCTGAGCCCTGTCACAGAATGTGTTTCAGTTACTCAATTGGAAATGCGCGAGATGCCCTTTGGTACAGCCCAGAGGGGGTGGGAGAGGATTGGCCAAGCGGCCAAACAGTGGCTTTGTGTCAAGTGCCCCCGGGAACATCCTACACCCGAACACGTTACACTTACTCCCCTCTCATACAGTTCACCTCGTCTGCACTCTGGGCTCTCGCTGCGTGTGACACGGTGCCAGTGTGTGCAGGCGGGTGTACGTGTGTGCACGCCTGTAGGTATGTTTGTGGGGGGGGCAGTGCCACACACAGTCCCGTTACACTGGGCAGGAGTTGTCCAACAGCCTGCATTTGGAAATGGTGGGGGTTAGACTTGGGCTTCATCTGCTTTTAATAGAGTTTCATCACCTCGTGTTTCTTTCTCTCTCTCAAACCCCATCTGAACTCCTATTCTGAGGGTTTTGCACCTTGAGAAAGGAGCGTCTTTCTCCTGATTTTCATGTAGGGTTCCTTAGGGTGGTCGTGAGAGTCCATCAGCTAATTCGCTTGCAGGGCTGAGGCCGGGAGAGCTGAAGAGCGATGGCAGCTTTGGGGGAATTGGAGTAGTTCCATATCCAAATCTTACTCTTAATTTTTACTGGGATTCGGTTTTGTCTGTGTCTTTCTTTACATTATAATATTGAATGGGCGATGTCTTAGAAAAGGTGACACATCATTATACGTGCATCAGAATAACTTGCTGGCATCCCTGGAGAGAGATTGTGTACTCGTTGCGTTTGAAATGTACTGGTTTGTCTTTTTCTCTAAAAATATTTACATGGGAAAGCATAAATCTCTCTTGCACTCTTCAGAATTAATCTGTTCTTGCTCATTCCCCACCCAAAGCTGTGCCCCTGCAGTCCTGGCACTAACCGGCTGTAAAAGCAGGTGTAAAGAGGATTGTTGTTCAGGTGAGGTGCTAGATCCCAGGAGGAGTTCCTGTGTGCATGCAGGGTTCATTCAGATAGAAAAAACAAAAGGAAAAGACTATGTAAATGCGTAATGCTTGTCATTCTGATTCCAAGTAAGTGCTTTCCAAGATTTTCCTTGGGGTGTTGATATGTATTTCCATGTATGGTTAGAAACCTTATTATTACAGTACAAAGGTGATGAAGTTTAATTGCCTTAGGAACATAAAAGGATAGGAGAAGTGTAACGTCACTTTGAAAAGAGGGAAGTTAAGGAGAGTTGATGCTATCACTAGTGAGCAAATATGTATTTTAGGGGACTTCTCAAAAGTCTTGAAAGAATTAGAGAAATCTCATCTCCAGTACAGTCTGCCATCCTGTTTCTTTGTACACATTACATAGATGAAACACAGATTCCTTCCCCACTGCCAGCCTCTGAGAACTTTGTCCCACAGTGACTGGCGGGGACTTTGATGTGACATTGGTGCTGAGCTGTTGTGTTGGCCAGTGATTCCGTGTGGGCACCAAGGCAATTGCCCCGAATGGCTTCACGGGAGAAAAAAAGGAGCGTAATTTTGCTGTGAGATAGATCACACACCAGCTTAACAGCTGCCTCTCCAGCCCCTGCTGCTCTTGAATGAAGGGTGGACAAACTTAGCTTTAGAACTTCAAAATATCTAGACGTTGAACTTAACTTTTATGCTCTTGTTTCTCAGGCAGAGAATGAACCTCCCATGTATGTACGAACAATGCAAACATATGCTTATGGTGGCCCGAGAGCTCTCACGGCTCCAAGTCTCCTACGAAGAGTATCTCTGCATGAAAACGTTGCTTCTCCTCTCTACAAGTAGGTGATGAGTTAATTCCTGTGTGAACAGTGAGAGTTTAACTCGCTGGTACTATGAGGGTGCTTGTCTAGTTTAAAGCTGTGGTTTAGGCATCTGAGAGCGAATAAAAGTCAAAATGTGCTTCTTGGCACCTGCCTGTGTGGGGTTCGGGGAGGAGGTTCTGCTTTCAGCAGATAGATGTTCATAGTAAGATATCATGGACTGTGTTCAGAACTTTGCAGCTCTGACAGAGAAGCCTAACTCAGCATTGCAATTTAAAATTCTTCCAAAATACATAAATCACAAAGTGGCTGAGTAGTTCAGGGCCCAAAGAAATGGGCAAAACCATAATTTCATGTCGATAAAATAAATAAAACCCAACTAACCAAAAAAATCCCCAAAAGCATCAGCACCAGAGGAGGACTCAGAGCGAAGCAGCGCAGGCAAAGCTTTTCCAGCACAGTGCTTCTCTGGGATGAAAAGAAGTACTTTTAAAAGTTTAAACAATTCATTACACTGGGGGTTCAAACATTCACTATCTTTAATGTTTCCGATGAATAATAGCATTAACTCTCATAAACAGATGAGAGCTTGGTAGCTTTGGGCTGTTTCCAGAATGAAAGTGGGAGGATCCTGTAGGCCAGCGCTGTGGGCACTGGGAAGCCCCTGTAGGCACTGGGAAGCCCTGGTGAGTGCGGGAGGAGAGGTGTCCCCATGCCCCCTCCCCTGCCAAGCCGGGGACAGGAACAAGGGCTCTTTTCAGAGGGAACTTTCCGCTCCACGCTGCCGTGGGCTTTGTAGGAGCTTGAAGCTTCCCTGAAACTGCAGGTTTAAAGCCATTTCTGAAATCCCTCCCAAAAATTCCTCAGGTGTTTTGGATGTGGTGTGGGCCAACTTTCCTTACAGGAACTGGAAATTTCCTTAAAGGAGTTTCCATGGCAGACTCGGGGAAGGGTCCGCGCGCGTGGAGTGAAGCCCGTTGGCGGGTGAGGCCTCAGGAGCAGGAGGCCTCTCTGTCATTTTTGCAGTGAAAGACAATATATTTTCCCATTTTCTTCCCAGTGCGTGCATTGTGTAAGTGGTACATTGTGGAACTTCTGGAAATTGAATGGCTGGGATTTGTATGGCTTTTTAATCCATGACTTCACAATTTTAATTTATGGGCATTGTGTTTCTGTGTAAGTTTTCCAAGAGCAGAGGAAGAAGAGGAGGAGTAGAACAGGAATCCCCCAGAGAGCAGACACATAGCTCACAGGCAGCCGGAGCTCCCAGACCTTGTCTGTTTAAATTGTTGAAGGAGCAGTTGACACGTTGACATCTCCTGTGTGGCCAAGGCCGATAAGAGCCTTCACTCTGGCATCTCACAGATGCTGATGCCGTAGCGAGGGATGGGTTTTTTAAGGAAGGGAACATGCTTTAATGGCTTCTTTCCTCTCGCTTTCAGTCAGCTTTGTCTCAGCTCCCTCTTCTCTCTCTTTAGCTCTTTCCATTCACTTCACCAAAATAATCAAAGGCTTCAAATCAGACATCTTATGGACCACTGGAGTCCACATGCTTGATTTGCCCAATTTATTTGCTAGTCCTTGGCCTCCAGAAGGATCATCCTAGGAGGAGAATGTAGGCACAGGGACTGAACATGGATTTGAGTGGCCAAATAAGGCCTCAGTCCCCACACCTCGAGTTTCTAACCCCTGGCTCCTCAGCCATCGGTGCCATCTCCATGTCCCACCCCTGTTCCAGAAGCTCTGCTGGGCCCTGAGTCCTCCTGAGCCTGGGCAGGCAGGTTGTTGTCCGGTCCCTCCGTTCCTGCCTTCCCTGGACATGTTATTTGAGCCACATCAGGAGGGTTGGAACTAGATGATCTTTCAAGGTCCCTTCCGAGCCAAGCCACCCTGTGATCCTCCCCCTGATCTTCCCTTGGCACACGGAATTTCTGTGGAATCTTTCCAATGTCACGTTTCCCCAGACACTGAGAACATGGGAGGTCCAGCCCTGGTGGTTCTTCACCAAGGCTTTTTCAGGGCTTAGTGATGGTGCCTCCATGGTCCGGTTCCCTTCCCTCTATTTCTTGTTGGATTACCTCTGGGGTTTTTTTATTGTGTTTTTTCCTTTTACCAGCAGTCCCGTGCTCTTTGTTCACTGAGGCTCAGTTTCCACTCTCTTTCCTTGTCTCACAGCTGCTGTTTCATTAAGTCCCATAGGAGCCCCTCTGTGTGAGGACAGGCTGAGAGAGTTGGGGGGGTTCAGCCGGGAGAAGAGAAGGCTCCGGGGAGACCTTGGAGCCCCTTCCAGTCCCTCAAGGGGCTCCAGGAAAGCTGGGGAGGGACTCTGGATGAGGGAGGGGAGCCCTATGAGGAGGCGGAAGGGTTTGACACTGAAAGAGGGGAGATTTTGGCTAGATATTGGGGAGAAACTGTTCAAACTCTGGGTGGTGAGAGCCTGGCCCAGGTTGCCCAGAGAGGTGGTGGCTGCCCCATCCCTGGAAACATTCCAGGCCAGGTTGGAGGGGGCTTGGAGCAAGCTGATCCAGTTGAAGATTTCCCTGCCCAGGGCAGGGGCTGGGACTAGGTGGCCTTTAAAGGTCTCTTCCCACCCAAACCATTCTGTGATCCGATGACTCTCTGCAGTCAGTGGTCCTCTGAAGAGCAAGTCAGAGGCTGAGCCATCCTCCTGCTCTGAGTCACTCTCCGGAGGATGCCGTCCCTGTCCCTCCCGCTCTTGACTGCGGTGTGACCTCGGGTCCCGTCGGGTGAAACTAAACTTCACGAAGAGCCCTGCCTCCCCCAGCTTTCAGCAGTTTCTATTCTTAGTCCACCCAAGAGAAGTTTATTCTCTCTTTTGATTTTCGGCACATGAAAGTTTTTCAAAGGAAGAGTGGATGAGAAAGCGAGAACTTTGTGCACCGTTCTTGGGGACACCGAAGGAGCACGCGGTCTTTCTTAGTCACCGTTGGTGAACGCTGTAGAAGTCATCTCCAGACCCTGGTAGTGGTGACTGTGCTTCTCCTGCACAAAGCACCCCGGAGACTCCGTGACTGCTCCACTGCTGTCAACTTCCTGCTGTTTCGATTGCATAAAGCTTCTCATAAAGCCCAAAAAAGGTGAGATTTGAGAACTTTACAGATTGAGCTAGGGACAGGTAGCCGAAGCCAGGGCAGGGGGGGATGTCACTGTTCATTATTCCATGTCTTGGCTTTTTGAGCTCCAGTGGACATGGTGACCTTCCCAGTGCAGCTCCTCAGCGGTTTTGTGGCAGACAGAGCGACCATCTTTCCCGAATAACACATTACTTTTTCACGTCCTGAGCAGCTCCACATCCCTGCCCTGCACACGTGGCCTTCACGTGCTCCACGCTGGTGCTGGCCAACACCGGAACACGTCTGCGTGGCCCCAGCCCGTATTTCCTAATTAACGGTGCCTGTTCCAGCCATTTCCATGGCACAGCACAGGAGCGTGCTGTTTTGGCAGCCGGTTGGGCCACAGCAACACCTGCCTTGGCAGCATCCGTCACCAAGGCAGAGCTTCCCCAGCGCGGTCTCCAGTGTCCTTGAGGACTGCATAAAATATCGGGAGAGCATTCCAGGAAATGATGGAAGCCATGAAGAATTTAAATATTTTCCCCAGTTTTCTGTCCTCGCCCACATTCTGTCTTCGTTGGCTTCCTCTCCTTCTTGCCAACAAACTCAAACCTTGAGCCACGTTTTTTTTAAAGGTCCTGCAAAAAGCCTCGGGAGCTGTGGCGCTTTTCCGCCTCCTCTGTGCCGCGACAGCCACGGATTTAAACAACAGATGAACGACCTCGTAAATCCATCCAGTGTTTCCCCCCCTTTCAGCCTCTGAAGCCATATCATTAATTAATGATTAATTCTCAGCTGCAGTTAGTAATTGTTTCCATCACCACCCCACGTCAGTCTCCCCCTGGGATGACTCCATACCTTTTTTCCTCCGCGTACGTCAGTCAAGTCTCAAGGGCTCAATTTGGAGCCAGAATTACCGTTCTCCTCCTTCACCCCATTGCCCCCGTGGGTCCCTTTACAAGCGTGTACACCCCGTGACTTGTACCAGTTACAGAGTCCTCCTGGCACGTGGTGGTCCCTGTTGCCAATTGCTAATTGTCCTTCCTCCTCAGTCATGAGCTGGCTCTGAAGATCTCTGGATGGTTCTCCTGTAGGTGGGAGGGATCTCTGGAGGTCCCCAGTCTGACCTCCTGCCTGGAGCTGGTCCAGCTGGAGGAGGTTGCTCCAACCACGTGTTCCAAGCAGGGAGGATGACTCCTTTCCCCAGCTCTTCCCCACCCAGGAGGTGGTTGGCCTTTGCTGCTGTTGGCTTCTCTTCCATGGGGTTTGGCTTGCACCTTCTGCAGCGAGGACGGGCAGGAGCAATGTGTCATGGGAGCCCCGCTTTGGGCTTCTTCACCTATGGCAAATTCATTCCTTGGCTCAACATAGCATAGCTCTGTAGTGAGTAATATCTAAAATAAGCCCAGTATAACAGACAGCCCAGAAGGAACAGCGTTCCCATGGTTGGGCACCTTGTGTGCTTCAAGAGGAGGATGCCTTTCTGGAGAGAGGTATTGCTTGTAAACGTGGAGTGTCTCGTGCTGTTGTCAGGACTGGTCCCATAAAGTCCGATCCAAACCATGGAGCAGCTGGAGGTGTTTGTTGGGTCTAAAAGAAGAGGTTTGACTTGGGAAGTCTCCTTTCTGGATGGCTTCCTTCAAGCTGTATTGAATGACACAGGAGTTGCAAGCTCAGCGAAATCAGATGTTTTCCGTAATTACACGGTGCTGTAGGAGACCGTTTTCTCTTTTGAATGTAACAATATTCCATTAATGCCTTGTTGTCATTTATCTTTTCCATGAAGCAGGTGGTTTTTGCTCAAAGCAGCCCTTTTGAAGTGACTGAAATGTTTCAGTTCCTTGGGAGGACTACTGCTCCCCGAACACTGGGTTTTTTTGCAATCCTCCAAAATGTTGGTGGTGTCTACATGTAGAAAATGGGGGTTTTGTTTAAAGAAGTCCCCAAGGCAAGGAACTTCACTTGTCAGTGAGTACCTTTGTGTTCAGAAGACATTTACATTTGCATTGCAAAGGTTCTCAGACACTCAGAAATGTCAAAATCATGTTGCACGTACGGATTTCATGGTGCTCTGAGGGTGATGTGCTGCACCTGCTCCTACGGAGTAGACGACAGGCGGTACGTGACATAGCAAGCGTGTGAGTGTAGCGTGTGAGAGTGCTCCTCGGGGAAGGGCTGGTGGTGGTACCTCTTGGCTTTCCCCTCAGACCGGGGTGGGCACCACGGGCTCCATCATATCCCTTGGGTTTCTTGCCCAAAAGTCCATCTGGGAAACTACTCTGAGCAGGTCGTGGACTTCTGAAGCGAGTGACCGTTTGACCGAGTGGTCTGACGTCCTTTGCATCCTAGAGCATTTCACCTGCTTAATTCAGGTTTTGAATCCAGTAAAATTCCACACTGTATTGAATTGTTCAGCCAGAAACGTCTGATGTTGTTGTGAAAACAGGAGGGTAGGAAGGGTCCCTTGGTTTGCCGTGCGAGTTGTCCCACTGCTGCGTCGCACGCTGTTGGAAAACACGTTGTGTCCATCCCAGGACATACATATCGGGCTTCAGCTGGTTTGGATTTTACCTTTCCTTGCTAGATTTAACATCTCCAATATTGTGTATTTTCATCCTGTGAATACACCTTCCCGCTTAGATAAAGTCAGCTCTTAATTCCCTTTGGGACAACCTAGGAATCCTGGTCTTTTCAAATCTTTAACTAATGCCTCTGTTTGGCTTTTTTTCCCTTGTGAGCACCTTCTCCTTCTCACTCTGCTTCACAATGTGGTCCCTAAATGTGTGTTGCTCCAGTATCACCATTAGCACCCTTGGTACCTATTGGCTCCACTTCTCCTTGGCCACAGCAGCCCACGGAAAGGTCCTGTTAATGATTGTCAGTTATAATCCTTTAATTTTTGGTTATTATAATCTCCTACCAGCTTTTCCTATTATTTTACCTGGTTGGAACATTAGACTAACTGGCCTTAGCTACCCAACCATTCTGCTTTTCCCTTTGAATATTATTCAGGAAAAGGCTAAGATACCATCTGGAATTTCCCTGTCACTTCGAGATCTATTGAAAATGGATATCAGTGGGCCAAAAAACCTCTTCAGGAAGCTCTTTGGGGGCTCTTAGGTTCCAGTTATCCAGCCTCCTGCCTTTAAAGATAGGCATCTTCAGAGAGCAGCGTGCTGAATGCTGAGATTCTGTGCTGTAACCAAGTCATAAAGTCTGGTCCCAGAACAACCACAGCTTTCCCCAGCATCAGTTATTTCATCTGAGGAATGAAATAGGACATTAGGGAACAATTCTTCACAGGAAGAGTGGTCAGACACTGGAAGAGGCTGCCCAGGGAGGGGGTTGAGTCACCATCCCTGGATGTGTTTCAGAGCCGTT
>JAOXNH010000049.1:41936138-41954465 GCA_028566575.1 Bartramia longicauda
CCCCCTTGGCCCACTCCCTGCCCCCCCAGCACAGTGCCTGCCCTCCCCACGGCACCCGCCTGCCCCAGCTCACCCTCACTCAGCTGCTGGGGGGCAAAACGTGTTGAAAAATTCACATTTTCAGCACAGATGTGGCGGTGCTTCTTGAGTGCAGCCCAGAGATGGCCCTGAGTCTTCAGCCCCCCGGTCTCAGCAAATGGGCTGGGAAAGTGCTTTAACCAAAAGTGATGTGAGCTCCAGCCACTGCTTTGGCCTTAAAAAATCCCTTATGTCCCAAAGACAGGCACTGATTTCTGTGCAGGCAGTGTCAGCCAGGGCAGGGCACACGAGCAGACGGGGAGGAGAACCTCGTTATTACAGAATTAGAGCACAAACGTAACCCAACTGTCCTGATGTAAAACTTCAGCATGTGGCAGCAGCAGCTCAGGTGGGGGGCCCTTGCTTCAGAATCTGGTGTTTTCCATTTCAGGGGTGATTGCTCATTGAAAACACTCATGAACATCCCTTCTCTGACCCGTGACTCTCACCCTCCCTGACTCCAGGCCCCACGGACCCAGGACATCCCTCCCATTTAGCGCCACATCAAGGGCACACAACTCTCAAGTGCACGAGATCTGCTGGAAAATCCAGGTTTCACGTAAGGAATGCTCTGGAGTTTAACTGGGCCTCTCAAAACATGGAGTTATTTACTCCTGGGGTGCCACTCAGTGTGGGCCACAGCGTCCCCACTTCCCAGCTGGACCGAGACGCTGCTTTTCCATGTGCAACCTCAGAGATCCTTGAAGCCAAACAAGAACCTGTCTCTAACTATTGCCAAGATCCATTTGCCTTCGCTGGGTTTTGTTAAACCCCTTCATCACAACAATATCCCCACCAAGCAGTGCTGTTCCTAACCCGTTTCCCCCAGCCAACGTGAGACCCAGCTACGCTGCTAAGTGATTGGAACATGCTGTATATTTTTTTCCCTTGAATAATCCATTGATTTTTATCTAGCAAACACAATGTATTTAATTCAAACTTGTTCCCCTCCTAGCTGCTCTAATTCCCACGGGCTCCCAAAGGGGAGACCATGTTTATTTATAAGATATCTATGGAGCTGCTTAGGAAAAGCATTTTCTTTAATTCGCATGTATTCATTCTCTTCCCCTTTCTGCTGTATTCTCACATATCCCAGGGCAAAACCAGTGCATGTGGTAGCAGTTTCCCAAATGACAATGCTTAACATATAAAAGCCAAGAACTACTTGGAAAGTAGTAAAAAGTCTTCTCTTTACATCGGGATTATATCTAAACCAGAGCTGCTTAATTCCACGGGGCACAGTCTCTTTCCCTTGATGCAGGAAACAGAAAAATCCGGGTTCATTAACATCATCTCCAAAAATCTGACTAACCAGAGCCCACCTCTTCCAGCTCTCAGCATCCAGAGGGAAAAATAAACAACAAGCACATGCTACTTTTCCATCTCCTGTGCAAAACATCACGGCAACGGCACAGAATATTTCTGGTGCTGATACTGGGAAGCTAATCTCTCCTCCCCAGAAGGCCAGCGAGGAATGGGCTGTATATGGTAACGCTGGGGCAGCCGCTTCCCAGCGTCTCCCTTCCATTAAATGAGGGTCCGTGTCCCCGGGAGGGACGTGGTGTGGCAGGGCAGCCTGGCACAGCCGTGTCGCGGCGGCAGAGCCCTGGGACGTGCACTGCAAGGTCTCGAATAACTCCAGGGACCGGCTGGAGCGCGGGGAAGCTGCCAGGAAGGCAAACAGTGCAGGCAGCGGGGTCAGAGCTGGCCACTGTCCCTGCCCCACGGCCAGCGCTGACATAGCACGGCCCAAAGGTGACACCCTGCCTCGCCAAACTTTATTTTATATGCCTTTTATTTCCTACTGCACTTTGTACTCCCAAGCCTGGAGAACCTCTGCTCGCCCTCCATGCAAGGCTGCACATTCCCCTTAAGAACAGAAACCCAGCTCTGATCCAGACGGCCGCGGTCACCGAGAGCCCGTCACCCACGTGTGCCATCGCCTCGTGCCCTGAGGATGTGCAGCCACTTCCACTGCCGGGGACAAAACACCCGTCACCCGGGGTCGGTGGCTCGGACACCACGGGGATGGGCAGGGCGGTCACGGGGACCAGGAGTGGCACCCACCGACCCAGGCTGGGGGTGGCAAAGTGGACATCTCAGGGGGAGTACAAGGGGGTCCCACCTATTCATCCCTCCTATTTTACACGTCTCCCTTGGGATTTATTCCCCTTAGGAAATAAATCGGGATCTTGAAAAGGCCGTTTTCACACTGATCCCACAGACAGCTGATGCTCAGCTGTTTTCAGCACGGGAACGGAAAGTAGGGCAAGATACACCTCCAATTTAGGGCCTGGGTTTCATGTATTCCTACTTTCCTCTTTCACGGGACTTCTAGTGGTGGAAACGGGATAGTCCTTAAACAGAGGACTGAAAGGAAACCCATGAGCTGAGAGTCCAACTCATTCCCTGGGTCACGGGAAGAAAACCAGTAATTTGCAAAACTCAGCCCTAAAATAAATAAGAGCCAAGCGTGCTTCTCTGTAGCCTTATTGCTGTTGCTGTTAACGCTGGCTCTGCAGCATCCCACACGTGTGTTACACACCAGGAGAGGTGCTGGGACAGAAGGGTGTCCATTCGGAGGTGACGGGGGGGTCTCCTTCCCACCCACTGCCCAGCGCTGCCCCACCTGCAGGACTCACCGTTATCAAAGACGGTGCCCGCCGTGAAGGAGAGCTCCGAGTCGTGCTCTGCTTTGCAGGCGTACAAAGCCCGGGCTTTCCGCAGCGGTGAGCTGCAAAAAAGAGACAGCATCGCTCGGTATAAAACAAACTGCACTCCCACACAACAGCACCGGCTGGCAGAGCGGGGCATGTAAGAGGTGCACGTCCAAGAGGGGTCCAAGGACCTCTGCTGCTCTGCAAGGGTCCGAGGTTATGCTGCTCGGGGGAAGAGCGAGGAAGACAGCAGAGGAGGATGAAGGCTCTCAGAGATGAGCCCCCAGTCTGCAGATCCCAGTCCGAGCCCAGGGGGCACCACCAGGACCGGAGCCCAGGACCGGTGCCCACCCAGCCCCGAGCCAGGGGTCCTCGGGCGAGCTCCAGGTGCTGGATGGGAGGCCATCAGGGACCTGGAAATGTTTTGTGGGTCTCTGAGAGGCTGTAACTGGGGGCAGCAGGATCCAGCAGCGACCCACTGCCCACCAGCCCCGCTCCCTGCCCAGCCCAGTGCCCTCCCAGCGCGGCTGCAAACACCAGGAGAGCTCTGCAAGGAAGAATTAGCACTTGGGGAAGGGCATTTCAACACAGAAAACCAAGCAGGTCCATGAGGAATTTCCTGTGCTTCTTTAGAGGCTGTACCTGAAGATAAAAAAGATTTAAGAACCATTAGATTTTAGTGGGGAAGTGCCAGCGTGCCCACGCTGCGGGGGAGGGAATTAGAGCAGAGAGAGCCAGAAATGGAGCAAATCGCCAGCAGACGGAGGGAGGAAAGGAAGGAGCTCCGGAGCCCACCAGCAACACACAGGCACGCAGAGCTGTCCCTGGCATCCAGAGCCACCCTCCTGTCCTGTCTGGGACACTGCCAGGCCACGGTGACAGTGACAGCCATGGAGCAAGCCTGCCCAGGTGCTGGCCCATGGGACCTGCCGGCCCCAGTACAGCCGAGCAAAGTGATGGGAGAGCCCCCAGGAGCTGCTGGGGTAAGGAACAAGGCATCCTCATGTCCCACTTCAGCCTTTTCACCAACTTTTATCTTTCCGAGGACTTGAACTTCTTCGGAATTCTCTCTGAGTGAGCCCGGGGAAGCAGCACACAAAATCAGTTTGCCTTTACCCAGAACCCACAAACCAAGGGAGCTGCGAAGGGTTCGGGTTCTCCCATTCAGACAGCCCCGAAGGGGAGGTCTCCCCTCTCCAAATTCCAGCTGCCCTGCACGAGCAGCCACCAAACACTTAAAAACCAGGATGGGCAAACACTCCTCCTGCTCCAGAGAGGGTCCTTGGCTGCCGGGGAGGCACCGCTCACGCACAGTGCATGGGGGAGATTCTCAGATGAAAAACAAAAGGTATTTTCAGGCTTACTGCCTTGGAATTGTTAAAGTTGTTGTTTTTCTCCCCCAAAATGACTTCTGCAGCCCCGTGGCCCCTGCTGCGACTGCACCCATCAGAGCCCTGTGGGGATTTCAGGGAAAATGCCGGTCCCCGGCGATGGCTCTCGTTGGGTTTGTGCCTCCGAGCGTGGCAGGAGGCCAGCAAAGCACTCAGGAGCTTCGCCCATCTGCCCTCCTGCCGTCCAGGGGATGATGAGTCTCTCTGCCCCAGAGGAGGAAGGCTGCCTGGATGGCATTACGCCGTTGCCAGCCTCTGCAGACACGGAGCAAAACAAATAACTAACCCTGCCAAGCCGGCAGCCGTCGCACAGGCGGCGTTTGTACGGCTGGAGGTGCGGGGGAAGAGCGCGCTCCGTGCCTGCCACCAACAAACAGGTTTGACACGTCTCCCTGGGAGGAGGGACGGGTGCCCCTGCCGAGGGGCTGGGAGCCACAATCCACCGGGGACGACGACGACATCCTCCTGCTCCACAGCACCAGGGGGGGCTCAGGGCAGAGAAACCCCATCCGAGGATTTCTCCACAGGCCAGAGATGGATCAGGTGGCCCAGAGGCGACGTTGCCCTGGCCTGAGCATCCCCTGGTACCCGCAGGTCCCAGATGCTGCCCATGGTGGGCTCATGGCACGACAGCATCGCTGGTACCAAAAGCCACAGGACCCCCAGGCAGTGCCCATCCCTGCTGTGGCATCTCAGGGGGCACAGAGGGGACACGTGTCCTCCTGCTCACCGGGCTGGTGGCCAGCACCGCCAGGCATGCTGCTCCAGTGGCCCACTGGACATCTGTCCAGTAACCAAGTGTCTTCTGCCCGTCTGTAACCAATTTACTCCAGCAATGCCCAAGCACCGGAGAAAAGGGCACCCAGCAGGCAAATGTCTGTCTTGCCCCATGTTCGTCACCCTCCTCAGGCTCCAGATGACAAAAGGAATTGGTCAGAAGATGAAGTATCACAGCGTTTTACAAAGGCTGGTTACCCCTCGCAGCAGCCGGGAAGGCAGCACCCGTCTTACCTGTCTCCAGGAGGAACAAAGCCACCTGCGGGAGCTGAACTGGCCGGGAAAACCCACAGAAAGCACCGAGCACTGCGAGTGTGACCTCCCGGGGGCTCAACGCGGGGTTCAAAGGCTCTCCCTGGGGCAGGAGACCTTTGAAAGCTCCGCTCTTGCTGAGTGCAGATACTGGGGGAGCTTGCGCAGGATGCAAAGGGAAAAGGAAAGTGAAGTGGGGGAAAACCGAGTAAATTAAAACAGAAAATAGCAAAAGCAACAACAAGCAAAGCGAGTTCTGCAACAGACCTGATGGGGGATGAGTCGCTGGACGTAGAGGAGGTGGGCATAGGACTTGATGGCGCGGAGAACATGGGCCAGGACGGTGAGAGGGGTGACGTTGGGCTTGGATTCTGAGGGCTGCAAGACATAACCAGATACCTTATCAACGTGCAACCACAGAAACAAACAGTAACCAAGAGACAGTCAGACGACATCCGACGATAGCGAGTGCCTTGGGAATATTCAGAGCATGAGACACAGCTACAAAATGAAGTGCCAAGACCTTGGGAAACGTTTCAAGGCCAGATCTGCATTTCTCTGGACAACAAGAGCTTGATCTTCCAATTGAGCCTGACACCCCGCGTGCGGAGAAGGGCTGTCTCGCCGCTGGCAGCCCAGCCACTTACCTGCCTTGCTTTATTCCCCCCACGGCTGCCAGCAATGCCTGTCGGTATTTCTGGAGGTTAACGGTGCCTGTGAGCAGCCTCCATCCCCCTTTTGGACGTCAGTTGTCGCGGTGTCAGAGTCTGGGCCCCGATCCATGGTGCCCAGCCACAATCTCCTGTTTGCACTTCCAACCAGAAGGGGCCGGGAGCCCGGAGCAGCTCCTTATCTCCAGGACGGAGCCGGCCAGGGCCGGGGTTTCTATCCCGCACCAGTCCAGCACACCAGGGCCAGCAGCACCCGAGGGCTGTGCTGGGACCCCAGGCCATTTAAACACTTCACATCAAGGTAACGGTGGTTCTGGCCGTGCTTATGACTTCAGCACTATAAAAACTTAATTAATTTGGTTTTTTTCCACGTTTTACATGGAAGAACTCTTTTTCGCCTCATGCAAACTGCCCTTGATTCCTCACGTTTCAGCTACGATTGTCAACTGAAACTGAACCAAGTTACTGAACTGGTAAATGCATGCAGGAGTCAAGCAAGAAGTGTTTGGTTCCTTCAGAACTGTTTGGTTTAGGTCACTCTCAGGTTCACCAAAAAAGCAATTATTGCACTGAAACACCAGTTTGAGTCTGATTCATCTTCTACTGTTTCCATGCGTATGGACTCACCCGTATTCTCTATCAGACTGTAACCTCCGTCCCTGACAAAACACCAGGAAAACCTCTCCCTACTGAGAATGCCTCTGTAAAACCAAGAAGTTTTGTAAAAGCAACATGATTTATGGTTTTTTCCCTGAGAGAGGGAGGGTACCTCTGACCACAAGGTTCTGTGATGAGGTCTGGGTAGGGTGAGACCCCACAGGCAACCCCTGGGCCATCCCCCATCCCCATCCCCGAGCTGGAGGCTCCTGAGGCAACGGGAAAAGAAGGGATAGGGGGGTGGGAGAGGCTCCAGAGCATGTGGGAAAGCCTCAGCTCTGCAGGAACGGGGATTTACGGGTCGCACCAGAGCACATGGATGTTGGAGGGAGTGACAGGGCTGCACCAGGACTAACCACTAACCTTCTCTGAGGGGAAGGGGATGAAGTTGCTGAGCTGCCTCCTGACAGCAGCAGGGTTACTACGAGGGGGAGGGAAAGGCAGAGCCCTCCCTCTCAGCTCCAGGCTGTAAATATAACGTGTTCCAAATACCTGTCTGGGATTATAAACATCTCTTCTAGATATGTTTAACTCAGATTTCCTCCTGTCACCGTGCGCTGGGCAGTGATGTGCTTCCTTCACGCTCGAGGAGAAGCCTCCCGAGGAGCATGGCTTGGACTAGTAGCCACCTTGGAAAAAAAAACCCAATCTCCAAAAAGGATGAAAGTAACCCCTTCCCCTCCAAAATGATCAAAATGGGCAGCACCAGCACACGCACAGAGGGACGAAGCGTGGGCAGCGCCCAGGGGAGCCAGTGCTGCCTCTTAAACCTTTAATAAAAAGATGAAATCTCTGTAAAAAGGGCAATGGGACGACCCGATGATCATCCAATGCCTGTTGGATCACAACAGAGGAAGATCATTGTTTAAGCCCCTTCAGCTTCTGCTCCTTAGGCCCAGAATGAAATGTTTCTTATATTAACAGAGAAGAGAATATCACAAACATTTTTCTTCCATTTCAAGCTGAATGTAAAACCTCAACCTCTATCGTTTAGACCAAAAAGAACCACCCTCCCCCAACATCCAAGAGGGTCTCCAGGAAATATTTATGATTAATCTTGAATTTTGTCTTTTCTTGTAATTTTCTTCCTTTCAGTTGGAGTTACACTTTAGCAGCTTTAGACTAAAATGTCACTCCTGGCACACCAGTTTCCCTCCAGGTCATGTGCCTGTGCCACCAACCCCTTGAAGCCTTCCTCGCCCACACCAGGCTCAGCTCGGGCTACCTGGGTCTCCCACCAGGGCCAGCACTGGCCAAGAGACCGGTGGCTCCCGCGTGCCCTTCCATGCGAGTGAAGCTGGCAGCCGGCGCTCTCTGGCATTCTCTGATGGTGACAACTCAAAACCGAAAGGATAGATCTGTGGATTTGGTCCAATTTCTAGGGGGAAAATGCCCACGTCATAAATATCACCACCGCAATGGCACCTAGAGGACACTGAAGAAGGTTAAATTGTTGGCTTGGGCTCCTCTGAGGTCCCTATCTGCTTAAGGCCACACTCTTGGCTTCTTCACCCCTCGCAGAAGATGTGTCACTGGATTCAACAGAAACCAATGATTTCCCCTTGCAATTATGGGCAATACCTTTATTAGGACAGAGGATTACACGTGTATAGAAATGGGATACAGCAGTGCATCACAGCTGTAAAACAGGGAACGTTCACAGGCAGACTATTAACAGAAATCCTCAAAATGTTCTCCTAATAATTGTCACTATTTAAAAACAACCCTTTTTGCATTTTTTTATCCTCAAAATTGTCAGTCGTTTGAAAAATGAGCAATTACCTGCATTACCTAATTACCTTATTTGTCTTTAACAAATCTGTGAGACACTGGTACTTACCATATATTAAATCTATTTCCAACTTTAAACAGAAGGAGGTGCTGCAAAGACCACCAAGTTAGCCCAAAATCGCAGGAATTAACCCTTAAAGCACTAGTTCTGGTTGCTTCTTTCTCCTTCTAGCAGGGGTAGTTGCCTGGCCATTCCCGATGATGTCCTACCTTCCCTTCACACAACAAGCCGGACAGCACACGGGACAGGTGATTTTGCTTTATTTTGTCAGAGCATAAGCATGCTTCTGCCCTCTAATGGAGAGAGCACGTTAGATGCATTTGAAGACATGGAGAGTGCTCTCCTGCGGGCAGCAGGAAGGAGAACGTGTCCTTCACTGTTAGTATTGCAAGAGGAACCAGTATTTCGGAAGGCAGAGCCCACTGGTTATGATACCTGTATGCAGTGCTCTCTGGCTCTGCACAGCTAAGACACTATAACCAGCCTCCCAGATGCCAAATCTCTGCAAGGCCAAGAGAATATGAATGCAGGGGTTTATCCCCTGGAAGGCAGAGGACCTGCTAGGTGTGCCTTTCATCTTACCACGGCCTCTCACCATGCAAGTAGCCTCCTCCACCCTGGTGACCTAAAAAAGCACCAAATGCACGTTACCTGCTCCGTGCATGGATTTTCTGTAGGGAAGGAGCGTTGCCTTGGGAAGCAGACCCAGCTCCAGTGAAGGTTCCCTTCCACTGAACCCTCCATCCCCTGCAGGGCAGAATGAGTCCTAGGACAGCTTAGAGACACCTCCAGCCATCAGCCCATCTTCTCACTGGTTCAAAATCCAGCAGGCAGCAGTATCTAATGGGACACAAAGGCCCCGCACTGGGGTGGGAGAGAGCAAATGGCACGGCAATGCCCTCCTCAAAGAGAAGCTTGGCCCATGGTCAAGGTGGGCCTTGGAGGGGGTGATGAGATGGCGACCAAAACCTGGCCGAGCTTGTGCCCCCTGAGAGTGGCCACCAACACCTGGAGCCCTCCTGACGTAGCTGCCACTGCCTCTGCAGCAGTGCATGAGGACATCTCCTGGGATGGCCACCACCTCCACTACTGACCCCAGGTCCTCCTTGCTGCGCGACGGAAGGAATATCCCACCACCCAGCGCTCCGGGACTAGAAATTCCCAACGCACTTTTTGAGATGAAATCACTTTAAAGGAATGCAGCTCTCGCTACTCGTAAAGTCGGCTCTGTCATCGCTCCACCAACTGCACCGTCTGCTACACTAATTACACTGCATAATGCAATCAATGCATTCTCAGAGAAGAGAGTTATTTCTGGGATTTTGCAGTAAAAAAGCCTTACAGCAAGAAGCGGCACTCGGGCCGGCCTCTATCTAAGAAGCTATCGATAATATGGAGCAGGATTTTGGTGCCTTTGGATCCCTGGTGGCAACGAAAACACTTTTTGTGCCCACCAAAACAATGGAGAGAACTATTAACTAGTGACAGCATGTGGATTTGTAAGCATGAGGACCATCCTGTTTCAATCGGGTTGGTCCCGGAGGAGATGGATGTGGTCCTGCGATGACGGAACCGCCCCTGGGCAGCCTCGCCGTCCTGCTCCGCCAGTCGTCCCACCACGGCTCCTCAAGAAGAACGGATGGATGTTGCAGGACCTGACCTGAGCTGGTCCTCCCGGCACCTACGGGCTGAGGGGGCTCCATGTGCACAAAGGGTTCATCTCCCTTCTGTGAAACACAGGTATTTATTTTCAAAGATACTGCTCGAGCATCACCTTTCTGAGCTTATGTGACTGCCAGAGCCAAGTCCTGCCTCGCCGGAGAAGTCAGTGCCCGCGAGCAAATGGCCTGTTCTGAGGTCTCTGCATTTTGGAAAACGATTTTCTTGTAGGATCCAATTTCCTTTCTGTTTCTCATGGCAAGAGCAGAGGTGGTGAGAGGCTTTGGGGAAATGTTGGCTGCTGCCCGCTTTCAGTTCTGCCTGCAGAAAGCAAATGTCATCTGGACTTTTTTGTTTTTGTTTTTTTTTTGTTTGTTTTTTTTGTTTTTATTTATTTATTTGTATTGTCAGGAAATGCACCTCACTAAGTTTGGTAATATCACTTGTAGAAAAAAAGAAAAAGACTTTATTTTGACTAAAGAGTTAAAGCCAACTGTTATACATTTGACATTAAGGTTGAATCTGGACAAATGAAAAAAAAAAAACCCCAAAAAACCACCAAAAAAAACCAAAACCAAAACCAAAAGAAAGGCAAAATAATGAATGCTTTCAATTATCCTACAAAACCCAAAAAAATGATAGAGGGAAATTTGTCAGGCAGAATCCAGAACCAGTCTAGGCAGCACTGAAAAAAATCAAAAAACCTGCTAACATTACCATGTTTTTAAATAGAAATATTGTTATTGTTATCAGTTCCAATGAAAGAATTATAACGCTATAAACACTAACACTTTAATCACTAAAATATTTCAGATAAATAGTTTGATAAAAAACTCCAGGTATTCTTGTGGGATTCTTCCTTCAAGCATTTTTCTCATTTGAAATTTCATTTTCTGTTTTTCATAGTTAGTTCAATCAT
Organism: Bartramia longicauda; assembly: GCA_028566575.1. Lineage (NCBI taxonomy): Eukaryota > Metazoa > Chordata > Aves > Charadriiformes > Scolopacidae > Bartramia > Bartramia longicauda. The sequence goes on from JAOXNH010000049.1 coordinate 41,946,992, forward strand.
TCCTCTCCTATCCTGTATACTTCATTTGAAACAGCAGACATTTCAAATTCAGAGCAGTATAACATGTAGCCTGTCAATATTATATGAATAGCTTAAATGAAGTGATCAGAATCCGAATAAGGGGGCTAATAGTGAAATCTATAAAAAAATACAATATTAACTGTGCGGTTATTAGGAGGATTCTGGGGATTGCATTCAGTTCCAAGCTGTAGACACTTAAACTTAGCTAGTAGCTTGATTCAATTGCCAAAACATAGGTGTCCACTGCCACTAACAATGCACCAGGATATTCTGTCTTTTGTGCACCTTCTACTCAGAAGAATAGACTTTGTGTCTCTTTGTGCCTTATACAGTTACCTCAAAATTCTTCTTTTCATATGTGCCATACATGCGTGAGAAATGTTTGAGTAGAAGCAAAGAGACAGAATAAGGAGGAGTCAGACCTTCTTGCCAAGACTTTTGGCACTCTGAAATTTTTTCAGTTGATTTGTCTGAACTAAACTCCAAGATCTAAGGCAAGAATTTCATGTCCAAATCACATATCAGCATGTAGTGGTTATAGGTGTAATCACAAGAAAAAGTTGTGAAGATTGTGTACGCTGTTACACCATGCTGACTTTAAGGCATCAATCTACAACAGTAACTACTTCTGAAACAATGGTATTGCATTTTGTCATCTTTACTTTTCTTCCTTGCTCTTCTCTCAGTTGTTGCTGAATCTGCTGAAGAAAAAAGTTGAGCATTAATGCTAAATCAAGAATGCAAGCAAGAGGAAAATGCTCAAGCACTTTTCAGGTGTGCACAAGGAATGGTTTCAAAAGAATGCTTTTTCAGAGCAAAGTGCTTTCTTTGTGTGCTGCCAGTGTGCAACACATCTAGCCTGTTTTCTGATTCCTTTCTTTGTCTTTATACTGTACAGCATGCTGATGCTAAAGCTGAAAGGCCCACTCCTGCAAATTCTTAGCAATAGAAGTATTTATGCAGAAACCAGGGAGTCATATAATTTGATAAAATGATTTGATAAATGATTTGATTAAAATACTGGACATAGAACTGCAGTCAAAACTCTCAAGGAAAGCATGTACACAATCATGTGGCAACTAAATTTAAGGACTCTCTATTTACACTTTAATAAAAAAAAGATACAATATTTGTAAATTGTAATCACAACTATACTGCATTTTCTCTTACTCTGTTGCTATTTCCTCATCACATATCTTCTCCTTCCTCTGTGATTTATTGTTGCTGTAATCCTCGTTTGTTACGAGCACAAAATCGTTTACCAAAAGTTAGAATCATAGAATCATAGAATTGTCTAGATTGGAAGAGACCCTTGGGAACATCGAGTCCAACCATCTACCCTACTCTACAAAGTTCTCCCCCACACCATATCCCCCAACACCACATCTAAACGGCTCTTAAACACATCCAGGGATGGTGACTCAACCACCTCCTTGGGCAGCCTATTCCAATGCCCGACCACTCTTTCCATGAAAAATTAGACTTACTTTTAGACTTTTAAAATTAGACTTACTTTTAGAAAAATAGACTTACTTTTAGCATTGTATGTTACAAAAAAATCAACCTTTGAACAAAATGGAAGCGTGAAGGCAGCATAACCTATGGAATTCACAGCTTCTAACAAGAGCAAAAGAAATTCTATTCAGAATTCTTTGTGTACACCTATATAACTTTTTACTTAGTGGTTTGGATATAACTGTAATTTTGTAAATGTAGGGAATGAGTGAGGGCAAGAAGAAGGGTGCACAATTGACAGAGCCGGGTCGGATAGTGTCGTCAGACTGGTCATACGTATCTTTGTGCTATTCCATGCTCTTACTGTGTTTCTGCTAATAGGAGAGTGCCTCTCTATTGTGCAAGCATCTTGGGAAGTTGAATTGTCCCTTGGGGCACTGCCATTGTCTTTGACACCAACACGATCACCTGGGGATTAAGGGAACCCTGCAGGGTTCAAACTGTGTTGCAGAGGGAAGGAGCTGGGGGCTCTACCTCCGAAATAAAGGTCGTTCTGGAGCAGATGCAGACTTATCTGCTCAGTGCCAGCAGGGACCTATTCTTTTTGTCTGAGACATACTATGAGCTGGTGAGTCGCCCTGGATCCTCCACGTTTGCAAGAAGGGAGGAAACGCTGACATGACGGAATATGGTTTGCAGTTATTCGCCATTTAGTTCCGGCAGGCCTGCTGACTGGGAGAAAATCTGTCCAGATTTTCTTGCCTTTTGCCTCATGGCTGCTTTTATCTTGTCTCTGGCAGCAGCGTCCCCTGCTCACGTGCAGGTTCTCGAGCTGAGCAGTGCATGCTAACTGCATTCCCACTGCTGCAGCTTCGAGGTCCCTGTGGAGTACGGCAGTCATAGAACCATAGAACCATAGAGTTGGAAGGGACCTTTAAAGATCATGGAGTTCCAACCCGCCTGCCCTGGGCAGGGATGCTTCCCACCAGACCAGGTTGCTCAAAGCCCCATCCAGCCTGGCTTTGAACACCTCCAAGGATGGGGCATCCACAGCTTCCCTGGAAAACCTGTTCCAGTGCTTCACCACCCTCACATCCATACTGCCCACAGGAGAAGTATCTAAGCACGCGCGAGATCCTTCTCTCTGATGGAGTTCCCTTGTCACAGGACAATTTTATTTAGCACAACTTACATGCAAAAAAGTTTAAATTTTATTTGAAGAAAACTAGAATTAAAACTCCGTTTTTTCCCGTCTCTTGTTTGTCTGCTCCTTCCATATTTTGGTCAATGCCAAAATTAGAGGGGGAAAGAAGATATGGGAAAGTAAAAAAACGCTTGAGATGGATGAGGAAGAAAGGCAGTCAGTGAAGGTGAAAAAACCCCAAACCTGTGACAACATGAAAAATACCCATTTTTGGTTTTCTGTTTTTTCAAAATATGAAAAGTAAATACTAAAAAGTAAATACTAATGTGACATTTTCACACATGCACAAAAAGAACTCTTTATTACAAGCTTTATGTTGGAATTATGATACATACTGGTTTTTTTGTTTTGTATAAATGCTAAAGTGCATTTATATTTTATCTGCCTGGTGACAGGATAGTTTCATAGGGTTTTTCCAGCTTTAAGCTACAGTGGTTTTTGTCTTACTGCATCACTTGCTAAAGCTTTGTCACTTAACATCTGCTGTTACGTTCCTCAGAAACAATTTTGTTAAAGTGAATATATGACACCATAACCAAGAAACCACCGTTTGAAGTGTTTTATTAAAAAAAAAAAAAAAAAAACAAACCAAAATCTCAAACCATAAAAGCGCTTTGATTGACAAATTCCACTTAGTCGTGTTTTTTTAAATCAATTATTAATTGAAATGTAGATAGCAAAAATATTAGATAGCTCCAAGTTGTGGAGCTCAGCTCTGTATCTTCTTGAGAAGAGTAACATCTTTTTGTCTGACTATGTACTATCCAAGATTTATTATGCCCTTAGTTTTTAATTTCTGTGTTTTAAGAAGGCAAAATACCCTCTACAAACAAAACCCCTTTTTTGTTTGCCTTGCACTGTAAAAACCTGTCATCACATAATACGTTTGGATCAAGTTACCTACGTGGTGACTTTCTAGTTTTGATAGGAAAGATCTTGTTGGTAGTGGTGAATGGATAGTGCTGGTGGCTGATGGGATGAGGGGATCGTAGCCTCCTGTGCAACTTCCTCTGTTTTCTCTTTTGAATTTTAGTTATTTACAATAATTTTTACATAGGTACTTAGTAATACTCTGAGCAGCAAAAGCATGGAAGAAACCTGTGTTTCCTAGGAAGTGTCTGTGTAAAGTTCCAGCAAGTGTTACTTGCTTGTGTCTTGGTCTTTCTATCTACACTTTAAAGGCAGATTCCAAATGTGCTTTGCTTACAATATTCTTCTACTGCAATTAGTTGTCTTTGTACTGCATAAACATACTTATATAAACATACTGGTCATTCAAGTAAAATCAGATGTTTGGGGTTTTTTTGTTAAGGACACTTGTTTTTGTAATATCATGGATCAAAAATTTTTTTCCTTTCTTCCCAGAGAAATCTGACGGAGTATTTTGTAGCAGTTGATGTCAACAACATGCTGCATCTCTACGCCAGTATGCTGTACGAACGCCGCATCCTCATTTGCTGTAGTAAGCTGAGCACTGTAAGTAAAATGAAGAGTAATTTATTCTGTTCATAGTACCTTTTAAAAAACGACAGTCATATATGGGAAATGACCCGATGGTCTCCGGGTCCCCTCCCAACCTCAGCCGTGCAACCTCAACTCAGTTCTGTGGTTCTGTTAATGATTTTACTGAACTTATGTTGGCCTGTAATGCTCAAATGAAAAAGGGTGTTTTGGATACAGGAATTCTTGGGGTTTTTTGGTGCATAAATGTACAAACATTCATACTGTAGTGAAGTCCTTTTTTCATAATTTACTTGACAGGAAAAAAAATTAGATAAATGCTTCTGTCAAATGTGTGTTCCAGTGACCTTTCTGGATGGACCGAAGGAGTGGGCTAAAATACATTGACAATCCACGTTTTTGCAGTTGTGTTTGATAAGGTGTAGTCTTAATGCTACTTAGGCTCCATCAAGGGCCTGGGAGATGAAAGCTACTGAATGCTCTGGAGTGCTCTCTTCTCAGAATGGCTGGACATCAAAACAAGCAGACAGCTTGATTTAGTTCAAAGTTTTGTGTTATGCATTTCAAGGTTTATCAGTCAATAAGATTGTGATTTTCTTTATAAAAGAAAATGTTAAGTTTTCGTTCTGTTTGCTCTGTAAATGGGTATTGATTGCTTTCCTTTATGAATGAAGAGCATAAGATGGTTTAACTAATTTTGCTTCCTAGTGCTGTGGACTAAGTACTTGAGCGAGTCTTTCTCAGACCCAAGCTTCCATTTCCATTCCGTGTGGCATGAACTTGCCTCTTACCGTATGGCCATGACCTACTTTGTGTCTGAGATTCATGGAATTGTAAATGCTATGGAAGGCTGGAATTATGTACATAAAATCATGTAAGAATGGTCTGTCGATACAGGGCAGAATAAGGAAAGCGTAAGACTTGGTACTGAATCCCAGAATAACTATTACAGTATTGGTTTGGAAGGTAAGTGAAACTGGGAGAGCTAGAATCTCTGGGACCTGTTAATAATTATTAAATGTTTACAATGAATCCCACATTTAACTGGAAGAATTTAAGTATTATAAACTTTAATATGATAGAAAACTTGTAAAATCTTAAATTTTATATCTGCCAAGTGTTCTGTGTCCTGCCTGCTAAAATAAGGAAAAATACATCCAGGCCTATTAATTGAATAAAATGAAAAAGAGATGTGTTTATTTCAGAATTTAAAGAATGGTAAATTATCAGAGGGGAGGAAAGCAGGGAAAGGCTACCCAAAGCACTTCAAAATCTGTGTGGTTGGTTGGTTTAATCTCTCCCTTTGTGACAGAGCCTGGGAAGAGGAATTACTTACCTGTCACTTTGCCTTCCTTAATGAGCCGTTTCACAAGTAGGGTTGTGTTTTCTTTCCTCTCTTTCTGCTATTTCTCTTCCTTTTGCCTCTGTCCAAGATAAAAGCGTGTCTGGTTCTTGGGTAGGGAGGGGCATTCATACTGTGTGTTCTTATCTTACAACTTTATATATAAACTGCTCCAAGCCTGGAGTGACAGTGTAAGACAGGTTTGAAGCGTTGGGCCGGCGCCAGCGATTCCTCGCCCGCACGCTCTGCTCTGCGGGTTCCAGCAGTAGGAACAAGCTGCATTATTTTATTTCAAACTGTGCTCAGCGGAAGCCAAGACCTTGTAACTGGAAACGTACCAAGCTGCGAATTCTCAGAGTAAAGTGAGGGTGGCGTGGTGCTGAGGGAGATGGGTTTCTTTGTTTTTATTTTTTAGTTTTTAAACAAAAACGTGGAAGGGACCTGCTTGCGGTTAATTTCATTTAACTTTGGGAGACATGGCACCTTGCATACTTAAGGCTGGAATTTAATATCAGGTAAGGGAGAGAAAAGGAAACAGTGCTGGGTAGAAGGTCTTTTATGGTGCAATGAATTCTGTGCTACAATATATCCTATCAAATTCAAATTTTGATTGGAAATATCTTTAATATAGTTAAGTTGAAAAAGATTTAGAGGTAACTGAATGAGGTTGTTTATTAGCTATTTTATAAACCACACATATTGAACCTATGGAAAAAATACTGCTGTTTTCTTGGATTTTTTTCTTTTTTTCCTCCCCAAGGAAACTCAGTTTCTCAAAATGTTAAAGCAATTATTTGTGTTACATTTCTTTACATATTCTGTGATCTAACTACTCATGAAAAACCAGATATGAACTAAAATGCATAAAAACCCCTTGTGCTTGGCCAAAGACCACATGCTGGTGGGAAGGTGCTGTTGGAAAAACGAACCTGAAGAGCTTTCCTTGCATCCCGTATTCTCTCCTCCATCCAAAGGTGCTCCTGCAGCCCTGCCACAAGGAGGGGAGTTACCTCTCTGTGATGAGGGCAGCAGCAGGTTGTCTGTCTGTAAAAGGGTGGGTCACGTGAAGTCTGGTGACTTAGACTTGTGAATTTCTGTGATGTTTCTGTTTGGCTCCATCGTACTGAGGTGAATTTCTTTACCTAATTTTTCAGTTGTTTTTCAGTGTTAGTACAAAGCAAAAAATCCCGTTCTGACTCGGCTGCTCTCCTGTCCCCGGGAGCTGAGAGCTTGCCCTGGCACTTCTTCATGTCACAGGGAGCTCTGACACACAGCCTCTTGTTCCCTGGTTGGTTCCCGACGTGAAAAGACACCCTGTGATTAATACCTTTCACCAAACGTCCTCGTGATGCCACACAGCTAAGAGCTCACACAGTTCTTGTTCTCCAGCAGTTTTGTAACTCCTGTTTGCAATGTCCAAGCTCTCCCAGAGCTCTGTTGTCCTCGTCACCTGCCAGTGCAGGGTGAGACTCATAGACAGGCTGTGCCACAGCCCTGCTGTCGCTGCTTAACTCTTCTGTACCTCAGCCTTTAGCTCTCTACTTCGTTCTTAGCCCTGAGTAATGCAGGAAAATGACCTTACAAACACACAAAAGTGGTAATTTTTCTCGGTATGTATTGCATGTCTGTGGCCACGCACTGCATCTGTCACACTGCGGGGTGTGTGCATCAGGAGAGAGTGAAACGCACTGGAAAATGGTCTGTTGTAATTCGACATTGGTTTATAACATTTACATGTGTGGCAAAATCCCATTGATTTAATTTCCCCAAATAAGGCTGAGTATTAAATACAAAACTGCAAAAACTGAATTAGTGGATGGTGTCTTTCTGACATGGCTGCATCTTACGTTCTCCAGCAGCCGCTGCGGGAAGCCGAGGTAGTGGAACTAATCTTATTTCAAAATGCTGGATTCCTATAGATTTGACAGTTTGTCATTTATCAGGCTGCATTAATAATAAGTGATTGTTTTCTATACGGCAATCGATAATCA